>OX457039.1:10369400-10699400 GCA_949752735.1 Lumbricus terrestris
ACCAAAGCAAAAAAATTATCTAGTAGGAATAAACATACCTGTTAGTGTCATTGTTCAAAACAAAGCAGATGAAAATTAATTTGCAAAAAAAACTCGCGAAAGCGGTTTTTTCAACTTTTTTTAATTCGGGGGGATACAATTAATACGGAGGATACTCTATTTCGTGACACAGGCAAGGTAGGTAGGTAGGTAGGTAGGTAGGTGCAACGCCATCCGTCAATCTGTAATCCTGTTGACTCCAACCTGCGAGGACATTAGCTGCTGCAGGCGGTGCATCTTGATTCCGTCTTAACTCCATCAGATTGGGAGTGCCCACTGTCCACCCGGCTCCACCGCCTGCGAGCTTTTCCCTTAATTATTGAAGCCGCGTACAAATCGATCCATTAACTTAAATTAGATTCGCGCCCATTTCGCCCGCAGCCGTCTGCCGACGCTCGGCTGTCATGGCAACGGCGGTAAGTAAGCGGAAGAGAATCTGATAGATGCTGATGAAATAATCGGAGCAAAGTACAAAGAGCAAAGTCGCTGCTGCTGGGATTCTATCCGGTTTTGTCTAATGGATAATTAATCGACATCCGGATTTACAGGATGGACCCCGAACTTTGCTCAGGCTAATTGCTTTTTTAAACTCTATTCTTTGAGTGGTGCACTAATGTATGTATGTGTGTGTGTATGACTGTATTGTATTGTATGTATGTACATGTACGTATGTATGTATGTATGTATGTATGTATGTATGTATGTATGTATGTATGTATGTATGTATGTATGTATGTATGTATGTATGTATGTATGTATGTATGTATGTATGTATGTATGTATGTATGTATGTATGTATGTATGTATGTATATATGTATGTATATAATTTATGCATGTGTATATGTATGTATGTATGTATGTATGTATGTATGTATGTATGTATGTATGCATGTATGTATGTATGTATGTATGTATGTATGTATGTATGTATGTATGTATGTATGTATGCATGTATGTATGTATGCATGTATGTATGTATGTATGTATGTATGTATGCGGAGTGGTGTTATGGTGGGGGGTCGTGGGTCGTGGGGTGGGAATGGGGGTGGGGAGGGTCGTGGGGTGGGAGGTGGATGGGGTGGAAGGGGTGAGGGGTTGGGGTAGAGGGGTAGGCGGTGGTCGTGGGGTGGGGTGGGGGGCGGTGGAATGGGTGGGGCGGAGTGGGGTGTTGGGTGAGGGTCGTGGTGTGGATGGGGTGGATGGGTGGGGGCGGTGGGATTGGGGTGGAGTGGGGTGTTGGGGTGGGGTGAGGGGTGGTGGGTCGGGGAGTGGGGGTGGGGTTGGGTGGGTGGGGTGGGTGAGGTGAAGGGATGGGGGTGGGAGATGGGGTTGTGGCCGGAGTGGGTCGAATCCTAAATTTCCCGGGCAACGCCGGGTACCCCGGCTAGTAATCAGTAGAATACGTGTAAAGCATACCGTGTGTGCGTGCGTATGTGCGTGTGTGTGACTGCGTGCACATGGATGGATGATGCGTTGGATGCTGCAGTTGCTTTCCCACCTGTAGGATGTCGACGTCGTTCGGCAGACTCATGGCAGATGCTGATGCTGATGCTGCTGAGACAGGAACGGACGTTGATGCCAACAGGAAGAAGCAAACGCTGACGATGAGGACGACGTTGATGATCGCTGATGATAAACCTCTCTCCATTGCTGCTTTGCACACAAAACAACAACACAATCGAAATGTAAAATCAATCAATCAATCAATCAATTAATCAATCAATCAATAAATCAAGCCATCAGTCAATCAATTGATCAATCAATCAATTAATCAGTCAATCACATAAATCAATCACATCAATTTATGCAGCGCCCCTTCAAGCTCTCTACTCAGAGGCGCTTCCAACCGAGCTCTGGGCAATATGAGAAACCTTAAGAAGACGATAGAAAGAGTCGGAAGACTCAAGAGTGACGGGAAAGCGAGCGCAGAGCCACAGGGATGGATGAATGTACTGATAGTTTTGTGGACGGACGGGTAAATGGGTGGATATGTCGAGATGTTAGGATGGTTGGGTGGATGGGATACGTGAATGTATTGATCGATGGATGGGTGGATGGATGATCGATGAATGGATAGATTGATGGATGGATGGATGGACGGATGGATGTATGGATGGACGGATGGATGGATGGATTGATGGATTACGGACGTATCTTCTCAGTGGGGTCCAAAGTTTAAGGCATCATTACGTGGCAGTGCTAATGTAAAGACGGAGATAGATGCAAGCGATCTATGTTATTGCACAGCTTCGGAAACTAACAATAAATTATTTTAGCCACGCAAGCAGATCATTGCGCAGGAAGGCATGCGTGCAGTGGTGCAAGGTGTAAAAGGCAGCGCAGATGCTTTTGGTACTTAAACCTAATGCCCTATTGTCTTGTCTTGTCTTTGTCTGAGGGTTAATTGGTCGAAGCATGCAAACACAAGTTTTTCTTCCACTGACGCCCTATATGGGAAACTGTAAATTGGTTTTTTGCGTTTCTTCTTTCTTGGCAGGATTGAATGAGAAAGAAAATAAGATAATATCTGTGGATACTATGTATCTCATTGGAAAACAAATTATTTGCACCATTTAGACTTCTCGTCAGCTGCAGCCACATTTGAGCAGATTGTATTGCGAGCAACGTAATGCGTCAACGGTGTATGAAGAGAATATATCGGCGATGAAGAACTAGAAGAATAAGAAGAAGTAGAAGAAGACGAAGATGATGATGATGATGTTGAGGATGATGATGTTGATGGTGATGATGATGATGGTGATGATGACGAGAAGGATGATGATGATGATGATGATGATGATGATGATGATGATGATGATGATGATGATGATGATGATGATGATGATGATGATGATGATGATGATGATGATGATGATGATGATGACGATGACGACGATGATGATGAGGATGATGGTGATGGAAAAGAACAAGAAGTAGACAGGAACACGCAGATTGACGGTAAAGAAAAGTGGAAGAAGTGGAAGTGTTGGTGGAATAATGAACATGTGAAACGTTGAACTGAAATTGAGCAATAATGATTTTTCAACCAGGTTAATTCTGATGGAAAAGATGTTGATGATGACCACAAATTGATTGAACACTCTTCAATCAAATGAACCCGAAATAATTATGAGCTGACAGTATATCGTATCGTAATCGTAAACTCGAAATCTCTAAAGCGCTAATCGAAAGACAAGCGCGGGGCACCAGCTTATTCACGAGCGCTGCGTTGAGTCAGAAGGGTTGTCCGTGAGTGTAGTCCGTGGTGGACCATCATGTTAGCCACCCGGACTCTGTCACTCTCGTTCACCCCAGAGCACACACTATGTTTCTTCTCGGTTAGTTGTTTTACCCCGACACGGATGCATATTCATTCATTCATTATATGCATTTATATAGCGCCTCTTCAAGGGGGCTACTCAGAGGCGCTCCCAACCTCAGCGCGGCCAAATAAAACTGTTTTAAGATGAGAGAGGAAAGTCTGAGAAGGATTTTTACAAAGAGAGCGGAGGGTCAGAGGAAGACCATTCCAGGTTGAGGGTCCCACCACCATATATACACCGTGGTTCAATAAAAAGTAAGCCAAACTGTTTTTCTTAAATCTCTAATGCCTGATGCTTAATTATAATAAAATTTTCCCAATATTTATAGAATTTAACCAAGAATAGGATTCAAAAATATCATGTCATGAAATAATTTGAGCAGATAGAAAGGCGTGAATATTGGGAAAAATTTAGAATGATTAATAATTAATCAGGCGTTGGAGATAATTAATTATATGAAAAACAGTTTGGCTTACTTTTTTGTGAACCACAATGCATACATAATAATTTTTATATACATAATATTACATTCATTCATTCATTCGGACATTTATATAGCGCTCCTTCAAGAAAAAACTACTCAGAGGCGCTCCCGACTCCAGCGCGCACAAAAGAACAGTTTTAAGTTTAGTAAGGGGATTATATATATATATAGATATATATATATCGTCGCTTGGAAAGTATAGTGTTCTATATGCGTTTTTGTTTACATTGGAGTTAAGTGCACAGGCCGATTCAGAGTAGCTTGTTCTATCTTGGTACAAAATCCCGTATCTTGAAATGGTGCCTATACGAGGTAAAGACCAGAAGTATGTTATTCCTTTTGCATATTCTTACTAACTGATAGGTATTACAATGTTCTATGTGAATCAACCAATTATATTGCAAAGATTCAATCACGTGGATATTATAGACCAAGTTGCGTTCATACGGCGCCATGAGTATAACCCAGAATTATTTTGTTCTATGACGGTCACGTGGTCTGAACGGCAAATTGTGATTCGCACATGCATATAGAACATTATTACAGTAAGCGCGTTCCGTTATGGAAAGATAACATCATAATTATTACCGTAGGCCTACAAGTAATATTACAGACAAAATGGAGAGACCCAAGCGAAAGAGAAAAATGAACACAAAATATGACGCGGATTTTATATCAGTTTACAACAGAAGGTAAATTAGAACACCTCTTTGCCGGTGAATGGAAGTATAAGAGAAAGAAATTTGACTGAAAAATAATAATACTTATTTCGGTGGCCGGACTAGCAGGCCTCGTGATGCCATAGTTCTGTGTTTCATAAACACTGTTTTGCTACAGGTCGAGTAAAGTTTCTATAATTTCGTTTAGTGTGTCTGCAACTTGACACAACAATATCATTTGTTTCATTATTGAGAGTTAATTGTTATGCTTATACGAAAACCGTTTTTGTTTCATGTGAACAATAATTCCATCTTGAAACAAGATATATCAGCTTAATGGTACCAACATGGATGAAGCCAGTGTAGTCAATGATGAGGTGGAGAAAGATATTCAAGATCATGCTATAAACAAGGATGAAGTCAGGTCGGTCAATGATGAGGTGGACAATGGTATTCAAGGTAATGGTACCAACATGGATGAAGCCAGTGTAGTCAATGATGAGGTGGAGAAAGGTATTCAAGGTAATGGTACCAACATGGATGAAGTCAGGTCGGTCAATGATGAGGTGGACAATGGTATTCAAGGTAATGGTACCAACATGGATGAAGCCAGTGTAGTCAATGATGAGGTGGAGAAAGGTATTCAAGGTAATGGTACCAACATGGATGAAGTCAGGTCGGTCAATGATGAGGTGGACAATGGTATTCAAGGTAATGGTACCAACATGGATGAAGCCAGTGTAGTCAATGATGAGGTGGAGAAAGGTATTCAAGGTAATGGTACCAACATGGATGAAGCCAGTGTAGTCAATGATGAGGTGGAGAAAGGTATTCAAGGTAATGGTACCAACATGGATGAAGCCAGTGTAGTCAATGATGAGGTGGAGAAAGGTATTCAAGGTAATGGTACCAACATGGATGAAGCCAGTGTAGTCAATGATGAGGTGGAGAAAGGTATTCAAGGTAATGGTACCAACATGGATGAAGCCAGTGTAGTCAATGATGACGTGGAGAAAGGTATTCAAGGTAATGGTACCAACATGGATGAAGCCAGTGTAGTCAATGATGAGGTGGAGAAAGGTATTCAAGGTAATGGTACCAACATGGATGAAGTCAGGTCAGTCAATGATGAGGTGGACAATGGTATTCAAGGTAATGGTACCAACATGGATGAAGCCAGTGTAGTCAATGATGAGGTGGAGAAAGGTATTCAAGGTAATGGTACCAACATGGATGAAGCCAGTGTAGTCAATGATGAGGTGGAGAAAGGTATTCAAGGTAATGGTACCAACATGGATGAAGTCAGGTCGGTCAATGATGAGGTGGACAATGGTATTCAAGGTAATGGTACCAACATGGATGAAGCCAGTGTAGTCAATGATGAGGTGGAGAAAGGTATTCAAGGTAATGGTACCAACATGGATGAAGCCAGTGTAGTCAATGATGAGGTGGACAATGGTATTCAAGGTAATGGTACCAACATGGATGAAGCTGGGCATTCCCTGTCGAACTCATGTGTATCGTTGGAAGGTAGTGTTTTGATGTATGAAGTCATGCAGGACATTGACTTGGAAAGTTTTACCACACAAAGGGATAACATGGTATCACAGAGCAGTGCCTCAAAGGTGTCACTAGATTTGACAAAAAAACGCTCTCGATCGGTTGGCAAACATTCATTGGGTCAATGTATTGAGAAGAAAATTGCTGCACATTCTGAATCAGAAAGATTATTAAGA
The DNA here is from genome assembly GCA_949752735.1 of Lumbricus terrestris. NCBI lineage: Eukaryota > Metazoa > Annelida > Clitellata > Crassiclitellata > Lumbricidae > Lumbricus > Lumbricus terrestris. Next base: position 10,375,643 of record OX457039.1, read on the forward strand.
AATAGGGCCACAATTCTTAATGAAGCAGAAGCAAAATCCAACACTGGGAGAAAGAGGAAACCAAGCACTATGCCTACAGCTATAGTAAATAACATTGCTAAAGTCTCAAAGCTTGCTGGCACAAGAAAATCATCGAAGAAAAAGAAATAGCAAGGTATCAAGCCGGTGTGCATTGCACCGTGCAAAGTACCAAGCCAGTGTTGCACTAATTCTTGAGTTACTATGCTAAAGTTTTACAACCCGTTTCTTAACAGTGCTGACATTACGAACTCAGACCATAATTGCTTGAACTTAGTTATCTTTGTTTCGTTACAACAGGTTAATGCCACAATGCAGTAACCGTGATTGTATATTGCATTATTCCTACTACCGGTACTTAAGATTTAAAATTACATAGTATTGTAGTGTTGTTTCACTTAAGAAATAAATGGGTGTCCCTAATTCTGCATACATTTCACTGAGAATTATAATGTTCCATGTAATGATAAATCATTTTAACAGTTAACCATGTTCATCAATTTCAGCAATATATTGTTCTATTTGAGCAGATGATGAAAAGGTCTTTAAAATAACTTTTTATACAAGAAGTTTACATTGTACTATTGCAAATACTCAGGCAGAGCGATCATGACAATTCTAAACCTATGAAAAAAAGCAACTTCTTGCTAAATTTATTAGATAATTATAGTCTTTTATAGCCAATTTTAACAACAGTCGTAATTCGCTTGGCTAACAATTATAATGTTCCATGTACTGATGAATCATAATAACAATTAATAGTCTATGGCAGTTTCCGTAATATTTTGTTCTATCTGAACAAATTACGAAAGTGTCCTTCAAATTGTCTTTTCTTATGACAGAAGCCACAATCGTTGTGGTTTTTTAAAGTTGCAGATGTCTGCATAAATGTTTTCTAAACATTATTGTTCTATTTTGTCCCACAAAAGAGTTTTTAGTACAAAATGCCAAGTCATCAAACTTTCTTTTTCGATTTTCTCCGTTTCGCCAAAATGTCGCATAGAACACTATACTTTCCAAGCGGCGATATAGCGACAGACAGAGAGATAGAAAGAGACAAAGAGACAGAGATACAGAGATAGACAGAGATAGGCAGAGACAGACAGAAGCAGAGAGACAGAGAGACAAATGCAGTGAGAGAGACAGAGAGACAGAAATAGAAGCAGACAGTGAGAGAGATGCGAGTAGGTATACGTAAGAATAGGTTATTGTGGAATTGGGTCGACACAATAATTGTTTTATATTCTTTGAAGACATCTCTGAAGTTCGTCTGCTTTCAATTGTCTCCGTTGCCATCGCAACGCGACCTTCCCTCCTCATGAATAATTCATAAGTCGATCGATTTCCCTCCCTCCTGCGTCCCCCTTGTACTCTCCCACGCACCCACACGACGACTGAGGGCTAGGCGTTGGACATTGGTGGCGGTGGGTAATTGCCTGATACCCAGAACAGCGACTATGCTTTTTGAGAATATAACGTCTGACGTCAAAACTCCTCAACCCATCCACAGCCCCAGCAAACCGCCCACGTACCAATCAATACATCAATCCATCCATCCATGAACCCATCCATCAATCCATCCATCAATCAATCCATACATCAATCCATCAATCCATCCATCAATCCATACATCAATCCATCCATCCATCAATCCATCCATCAATCCATACATCAATCAATCCATACATCAATCCATCAATCCATAAATCAATCCATCAATCCATCCATCAATCCATCCATCAATCCATCCATCCATCCATCCATCCATCAATCCATCCATCAATCAATCCATACATCAATCCATCAATCCATCCATCAATCCATCCATCTATCCATCCATCCATCAATCCATCCATCAATCCATCCATCAGTCCATCCATCAATCCATCCATCAATCCATCCATCAATCCATCCATCAATCCATCCATCAATCCATCCATCAATCCATCCATCAATCCATCCATCAATCCATCCATCAATCCATACAACAATACATCAATACACCAATCCATCCATGAACCCATCCATCAATCCATCCATAAATCCATCCATCAATCAATCCATCCATCAATCCATCAATCAATCCATTCATCAGCCCATCCATCAATCAATCCATCAATCCATTCATCAATCCATCCATCAATCCATCCATCAATCCATACAACAATACATCAATACACCAATCCATCCATGAACCCATCCATCAATCCATCCATCAATCCATATATCAATCCATACAACAATAAATCAATACACCAATCCATCCATCCATCAATCCATACATCCATCAATCAATCCATACATCGATCCATCCATCTATCCATACATCAATCCAGACATCCATCCATCAATCCATCCATCCATCCATCAATCCATCCATCCATCCATCAATCCATCCATCCATCCATCCATCCATCCATCCATTCATGTCTGTCCGTTCTATCTCTATCCCCTCTCGGTCACCTTTCTTGTTTCTGTTGTTCATTCCCTTTTCTCCTCCCCCAACCTTCCTTCTGCCACTTTGCATTCCTTCCTACTTATTCCTGCCCTTCCTGTCCTTTCCAGCTTTATTTCTTAGCCTTTTTTATCCTTGCTTCGTCCTTCCTCTCCCATCGCGTGCCTTTCTTCCAGTAAAAATCCTGAAAGGGGTCAGCGTTGGCAGCGGTGTTGGAGGTGATGGGTCGTGAGGGATGGAGGTGCTGCTGCTGCTGCTGCTGGTGGTGGTGATGATGATGAGGAGGCAGCTGCTCGTTTGAAGTGGTTTTTAGTCGTTGCTGCAGACGATGATTATGAAAACGACGACAGTGGTTGTGATATTGGTGGCAGTGGCAGTGATGGTGATGATGGTGGTGGTGATGGTGTGGTGGTGGTGGTGGTGGTGGTGGTGGTCAAGGCCGCAGCTAGGGGGATGTTTTGGGTGTTTGAACACCCCCCCAAATGAAAAATGTAAAAATAATATAGGCTAGGCCTATAATGCATTTACTAGCACATAATGCAAGAACTACAGTGTGCAATGTACTGGCCGCCAAAAGCCCGCAGAAGATCGGTGATTTTAGTAGAAAAACATGAAATTAGATCGCTAATTTACGCCTAGGTTTTCGGGCCCAAAATACAAAGAAAAGCATGTGATGACAAAAAGGTCAGAAAATGTGGCCCAAAAAGTTGGTAAACACCCAACGAAATCAAATCCTGTATGCGGCCTTGGTGGTGGTGGTATTGGCGGTGCATGGCAGTGGTGGTGGCTGTGGTGGCCCTGACGGTTTAGAGTTTTGGTGGCAGTGTTGGCGGTTGTCGTGGCTATGATGGTGGTGATGATACCGATGACGATGATGTCGATGGTGGTGGAGGTGGTGGTTGTGGTGGTAGTGGTTGTGATGGAGGTGGTTTCTTTTGGTGATGGTGGTGGTGATGATGGCGGAGGTGGTAGTGGTGGTGGTGATGGTGGTGGTGGTGGTGGTGATGATGATGGTTGTGATGACGATGGTGGGGGTGGTAATATTTGTGGTGGAGGTGGTTTGTTTTGGTGGTGGTGGGGTGGTGATGGTCGTGGTGATGGTGGTGGTGGTGATGGTGGTGATGGGTGTGGGGGTGGTGGTGGTGGTGGTGATGGTGGTGGTGATGGTGGTGGCGATGGTGGTGGTGGGTGTGGTGGTGATGGTGGTGGTGATGGTGGTGGTGGGGTGGTGGTGGTGGTGGTGGTGATAGTGGTGGTGGTGGTGATGATGGTGGTGGGGTGGTGGTTGTGATGGTGGTGGTGATGGAGGGTGGTGAGTGTGGTGGTGGTGGTGGTGATGGTGGTGGTGGGGTGGTGGTGGTGTTGATAGTGGTGGTGATAGTGATGGTGGTGGTGGGTGGTGGTGGTGGTGGTGATGGTGGTGGTGGGGTGGTGGTGGTGGTGATGGTGGTGGTGGTGGTGGGTGGTGGGAGTGGTGGTGGTGGTGGTGGGTGGTGGGAGTGGTGGTGGTGGTGGTGATGGTGGTGGTGGGGTGGTGGTGGTGTTGATAGTGGTGGTGATAGTGATGGTGGTGGTGGGGTGGTGGTGGTGGTGGTGGTGGTGATGGTGTTGGTGATGGTGATGGTGGTGGCGATGGTGGTGGTGGTGGTGATGGTGGTGGTGGTGGTGGTGGGTGGTGGGAGTGGTGGTGGTGTTGAGCCTAAGGCGCCGTCGGTTAATTGGCTGGTATACTTATAAGGTTGACGATGCAAGAAGTCGTTCGAGCGATGTGGAAATTCTGGAGATCAAGCGAAGATGATGAAGAGGATGAACAGAAGGAAGGGAAATAAAGGATCTAAAGGAAGGTGGAAGATAAATTAGGCCGAGGAAGAATAACCCGCTGAGCAAATGATGGGGAACAAAGAAAGAGGATGAACAGAAAATGGAGGAGGGAATAGTGGAAAGAAGATGGAAAAGTAATGGCGACATGGAAGCGAATGCCGGTATAGGTCTATGAGCAGGAATGAACATATGGATGGATGGGAGAGTTTGGAGGTGGTTGAAAAGGCGGGAGCAAAATTGAGAGTGATGGAAGAGGCAGAAATATCGAAGACGGAAAGAGGAAAAGATCTGAAGCAAAGGAAGCACGCGGAGAAATAGAATCCACAGAAGCTGGAATTGATCTAATGTAATCTAAAAATGGAATTAATATAATCTAATATATAAGCTAAAAAGATGGGTTGTAATTCAATTACTTCCATAGTGTCGATATAGAACAGAAAAACATAATGTCCTATACATACATATATATAAATTATATATATATATATATATATATATATATATATATAGAGAGAGAGAGAGAGAGAGAGAGAGAGAGAGAGAGAGAGAGAGAGTCTGTCGATGGCAGACTATTGTAGCTTTGCGTGGAATTGCTATGAAAATAGAAATCATATATGTATATATATATATATATATATACACATCGTCTATACGTTTCACATTGTACTTGTGTATGTGGATATATAGGCCTGCATATAGATCTATCCATGCACATACAGGCACCACATAATATATAATATGTATCCACATATAAGTCTATTGTATATGTATATAGATATATATACACGCATATATACGCGATATATATATATGTGTGTGTGTGTGTGCATGTATATATATATATATATATATATATATATATATACATACTGCAGGTTTCACATCTACACATAATAGGCTTGTAGCCTTATATAATGTATAACATCGCCTGTGATTGCAGTTGAAGTGAATGCAAATCGAGGGCTGTAGATACAGATGCATATAATTATGCATGGACTATATATATATATATATATATATATATATATATATATATACATACATAGACTGCTCCTCACCAATGATTTCTCAACCAACGGGCGTTGAATTGGGAAGCCAGATATTGTTCGCCGAATAGACTAAGCACTGCTTTTTTATTGCTTTCATGACTGACGAACGCCGTCACTATATATAAGTCTATAATTATAATGTGGCTAATGTCATCGATTAAGACTCGTGTCTGATCGTATACACGATGTTCATCCGTCGCCTGATTGCGGAGAAATCCTTTTCCTGTCACGTGTCTAAACCTCTCAGCACCGAGTACACATCATTCGAAAACGACGTCATCAGTTACTGTACATGTTGGAATAACACGAGGGGATAAGTTGACTATTTATACGAGAAATGCGGTGTAATATTTTCTATTTTTCTTCTTTCTAAAGTTTCTGTTAGATCATACAGGAGCAGGGTTTAAAGTGGGTGAGAACGTGTGGGAGCGGCGTTCCCACTGCTCTCGAATTTGCTGGCTTGCGTTCCCACTGCTCTCCGTGCGTGGAACTAACCCTTTTTCAATAAAACTTCATCAGCGTTCCCATTGCTCACAGTTGGCACTCCCACTGCTGACCCAAACCACTTTAACCACTGTACAGGAGTGCCGTCTCAACCGTAGTTGATGATGGTATTTCGATGAGCAACTACGTGTGTGTGTGTGTGTGTGTGTGTGTGTGTGTGTGTGTGTGTGTGTGTGTGTGTGTGTGTGTGTGTGTGTGTGTGTGTGTGTGTGTGTGTGTGTGTGTGTGACGGACGGACGGACGGACGGACAGACGGACGGACGGACGAATGGATTTGCTCAGTCCTTTTCAATGACCGCCCAATGAGTTGGGACTCCAACCTATGATATGTGTATTATATGCATTATATATTACATGTATATACTATAATACTCAGGCGAAGCGCTCTGTAGTTGTTTGAATATCATGCCCGTTGCTAAGATGGCCATATTTACGAATTCGCCTTTCTCCAACAAGGACTACAACCACAGGCTCCGCAGCACCACTGACGAATCACCAATCACCATAGTTTATTAGTTATATATATATATATATATATATATATATATATATATATATATATATATATATATATATATATATGATACGGTTGACACACCGCAACCGGTTACAGCGTACAATTATGCCGTTTTCAACAATTCACCAGAACTCAGATCACAGAATACATAAATCTTAACTACTAATAACAGAACAGAACTGCAGACAGCCTGCAATAATTGGCACTAATAGCAGCCTACAAAGCACGTCTGCCCTATACTGGTCACGAACTCGTTACCTCTTGCTCTCCATGCCAGCGTGCTATCCAATGCGCTATCGCCCCCCCCCAGACAGAGCTGTGTCTCAAAGCTGTTTAATAAAAACTTATGAGTAAACGGCTCATCAGTATATGCAGATTTTCCTCAGACAACTAGAAAAGCCAGCACAGAGCGAAATTCTCAATTATTATTCAGTGTTAAGAGGAGTTCAGAAAGTCCCTCCTCCTCCTCCTCCTCCTCCTCCTCCTCCTCCTCCTCCTCCTCCTCCTCCTCCTCCTCCTCCTCCTCCTCCTCTTCCTCCGCCACTTTATGTCCATAGGACACGAAACGACACCAGCTGCAGTCACGTGACACTGAAGTCCCGCAGGAACACGCGGTCACCGTTCTGCTGCTGGTGTCCAGCCATCCATCATAAATGGTGTAGGACGCCGCAACATTTTAGATATCACTCGGGCCGCTGGCTGCTGGTCTGTTCCGATCGGGGAGACAGAGCCTTACGTGATCGACTCTATATTTGAAACGATCAAAACTATTAATAATAATAATAAATAATGACTAATGTCGCTAACAAGTAATAAATAATGACTAATGTCGCTGGCAAGCACACCAAATATAGACAAAAGTCGAGAGCTACCATGGGAAAGCGGCTGACGCGTGCCGACGGCATCGCCTGACGGCCATAAGTCAAAGTTAAGTCAAGTAAGTCAATGTCGCTTTTAAAGGAACTTTCTCTTCCAACCCTGAAGACGAGGCCTGGCAATTCCGGACCAGTTTTTAAACAATAGTTAGCAATGAAGTCCCTGAGGGATCCTAAATACATTACCTCGGGGCAAAAAAATAATATATGGAGATTTAAGTGCCATAGGCTCGTAAGCAATCGATTAAAAACCGTAGCAACGATTCAGAAGCATTCAAATATTCGCTGGTGGACCGATCCAAAAAATAAAGATTAAGGTTTGATCACAAGTTGAAGAAAGAAGACACCGGAAGCAGAGACAAGTGGAGGAGAAGGATCCGAGTGACTGACCCCTCGCCAGAGGGAATAATCCTAGCCTGAAGGGAAAGAAGTTTCATCACAAGGCTATTATGTACACACCTCGCAGACTTTTCCTGCTTGAAATTCTTGCATCGAGTTGTGATCGGATCACTGCCCGGTTGAAGGGAGAAAACCTTCCGATGGGAGGATAAGAGTATACAGGCCTATGCAAAGAAGACCTGACTGTGGAGTCACAAAAAATCTTGATGGGAGGGGGTTAAACCCCAAACCCCGGACAATTCTCACCCTACGACCAGAGGAAATTGAATTTAAATATGCTGATAAGTGATAAGATTATTAATTAAAAGCTTCTTTTAATTTGCAACAGAGAAGACTACCCAATATGAAATATAATGTAATGTAATGTAATGACGACAATTTCTATGGCGCCATAACACAGCTGCCACAAGGGTGCCTGAAAATAATATACAAATGGAACACTATAGATCCGAAATTCTCCAGAACAACAAGAGCTGCTATAATTATAGACTGTTGAATGGTTTTGACGATTGAACTGTTTCAGTGGACAAAAGCGCAGCGTTTAGGAGCGGACTAGAAATCAACTATCAACGACTAACTGAATACTGCGCGTCTCCTTAAACATCTAAATTTCCAGTTAGTTTATCCAACTGTAAATGAATAAGAGTTTGACCCCCCAGTTATGCCTATGTAATTCTCAAACTGTCTGGTCGGGTATAGCCTATATGTTTCTCCAATATTGCTAAGCCACACCCCTCCAGTCTCTCATGTAGGACTACTTGAATAAGTTAAATTCAATCCCAAATATTTCCCAGTTGCAGGATCCAGAGCTTAACGCAGCTTAATACGACAGCAACAAAGGCCGTTATCTTTGCCAGGCATTTTTTTGGTTTATTAGGCTTACAGCAGCTCATTGTCCGCACTTTTTTCATATGCTCTATATATAGCAGTCATGCTTCACAATTATATCACTTCCATACGTAGGCCTATACATGTACATGCATTGCTCCAACCGTCGCTAGCTAATTATTAATCAATGATTTGTACATACGGTCTCATGCAGTAGACTCTATTCTTTCTTTGTCTGTTCGGTCTGCTATCCTTTGATCATAGCTACATTTACGGGTCATTTAGCTTTTTCTGTTGTGTTTTATTACACACTACCTTGACATTTAAGGCTTTTTTTTTTATTAATACGCATGATCAATCCCAACTTCACCCCCCCCCCCCACTCTTTCCCTATAATATAACTATTGATGCGGTACACGCTCTTGCCTATATTCACTATTGTCTTGACACGCCAAGCCATTGTTGTTATTCGATACTCTATCTTCTTCTCATTCTTGTCGACTTTATGACTCGCTGTGTTCAATGCTGCATGCAGTTGGCGGCCTTTAATTCTTTGGCTACATCAAAGATCTTTATTCAGCGACCAATTAATTGTCCTCGCAGTCACAATGGCAGGCCTAGTATTTTCAGCTACCGTTCCCTTTTGCAAACTGCTTTCCTTGTTGTATAACTATATGCATGTCGTTTAATCGAGCCATGTTACTTGCTTGTTCCACCGTTCACGCATGTTTATTAAGGTGAAGTTCCTCTGTTTGTCCCAAATCATCAAGCGAGACTTATGGTATCCGCGCATGCGCTCTGCCACGCTCTCAATACCATCTCTCGAATTCAACACGACCATCCTGCATGGACGGACGAAGCTATTTTTTCTCCAATCACGACTACAGACAATTCCAAACTTATCGCTTCCCAGCTTTCCTCGTTGATTATTATATAATAACCTAAAAGTAAATCCCTATAGATAAGCACGATGCAAAATTACAATCTTGATAATAAGACAATAGCTCTATATAAACCCGGCAATTTTTGTAACATATCCTTACTTAATTTGTGTAATCCCGAGGGATGATAAAATTATGCACCTGATTAGACCTATAAGCTTACAACGTGATCAACAGTAATAAATAGTCAAACACACACGCACGCACGCACGCACGCACATACATGTACATGTGAGTAACAAATTAGAAAACAAAGACAGACTGAGGGTGAAAGTATTTTTTCCGACGAAAAGATACGAACTTTAATACCCGAGAGCAATGTCGTGCTTCGTGGCCAATCTCCCAGCAAATCTTACAAGAACGTTTCTTGCCTATTATGGTCTTATGGAAAGTCTGAGAATCTTCGGGCAACCGAAGAGAAAAGAGAACGCGGCAGATAATTCAAGCTGCACGTTTTCCGAGTCATGTGACCAGAGGGTCAAATAAACGTTAGACACGTCGCAGGGCTGTTTTTAAGGAATTTTTAGAACTGCACATCCTCTTCTCCCCTTTCTCGTCCTCCATGGTAAATTACTCCCAATCTGAGGAAAATGACCTTTTTTACTAGTTTTAACTGCACGGAACGTGACGGAAGTGCTTCTACAACTGCACGATTCATTTAGAACTGCACATTTTAAAGTGTAGAACTGCACGTTAAAAAAAGCCCTGATGTCGATTCTTTGTATGGCAGACGACGCATACGCACACCGACACACGATAAATGTCAGGATATAATACAATACATGTATCCACACGAATTAATATAGCGCATGTCGAAAAACAATATCCTGAGAAGGCCTATAGACCTACACATATTTATAAGCAACGTCACTGACAAAACAAACTATAATGTGCAGGTGGTGTAAATAATATATGTTTATATATATACTAGATGTGTAACCCGGCGTTGCCCGGGAAATTTAGGGTTTTAAACACTACTCCCCTATGGTACCCAACGTTGACCGCTAAATTTCGGGTTTTCGCCAACCCTCTACCTCACCCCGCTTCCCCAAAAAGCCAAACGTAACCCGCCCCTGCGGGGCGCTACGGAAATTATTACTGGGCTTGTATGACGTCATTCGGGCTGTAGACTCTTTTACTAAAGCTCGATACTGTTTACCAAAGCGTGAGCGATGAAATCTGTCTTAAAACGCTTCTGTCTTAAAACGCTAATAACTCGAGTTCTAAAGTGAAATTTAGGGTTTAAACACTACTCCACTCTGGTACCCATCGTTAACTGCTAAATTTCGGGTTTTCGCCAACCCTCCACCCCACCTCGCTTCCCCAAAAAGCCAAACTTGACCCACCCCTGCGGGGCGCTGCGGAAATTATTACTGGGCGGGTATGACGTCATGCGGAGCAGACTCTTCACTAAAAAGCGCTGGCGTGATCAATTAATGATGAAATCTCTCTTAAAACGCTAATAATTCTTGTTTTAAATTGAATTAAAACCTGAAAATAGTTGCGATGACCTTATAATTTGGGTAAGAATCGATTGCAAGAATTTTTTTAAACCGACGCTGTTTCATTTCCGAGCTTATTCTGCAGGGGAGAGTCAAAAGCGTACAAACAAACAAACATATGGAAAGTGTTTCGGAATTATAATATAGATAAGCGATTATATTCATGCAAGCATCCATTATATTCATTCATTTATTCATTCATTCATTCATTTCGACAATTTACATAGCGCCTCTTCAAGAAACCTACTCAGAGGCGCTCCCAGCCCAGCCACAGCTAAGTAAGTAAGATTTGAGCAACTTATAAAAGGCAGGTGAATTTAGTCTAGGCATAAGTCGCAAGGTTAGTGGGAGGCCATTCCAGATAGCGGGACCCAAAATAGAAAAGGCTCGGCGCTGTCTGGTGGAAGTGCGAGCTCGAGGAACCAAAAGCGAAGAGTTCGACAGGCTGCTAGGTCGGAGACAGGTCGACAAATTAATGCTATAGACAGGTATACGATGGCGCACAATCAAGAAGGCAACGCCAAACAAGTGCAGCAACTCGGTAGGAGATGCGCTGTGAAACAGGGATCCAGTGAAGAACGTCACGCATAAAAGCAGAGACGGGACATATTTAGGAATGCGGCCAATGAGGCAATGGCACAGTATGCATACATAGTTTATATACTCAGGCTGCACATAAAATTATGATCCAAAGTCAGACACGAACACCATGACGGACCACATGCACTATACATGTACATGTACCTCCCGCTGCCTGTTGTTTTTAAGACAAGCACACAGAGCACAGCCAAACTAATTTCCCTCCCAACCCCACCCCACCCCACCACTCACTCCAGGCTGAACTTTCCTCACTCACCAGTCAACACCGAAGAAACAAGCACCGATCCGTATAGTTAATAATCTATTCCCATCTCCAGCACGAAGCACCAAGCACATGGCCATGCATGGAGTCGTGGAGAGGATACAAGAGGAAGCAATTTGCGACACAAGAGACGTCAGTACAGCGCCTTTGTATATATATTTATTCACATAATATATATAGGTGTATAATACAATATATACATATTTAATATATATATATATGTTATATATTATATAACATATATTATATTTACATGTGTGTTTGTGTGTGGGTATATATACTATATTATATATATATATAATATAGTATATATATACCCACACACAAATATATTTTATATATATATATATATATATATATATACACCAAGTCCCGTTGCAATTGGAATTGCACACATCAGCAGATGCAATAGGAAATAGGAAGAGACAGCAACCGTCAGAGACAGAGTTGCAAGTGCGACAGAAAAACCAATGCATGGGTGAAGAGGAGTCGGTGAGGATTGGGGATACGGAGGAGGAGGAGGAGGAAGAGGAGGAGGTGGAGGAGGAAAGGGAGGAAGGTGGGAGGTGGTTGAGGTGTATTTGTTGCTTTAGGATGGACAGGAATAAAATGAATTTGAGGAGAAGCAGGATAGATAAACGGAGGGATGGAACGGAACAGAAAGACGAGGACGAGAAGTAATACGAAGAAGTGGAGGAGGAGGAGGAGTAGGAGGAAGAACACGATGAGTAGGAAGAGGAGGAGGACGAAGAGAAAGAACACAAGGAGTTGGAGGAGAAGGAGGAAGAGTAGGAGGAGCAGGAGGAGAAGGAAGAATGCGAGGAGTAGAAATAGGGGAAATAGGAAGAGGAGTAGGAGGAGGAGGAGTATAGAAGGAGGAGGAGGAAGAGCAGGATGAGGAGGAGGAGGATGAACACGAGGAGTAGAAAGAGGAGTAGGAGGACGAGGAGGACAAAAAGGGAAAAGAGGAGGAGGAGGAGTGGGCGGAAGAGGAAGATTAGAGGGAGGACAAGGTGGAGGAAAACGAGTATAAGATCTCGAGGAATAGGAAGAGCTGGAGGACGAGGAAGCTGAGAAGGGAGAGGAGGAGGAGGAAGAGGACGAATAAGATGAGGAGGAAAAGGAAAAGGAGGAGAAACGACAGGAAGAGAAGAGGGTGGAGTATGAAGGAAAAAACAGCAGGAGGCGTCGACAAAGAACGAAGAAGTCGGACTTATATCCATAGATGAATGGAAGAGGAGAAAGCGGAGGATTAAAGGTGGGAGAAATGGTAGAAAGAGGCGGAAAAGCCGAAGGAAATGGAAGACACGGATGAAGAGGAAGAGTAATAAGAGCAGACGGAGAAGGAGATGGATGTCGTTGCGACCAGAAATCCAATCCACTAGAAATAAATTCAGCTAAATTTAATTAAACGGAGCTATAAGAATAGCGAGAAGACTGTCTTCGTGATACACCTTCGGCTGAGAGTTCATATTACTGGAAGAGCGACTGTACTGAAGCGACAAAATCAATTGTATACTGTATATTACGATATAACTCCAACACTGTTTGTACTACTCTATACACAGTGCCAGTCCCAAGCCTGGATAGAGGAGGGAGCGATGCTAACGATACTCACCTCCTTTTACTCCTCCTCCTCCTCGTTCTTATCTTCCTCCTTCCCCTCCTCCTCCTCTTCTACTTCTTCCTCCTCTTATTCTTCTTCTTCCTCTTCCTCCTCTTGTTCTTCTTCCTCCTCCTCTTCTTCTTCTTCCTCCTCCTCTTCCTCCTTCTCTTTCTCCTCCTCCTCCTCTTTTTCATCTTCCTCTTCCACCTTCTCCTCCTGTTCTTCTTCTTCTTCATCTTCCTTCTCCCCTCCTCCACCTCCTGCTCCTACTCTTCCTCCTCCTATCTATACCTCCTCCTCCTCCTCCTCTTCCGCCTTCTCCTCCTCATCCCCTCCTCCAAATGAGACATTCAGCTGCAGTAGCCGTTTCATTTACAGACGTGTCCAATATACTTTACAGGACATGAAGTGAAAATTTAATATAGCCATGGAAGACATTTCAAATTTTAAATAGGGTATTTTCGTTAAGAAACCTCAACCTTTCTTATAAAAATTATTCGTCAGTGTTCAAAAGTATAGTTTGTGGCTTGCCGCACGCATTTACTGTTGCGTGAATTAGTCAACAATTTAATTCTATTCCAATCGTGTTTTAATAATGGAACATAATTCCCACGGACCCCAACCGGTTATTAAGTTGATGCAATAAGGCCAGAGTCAACAAACTCCGCAACTGGTTGTACTCTGCCAGTACCAGTCCCAAGCCTGGATAAAGGAGGAGGACGATAAATAATTATGGCAGTTTCGTTAAACAGCAAACAAGTCCAGAGTCAACGAGAAAAACTACAACATCAATATCAACGGCTGCGACTTTCAAGAAAGGTGTAATCATTTTCTTACTCGAAGCAATGATGCTGGTGGCTTGCTGCTGTCTTACGACACTGCCATATCAAAGACGACTAGTGTCACCCTCCTCCTTTATCCAGGCTTGGGACTGGCACTGTCAGAGTGCGAACAATGGCGGTGCTGAAACAATGATGCGGTGCTTACCTGATCTTTAGAGCGACTCAACGTCGGTCGAAGGATGGATGATTATGCCAGTGCGCGGACGCAGTCTCCTGACAGTCGGCTATATATATGAGCCTAGGATGCTATTGGAGAAGGGCGATCCACGCAGCAGCAGCAGCAGCAGCAGCAGCAGCAGCAGCAGCAGCAGCAGCACTAGCAGCAGTATCCTGCAGCGCTTTTGTTCTATGCGACAGAGAGTCGTGGACAAAACGCCCACGCCATGAAACCAACGCCTGATTGCAAAGCGCCAGCAGCCAGCATCCACTGAATGAAAGGCGTTGCCATAATTATATTTATGCATAATACGCAATGTCTATTTATAAAAAAATGGTGTTACATTGGTGCATAAGCTGATCTATTAGTTGCCTATCTATCTATGTATATACATTCATTGGACTATATGTAGTGTACAGGCGTATAATTGTATTCAATGTTCAGGTCAACATAATATTATGTACTATGGACCTGTTAACATGTACATTGTACAGCCTTGATAAGCTTAGACAACACATTATTCAGTGTTTACTATAATAATATTCGGCATATATATATACATTTCACGAGGGTCTTCAATTCTGGCGATGGAAGGGTGGGAATTCCCACCCACCTTTAAGCTATAGGAGAGAACGTGCACGAAGGATATAGAAAATTTTGAAGGAGGGAAATGTTTGGCCATGGGTCACAGCAATTTTTGTTGGACTTTTTCTGATGACTTTTACGTCTTTCTAAAAAAAAACGTAACACCGTAGCAACTCCAGTTATGATTTGAAAACTGATGACCCTTTTTAGTCATAAAATACTAATTTATCTCCTTCTCGTCTTTTCCCGCTACATTGACTGAATGCTTGAAACATAAACCTAGTGGGGCGGGGGCCACGTCCTGTACAAATCTCTGAATGGAGGGGTGATGGCCGGATTGGCCCCTGGACCCGTCTCTGATAATAGGCCAACCCCTCCCACAAATCTTTTTAAGCAGTGTCATAAATAGTATGGCAGTCGAAATCTGTATACGCAGCATTGCGAAACAATCTATAATTAATGTACAGGGTGCGGCCGGAAAAAATACCCCATTACGAAAATCGCGATTTCTCAAAAACCGCTGGATATTTTGTTATAAAACTTCGCCAGTCTATTTGACACATATCTATTTACAACTTGGCTAAATCTAATGAAATTCGATTCATGAACACCAAAATGGTGCAACCCTGAAGTGAAACAATGTTATTTTCGTTTCAACAGACATTTAGTGACAGCAATAACAGCAATAAGTAACAAAGTAGCGGCGCAAACAGAACTCTAACAAAGCGCAAGGTTACTTATTGTTATTGACAAGATTAGACCAAACTGTTAAGTTTTGTGCAATGAATGTTCGAAGTGACCACCGTTTGCTTTTACGCAAGCTTGCAGACGTTTTCTGAATGGTCTCAAGTGACAAAAGTCATTCCAGATGATTTGCAGCGTAGTTTTCAGTTCAGAAATGCTCTTTGGCTTTGTGGGAAGTTTGTTGTAAGTCTCAAGCATTGCACCCCAGACAGCATAGTCGAGTGGGTTCATATCTGGGGAATTTGGCGGCCATGAATCCTTGTCGATGAAGTCCGGACAGTGACTTGTTAACCAATCTTAGGCCAGCTTGGCGCCGTGAGCGGGCGCTCCATCTTGCTGAAAAGTGAACTGATTTCCCAAGACAGTGTGAAAGTCATCGACAAGCTTAGGCAAAAGATTCTCCACGTATTACTTAGCATTGACTTTGGCCTTCTCGCCAATGAAATGCAAGCGTCCTTTGCCCTCATAGCTGACACCTGCAGAAACCATGATGTTGGGAGAGAACTTGGCTCTCTCGACCAACAGGCGGCTTGGATAGATATCGGTTTTTTCTTCTTCGCCCAGACGCGGTTGTTTTGAGTATTAATGGGTGGATTGATGTAAAAGATCTTTTCATCGGTGAAGAAAACCTTATTATGGCACACTGCAGGCTACTTTATGTAAAATTATGATTTCCTATTTCGTGAATGCCGTGTTAAATTGAAAAAATGCAGTTCTTTCTTCCGCCTGATGTCATGATCACAAATATAAAGATACTGACATAAAATTTCCAAATAATATGCAGAAATATGTTACGAATAAGAATGAAAATATTTGTAAGAAAATATTCAGCGGTTTTCGAGAAATCGCAATTTTCGTAATTTGTTATTTTTTGGGACGCACCCTGTATAATAATCTAATAATATTTATAGATTTATAGAATTTGACAATTATTTGTTGATAATCAACGCTAATAATTTGGCGAGCAACTGAATACAGCGGTGGGAATTAAACATTAATATCAGAGGTGAAAGTTTGGTCGGTTGTTAATGATTAATGCATTATATTGTCAATGCTTAATGCATTAAGCGTTAGCTGAATAATTACGATACCTTGACAACGCTGGTATATATATATATATATATATATATATATATATATATGAGTGAAAGACTTGTATATATATATATTATAGGCTTCTTAAGTGAAATAATTAAAGGCACACAATACTCAGAATGAGAATTGTGGAAAGAATTACTGCAGGTGGAGAGGACTATGATCTGCGTGGAGTTTGGGTGTGAAAAGCAGACTTTAGATCTACTATATCCATGGAGGCCATATAGGAAATCTGGGGGTTGAATCCCCTCAACACTTCCCTGCAATTCTCACCACGCACGTAGCCTACTTCCCAATGAGCAGTTCCTCTCTCATTCAAAGTCTATCGTTTTGAAATTAGCTCACCATTAATGGACGATGCACGCAGCACCTATTTACACTAATCGAAATTCGACACGAATTGTTCCTACATATGTATGTGGCGTTTTACACCGAGCAGAGGCTTTTCGCTTATAAGCTTATACGTGCATCACTTAACTCAGTTTTACCTTCGTCACTGGTCTTTTCGTTACATACCCAGGTCTATGCTTACTATAATACTGTTATAATACCCTCTCAACAGTGAAAATCTGATGTCGCTATGAGGCTTCAAACCCATTAGCCTGCGTTTGTCCGTCACTAGCCGTCATACAGGGATTGTTCTTACTTATACGTCTTCTGTTTTTGCTATATTATAATAATGCAATATAGGGATCCATGGTGTGTAGGCTACGTAGGTCTATATGTGACCGGATATAGGCCTACTTTATGCAGCGTCTTTTAAAGGCATCACAAAATCGCTGAATTTTGCGCTTTATGCTATATACGATATATACATGACATCATTAAGAATTTATATTTCGTCTATAATTATGAGTAAAGCAAGTTTACATGCACAGAAATGTCCTCATATAATTAGTATATACGTCGTGTATGCTATAAACTTCGCATCTATAGGTTACAACTTACATACGAATGCCATCCAACCCAGGGGTTATTTTAGGGAATTTTCTCAACTACACATAAATGACGTATTTTGAGACTGGACATAAGAAAGTCCCTGACCAGGGATTTGTCCCCAAAGCTGAAGCAGCTTTTGGTGAGCGCTCGTTAATAAGCTGGTGCTTTGCGCTTGGCCTTCGACTGGAGCTTTAGATGTGTGTTTGAATATTAAGATTTTCCGACTTTATAAAAATTCATATTAAAGATCAAAATCAATTGTTGTGACAATGTTTGACTCAAAGTTCATCATGGCAAAATCTCCAAATGAATTAACGAATGAAATCAGCTATATAATTATACGTTCTTAGACGTTCAGACTTTTCAATATCCTTAATTGACTAGAGATACCTTAAAGATCCATTGCAGATCCTCTGCTGTTGCTGGAATTGAAAATAGCTCAGAAAGATTGTTAAGTGTAATAAAGTTCAATGGTCCTATGTTCCTGGACACTTCCAAAGTTTCGCTAGTAGGCCTATGTAAGGGTACGTCTAAATGTTGCTTTTCTGCTCTGAAACCCTGGTCATTAAGATCAACATGATATTGTTTTGCTAAAGCTAGCAGACAAGATGAGATATTTCCCCAAGAAATAAAATCTTTGAGCTAATTTCAAATTTTGTATAAAATATAGCCTAACCCACTAACTGCAAAATACGATGGAAGACCGATAAATTTCATTAGCAAACCTCCCAAATGTCATTATTGATCGATAGGCCTATACTGACACCCACATCAACACGAATATGTACTGTTTAGGCTAATAGCAGTTTTAACCAGGAGCCGCGTCGCCGATCTACATGTAAATGATATTTTACCACAACATCACTTGGCTTAGGGTACGATTGCTGGAAATTTGATATGCTACAAGCTCTGGTGTCATTCATTCATGAGAACCAGAATGTGTGTGTGAACATATCCGCAGACTTGGTCCTGCGTTCGTGGAAACGAACGAGCGCCCGAAGGACAATAATTTCCAATGCACGAGCACCTAGTGGGTAGGGGTTTTGGAAGGTGATGTACCAATCCCATTTTCGAATTTTGTTTAATTTCCACACTGGTGGTATTCTAAGTTGTAATTTAGCGAGGTTGCTCATCATTTCACTGCTGATAGTCATGGTTTAGGACTTTAATAAGTGTCCCGTCCCATTGTTTAAATATTTTTTACAGCATTATTATAATGGCAACTTTTAGACTGTGATCTTAACAAAAATTGCTCACAAATTTCACGGCAAAAGGCATGGTTTGAGACTTCAAAAAATGCCCCTCCCCATTGTTTACATTTCTGAATTTCCACACTGTGTCATCTGAACAAAATTGCTCTTTTTAAATGCTGACAGCTATAGTTTTTAGAGTTTAGAGAGTCTCCTCCTTATTGTTTAATTTTTTCATCTGCACGCTGTTAATCTGGCATTTAAAGCTGTCATTTGAAAAAAAAACTACTCATAATTTTCTTTCCTCGTCCATTGTTTGAAAAAAAGTCATTTGCCCACTGTTGAAATAACATTTTAGGCTGTTACCTTGACAAATTCAATAATAATTTGGTACTCAGAGACGTGGTTTAAAACTTGAATAATTACCCCTACCTGTATCTTAAATTTTTTTTAATTTACACAACGTAGGCTAATGGTGGCAGTTTAGGCTGTCATCTGTATCAAAATTGATAATTATGGACAAGCAGTGGATAACACCGTAGAAATCTATAATAATGTTTGTGATAATATTTCTGAAATATTTGGGGGATATAAGATATAAGCATCTCCGTCACCACCACAAGTTCCGGGTTCCGTTCCTCGATCCTATCCCATCTAAGTCTACACCCCTGTGCGAGATGCTAGTTCAATAACATAGGCCTACGTGTATCTTTCAGATTCTGAGGATGGTGATTTTTGGATGGGATCACATAAACTCAAAAAGGGTGCGTGTAATATGGGTATATATGGAGAATTTGGAAGAAAATTTGAGTAGGCCTATGCATTGACCCACAGTCCTACATCATGTATGTATGTATTGGATAGCCTGTGTGGCTGAAAGGCTAGCTGAGTCTGGATGTCTGCCTGATTAATTTTTTCTTTTTCATCGCCTGTCTCCAGTTAGATAATTGGGTTGTTATATTATAGTAGACTATTTTGCTTTATGCGTCTGACTGTCTGCGTCCCTTCCTGCTTCAGCTTGTCAGAGTAAGCGGCAAAAGCAGAAGGAAGTCTGTGGAGTAGTATACGATGGCCAAGAAGTTGTCATTATGGTATGAAGGATAACCCCGGCCTTTACAACTTTATCAGGATATCAAACTACAACAGGCCTTGAATTTGCATCCGCCCATACATTTAGCTATACTGCAAATTCTTCTGTCTGCAGCCTATGTGTGATTTTTAGCAGAACCTTGTCTTCGATTACATCGCCCATTTTCCCCGCTCTTACTTCATGCACACGGGTGACCTTCGCCGAATCGGTCGAATGCTTGACTTGAAAACTGCATCTATTATAGTTCACGCCAAATTTCAACAGGCCTGCTCTTTTCCTGAACATAAATATCACCCAAATAAACCGCCTCAAAGATGTTCACTTTGGCTGTTACTATCATGTTTGTGTCCAACTTGTTACCACTAACTTCTCGTCGGTTCACGCAACTAGGCAAAAAGTAACTGCACAAGATCTGATTTTCAACTGCACACACCTCTTTCTCAACTACACACTTTGTGTCCAGCTGCACGTTAAAATAACCCCTGATCCAACCGTCTATGACAAAATCAAAACGCGTAGTTCATCTGGGGTGGTGGTCGCAAATCTACAGCACGCTTTCCACTGCATATGTCACTTTCTCTATCACTGTGGAGGGGGATTTGGGTGTGACCCTGGATCAGGAATTGACCCTCCAGAACACGTGAGGACTGATGAGTTTATATCGCACGTGCTTCTATACCATCTCCGCCAGATTTTTCGACTAAAGCTGCAACAATCCTGATGCATGCATGTTAAGGTTTCCTTACTTTAGTCTGGTATTGATTTTTTTAAAGTTATGATTTGTTGCTTAACATCACCATGTTTAGACCTGCATATTATGTAGTATCGTGATGTTAAAAATTGGAACATTTAGTTTTCCTATAGTTAAGTTTTGATATATAATGATGGAATGTAGAAAATAAATTTATGTAAACGTCACGCTTATTGTATAGTGAATCTGTTAACGCCTATAGTATACCAGATAATGCGCATATAATAATTTATAGGTGGCCCTAACCAGCGGGACTCTGCAGTCCCTTCTGGGCTCCCTTTTCTTACCAAAAGTTTTCATGTTTATTTTTGATGTGATGCTATATCTTGCTTGCTTCTTAGCTCAATAAAAAAATTGAAAAAATTGATTGATATGCACCAGAGTCGACTACGGTATAGTGCATTCTATGTGGGCTTAACCCAATCTCGTACACTGCAGACAGTTGCAGCCCGATCTTAATGCGGCGGCTCTCCTGATTGCATGGTGGCATACCAACGTTCGAGCTTTATACTGGAGGACTATGCAAACTGCATCGAGGTTGAGACTCCTTTGCTTAAGCGCAATTGCTTTGCATGCAGGCCCAGCCAGTCCCATCTCAAAAGGGAGCTTTGTTTGCCAATATATCCGCACCGGATCGTAGATTACTTCGGTCTGCCACTTAAGATGACCATTCATTCATTCATTCATTCATTCATTCATTCGGACATTTATATAGCGCTTCTTCAAGAAAAAACTACTCAGAGGCGCTCCCGACTCCAGCGCGCCCAAAAATAATAGTTTTAAGTTTAGTAAGGAAGGATCCTGGTAGAGTCCCAGGGTGTAGGCGTATATAGCTCAAAAGGAAGGCCATTTCAGACCACTGGTCCAACCACAGAAAAGGCTCGATTCTTCATGGTATAGTAGTACGAGCAAAAGGACCATGGTTGACTGCAGTGGCGGATCCAGAACGTTTCGACGGAAGGGGGGGCAAGATTTTCGGTGTTGGGCAAGGATTAAATATCATCTTTAGTCGCCGGAGAATCTGATGACCTTTTTTAGTCGTTTGTCCGATTCTCACGGAAAATATACCATTTTATCCGCCCAAAAAGCTGTTGATACCGTTTTCTCCATCCAAAAAGTTGATTACCTTTTTTAGTCACCGTAGACTACTTTTGTAAAGGTCTGCCGAACTCATGGGGGAGGGGCGGGGGGCACGTCCACTTTCCATGCCAAAATGGCTGATGAGAGAGAAAGAATTTTCTAAATGGGGGGCATGACCGGATTGGTCCCCTGGATCCGCCTCTGGTTGACTGTATGGCTCTAATTTCCACAATGCCGCATAAAAGTATCGCTTTAGTATCGGCTCATCCTTCTAGAATATAGGCTGTCCGTTTTTTGGCATGCAGTTCCCGTATTGAACTCTTTGGTCATTTACCAATTTCCAGCTAACATTCTTAAACCATGCATTCTTTTCGATCGTGGTATATTATGTTGTCAGGTCGGAACCACATCCAATGAGTTTCAATAGTGAGATAGCACTATATAAATTTGATGCCTACGAATTACCGTATACATACCCTTAAAAATGCATGTGTGCTCAGCGCACACGTCCACTAAGCATACGCATAAAATACACGAGTATAGGGTAATCGCGATAGCAATAGCATACAAAAAAATGCGTATAGGCTGGATGCCGTTTTGCCTGCATTGTGCAAGATGCTGACGCCATCTTCGCCTATCCCTTTCCATCCTCCACACACAGAGCATACATGTACATGTTGGTCTTTTTTCTGTCGGTCGGTTGAAGCCTGTCCCACGGTGGACAGCAATCAGCGCCTCATAAATAAATATATATATATATAGATAAATATATATACATACATATATATATATATATATATATATATATATATATATATATATATATGTTCATCACCACCAACGCTCGCGCCCCGCGGCATAGACAAACATATCGGTCGACGACATAACGACATACACCTCCCTTTACATGATTTTAGCATTTATATATATATATATATATATATATATATATATATATATATGTTTGCGTGAGTGTGTGTTTACATATATATATAATTTTATATACATACATATATATATATTATGCACCTTCCATTTGCCATATATGCTGCTTATATAAAAACCAATAGATTTGCATGGAATGGGTTTATACAGGACTTCTCTGTCAGTGTATACAGGGTGGGCAAAAAAGTTATCCCTAAAATTTGCCAATTGCTTCTTTGCTAATAGTTTGGCCCAAAGTTTGACTTTGCAAATTGCATTTTACGGGCTTAAAGAGAATTCATATATACGTTCAACAGCAAAATTTCACCAGAATATTTAGAACAGAGCAAAAGTTAATAGCGCTTTTAGTGAGACCACCCACTTTTTTTAATTTACATCTGAAAACAAAGCGCAACATAAAAAGTAAGAAAAACGATTTTAATAAGTTACATAAGTTACATAATAAGTTTTATCAAATATTATTTTTAAATATTCTGCTCCACAAGACTGCCACTGTTCCACTTGATTAGAAGATTCCGCGTTGAAAAGTCGAAGAGATCTGCTGGGCTTTTGTTTAGATAAGAGCAGCCTTGTGGAGAATTTGTTTTCAAACTTTATATTTTTGGACCACCCTAATAGACAATCAATTCCACTGCTACTCGGTATAGCCAAGGTAAACAACTTTTCGTCCGTAAATCATCACAATTTAACATGTGTAAATCATCTCAACTTAACATGTGTAAATCATATCAATTTAACATGTGTAAATCATCTCAACTTAACATGTGTAAATCATATCAATTTAACATGTGTAAATCATCTCAATTTAACATGTGTAAATCATCTCAATTTAACATGTGTAAATCATCTCAGCTTAACATGTGTAAATCATCTCAATTTAACATGTGTAAATCATCTCAACTTAACATGTGTAAATCATCTCAATTTAACATGTGTAAATCATATCAATTTAACATGTGTAGGCCTAAATCATCTCAACTTAACATGTGTAAATCATCTCAATTTAACATGTGTAAATCATATCAATCTAACATGTGTAAATCATCTCAATTTAACATGTGTGCATGCAGGATGAGACTGCAATGCGACAGTTCACAATATGAGCGCACTTGCTAATCTGTTTCTGTATAGTTCAGTCACACAGCGTTTCTTTTAAAAGCATTTTGATCCAATGGATCTTTCAGGACAATTTCATGTCACGGAAGTTTTTCAAACGCCAATCTGTCAAGCGATTCCTCCTATAGCGATTTCTCTCATCTTCTTGACTTACAAGGCGTTACAACAGGCTCTTGCACCTGTTCGGTATTTTCATAATAATCCGAGCAGTTTTCGGCCCATAATTGTTCTGTACAGGTAATCAGAGTATAAGAGAATGCCATATGAAGATAAAGATTCGGCCTCTTCTGGACGCTATAGGTATGTATATGTGCACTTGCTATAGCGCTCCTTCTTACTACTCAGAAGCGCTCCCGACTACAGCGCGGACACTGAATATGAGTTTCACGCCGAAGCGCTGAGCAATTGCGAGTAAATGACTTGCCCAGGGTCCCTAGACGGCGGCTTGAGGCGGATTCGAAGCTGCAGCCCTTCGGCTGCAAGGCAACGAACATACCCACTACAGTGTACTACACCACCACCCCACACAAAGTAGACAGGATGAGAGACAGAGACAGTCAGGCATAGACAGAGACAGGAACAGATACGGGCAGAGACAGCCAGAGACAACCAGAGAAAGATACAGAGGCAGAAAAGATGGATGATAGTATACTATATGAAAGTGGTATTTTTTTCGTTCGCTTTTGCTCTGCAATCCTCGTCGGATTCGATTGATTGATTGATTGGTTGATTGATGTTAGACTCTTCTTGCTTTATTCCGATGATTGATCTCTCTGTCTGTGTGTGTGTGTGTCTCTCTCTCTCTCTCTCTTTCTCTCTCTCTCTCTCTCTCTCTCTCTCTCTCTCTCTCTCTCTCTCTCTCTCTCTCTCTCTCTCTCTCTCTCTCTCTCTCTCTCTCTCTCTCTCTCTCTCTCTCTATCTCTCCTGCTTTCTCTGTGTGTCAGAATCATCGTCTTTCAATCTCATCCAATGCATGCGTGACTCTGTCTCTCTGTCTCTATGTCTGTCTCTATGTCTCTCTGTCTGTCTCTATGTCTCTCTGTCTGTCTCTCTGTCTCTCTGTCTGTCTCTCTGTCTCTGTCACTCTGTCTCTGTCTCTGTCTCTGTCACTGTCACTCTGTCTCTGTCTCTGTCTGTCTGTCTGTCTGTCTCTCTCTCTCTCTCTCTCTCTCTCTCTCTACATCTGTCTCTGTCTATGTCTGTCTCTATGTCTCTCTGTCTGTCTGTCTGTCTCTCTGTCTCACTCTCTGTCTCTGTCACTCTGTCTCTGTCTCTGTCTCTGTCACTGTCACTCTGTCTCTGTCTCTGTCTGTCTGTCTGTCTGTCTCTCTCTCTCTCTCTCTCTCTCTCTCTCTACATCTGTCTCTGTCTATGTCTGTCTCTATGTCTCTCTGTCTGTCTGTCTGTCTCTCTGTCTCACTCTCTGTCTCTGTCACTCTGTCTCTGTCTCTGTCACTGTCACTCTGTCTCTGTCTCTGTCTGTCTGTCTGTCTGTCTCTCTCTCTCTCTCTCTCTCTCTCTCTCTACATCTGTCTCTGTCTATGTCTGTCTCTATGTCTCTCTGTCTGTCTGTCTGTCTCTCTGTCTCACTCTCTGTCTCTGTCACTCTGTCTCTGTCTCTGTCACTGTCACTCTGTCTCTGTCTCTGTCTGTCTGTCTGTCTGTCTGCCTGTCTGTCTGTCTGTCTGTCTGTCTGTCTCTCTCTCTCTCTACATCTGTCTCTGTCTATGTCTGTCTCTATGTCTCTCTGTCTGTCTGTCTGTCTCTCTGTCTCACTCTCTGTCTCTGTCACTCTGTCTCTGTCTCTGTCACTGTCACTCTGTCTCTGTCTCTGTCTGTCTGTCTGTCTGTCTGCCTGTCTGTCTGTCTGTCTGTCTGTCTGTCTCTCTCTCTCTCTCTCTCTCTCTCTCTCTCTCTCTCTCTCTCTCTCTCTCTCTCTCTCTCTCTCTCTCTCTCTCTCTCTCTACATCTGTCTCTGTCAGTCAGCATGGCTGTCCATGTTCATCAAACCATTTATTTCTCTTTCTCCGTCACATACACAATCTTCATGTAGCGAAAATCGCGAATGAATGTGGACGAGAAATCCCTTCGGACAGACCAGGATTTCCAGAATCTTTTCCACTGATGCATGTCTTCTTAAATGAAGATCGCTCGCCGTCAGAATTCCCTTAAGTCGGAGAAGGTGGGGGGATCCAGTCGGTGGCACGGTATCATCGACTATAGTCTCGACTTTTCATTTCAGTTGACATTCAATTTCTGTTATGTCGTTCGGTGTCTGTCGCTGCATACATCTCAGCTGCAGCTTGACCTCCTCGCGCTATATACGAGACAGCAACATGAAACGATGTTTATAATTATGGTATTTATAACGAAGGAAGATAATGACGTCAGACACGAAGTCGTATGCGCCGACATGTAGGGTTTTTGTAGACCAACAGAAAGGTATGGGTAGTCACAGCCAGGGCCGGATTAAGAAATGTAGAACCCTGTTCGGGAAATTTTTTGCCGAAAATTCTGATGGCCTTTTTTAGTCGTTTGGTCGAAAATTTCGTAGAATAATATACTATTATTTCCCTCCAAAAAGTTGATGACTTTCTTTTCAACCGTTTGGTTGAAATTTGATAAAAAAAAATAAAAAAATCGGAAATTTTTCCCCCGAATATGTGGGGGCCCTAAAGTGTGGGGGCCCTGTTCGGCCGAACATATTGAACATGCCTTAATCCGGCCCTGGTCACAGCGACACACGATGAGACAGACACGCATATAGACGAACAGGTATTCATGTGCTTAGAGCGCCCCTTCAAGATTTCTCTTCAGAGGCGCTCCCTACTACAGCGCGGACACTGGATCCGTTTCAAGCCGAAGCGCATGAGCAATTACAAGTGATGGACTTGCCCACTGCCCCTACGTGGCGCCTTGAGATTTCGAACCCGAAACCTTCCAGCGCCAAGGGACCGGGCATACCCCTACACCACCGCACCCCACAGGCGAATAGGTACTCTCAGACGCGGACAGTCGCATGCGACAGATGAACATAGTCTATTGGTGTCATTTCGAGTCGTGATGGCGGTGTTCGGTCACCACCAATATTGTAAAGTGACCGTGACAGCCGCCACATCATTGTGGATGGGTCGTGACAGACACCACCATCTTTTTGGCACCACATGCTGAAGTATGAGGCATGATGGCGCTTGAAACAATTTCAAGCGACGTGACTGTGTCACTGTGCTGCTGTTGTTGATCTATGCCTTAAAATAGTCTCGTTAAAATAATAACAGTTGTGGAACGGAATATAAACAACGTCCTTTAGTTTATCTGCTAAGTGACATTATAAAGTGGTGGACGAAGCCTACTAAATTCGTAAGTAGGAAAAGAGGTGAAGTAATGGAGAAGTGACAAGGATGAAGGGAGAAGGGAGAGGAGGCCTATAGACTGGTATACAGGGAAATTGTCCACCGTCACTTTTCGGGGCAAGGTATAGCCTACCGACAGACAGACAGACAGACAGACAGACAGACAGACAGACAGACAGACAGCTAGATAGACAGACAGACGAACAGCTAGACAGACAGACAAACATACAAACAGCTAGACAGACAGACAGACAGACAGCTAGACAGACAGACAAACATACAAACAGCTAGACAGACAGACAGACAGACAGCTAGACAGACAGACAAACATACAAACAGCTAGACAGACAGACAGACAGACAGACAGCTAGACAGACAGACAAACATACAAACAGCTAGACAGACAGACAAGCAGACAGACAGACAGACAAGCAGACAGACAGACAGACGGGTGTGTATTCCATATTGCATGTTACTCGTCTAAAGATTTTCTTCGGTATAATAGCTTATGTTGCAACTTGCATCACGAGTGCATTGACTCAACTGGTGTGTAGAGACAGCTATTGAATCCATAGTTACGCTCTATACTCTGCTCAACTGATATGTAAGCTTACCGGTATATACCATATACCATTGATCTCCTCGAGTGCACTTTTAATTAGCCTTCAGAGTCGATAGCTAAACGATAATCGTTTCGATGATTGCAACTCTCTTCCATGGCTGTATAGGTCTCATTTGCTTCTGATGTCCATGTTTACCGGTCTCTATGGGTGCGTGGGCGTGGGCGTGGGTGGTGTGGCGGGGGTTTCTTTGGGGGGGGGGGGGAGCTGCTCATTTGTTCTGACCAGAAGGTAATGATTTCAGAATGTGGTTGCGTTTTTAAGCGACCGTCGATTGAGAACTTGTGTTAGAAAATGGCAGCGCTGTATAAAGAGTAAGATTTAAGTCAGCAGTTATATCACGTGAGCTTAGACTGGATAAGACTAAGAACTAAGAACAGGACTTTATAAGGAAAGAATAGATAAGAGCGAAATTAGGAGTGGGTCAAAGGTCTCAACAGGTAATTATTCAGCCAGCAGTCAGCAATAGACACGTAATGGACAAGTTAAATCGGACATATCACACACAATGCTTGTAATACATGTTTAACGACATTGCCATATCAAAGATGATTAGTGTCGCCCTCCTCCCTTAAACAGGCTTGGGACTGGCGCTGGCAGAATACAACCAGTGGCGGAGTTTCATCACACACAATAATTGCATTATGATCGTAGGGCCTATATAGTTCTTGACTAGTAGTGGTCGTAGGTGTTGCTCGTGAATCAGTATTTAATCTAGTACCCTCCTTTGGGGGTGGGGTAAGGCTTCAGGGGGCAAATGGGCGTCCGGCAGACGATCGCCGAGGCACGTGGCGCCGAGAAGAGAAGGGGAGATGTGCCCCTACTCCATAAGAAATTTGGTTGAATGTCCACATTGCAATGGCAGCATTTTTGGTTGACATATTAACTAAATAGCTCCACTGCTTCAGTCCTGATAAGAGTGGTTTCCTTTCTTCCTTCCTCCTTCCTTCCTCCTTCCTTCCTTCTTTCCTTCCTTCCTTTCTTCCTTCCTTCCTTTTCCCCTCCTTCCTTCCTTTCTTCCTTTCTTCCTTCCTTCCTTTCTTCCTTTCTTCCTTTCTTCCTTTCTTCCTTTCTTCCTTTCTTCCTTCCTTCCTTACTTCTCTCCTTCCTTCCTCCCTCCCTCCTTCCCTCCCTCTTTCCTTCCTTCCTTCCTTCCTTCCTTCTACCCATCCTTCCTTGCTTCCTTCCCTCCTTTCTTTCTTCCTTCCATCCTTCCTTCCTTCCATCCTTCCATCCTTCCCTCCTTCTTTCCTTCCTTCCTTCCTTCCTTCCTTCCTTCCTTCCTTCCTTCCTTCCTTCCATCCTTTCTTCCTTCCTTCCTTCCTTCCATCCTTCCTGCCTTCCTTCCTTCCTTGCTTCCTTGCTTCCTTGCTTCCTTGCTTCCTTGCTTCCTTGCTTCCCTCCTTGCTTGCTTGCTTGCCTGCTTCCTTACCTCCTTCCTTCCTTTCTTCCTTTCTTCCTTTCTTCCTTCCTTCCTTCTTTCCTTTCTTCCTTGCTTCCTTGCTTCGTCCTTCCGTCCGTCCGTCCGTCAACAGCAGCTATCGGAAGGCGATAATGGATTCACCGCGTTGTCCTCCAATATTGACCGAGACGACACTCCCTCTCTTCCGTGTTTCCTTGCGTCGGACTATTGGTCGCCCGGTCAAAATGGTTCGCATTTCAATGCAACGACAGACATGGAAACCATGGTCGATGGAGAGACCTCTCCACTCTCCACTCTCCAACAGACTCATGAGGCGATGCCAGGTCAGCGCGGGAAACCAGACCGCAACGCTATCCTGCGACACACGCTGCGGAATGCAATATTATTGTTAGGCGGTGACCGCGGAAATATGGCCGACCGCTGGGACAGTATGGAACAGGCTGGAGGGCGGAATTGAAAGCACGCTGGTCGCTACGACACGCGTATAAATATTTATTACTCGGACGTTGTCGGGTAAGGATCGATTGATTGCGAAGAAATAAGCGGACCGGGCAGCAGGACAGAGCAGAGCATTCATTGTCTGAGAGTTCATCGAGCCATCAATAATGCATGCATGAAATTCTACGTTTGCCGAGCATTTATCGCCCGTGGGTGTGTAGGCTGTGTGTGCGTGGATAGGTTACGTTTAATAGAATTTTATATCGGTTGGGTTGGGTTGGTCATGGCTCTGTCTAGATGTGTGGGTGGGGTGGGTGGGGTGGGTGGGGTGGGTGGGGTGGGGTGGGCGTAGGGTAATGATGACCATGATGATCATGATGATGTTTGCTTAGGCAGCTGACGATGCCGATGATGAATGATGCGAAGACAGTTGTTGATGAGGGTATCATCGAAGAAGGCAGGGTGGTTATGGTGGTGGTGGTATTAGTGTTTGCGGTGTTAGTGCTGGTGGTGTTAGTGCTGGTGGTGTTAGTGCTGGTGGTGTTAGTGCTGTGTTGTTGTTGGTGTTGGTGGTGTTAGTGCTGTGATGCTAGTGTTGGTGGAGTTAGAATTGGGGGTGTCAGCGGTTGTGGTGTTAATGTTGCCTTAGTTAGGGGTGGTGGTGTTAGTATTGCGGTGTTAGTGTTGGTGGCGTTAGTGCTATGGTGTTTTATAGTTGGTGGTGTCCGTATTGGTGGTGTTAGTGTCGATTGTGCTATAGTGTTGGTAGAGTTGGTGTTGCCCAAAAGGGTAAAGATTTCAGTAGGTCAGTTTGGAGAGCCTATAGAGTTGATAAGCTAATTATGCGCCCAATTCTTATAATTATTGTATCAAATTTGGATTTAAAATCCACGCAAAATATTAGGCCTACTACCGCATTCTTATTATTATCTCGTATTGGGGATATTTGTAAGATAACCGAGTGGTTAGTCAGTTTGAACCATGCGTACCCTTTACGATACATATATATCTCTCTGTCTGTCTGTCTGTCTGTCTGTCTGTCTGTCTGTCTCTTTCTCTCGCGCGCTCTCTCTCTAGATCTCTCTCTCTCTCTCTCTCTCTCTCTCTCTCTCTCTCTCTCTCTCTCTCTCTCTCTCTCTATATATATATATATATATATATATATATATATATATATATATATATTAATGTGTCATGATGATCATATTGATGAGATGGTCGAGTGGTTAATGTGTTGGAGTGCTAATCCAACGGGGTTCCCTCTCTCCCCACCCACCCTGCGAAGTGACGAATCCCACTGATCGTCGAAAGTTGATTTTTGCGCTATCTATAATGCAGAAGTAGCCTATTGTTTTGTCGTGACAATAGATAATCGTCCGGAATATTATTCCATCGACAGCTAAGCTTAGGCCTATATGAAAATAGTCGACTTTGATGCAGTCACAGATGTCTGACAAAGTTTCCGCATAAGCTTATAGGCCTGCACGTGGTCTATTTAAAGCTCTTGGCGATATACATGCAGCATTCGAATAAGCAGAAGCAACTTGAGTATGGGCCCTACCATAGCAATGAATAAAAGTAATGGATGCCGATGCTCCGTGACATAATAATATTTATTATAGTCTCCCCCTAAAAGTCCGGACTCTGTTTCGATACAGATTTACCCAACGCTGATCTTTTTCAGAAAAATTCACCTCCCTCCTTCCGAGACTATATTCTGACATAAAGTTTCCGCGAAAATAGAAAATTTCATTTCTCGCTGAAATAAAGCCTCCATCGTTCATCGTGAAATGGGTTACAGTTACAGTTACAGTTACAGATACAGTTACAGATACAGATACAGACACAGTTACAGTTTCATTTCTCGCTGAAATAAAGCCTCCATCGTTCATCGTGAAATGATGAGTTACAGTTACAGATACAGTTACAGTTACATATACAGTTACAGTTACAGGTACGCTAGTTTACGTTGCTAAATTATTATTTAACAGGAACATACGTTCACAAATTATTAATTGTATAACTATCAGAAAAGGTTGATCCAAATTTTCAACGCAGATCGAGTTTCAGGCGGAGTGGAGGACTTTATATATCGGGGGGGAGACTTTTTGTGGCATCGGCATCCTGAGAGAGTTGTTGCCAACATGTCATCACGGAAGATACTGAAGAAGGATCACTTCTGAGCAGTAGTAGCCCCCATGCAATAATTCCTTATAAGTCTTGGTGATTACATTGACGAAACCAAAACAACAGATGGCAGCGGTGGGATTTGAACCCACGCCTCCGAGGAGACTGGTGCCTTAAACCAGCGCCTTAGACCGCTCGGCCACGCTACCTCTACGGACCATAGCTTGTCAATGACAATAGGCTAGAGTATTTCACCTATAGGCTATTCTAGTATAGGGAAATATCAGGATGAGAATTGACGGGGGATTTGGAGGGTTTCAACCCTCAGTCCTTCTTAGAGCCCAAAGTAAAGTGCGCTTTTTCACACCCCAATTCCAAGTGGATCATAGTCCAACCCAGCTATTTTCCGCAATTCTCACACTAGGAAATATTAAAATGCAAGCTAGGTCTATAGCAAAGCTCACATGTAGCCTAGGCCTAGATGCTATAGAGATCGAGTTCTTGCTGAGGACACATGGCTCGCCTTTATATAGACCTAATCTAATCATATTTTCGGCAATAAGAAATGAGTCAAATATAGAATTATAGATGCACTAAATATCAATTATATATTGGGCCTACACTTCTGTCAAGCATGATTGACACAATCATGCAGTACCACTGCACCAACCAAAAGTATAAGAATATACGGTATATACCTGACGGTCAGATGGAGTTGGTATCTGCAAAGAAGACTTTAGAATTTTTTAGATCTATTGTGAAGTCCTAAGAAGGGCTAGTGGTTCAACCCCTCTCTCTCTTTCTCTCGGCAATGCTCACGTTGCCAACCATAATAAAATTATGGCCCAATGCATATCAACTTTGACCTAGTCTAAGCGTTCATGTAGACGAGGTGGCCGAGTAGTTAAGGCGTTGGACTGCTAATCCAATGGGGTCTCCCCGCGTGGGTTCGAATCCCATCCTCGTCGAAAGTTGGTTTTGCCTACAGTTATGAGCCTCGTTGTCATAAGACCGTAGAAGATTGTCCGGGATCAATTGCATCAATAAGTAACTAAACGAAAACTAAAATGCATTTGGTCATGATAAGCATAGAAAATGGTTTCGAATGTCTCGACTTTAGCGATGCGGCAAGTTGAGTACCGGTAGCCTAATACATTAATTTTGACGGGCACATGTGTTACAATAAGTAATTAATCAGCTGTAGCAAGTAGCAACACACGCATTTTAGTGAACAGGAATTATAAGATAAGCAAATGGGATCAGCATCTTGAGTTAAGCTGTATAGCCTATCGCTAAATCAGGGCTTTTTAGCGTGCAGTTGTAGGCTACACAAAATGTGCAGTTCTAAATGGTTCTGTGCAGTTGTAGAAGTATAGCTTACTTCTGTGCAGTTAAAACTAGAGAAAAAGTCATTGTCGTGCGAGTGGGAGTAATTTATCATGGAGGATGGGAAGGCATAGAAGAGGTTTGTAAGTAAGTATATACTTTAATGAACCGCTTGCAAACGCACTGCGGGAACAATGGACAAGAACTGAATAATTAATGCATTTACAATCAAGACAAATAGAAATATGCAATTCAATAAACTGATTATTATACAACTACATAATAGACATGCTGTGAACTATACAGGAGAGAACTTAGGCTAGACAGGGAAAAAAAATATATAATGTCACTTCAATAAACACATTATACAACTACATAGTAGACACGTTATGAACTATAGCCTACATGAGAGAACTTAGGCTAGACATGAAAAAATATTGTCACTTGAATAGCATCCGTGTTATAATTAAAGCCACATCTGGTTAATGCGTCTGCATGAGGAATCTCACGGTTATGAGAACGAGGACGGAGTGAGAAGGTAGTATTTTTAATGGGAGGTAATAGAGGACCAAGGACGTGGCTTGGGTTGTAGAGTACAAAAGAGAAGAGGGAGGAATCAGCGTGGTCGGTTTATCAGAGATTAATTTCTCGGATCTTTACTGCGGGTGGCTCGGTCGCAATATAAACGTGGAGTGAGAGGTTGTACTCTGCCTCCGACACTCAGTGTTTAATCTAGTCCCCCTCCTCTGGGAGGGGAATTGGGGTTTCTGGGGGGGGGGAGACAATTGAGCGTCCGGACGACGCTCGTGATGCGCATAGCGCCGAGACTGGGAGGGAGAGGGGTATGGGGAGGGGGATGCGCCCCTGCCCATCAGAAACTTTTTGAATTTCCACATAGCAATGGCAGCATTTTAAGGTGTCGTCTTAACAATATAGCTGTAATTTTTCAGTGACCCATTAGAAACTTTTTGAATTTCCACATTGCAATGGCAGCATTTTAAGGTGTCGTCTTAACAATATAGCTGTAATTTTTCAGTGACCCATTAGAAACTTTTGGAATTTCAACATTGCAATGGCAGCATTTTAAGGTGTTGTCTTAACAAAATAGCTGTACTTATTCAGTGACCCATTAGAAATTTTTCGAATTTCAACATTGCAATGGCAGCATTTTAAGGTGTCATCTTAACAAAAAAATTGTTAAGATGACGCCTTAAAATGCTGCCATTGCAATGTGGAAATTCAAAACATTTCTAATGGGTCACTGAAATAGTACAGCTATTTAATAGCTGTACTATTTCAGTGACCCATTAGAAACTTTTTGAATTTCAACATTGCAATGGCAGCATTTTAAGGTGTTGTCTTAACAAGATAGCTGTACTTTTTCAGTGGCCCATTTAGAAATTTTTTGAATTTCCACATTGCAATCACGGCATTTTAAAGTGTCATCTTAACATGATAGTATCATATATTATAGTAGTAAATAATGTCATTATAATAATATAATAATAAATATTATCATGGTATATTATAACACTTCATGTAAAATAATTATGAAAACAGTAACTAAAAACCAATATCATTTCGCCAAATTTTCTGGGGGGAAATGTCAATCCTGGGGGGAACTTTCCCCCCAGAGACGTCTAGATTAAACACTGTCCGACACTAATCATCTTCGAAATGAAAAAGTGTCGTTGAGCCCGAAGTACATACACCAGTGGCGTAGGCAAGGGGGGGGGTTTCGGGGGTCAAACCCCCCCATTGGCTCCGGGAAAAGTTTTTTTAAGGCTATTTTTCCATTTAAGTAAGAAAAAATAGCAAAAAACAGGGTTTCCGGCCATAAACCCCCCCCATGAAAAATTCCTGGCTACGCCACTGACATACACATCAGCGTGACCACAGAGGTCGTCGAACGACTTCTGATCGGCAGGAAGAAAGTTGAGACGCACCATTTTCCGTATTATTGCATTAATACGTGCGCGCTGACCAGAATTAGCAAAGCCAAACCAAGCAGGGAGGCATACATAAGGCGTGCTAATGTTGTGGCTTGAACTACATCATGCAAGCGTGTCCCGGAGAGGCCATGAGCTACAAGAACACGTATCGCATAGAGCGATTGACAAGCCTTAATGCAAATCCGGTCAATATGGGGGTCAAAACTAAGTCTATCCGTTAAGGTTACTCCAAGAATAACAGACTCAGAAACTCTACTTATTCCAGGTATAGGTGATGGGAGGTTGGTTAATTTAGATCGCGGACGCCTAAAGATCATCTCTTTGGATTTATTGTTGTTGAGTTTAAGATTACAAGAAAGTGCTCAATTTGCAATATTTTCAAGTTCAAAAGAAGTGGTATCTATAGCGGAGGCAGGTATAAGGATGTAGCTGTCGTCAGCGTATTTCAGCAACCGATTAAAGCAGTGAATTGGTTTCAGGCCAGAGATAGCCACCACAAAATCAGCAGTTCTAAAAAATGTGCAGTTCTAAAACTTCTTTTAAAACAGCCCTGCGCTAAATATATGATGTCGATCAATTAGGCCTACAAGGCTACAAGCACTATTTCTTCACGTCCACGTAGGCCTATAAGTACGCATACTGGTTTAGCTAAAATGAGATGATAGCGGTGGGATTCGAACCCACGCCTCCGAGGAGACTGGTGCCTAAAACCAGCGCCTTAGACCGCTCGGCCACGCTACCCACGTCAACATATGTCATCAAGTCTGGTTCTTGCATGGCCGCGAATCGCGCGCTGAAATAAAGTCTCCCGGGGAGACTTTCTTTCGAAAGGGGATGAAATATTATTCTCTCCCTCCCGGAGACTTTATTTCAAAACAAAGTCTCCGAGGGACGAATTTATTCTGAAGCAAGTCTTTTCAGAAGACAGTCACCTAATATTAAAAATGGCACGTATGATAAGAGATGCCATAATTTTATAATAGGCCGAATAATAATTAGGTGCGGTGATAGAGTGTGGGGCGCGGTATTGTAGTGGTGGCGTCGATGCCTTGAAGCCGCAGAGTTCAAGGTTCGAATCCACCTCATGCCGTCGCGTATTGAACCTTGAGCAAGTCCTTTCCTCGTAATTGCTCGGGCGCTTCGGCGTGAAACTCCGATGCAGTGTCCGCGCTGTAGTTTGGAGCACCTCTGAGTAGTGAGCTTGAAAAGGCGCTAAAGTAAAATTTAATGCAGATGTAGCCTATAGTCTACGTAGTCATAGAGATGAAATCACGAAGAAATGATATAAATAAAATAATATAAATAAATAATCGCAACTTATAAAGCGTCAGTGGAAAACTAGGGCACAAACTTATTCGCGAGCGCTGCATCGAGTCAGAGTTCAAATTGGAAGTCTGAAGGCCCGGGAAAAGGTCCGAGCCCGTTGCCCGAGGATCAGAGGCGAAGAGTAGGACTATAGCTGTAAAGATGGGCATAGTTTAGGTTGAGAAATGTTCAAATGTTGGAAATTTAGAGGATCAATTGAGTGTGGATGATATTTATATAGGGATCTACTAGAAGAGAAGAAACATCGGCTTTGAGTGGTAAGTTTAAGGTTTAGTGGATATATCTATATAGAAAAACGAGAAAGATGATGCCTGGCGGATGATTGGCAATGAGGGCCGAGGAACCCAAAAGTGCCGACTCGAGGAGGAGGAGGAGGAGGAGGAGGGTTCTTCCAGAGGCGTGGTGCAGTCAATGTGAGAATTGCCGGGGTTGGGATTTCAACACCCCAGTCTTTCTTAGAGCCCAATAGTAAAGTCTGTTTTTCACTCCAATTCCAAGTGGATCATAGTCCAACCCACAGTTATTTTTCCACAATTCTCACACTTGGTGCAGTGTATATGATGTGGCTCGGTTGGAGAACTAGAGATGAATAGTGACCGGGGGGTGAATGGGAGGGGGTCGCGAAAAGTTGCAAACGGAAGATGATCGAGTTGGCTGGCTGGCTGGATGGTGAAGAGTTCGCGAAAATATATCTCGCAGAGGGTTCAGTGGCGGCGCTAGGGAGGGTTAGGGGGGGCTAAGCCCCCTAAAATGGGCCATCCATTTTTCCCCCATGCAAAAATAACATTTTTGGACGAATAACCCCTTTAGCCCCCGCCCCAAATAACCGTAAAGGCACGCACGAGGTTTGGCAGACATGCAGCTTGGCGGTCACGGAAAAGGACCATTTTCCCAAGATTTCGACCAAATGACTAAAAAATGGAAATTTTTCTTGAGATTTTGGTCGATGACTAAAAAAGGTCATTAGAAATTTTGGCGACTGAAAACGGAAAATGTTCGCCGCAAATTCAGCCCCCCAAAACTGAAATCCTGGCGCCGCCACTGAGAGGGTTGTAAGTTGGTGTACAGTTTTGAGCAATATAGGGGGGGGGGGTTATGAGCAATATAGCTATGAGTTGGTGTATAGTTTTGAGCAATAGGGTGTCTATGAGCAATATAGCTATGAGCTGGTGTATGTCTTTGATCAATATAGTTATGAGTTGGTTTATAGTTGGTGTATAGTTTTGAGTTGGTGTATAGTTTTGAGCAAATAGGGTGTCTATGCGACTGCAATTCAGGTCTCTCCATATTGTTCTCAAGATTTCCTCGTTGCAAGTTTCAAAATCCTACAGATTGCCATGTCGTTTGATACGGGCTAACGCTTATTCAATTAATTAATTATTAACTACACTGTCATATCAAAGATGATTAGTGTCGTCCTCCTCCTGTATCCAGGCTTGGCCCCGCTTGGGACTGGCACTGTCATAGAACAACCAGTGGCGTAGTTTATGGGCTTAGTCGCAACAGACACGGACTACATAGGCCTAGCGTCATCGGATTACCTGCAAACTGTGCCTGATAACAGAGCAATGAATAATTTTACGCCTGACAGCATCCCATGATTGCAGACCTCTGCATTCAATAGCAGACAGCAGGAACAGACGATGGCTTCTGTACTCATCGAAATATTTTCTTCAAGTCCCTCGGTCGTCTTCTATACTACTATTATATAGTCTACACTCGATCATTTTGTCTCACAAAAGGTAGTGTTGCTCCAAAAAGAGCGCTCTCTTTTATTTACTATACCTGATGGGCAGTGATGGCAACCACACTGATTATGCAATTTATGCTGGTGCTGATGAAATTTTACTTGTACAGGACCGGATAAAGGCATGTTCAACATGTTAGACCGAACAGGGTCCCCACACTTTAGGGGACGTCCACATATGCGGTAACAAATTTGAGGAAAAAACTGGTATGTTCTGATGAAATTTCGACCAAGCAACTAAAAAAGGCCATCAGCTATTATCAGCTATTTTGGCAGGGAAAATCGGTATTATATTCTAAAGAAATTTCGACCAAACAAATAAAACGACTATTCAATATCTCGGCCGAAGATCCCCAAAGAATTCCGAACAGGGTCCCCATATTTCTTAATCCGACCCTGACTCCAAAGTACATTTTTATATATTATATTATACATATCATGTATGTATGAAGAACGAGAATTCACGGAGTGATAAATGAGACCAAGATCACCTGTATTGCGGTCCATATGGAATATCACATGCGAGCAAATAATAATAATTATTATAATGATTCTTAATAAGCATACGATAAAATCTCTGTATATAATTATAGGCCTAAGAGCAACGGCAAAGCCAAAACCAGATGATAGCGGTGGGATTCGAACCCACGCCTCCGAGGAGACTGGTGCCTTAAACCAGCGCCTTAGACCGCTCGGCCACGCTACCTCCGTGAGTTACTTGATGTCGATGTAGTCTTTCGCCACTTGGCCAACTCTAGTCTTCAATGTGATAGTTACCAAGACACGGGACTATTGACACACAAGCAATAGTATAATATGCGGTCGCCAATTCTTCTTCAGGCATACCATGATAGGTTGTGCAACAAGAAATGACAGTGGTAAAAATTGTTGCACAAGATAACAATTAGTCAATAACTTCTATCAAACGTAGACGGGTTGTATAGCTAAATAAGGGAACAGAATCGTATACGTCGAATGCATATCAACTTTGACCTAGTCTAAACTTTAGACCTTCGTGTAGACGAGGTGGCCGAGTGGTTAAGGCGTTGGACTGCTAATCCAATGGGGTCTCCCCGCGTGGGTTCGAATCCCATCCTCGTCGAATGCTGATTTTACTAGGCTACAAGCTATATCCTACGTGACCTTTGTCACAGTAGATGATTGTGCGCCAACTGTTGCATCTAAACAAACTGCAATTGGCCAAGCTATGAAGGATACTGGTTGCGTCATGTGAAAAGTTCAGCTATAATTTTATTATTACTTTTGATGATCACAGGAAATTAATCAGCAGCACCAGCAGCAGCAGCAGCAGCAGCAACAACAACAACAACACAATAGTGACAATAGGTCAAGCCAAAATCAGATGATAGCGGTGGGATTCGAACCCACGCCTCCGAGGAGACTGGTGCCTTAAACCAGCGCCTTAGACCGCTCGGCCACGCTACCTCCGTGAGTTACTTGATGTCGATGTAGTCTTTCGCCACTTGGCCAACTCTGGTCTTCAATGTGATAGTTACCAAGACACGGGACTATTGAAACACAAGCAATAGTAGAATATGCGGTCGCCAATTCTTCTACAGGCATACCATAATATGTTGTACAACAAGAAATGACAGTGGTAAAAATTGTTGCACAAGATAACAATTAGTCAGTAACTTCTATCACACGTAGACGGGTTGTATACAGCTAAAGAATGGAACAGAATCGTATACGTCGAATGCATATCAACTTTGACCTAGTCTAAACTTTAGACCTTCGTGTAGACGAGGTGGCCGAGTGGTTAAGGCGTTGGACTGCTAATCCAATGGGGTCTCATCGCGTGGGTTCGAATCCCATCCTCGTCGAATGCTGATTTTACTAGGCTGCAAACTATATCCTACGTGACCTTTGTCACAGTAGATGATTGTGGGCCAACTGTTGCATCTAAACAAACTGCAATTGGCCAAGCTATGAAGGATACTGGTTGCGTCATGCGAAAAGTTGAGCTATAATTTTTTTATTACTTTTGATGATCACAGGAAATTAATCAGCAGCAGGAGCAACAACAACAACACAATAGTGACAATAGGTCTAATTATTCTAATATTCTGGTAAAGAAAAAGCGATAGCGAGAACATGC
The DNA here is from genome assembly GCA_949752735.1 of Lumbricus terrestris. Taxonomy (NCBI): domain Eukaryota; kingdom Metazoa; phylum Annelida; class Clitellata; order Crassiclitellata; family Lumbricidae; genus Lumbricus; species Lumbricus terrestris. Next base: position 10,415,985 of record OX457039.1, read on the forward strand.
TGTTGTTATTATCGCTCGCTGAAGATGCAAGAGAGTGATAACGTACAAGCACTGCAAAGTAATTCTTCTAAGTCTATGTCTAAGTAAGCATTCTGGTTAAGCCAAAACCAGATGATAGCGGTGGGATTCGAACCTACGCCTCCGAGGAGACTGGTGCCTTAAACCAGCGCCTTAGACCGCTCGGCCACGCTACCTCTGTGAGTTCCTTGATGTCGACGTAGTCTTTCGCCACTTGGCCAACTCTAGTCTTCAATGTGATAGTTACCAAGACACGGGACTATTGAAACACAAGCAATAGTAGAATATGCGGTCGCCAATTCTTCTACAGGCATACCATGATAGATTTTGCAACAAGAAATGACAGTGGTAAAAATTGTTGCACAAGATAAAAATTAGTCAATAACTTCTATCAAACGTAGACGGGTTGTATACAGCTAAAGAAGGGAACAGAATCGTATACGTCGAATGCATATCAACTTTGACCTAGTCTAAACTTTAGACCTTCGTGTAGACGAGGTGGCCGAGTGGTTAAGGCGTTGGACTGCTAATCCAATGGGGTCTCCCCGCGTGGGTTCGAATCCCATCCTCGTCGAATGCTGATTTTACTAGGCTACAAGCTATATCCTACGTGACCTTTGTCACTGTAGATGATTGTGGGCCAACTGTTGCATCTAGACAAACTGCAATTGGCCATGCTAGAAGGATACAGGTTGAGTCATATGAAAAGTTCAGCTATAGCCTAATTTTTAAAATGACTTTTGATGATCACAGGAAATTAATCAGTAGCAGCATCAACAACAACAACAACAACAACAACACAATGGTGACAATAATTAGGTCTAATAGTCTAGCAAAGAAGAAGCGATAATGAGCACCAGCTGATGTTATTATCGCTCGCTGAAGATGCAAGAGAGTGATAGCGTAGAAGCACTGCAAAGTAATTCTTCTAAGTCTATGTCTAAGTAAGCATTCTGGTTAAGCCAAAACCAGATGATAGCGGTGGGATTCGAACCCACGTAATCGTAATCGTAATCGTAATCTCGAAACTTCTACAGCGCCCACAAAAGCCAAGTCGCGGGAACCAGCTTATTCACAGGCGCTCAATCAAAACAAAATCGATAGGCAGCGGGTCAAGTCCGGAGAGTCAGGCAGGCAGATAGATGGACGGCTAAGGTGGGTGATGTTTAGAGTTGAAGTGGCGGGGGATGTAAGGAGAAGAAGAATCAGGATAGGATTTTTGAAAGAGCAATGTTTTCAGTTTTGAGTGAAAGACCTGTGGGGAGATAGCGAGAGGTGGAGTTTTGGTGAGTTCGTATGATGGGTCGGAAGTTTGCCGAAGTGCTGGCGGAAGTTTGTTCCAGAGAGGTGGAACGGCAATGGCTATGGAGCGGTTTGCGAATTTCAGTGATGAAGTGATGGGAGGGCGAAGCAGTGTAATGGAGGATGAGGAGCGTGTTGAACGAGGTGGCTGGATGGTGAACAACTGACGAAGGTAGAACGGCTGGGATGATTGAAGTGTATTGTAAGTGAGTGAGAGGACTTTGTATTCGATGCGTTCAGGTATTTTGAGCCAGTGAAGTGATTTCAGGACAGGAGTGATGTGGTGACGTTTGGGGGTTTTCGTCACTGCACGGGCGAGGGCATTCTGGATAGCTTGGAGGCGGTTAATTTGGGTTATATCAATGTTTAGGAAGAGAGAGTTGCAGTAATCAAGTTTCGCATGAACTATGGATGTGGCTATTGTGGATGCAGTTTTAAAGTCAAGCATAGGTCGGATTCTGCGGAGATCTCGTATGTGCATGAAACAAGTGCGGGAAAGTTGGGTTATGTGGTCGGAGAAGCTAAGATGCTGGTCAAAGATTACACCTAGGTTTCGGACAGGAGAATTTGCGGAGAAAGTGTGGTTGGAAGAAGAGTCATTGTTGAAGGAAATAGAGGGATCAGGAATTTTCTTGAGTTGCTCTCTGAGGAGACTGGTGCCTTAAACCAGCGCCTTAGACCGCTCGGCCACGCTACCTCTGTGAGTTCCTTGATGTCGACGTAGTCTTTCGCCACTTGGCCAACTCTAGTCTTCAATGTGATAGTTACCAAGACACGGGACTATTGAAACACAAGCAATAGTAGAATATGCGGTCGCCAATTCTTCTACAGGCATACCATAATATGTTGTGCAACAAGAAATGACAGTGGTAAAAATTGTTGCACAAGATAACAATTAGTCAGTAACTTCTATCACACGTAGACGGGTTGTATACAGCTAAAGAATGGAACAGAATCGTATACGTCGAATGCATATCAACTTTGACCTAGTCTAAACTTTAGACCTTCGTGTTGACGAGGTGGCCGAGTGGTTAAGGCGTTGGACTGCTAATCCAATGGGGTCTCCCCGCGTGGGTTCGAATCCCATCCTCGTCGAATGCTGATTTTATTAGGCTGCAAACTATATCCTACGTGACCTTTGTCACAGTAGATGATTGTGGGCCAACTGTTGTATCTAAACAAAATGCAATTGGCCATGCTATGAAGGATACTGGTTGCGTCATGCGAAAAGTTCAGTTACAATTTTATTATTACTTTTGATGATCACAGGAAATTAATCAGCAGCAGGAGCAACAACAACAACACAATAGTGACAATAGGTCTAATTATTCTAATATTCTGGTAAAGAAAAAGCGATAGCGAGAACCTGCTGTTGTTATTATCGCTCGCTGAAGATGCAAGAGAGTGATAGCGTACAAGCACTGCAAAGTAATTCTTCTAAGTCTATGTCTAAGTAAGCATTCTGGTTAAGCCAAAACCAGATGATAGCGGTGGGATTCGAACCCACGCCTCCGAGGAGACTGGTGCCTTAAACCAGCGCCTTAGACCGCTCGGCCACGCTACCTCTGTGAGTTCCTTGATGTCGACGTAGTCTTTCGCCACTTGGCCAACTCTAGTCTTCAATGTGATAGTTACCAAGACACGGGACTATTGAAACACAAGCAATAGTAGAATATGCGGTCGCCAATTCTTCTACAGGCATACCATGATATGTTGTGCAACAAGAAATGACAGTGGTAAAAATTGTTGCACAAGATAACAATTAGTCAGTAACTTCTATCACACGTAGACGGGTTGTATAGCTAAAGAAGGGAACAGAATCGTATACGTCGAATGCATATCAACTTTGACCTAGTCTAAACTTTGGGGAGGTGGTTCAGTACGTCCTCGTCGTCTCTCCCGGGCAACAGGACCCGGTCCTGGCTAAATCTGAGCCAGGGGAAGAGGGAGAGACTTGATCAGTCGCCCTACAATCCGATCGATCAAGAAACTTCAATATGGATAGCACGAGGCTATCCATAAAGGAGCGGCTGATGCGGGCGAAAGCTTCGCCAGGGCCATAAGTCAAGTCAAGTAAGTCAAACTTTAGACCTTCGTGTAGACGAGGTGGCCGAGTGGTTAAGGCGTTGGACTGCTAATCCAATGGGGTCTCCCCGCGTGGGTTCGAATCCCATCCTCGTCGAATGCTGATTTTATTAGGCTGCAAACTATATCCTACGTGACCTTTGTCACTGTAGATGATTGTGGGCCAACTGTTGCATCTAGACAAACTGCAATTGGCCATGCTATGAAGGATACTGGTTGCGTCATGCGAAAAGTTCAGCTACAATTTTATTATTACTTTTGATGATCACAGGAAATTAATCAGCAGCAGGAGCAACAACAACAACACAATAGTGACAATAGGTCTAATTATTCTAATATTCTGGTAAAGAAAAAGCGATAGCGAGAACCTGCTGTTGTTATTATCGCTCGCTGAAGATGCAAGAGAGTGATAGCGTAGAAGCACTGCAAAGTAATTCTTCTAAGTCTATGTCTAAGTAAGCATTCTGGTTAAGCCAAAACCAGATGATAGCGGTGGGATTCGAACCCACGCCTCCGAGGAGACTGGTGCCTTAAACCAGCGCCTTAGACCGCTCGGCCACGCTACCTCTGTGAGTTCCTTGATGTCGACGTAGTCTTTCGCCACTTGGCCAACTCTAGTCTTCAATGTGATAGTTACCAAGACACGGGACTATTGAAACACAAGCAATAGTAGAATATGCGGTCGCCAATTCTTCTACAGGCATACCATAATATGTTGTGCAACAAGAAATGACAGTGGTAAAAATTGTTGCACAAGATAACAATTAGTCAGTAACTTCTATCACACGTAGACGGGTTGTATACAGCTAAAGAAGGGAACAGAATCGTATACGTCGAATGCATATCAACTTTGACCTAGTCTAAACTTTAGACCTTCGTGTTGACGAGGTGGCCGAGTGGTTAAGGCGTTGGACTGCTAATCCAATGGGGTCTCCCCGCGTGGGTTCGAATCCCATCCTCGTCGAATGCTGATTTTATTAGGCTGCAAACTATATCCTACGTGACCTTTGTCACAGTAGATGATTGTGGGCCAACTGTTGTATCTAAACAAAATGCAATTGGCCATGCTATGAAGGATACTGGTTGCGTCATGCGAAAAGTTCAGCTACAATTTTATTATTACTTTTGATGATCACAGGAAATTAATCAGCAGCAGGAGCAACAACAACAACACAATAGTGACAATAGGTCTAATTATTCTAATATTCTGGTAAAGAAAAAGCGATAGCGAGAACCTGCTGTTGTTATTATCGCTCGCTGAAGATGCAAGAGAGTGATAGCGTAGAAGCACTGCAAAGTAATTCTTCTAAGTCTATGTCTAAGTAAGCATTCTGGTTAAGCCAAAACCAGATGATAGCGGTGGGATTCGAACCCACGCCTCCGAGGAGACTGGTGCCTTAAACCAGAGCCTTAGACCGCTCGGCCACGCTACCTCTGTGAGTTCCTTGATGTCGACGTAGTCTTTCGCCACTTGGCCAACTCTAGTCTTCAATGTGATAGTTACCAAGACACGGGACTATTGAAACACAAGCAATAGTAGAATATGCGGTCGCCAATTCTTCTACAGGCATACCATGATATGTTGTGCAACAAGAAATGACAGTGGTAAAAATTGTTGCACAAGATAACAATTAGTCAGTAACTTCTATCACACGTAGACGGGTTGTATAGCTAAAGAAGGGAACAGAATCGTATACGTCGAATGCATATCAACTTTGACCTAGTCTAAACTTTAGACCTTCGTGTTGACGAGGTGGCCGAGTGGTTAAGGCGTTGGACTGCTAATCCAATGGGGTCTCCCCGCGTGGGTTCGAATCCCATCCTCGTCGAATGCTGATTTTATTAGGCTGCAAACTATATCCTACGTGACCTTTGTCACAGTAGATGATTGTGGGCCAACTGTTGTATCTAAACAAAATGCAATTGGCCATGCTATGAAGGATACTGGTTGCGTCATGCGAAAAGTTCAGCTACAATTTTATTATTACTTTTGATGATCACAGGAAATTAATCAGCAGCAGGAGCAACAACAACAACACAATAGTGACAATAGGTCTAATTATTCTAATATTCTGGTAAAGAAAAAGCGATAGCGAGAACCTGCTGTTGTTATTATCGCTCGCTGAAGATGCAAGAGAGTGATAGCGTAGAAGCACTGCAAAGTAATTCTTCTAAGTCTATGTCTAAGTAAGCATTCTGGTTAAGCCAAAACCAGATGATAGCGGTGGGATTCGAACCCACGCCTCCGAGGAGACTGGTGCCTTAAACCAGCGCCTTAGACCGCTCGGCCACGCTACCTCTGTGAGTTCCTTGATGTCGACGTAGTCTTTCGCCACTTGGCCAACTCTAGTCTTCAATGTGATAGTTACCAAGACACGGGACTATTGAAACACAAGCAATAGTAGAATATGCGGTCGCCAATTCTTCTACAGGCATACCATGATATGTTGTGCAACAAGAAATGACAGTGGTAAAAATTGTTGCACAAGATAACAATTAGTCAGTAACTTCTATCACACGTAGACGGGTTGTATAGCTAAAGAAGGGAACAGAATCGTATACGTCGAATGCATATCAACTTTGACCTAGTCTAAACTTTGGGGAGGTGGTTCAGTACGTCCTCGTCGTCTCTCCCGGGCAACAGGACCCGGTCCTGGCTAAATCTGAACCAGGGGAAGAGGGAGAGACTTGATCAGTCGCCCTACAATCCGATCGATCAAGAAACTTCAATATGGATAGCACGAGGCTATCCATAAAGGAGCGGCTGATGCGGGCGAAAGCTTCGCCAGGGCCATAAGTCAAGTCAAGTAAGTCAAACTTTAGACCTTCGTGTAGACGAGGTGGCCGAGTGGTTAAGGCGTTGGACTGCTAATCCAATGGGGTCTCCCCGCGTGGGTTCGAATCCCATCCTCGTCGAATGCTGATTTTACTAGGCTACAAGCTATATCCTACGTGACCTTTGTCACTGTAGAAGATTGTGGGCCAACTGTTGCATCTAGACAAACTGCAATTGGCCATGCTATGAAGGATACAGGTTGAGTCATATGAAAAGTTCAGCTATAGCCTAATTTTTAAAATTACTTTTGATGATCACAGGAAATTAATCAGTAGCAGCATCAACAACAACAACAACAACAACAACAACACAATGGTGACAATAATTAGGTCTAATATTCTAGCAAAGAAGAAGCGATAATGAGCACCAGCTGATGTTATTATCGCTCGCTGAAGATGCAAGAGAGTGATAACGTACAAGCACTGCAAAGTAATTCTTCTAAGTCTATGTCTAAGTAAGCATTCTGGTTAAGCCAAAACCAGATGATAGCGGTGGGATTCGAACCCACGCCTCCTAGGAGACTGGTGCCTTAAACCAGCGCCTTAGACCGCTCGGCCACGCTACCTCCGTGAGTTACTTGATGTCGATGTAGTCTTTCGCCACTTGGCCAACTCTAGTCTTCAATGTGATAGTTACCAAGACACGGGACTATTGAAACACAAGCAATAGTATAATATGCGGTCGCCAATTCTTCTACAGGCATACCATGATAGGTTTTGCAACAAGAAATGACAGTGGTAAAAATTGTTGCACAAGATAACAATTAGTCAATAACTTCTATCAAACGTAGACGGGTTGTATAGCTAAAGAAGGGAACAGAATCGTATACGTCGAATGCATATCAACTTTAACCTAGTCTAAACTTTAGACCTTCGTGTAGACGAGGTGGCCGAGTGGTTAAGGCGTTGGACTGCTAATCCAATGGGGTCTCCCCGCGTGGGTTCGAATCCCATCCTCGTCGAATGCTGATTTTACTAGGCTACAAGCTATATCCTACGTGACCTTTGTCACTGTAGATGATTGTGGGCCAACTGTTGCATCTAGACAAACTGCAATTGGCCATTCTATGAAGGATACAGGTTGAGTCATATGAAAAGTTCAGCTATAGCCTAATTTTTAAAATTACTTTTGATGATCACAGGAAATTAATCAGTAGCAGCATCAACAACAACAACAACAACAACAACAACACAATGGTGACAATAATTAGGTCTAATATTCTAGCAAAGAAGAAGCGATAATGAGCACCAGCTGATGTTATTATCGCTCGCTGAAGATGCAAGAGAGTGATAACGTACAAGCACTGCAAAGTAATTCTTCTAAGTCTATGTCTAAGTAAGCATTCTGGTTAAGACCAAAACCAGATGATAGCGGTGGGATTCGAACCCACGCCTCCGAGGAGACTGGTGCCTTAAACCGGCGCCTTAGACCGCTCGGCCACGCTACCCTACTGGCAAATAAAAATCAAAACAGTACTTGATCCAGCCTATAATTTGGGCGGAGATTTAGGGGGACAGGGACGGTCACCCCAATGTTAGTGGTGGGGGAACCGTTCATGCATTTGCCCCCCCCTAATACTTAAGCCTTTCTTAGGAGGACATGCATAGTTAATTGGTGAATATATTGACAACATTATCAATCAACCGTAATTTATATTTTATTATTATATAAGAAGACATATCTCCGAGCAAATGACCAAATGACTAAAAAAGGTGATCAACAGGGGAAAATGGTCGGTTTTCAGGAAATTTCGACCAAATGATTAAAAAAGGTCGTCAGAAATGTTTTCCGACGAAAATGGAAAATGTCTTCGGTCGGCGACTCAGCCGTCCACCCAAAATGTCACGCCTCGGCGATCATCCTTCAGCCGCTCGTTCGTCCCACCCAACTTCTAGGCCAAGTCTCCGCCTATCTCCCCCATGGAAGAAGAATTCGCGAGGGAAAAGACACTTATAATATAATCTGTTGAAAAGCTGCCTTGGTAGGCCGGATTGTCCTTCCAAAATCGTGATCTCCGAAGGGGGCGCCACTCAAAAATCAAGCGCGGGGCGCCAGCTTATTCACGAGCGCTGTGTCTAGTCAGAAGGGTTGTCGAAAAGAGTAGACCGAAGGACGTCGTAGTCCGACAACAGGCCCTATATCATAATCGAAGACCTCCATCTAGCTATTCTTGGCTGTCAAATATTTTATGGTATATCATCATTTATTATTACTTCCTTATCGATAGGTGGCTAACAATCGTTACTTTCGTCAACTCTTCGCTTTTCAATCTTTCAACTCATGCAAGACTTCTCAGAAGTTCTAAGTTCTATTTCCCACAATTACGCCGAAGCACTGATAAAGATTTTCTTGCAGGACTGGGCATTCGTTAGCGACGAGGTGACCGAGTGGTTAAGGCGTTGGACTGCTAACCCAATGGGGTCTCCCCGCGTGGGTTCGAATCCCATCCTCGTCGAATGCTGATTTTACTAGGCTACAAGCTATATCCTACGTGACCTTTGTCACAGTAGATGATTGTGGGCCAACTGTTGCATCTAAACAAACTGCAATTGGCCATGCTATGAACGATACTGGTTGCGTCATGTGAAAAGTTCAGCTATAATTTTATTATTACTTTTGATGATCACAGGAAATTAATCAGTAGCAGCATCAACAACAACAACACAATAGTGACAATAGGTCTAATTATTCTAATATTCTGGTTTAAAAAAAGCGATAGTGGGAACCTGCTGTTGTTATTATCGCTCGCTGAAGATGCAAGAGAGTGATAGCGTAGAAGCACTGCAAAGTAATTCTTCTAAGTCTATGTCTAAGTAAGCATTCGGGCTAAGCCAAAACCAGATGATAGCGGTGGGATTCGAACCCACGCCTCCGAGGAGACTGGTGCCTTAAACCAGCGCCTTAGACCGCTCGGCCACGCTACCTCTGTGACTTTCTGATGTCGATGTAGTCTTTCGCAGCTTGGCCAACTCTGGTCTTCAATGTGATAGTTACCAAGACACGGGACTATTGAAACACAAGCAATAGTATAATATGCGGTCGCCAATTCTTCTTCAGGCATACCATGATAGGTTGTGCAACAAGAAATGACAGTGGTAAAAATTGTTGCACAAGATAACAATTAGTCAATAACTTCTATCAAACGTAGACGGGTTGTATAGCTAAAGAAGGGAACAGAATCGTATACGTCGAATGCATATCAACTTTGACCTAGTCTAAACTTTAGACCTTCGTGTAGACGAGGTGGCCGAGTGGTTAAGGCGTTGGACTGCTAATCCAATGGGGTCTCCCCGCGTGGGTTCGAATCCCATCCTCGTCGAATGCTGATTTTACTAGGCTACAAGCTATATCCTACGTGACCTTTGTCACAGTAGATGATTGTGCGCCAACTGTTGCATCTAAACGAATTGCAATTGGCCATGCTATGAAGGATACTGGTTGCGTCATGTGAAAAGTTCAGCTATAATTTTTTTATTACTTTTGATGATCTCAGGAAATTAATAAGTAGCAGCAGCAGCAACAACAACAACAACAACAACAACAACAGCAACAACAACAACAATGCCAGACAATATCTTTAACTGGTTAATTAACTTCCTACAAGGACGGAAGCACATTACCAAATTCTGTGGTCTGTCTTCTGGTGAGGCCAGTATTAATGCTAGTGTGGTCCAAGGATCGGGATTGGGGCCGTCAGAATTTGACATTAATGCATCAGACCTCCAAGCTATCTATCATGAGAACATACTTGTGAAGTATGCTGATGACACATACTTAATAGTTCCATCACGGACGCGTTCAACCATCAGTGAAGAATTGAAGCATAAATCCACATGGGCAGAACGAAACAATTTACCTTAGACTAAATACTACCAAGTCCAAGGAAATGATCATAGCTCGACGAGGAGCAGTTGCTTATCCTCCAATACTTGACGGAATGGAACGCGTTGACTCAATTAGGGTTTTAGGTATCACCTTGGAGCATGACCTCAGCGTAGGATCCCATGTCAATGAGGTATTGGGATCATGTGCAAGTTCTCTTTACGCTCTGAGGTTACTTCGAGCAAATGGACTTCCTCAAACAGCCATGTAGCCTACGCCGTAACAGAGGTAACAACTGTTGCTAAGCTGCTCTACGCTGCTCCTGCCTGCATGGTGGGGCCTTACTACAGCTGCAGATCGACAGAGACTCGAGAGACTGCTCATAAGAGCGCAGCGTTTGGGTTACCTCCCATCAGGTGCCGCAACAGTTGCAATGCGAGTTGGTTTGGCTGAGGACCGACTGCTGCATGCAGTGGCCAGGAACGACTTTCATGTCCTTCGAACTCTTTTCCCGCCAAAGAACAACCGTCGTCCAGGTCTCAGGGCTCGTATGCACAATTTTGAACTTCCGAGCAAAGATGACCGAAACTTTGTTTCTAGAGTCCTTTACAAACATATTAGTAAAGCATAGTCTAACTATTGATTCAATTTAATTCCAATAACTGATTACTCCCTATAATATTAATATTTTTATTTCAATATAATTTTTGTCTATCTCAATGTTCGAGGTTGCGGTTTGCCAACCTGTTTTTGCTTATTAAACGAATATACATACATACATAACAACAACAACAACAACAACAACAACAACACAATGGTGACAATAGGTCTAATATTCTAGCAAAGAAGAAGCGACAATGAGCACAAGCTGATGTTATTATAGCTCGATGTAGATGCAAGAGAGTGATAACATACAAGCACTGCAAAGTAATTCTTCCAAGTCTAAGTCTAAGTAAGCATTCTGGTCCAAAACCAGATGATAGCGGTGGGATTCGAACCCACGCCTCCGAGGAGACTGGTGCCTTAAACCAGCGCCTTAGACCGCTCGGCCACACTACCCTACCAGCAAACAAAAATCAAAACAGTACTTGATCCAACCTATAATTTGGGCGGAGATTTAGGGGACAGGGACGGTCACCCCAATGTTAGTGGTGGGGGAACCGTTCATGCATTTGCCCCCCCAATACTTAGGCCTTTCTTAGGAGGACATGCATAGTTAATTGGTGAATATAAATTGTTGATAACGTTATCAATCAACCGTAATTTATATATTATTTATTACTAGCTGAACTACCCGGCGTTGCCCGGGAAATTTCGATTTTTAGTTCCCAGCCACGCCTGACCCCGCTCAAACGCCGCCCTTCTCACCTCGCCTCACATCAGCCCCAATCCGGTCCCACTCTGGTCGCCATTCTTACCTCGCCTTCTTCCATCGGGCCCAACCCGGTCCAACCACTTTGAATGCCCAGCGTTGCCCGTGACATTTAGGTTTTTGGTCCAACTCAGCTCACACCCGTTCATGTTTACGCTATATATTCAGCATTTTTGCGAAACCGCGTGTCAACAGATATGCCCTCGGTGAAAATGAGGTTAAAAATCTATTGGTTCGTTGAAAACCGATCGGCGAAAATTATTGCGTCATAAATTGGCTAGTGATACATACGATACGGTATAGATTTTAAATAACGTCATAACGCGCTAAAATTTTAAAATAGGCCATGACGTCATTAATGTACTGGTCTCAATCATCAATATATCATCGATGGTTTCAATTACTTTTGAAAATATGTTTGAAAGCAAATGGCGTATTTATATATATACATATTAGTCCCAGCTTAAACACAGCGTCAGGATTGGGCAGAAAATGAAAATTTTCAATCTCGGAAAGAGGTAAGATTTTTGGATCGCGAAGCCCGATAGTGTCGTCCATGGGTGCTAAAAAGTATTTTTGTAAATATTGAGAAAAATTGGTCGGGTGGATAAGAAGAAAATTGGTTCATTATATTGTTACGACTTGTATTTTATAGGTTTAGATTATATAAGAAGACATATCTCCGAGCAAATGACTAAAAAAAGGTCATCAACAGCGAAAAAGGCATGTTTTCAGGAAATTTTGACCAAATGATTTAAAAAAAGGTCGTCAGAAATGTTTTCCGATGAAAATGGAAAATGTCCTCGGTCGGCGACTCAGCCGTCCACCCAAAATGTCGCGCCTCGGCGATCATCCTTCAGCCGCTTGTTCGTCCCACCCAACTTCTAGGCCAAGTCTCCGCCTATCTCCCCCATGGAAGAAGAATTCGCGAGGGAAAAGACACTTATAATATAATCTGTTGAAAAGCTGCCTTGGTAGGCCGGATTGTCCCTCTATAATCGTGATCTCCGAAGAAGGGCGCCACTCAAAAATCAAGCGCGGGGCTCCAGCTTATTCACGAGCGCTGTGTCTAGTCAGAAGGGTTGTCGAAAAGAGTAGACCGAAGGACGTCGTAGTCCGACAACAGGCCCTATATCATAATCGAAAACCACCATCTAGCTATTTTTGGCTGTCAAATATTTTATGGTATATCTTCATTTATTGTTACTTCCTTGTCGATAGGTGGCTAACAATCGTTACTCTCGTGAACTCTTCGCTTTCCAATCTTTCAACTCACGCAAGACTTCTCAGAAGTTCTAAGTTCTATTTCCCACAATTACGCCGAAGCACTGATAAAGATTTTCTTGCAGGACGGGGCATTCGTTAGCGACGAGGTGGCCGAGTGGTTAAGGCGTTGGACTGCTAATCCAATGGGGTCTCCCCGCGTGGGTTCGAATCCCATCCTCGTCGAATGCTGATTTTACTAGGCTACAAGCTATATCCTACGTGACCTTTGTCACAGTAGATGATTGTGGGCCAACTGTTGCATCTAAACAAACTGCAATTGGCCAAGCTATGAAGGATACTGGTTGAGTCATTTGAAAAGTTCAGCTATAATTTTATTATTACGTTTGATGATCACAGGAAATTAATAAGTAGCAGCAGCAGCAGCAGCAACAACAACAACAACACAATGGTGACCATAGGTCTAATATTCTAGCAAAGAAGACGCGCTAGTGAGCATCAGCTGATATTATTATCGCTCGCTGAAGATGCAGGAGGGTGATAACGTACAAGCACTGCAAAGTAATTCTTCTAAGTCTATGTCTAAGTAAGCATTCTGGTTAAGCCAAAACCAGATGATAGCGGTGGGATTCGAACCCACGCCTCCGAGGAGACTGGTGCCTTAAACCAGCGCCTTAGACCGTTCGGCCACGCTACCTCCGTGAGTTACTTGATGTCGATGTATTCTTTCGCCACTTGGCCAACTCTAGTCTTCAATGTGATAGTTACCAAGACACGGAACTATTGAAACACAAGCAATAGTAGGCCTATAATATGCGGTCGCGAATTCTTCTACAGGCGTAAGCTTATACGCCGAATACCATGATAGGTTTTGCAACAAGAAATGACAGAGGTAAAAATTGGTGCACAAGATAACAATTAGTCAATGACTTCTATTCAAGCGTAGACAGGCTGTATGCTAAAAAAGGGAACAGAATCGTATACGTCGAATGCATATCAACTTTGACCTAGTCTGAAGTTCTTCTCGTAGACGAGGTGGCCGAGTGGTTAAGGCGTTGGACTGCTAATCCAATGGGGTCTCCCCGCGTGGGTTCGAATCCCATCCTCGTCGAACTCACAGTAGATGATTGTGCGCCAACTGTCGCATCTAAACGAACTGCAATTATTGGCCAAGCTATGAAGGATACTGGTTGTATCATGTGTTCAGCTCTAATCTTTTAAACTTTTGATGTTCACAGGAAATTAATAAGCAACAACAGCACAATAGCGACAATAGGTCTAATATTCTGGTAAAGGAGAAGCGATAGTGAGAGCCTGCTGTTGTTATTATCGCTCGCTGAAGATGCAAGAGAGTGAAAATGTACAAGCAGTACAAAGAAATTCTTCCAAGTCTATGTCTAAGAAAGCATGCTGGTGAAGCCAAAACCAGATGATAGCGGTGGGATTCGAACCCACGCCTCCGAGGAGACTGGTGCCTTAAACCAGCGCCTTAGACCGCTCGGCCACGCTACCTCCGTGAGTTACTTGATGTCGATGTATTCTTTCGCCACTTGGCCAACTCTAGTCTTCAATGTGATAGTTACCAAGACACGGGACTATTGAAACACAAGCAATAGTAGAATATGCGGTCGCCAATTCTTCTACAGGCATACCATGATAGGTTGTTTTCCGACGAAAATGGAAAATGTCTTCGGTCGGCGACTCAGCCGTCCGCCCAAAATGTCGCGCCTAGGCGATCATCCTTCAGCCGCTCGTTCGTCCCATCCAACTTCTAGGCCCCGTCTCCGCCTATCTCTTCCATGGAAGAAGAATTCGGCGAGGGAAAAGACACTTATAATAATCCGCTAAAGGGTTGCCTTGGTAGACCGGATTGTCCCTCTATAATCGTGATCTCCGAAGGGGGCGCCACCCAAAAATCACGTGCGGGGCGCCAGCTTATTCACGAGCGCTGTGTCTAATAAGAAGGATTGTCCAAAATAGTAGGCCGAAGGACGTCGTATCATTATCGAAAACCTCCATCTAGCTATTCTTGGCTGTCAAATATTTTATGGCATATCATCTTTTATTATTACTTCCTTAGAGATAGGTGGCTAACAACCGTTGCTCTCGTCAACTCTTCTCTTTTCAATCTTTCAACTCATGCAAGACTTCTCAGAAGTTCTCAGTTCTATTTCCCACAATTACGCCGAAGCACTGATAAAGATTTTCTTGCAGGACGGGGCATTCGTTAGCGACGAGGTGGCCGAGTGGTTAAGGCGTTGGACTGCTAATCCAATGGGGTCTCCTCGCGTGGGTTCGAATCCCATCCTCGTCGAATGCTGATTTTACTAGGCTACAAGCTATATCCTACGTGACCTTTGTCACAGTAGATGATTGTGCGCCAACTGTTGCATCTAAACAAACTGCAATTGGCCATGCTATGAAGTATACTGGTTGAGTCATTTGAAAAGTTCAGCTATAATTTTTTTTTATTACTTTTGATGATCACAGGAAATTAATAAGTAGCAGCAGCAGCAGCAGCAGCATCAGCAGCAGCAACAACAACAACAACAACAACAACAACAACAACACAATGGTGACCATAGGTCTAATATTCTAGCAAAGAAGACGCGATAGTGAGCATCAGCTGATATTATTATCGCTCGCTGAAGATGCAGGAGGGTGATAACGTACAAGCACTGCAAAGTAATTCTTCTAAGTCTATGTCTAAGTAAGCATTCTGGTTAAGCCAAAAACAGATGATAGCGGTGGGATTCGAACCCACGCCTCCGAGGAGACTGGTGCCTTAAACCAGCGCCTTAGACCGCTCGGCCACGCTACCTCTGTGAGTTCCTTGATGTCGACGTAGTCTTTCGCCACTTGGCCAACTCTAGTCTTCAATGTGATAGTTACCAAGACACGGAACTATTGAAACACAAGCAATAGTATATGCGGTCGCGAATTCTTCTACAGGCGTATACGCCGAATACCATGATAGGTTTTGCAACAAGAAATGACAGAGGTAAAAATTGTTGCACAAGATAACAATTAGTCAATGACTTCTATTCAAGCGTAGACAGGCTGTATGCTAAAAAAGGAACAGAATCGTATACGTCGAATGCATATCAACTTTGACCTAGTCTGAAGTTCTTCTCGTAGACGAGGTGGCCGAGTGGTTAAGGCGTTGGACTGCTAATCCAATGGGGTCTCCCCGCGTGGGTTCGAATCCCATCCTCGTCGAATGCTGATTTTACTAGGTTACTAGCTATATATCCTATGACTCTATGAGCTTTGTCACAGTAGATGATTGTGCGCCAACTGTCGCATCTAAACGAACTGCAATTATTGGCCAAGCTATGAAGGATACTGGTTGTGTCATGTGTTCAGCTCTAATCTTTTAAACTTTTGATGTTCACAGGAAATTAATAAGCAACAACAGCACAATAGCGACATTACGTCCAATATTCTAGCAAAGAAGAAGCGGTAGTGAGCACCAGCATGTTATTATCTCTCGCTGAAGATGCAAGAGATTGAAAATGTACAAGCAGTACAAAGAAATTCGTCTAAGTCTATGTCTAAGAAAGCATGCTGGTGAAGCCAAAACCAGATGATAGCGGTGGGATTCGAACCCACGCATCTGAGGAGACTGGTGCCTTAAACCAGCGCCTTAGACCGCTCGGCCACGCTACCCTACTAGCCAATAAATTCAAAACAGTATTTTGATCCAACCTATAATTTGGGCGGAGATTTAGGGGGACAGGGACGGTCACCCACCCCAATTTTAGTGGTGGGGGAACCGTTCATGCATTTGCCCCCCCCCCCACTCCCAATACTTAAGCCTTAGGAGGACATGCATAGTTAATTGGTGAATATTTTGACAACATTATCAATCAACCGTAATTTATATTTTATTATTATATAAGAAGACATATCTCCGAGCAAATGACTAAAAAAGGTCATCAACAGGGAAAAAGGCATGTTTTCAGGAAATTTCGACCAAATGATTGAAAAAGGTCAGAAATGTTTTCCGATGAAAATGGAAAATGTCGTCGGTCGGCGACTCAGCCGTCCGCCCAAAATGTCGCGCCTAGGCGATCATCCTTCAGCCGCTCGTTCGTCCCATCCAACTTCTAGGCCAAGTCTCCGCCTATCTCCCCCATGGAAGAAGAATTCGGCGAGGGAAAAGACACTTATAATAATCCGCTAAAGGGTTGCCTTGGTAGACCGGATTGTCCCTCTATAATCGTGATCTCCGAAGGGGGCGCCACCCAAAAATCACGCGCGGGGCGCCAGCTTATTCACGAGCGCTGTGTCTAGTCAGAAGGATTGTCCAAAATAGTAGGCCGAAGGACGTCGTATCATTATCGAAAACCTCCATCTAGCTATTCTTGGCTGTCAAATATTTTATGGCATATCATCATTTATTATTACTTCCTTACAGATAGGTGGCTAACAACCGTTGCTCTCGTCAACTCTTCGCTTTTCAATCTTTCAACTCATGCAAGACTTCTCAGAAGTTCTCAGTTCTATTTCCCACAATTACGCCGAAGCACTGATAAAGATTTTCTTGCAGGACGGGGCATTCGTTAGCGACGAGGTGGCCGAGTGGTTAAGGCGTTGGACTGCTAATCCAATGGGGTCTCCCCGCGTGGGTTCGAATCCCATCCTCGTCGAACGATGATTTTGCCTACTAGTAACATCCTGTTAGCATTGTCATAACACTACATAGTACTGTACTACTTGATTGTCCGGCTAGGCGGTTACGACGCAGAGGTCTAGTTAGGCCTACGCTACTTTGGCCCAGAAGTGTGGTCGATTTGGATTATTTGGATGTTCGCTGAATGCAGGGTCTTGTGCAATCACTGCTCGCTCTTTTGCAGTGCCAGTCCCAAGCTTATATAAAGGAGGATGGCGACACTAATCGTCTTTGATATGTGACAGTGCAGTCGTTAAACAGCAACAAGTTCTCTATACTCTCTCTGTCTGTCTCTGTCTGTCTCTCTCTGCCTGTCTCTCTCTGTCTGTCTGTCTCTCCCCATCTTCCTCTCTGTTTTTCTGTCTCTCTCTCTCCCCCTCTCTCTCTCTCCCTCTCTCTCTCCCTCCCTCTCTCTGTGTGTCTCTCTCTCTGTCTCTCTGTCTCTCTCTGTCTCTCTTTGTCTCTCTCTGTCTCTGTCTCTGTCTCTGTCTCTCTCTCTCTCTCTCTCTCTCTCTCTCTGTATCCATCTGTCTCTGTCTGTCTCTGTCTCTCCCTCTCCCTCTCCCTCTCCCTCTCCCTCTCCCTCTCCCTCTCCCTCTCCCTCTCCCTCTCCCTCTCCCTCTCCCTCTCCCTCTCCCTCTCCCTCTCAGTTGTAAAAGCAGATCTGTGCAGCGAAAATCATAAGAAAAAGTACCGGTAGGCTAATTGCAGCCGGTTCACCACGGAAGAACGAAGACCTGTGCAGTGAAAAATGAGCAGGAGGACGAAATAATTTTTATAAAACATTCAAGTGGACGACTAAAAAAAGGTCATCAGGTTTTGTATGCGGCGATTGCGACATTTCTGGGAAAACTTGGGCAAAATTTCTGACAAACGACTAAAAAGGTCATCAGATTTTTTCATCGCACATTTGGGACATTTTTGGGTGGAAAATTTTGAGAAACGACGATAAATTTTCGCCAGGGAATAGAATCGACTTTCAACGCTGACTATCCGTTGCTCAAGCGCTCAACATCCTTTTCTTCTTTCGAGACACGCTGTTAACTCGATACCTCTCATACGTCTTCAAACATCTGGATCTTCTAAACTGCACTTCCTCTGGCGAGTGGCGAGTGATTAAACGCGCATCAGTTTCGCATTTCTATATATATATACACAATATATATATATATATATATATATATATATATGGCTTTGTTGGCGTTATAGATGCTTGCAGCAGCAGCAATGACAAGAGCAAGGACAGCAAGAAGACCAGCAATCACAAAAACAACAACAGCAGCAGCAACAAATAATAATAATAATCTTCGGAATTGTTGTTAGAACTGGTCTCTTTTGCAAAATAGGAAGCTTTGTAGTAGTAGCAGCAGTGGCAGCAGTGGCAGCAGTGGCAGCAGTGGCAGTAGCAGTAGCAGTAGCAGTAGTAGTAGTAGTAGTAGTAGTAGTAGTAGTAGTAGTAGTAGTAGTAGTAGTAGTAGTAGTAGTAGTAGTAGTAGCGCGGGATCGCTTCTGGTAGCCTATATCCTCCCAAAGGTCCACCCAACCTTCCATTCGGCAGATGGCGCTGGTAAACTGAGCAGTAGGTCGTGATGGACACCTTGCATGGCTGACGACAGTTAAATAATAAATACCCCTGTGATAAATTAATTGGGATCATTCGCTCATACTATGAATTGCAATCAAAATGCGCTGTTTGAAATTATGTGAAGATTATTATTATTATTATTATTATTATTATTATTAATTATTATTATTATTTTTATTATTATTATTATTATTATTTTAATAATAATAATATTATTATTATTATTATCATTATTGTTATTATTATTAATTCGCATTTCATTGAAGAGATTGTCATCTTTTAGTCTCCATCTATTTTTTCATTTGATTGGCTTCATTTTTGAGAAGACATACATGTTTCGCAAATAAAATTTCGCGGGTACGGTGTAACCATTTTAATGGTGCTGAATTGAGGTTGAGGGTAGGAATCTTGAGAAATCACAGCATGCAGAAGAGAAGCAGAGGTGCGCCTCTACTTCACGGCGATTCCCTTTCAACATAGAGCTCAATCAATTTCATTTGTATGGAGTGCGTTTGGTTGAAAATTTATCGTCAATGGGAAAAGGTACATTTCGAAAAATTTTCAAGTCTGGTTCATGAACAACAAAACCGTCAAACCGGGACGGGAACCCTACATTCAAGGCAATGTTTATAATTATGTTCTTTGCATTTTATTCATTCTTTGCTTGCATCTGCCACGCTTGAAGAATCAGTCAAGCATGGAAATCTAGAAGATGGACAAGGTGTCATGTTAAAATTTCACAGACTATCAACTTTGTTTGAAATTTTTTGATATTATGCTCCTACAGTAGCATGTTTACATACACACACTGCAATCCAGTTTAATGCAGGAGTAGAGCACGCCTGTGAATATGTAGTAAACTATAGTCGATTAGACTAGTGGCCTGAACCTTAATTAGTAGTAAACAGGCATTTTAACGTCGACCTATAGGCCTACCTATAGAAATCGAGACATTCGTGAATGACGGGATAAAAGTTTCCAAGTGAGAGGTATAGGGCTACAATGCTATTATAAAAGACATGCCAGGGCCAGTTCAAAGGTTCTCAGGGTCAGTTCAAAGATCCTCTGGGCCGATTCAAAGATTCGCGGGCTGGTGCAAATGTCCCCGGGGCCTGATCCGTCCCGGTTGCAGTATTTTGCCTACCTTTGCTCTAGATACATAATCACCTGTATACATGCGATGCGTGTGGTTATGCGTTTTCGCCACTCAGCCATATATTAGGCTACTATAGTATTAGACAAACACGTCTGAAGTTAATGTATAATTATATACACGTACACGCACTTACATGTAAGTATGTCTAAAGTACGTACGCTTCCGTACTTATTATTAATAGCCACTATCAATGGATGTTACTGAGCAATTATTATTGTGAGTGGACATTCTCAAGATGTCCACTTGTATGCACAGTCACCATCTCAAGAGAGAGGATGAAACCCAAAGTCTCAACGACAGAGGCGAGCGTGACCTGACCATCGACTACTATGTAGAGCAGGTGTAATACTATAAAATGGTTCCCAACCCGTGGCCCGCGGGCCAAAAGTGGCCCGCCTATCCTACAAAAATGACCCACAGCATCTAAGAAAAGCAGCATGAATTAAGAAAATTATATATGCTAAAAATTGACAATTTGGACATGATAATTCTTTTCTATTACAAGTTATTTCATTTGGACGTTAATAAATCGCCTCAAACATTCTTTTTTGATTCAATTATAACAATTTTATGCGTATTTAGTTAATTAAATTTTAGCCTTGTGGCCTCCAAATGTCCTTCAACTAAGAAAAAAGTGGTCCTCGTGTCCTCCAACTTAGAAAAAGTGGCCCGACAGTAAAAAAGATTTGAACCAGTATAAATGCTTACCTATATGCATAGACGCATAAAACATATAGACACAGTGTTACAAACGTAGCCTACATATATGTTGATACCATAGATGTAAAAAACGATGGAAACGGAATAAAAAACGGTAAAAAACGTCGTTTTTTTCGAAAAAATAAAAAACGACAAAAAAACGATAAAAAACGAAAACGGTAAATAATTTGACTTTGCTACATCTAAAACCGCATTTTAACCTTGAAAACATTGATTAGGAACCTACTACACTCAGGCTATCTCTTAAATCATGATGTTAAACGATGAAATAATGACTTTAGTTAGCTGAATCCTTGAGAGTTGGCGGAAAACATAAGGAATATCAGAAAAAATTAAAATTAAGGAAAATAATAACAGAAAGTCAATGAATAAATAAAGTTAAAGAAAAAATAAAAAACGATAAAAAACGATGGGAAAAATAAAAAACGAAAAAACGACGTTTTTTGGGAGAGAATAAAAAACGGAAAAAAACGTTTTTTACAACTATGGTTGATACATGTAAACAAATATGGAGACATGCAGACTACAGTATATATGCAGTTTATACATTCATGTGTGTTACAATATACATGCAAACATACATACGTGCATACATGATACATTCATACACATATAGCCACAGACATGGACACATTCTTTTACACATAATTATGTGTCACCCCACCAGGACTATTGCAACATACTATTTGCTACAGTCTGCCAAAGTTTCTGCAGCAACAGATTCAATCCGACCTTAACCATGAGGCTCAAGACGTAGCCAACAACCCAAATATTTCCATAAAGCTGAAGACGTGCGAGATACACTGGCTTCCTGCTGTGTAGCAATTGCCTTAAAAGTTTAAAGACGGTAATGGTCACACATGCCTCAACTATTGTTGGCACTGCTCTAGCCGACTGCTATGTACAAATATTCCAATCACAACGCTCTTCAGTCCACGGAGATATGCAGGAGCCATGTTGTTGCATCAAGATCAATGCATACATGTGTGATGGACCATCCTCCTGGAACAATCTTCCACTACTGCACTTGTGCTGGCTGCTTTGACTCTGCACCGCACACATTTGCTAACAGTCTTAAAATGCATGTAGCGCTGTTAGTGCAGCACTTGTTAGGTTACATGTATTTAAGCTGCTCATATTTTAGTGTCTTGATGCATATTATAAACACAGACAAACACAAACATGCACAGACGTACAAACACATGCATACACACATACGCACATATATACGTATGTACATAAATACATACATACATACATACATACATACATACATACATACATACATACATACATACACACATAAGTGCACACACACACATACACGCATACATACATCCATCCATCCATACATACACATACATACATACATACATACATACATACGTACACACATACAGTGGCATACACAGTGTCACACATATATACACATACATACATATACAGTACATACATACATACACATACACACACTTAAATGTTTATGTGGGTATGTATGACACACACATACACAGTGACACACACACACACATACATACATATACGCATACATACACATACATGTATACAAAGCCTATTGTACGATGAGCGATTCCGTAAGCATGTGCATACATACCATCAGATGGCATATTATAATGAGAAGGGAGCATAATCATTTTAGTAATATTGATGTACATGCATATATACAGCATCCTGCCAAGGCCACGTGCAGAACCAGACAGGCATCATTAAAAGGTCTTGCCTCACCCAACATTACAATCTACTGGTCTACTCTGATGCTCATTACAAACATACCCCCCTCCGGCTGAAAAATAGGTCCAGATCATGTGTAGCCTACATGAATGCATGCCATTGTAATATACATACACACATATATAATTACATATATAATTACATATATAATTACTTATATGCATATATATAGTTATATACATTATATATATGTGCATCTGTATAAATGTAGCCCACTATGTAGCTATATATATATATAATATATAGAACAATTCAGAAATACATTCAGCACATATCTATATATAAGTTTGAAAAACCGGGTCATTGATTTGCCTACATACATGAACAACGTCTAATATTATATGGTGACTTCACAACATGGCTGTTTTAACTCATACAACAATCGTTTCATTGTGTAGATCTATGGCCTACGCACGCGAAAATATGCAGCAGTGTTTATAAGTACATATACCATGCCCTTCAAAGTCGATAAAATGGCCATTTATGGAGCACCAGCAGATAACTGAATGTTACAAAAGCGACTATACATGGCTCGTCTAGAAGCCTATGAAGCTTAGAATACTCATCTGGTCTGAGTATTGTTAAACATAGTCAATAATAGCAAGAAATAAATTAGACAAAGTATACAAAATGTTAGTTTAGTAGGCTAAAGGCTCACGGACAGTTGATGACATTATCTTCAGGTTTCTATATAATATGATCACCGAAAAACGAAATATCAAGCAGAAGTTTGAACGAGGAACTTGTAATATCTGCAAGGCAGCTGGAGTTTTCTGCAAGTGTACATTATATGCACTCCTATATAACCTGTACAATCCATGTCCGTTTTTATCTTCAATGTATATCGCCAGGCTTAACAGGTCAGAAAAAGGCGCTTCGTCAAGCAGTTCAATATTTTCGTGGGTAATTTCAAGGCATATCAGTGTCTGTAGTGAGGTGCATGTTGTTATGTTTCTGGATCAGTCTTTAAGGGCAACTTGCACATCCCAATCTCTTTCAATTGGGTTGGACTTCGTTGTCTGTGTTTGAGTGCTCCATCCTTGGTGCATACGCACGCCGCCCCTATTCGTGTTTGACTGTGACAAGCCATCACCCTCTGTGGCCGCAGAGGCCCCGAAACTGTCTCTAACCACCAAAGTCTTTCCCTCCGCTAGACCCGAGGGACGAAGCTGACTCGACTTTTCCGTTGTAACGTATTCAACCTTTGTTCTAACGGGCGAGACACCCGTTCCCACCCTGCCAGAGACCCCTCTCTCGAAAGCGTCGAATTCCGGTTTGAAATCGTCGTGATGATTTGATGAAATTCTGATCGTTCTGCTCGTCACGCTGCCCAACTTCGGATGAACGCTTTCGCCAGCTGCAGCCTTTCGCAAATGTTCCTCTCTTGCGGCGAACACCGACGATTCCTTCTCCCTTACGTTGCGGGGCCTCGGCGTAATCGTTTTGAACAGACTTCCGGTTTGTTCGAAGATGTCCGTCGCCTTCTTGTCGTCTGCTTTCGGAGAAACGGCGGGAATCGTCTTGCGAGAGGGAGAAAGAGTCTCCTGTTCGGATGGGAAGTGTCTTCCACTTTGTTCACGCGTGTCGCTTCTAATTATCGTTCTGTCCTCTCCTGCAGACGAGGTAATCGCCCTCGTCTTGAGAAAGGGGGACCGCTGCTGTCCCGCTTCAATAGGGACGATTATAATCTCCTTTGTTGTTGTCGGAAGCAGTTTATTCTCGACGGTAGAATCGTCTTCGTCCGTAGTCGTGATCACTTCGTACGTACGCAGAACCTTTCCATCGCACTTCGCACCGCCTGGACCGACCTCGGAGAACGTCTGTTCGTCCTTGGAAAAGACCCTCTGGTTGGGCACCAAGGACTTACCATCGTCGATGGTCGAGACGCTCCCTGCAGCCTGATCCGTCACCGATGCCGCCCCTCCGGGCAGGAGCTTCGCGTGAAAGCTTTCATGCAGGGCTCTGATATCTTCCATAGGAAACCCTCCATCCTGGAACAGGTTGGGCAGCTGAATGAAAGTATCCGATATTCCAGCGCTGGATTTACGTGCGGCAGTGCCGTCCTTGGTCTCGTTCTCCTCTCCAGACGATAGCGGTTCCGACGATTTCCTGTCGCTCTCTACATCCGAACCAGAGTTCATGACGACGACCTTCACGGTCTTTCCTTCCATCGATCTGTCCAGCGCTGTGTGTCCAGGCTTCAGGCGACTAACAACTCCACTTTGACTTTCCTCTGTCCCCTGTATCCGTATGCCTCCTCCAGCTTCTCCCACTCCAACTCCCACTCTCCTCTCCTTACCCGTCAGTCCGTCTTCCACAAACGAACTCTTTTTCACGGTCGTTTCCTCTCTATTCTTCGATTGACCTGTGTTGATGTCATTCTCCTTCTGTCCTTCCATTCCAATTCCCTCGTTTTCCATGTTCTTGTATTTCGTCGGGATGATGATCTTCTCCTGAAATCCGTAGATCCTCGGCCTGCTGCTCTTCCGCACGCCCGGTTCCTCCACCTTTACCAATCCCTGACCAGCCTCCACCCCTCCTCCTCCTGCCACTCCTCCCTTTCCCTGCTCAATTGCGAACCCTGATCTCACGTGGTGACCTCCCTTCGGCTGCGTGACCTTGACCGTACTCGTGTACTTGGTCGTGCACTCCTGCTTCATGGAACCCTGAATCGGTTCCTCCTGCAGTACCAGGTACTCCGTACCACCGTCGGAGAAGCGTCGAACCACGGATCCGTTTGCAACGATCTTCTCCCACTCCTCCGGCAGCATCCCCTCAAACTGACCGTCGAACTCCCCACCGACCACCAACGGTTGACCATTGACCGTCTGGACGGTCGTGGTGGTCCTCTGACCTTCAGACGACCTTCTCGGACGCGGCTGAAGGCAGGCGACCAGCGGTCCTCCACTCTGTCTCATCCTCCGCAGGGAGCTCTCCACCGGCGGAGACTGCGACGACCGCTCCGTTTCCCTCACTCTCCGCACGACCTTCGTCGGCTCCCGGAGTATCTCCTCCTCCTCCTTGTGAACTGGAACGGCATGTCTCTTCCACTCACCATTGTCGTACGACGTGTAGAACCTCCAACTGGAGTGCGGTTCCGGAATCTGAGGCAGCGGACCCGACTGAACCGTATCCGAAATGCTCGGCTCCTTCACCGGACTGCCTCCACTCCGATAGGTTGTCCTCCTCGTGACAGAGTAGTCGTCGTGAGGTCGACTGCGACTGGCCAACATCTTCCGGTAGAATCCAGTCCGGTTCTGTCTCGCTTCCTCCAGTCGATCCTCCATGTTGTCCATTTCCGGTGCGTAGAGGGCATCGTCGAAACTGGTCGACACGACTGTCCTGTGCGGACCATCACGACGAGTGTAGACACCGTTGCTCATAGTCGCCTGAAATGACGAGAATGAAATATAAGTCACAATGCCACTGAGGATATCAAATTGTCAATCATATTCGCCACATTCCTGGCAGGCAGTGTCTCACCAACTACATCAGCACCATCACCATCATCATCGTCGTCGTCATCATCATCATCATCAGCAGCAGCAACAACAACAGATATAGCAACACCAACACAATAATTTTCAAATGCAACCACTATTTCCGAGATTTCACTGCTTGGGTTTGACTTTAAATTGTCTGAATAACAACAACACCAACACCAACACCAGCAACAGCAGCAGCAGCAGCAACAACAACAACAACAACCGACAGCAACAGCAGCGGAAGCGGCAACGACAACAACAACATCAACTAAGCCTTGATAAAACTAATTATATTTTATTCAGGTCCCATAGAAAAATCTCTTGAAATCAGCAATGTAGACGATTTGTGCATTGTCCATTAAACAAGTATAGGCTATATCCTCAACCAAATTTTTAGGTGTCATATTAGACCAGCATTTGTCTTGGAAAGAACACATTAAGGCTATTTCGTCCAAATTTGTTATAAGAAGCAGTAGTAGTAGTAACATCAACAACAGCAACAACAACAACTCTAATAATAGAACCAGGCGTAGCAAGGTCACCACAAGAATTATTTCTGAACATCCCTACAATTATCTTCTGTCTCCTCTGTCTCCTTCTTCTCCTCTCCTCGTCCTCCGCATTATCATCTTCATAATCATCTATAGGTCCCAGTATAACATAGGTACCTACGTAATGTATTGTGTGTTCCTAAATACCTCCGACTTGCGAGAGGCGCTGCATACTGTTTATGAACTGATAGTTTAGTCTCTACCGATTGGCTGCAGCAGCAGCAGCAGCAGCAGCAGCGACAGACAGACAAACAGATAAACAGCCAGGCAGACAGACAGGTAAACAAACAGTCAGACAGACACAGAAACAGAGACAGGCGCGCACAGACAGGCAGACAGACATGCAAACAAACAGACAGACAAACAGGCAGACAGTGGATTGATTGACGCTATCAGAATGCCAGATTTATTAGAACCTACGCACATCTGTAGCTGAAAAATCCAGCACACACATAATTATTACTCACAGACCGGAAACGCATTGCTGCTAATGTCACACATAGATCATGTTTACCCATCAATAATAATAACCCATAAATAATTACCCATAAATCATAACACAAGTACATGTCAACAGCAGACTGCCATTTAAAAGTCTCTCATTGTCCAGCGAGAGCAACTCTCACTGAGACTGAGAGCAGTGGGAGCTGTACTATACGTGGCACCGTTTTTAAGTGAAAAATAAATAGCACACTATCGTGTCCTCACGCACGCACACACACACACACACACACACACGCACGCACGCACGCACGCACACCAGGGCGTCTTTTAAGGAATTTTTGGAACTGAACAATTCGTTTCCTCCCTTCACATCCTCCCCAGTAAATTTTGCTCAATCGGATCACATTAAACAGCTTCTTTTTTACTGCTTCTAACTGCAAAAATTGTTTTTACAACTGCACAAATTCGTGTAGAACTGCACGTTATAGAGCCCTGACACGCACGCCAATGTACACGCACGTATAGATACAAACACACAATATTGCTACGATTGTAAACGTTGTCCTGTCCTGAAAAGTATCTAAAGTATCTAATGCATGCTACTGCTACTGCTAATGCTACTGCTACTGCTGCTACTGCTACTGCTAATGCTGCTGCTAATGCTGCTACTGCTACTGCTACTGCTAATGCTGCTGCTAGTGCTGCTGCTGCTGCTGTTTCTACTGCTAATGCTACTGCTACTGCTGCTACTGCTAATGCTACTGCTGCTAATGCCGCTGCTGCTACTGCTACTGCTAATGCTACTGCTGCTACTGCTAATGCTGCTGCTGCTGCTGCTGCTTCTACTGCTACTGCTAATGCTGCTGCTGCTGCTGCTTCTACTGCTAATGCTAATGCTACTGCTGCTACTGCTAATGCTGCTGCTGCTAATGCTGCTGCTACTGCTAATGCTACTGCTGCTACTGCTAATGCTGCTAATGCTGCTGCTACTGCTGCTTCTACTGCTAATGCTACTACTACTACTACTACTACTACTACTACTACTACTACTACTACTACTACTACTACTACTACTACTACTACTACTACTACTACTACTACTACTACTACTACTACTACTACTACTACTACTACTACTACTACTACTACTACTACTACTACTACTACTACTACTACTACTACTACTACTACTACTACTACTACTACTACTACTACTACTACTACTACTACTACTACTACTACTACTACTACTACTACTACTACTACTACTACTACTACTACTACTACTACTACTACTACTACTACTACTACTACTACTACTACTACTACTACTACTACTACTACTACTACTACTACTACTACTACTACTACTACTACTACTACTACTACTACTACTACTACTACTACTACTACTACTACTACTACTACTACTACTACTACTACTACTACTACTACTACTACTACTACTACTACTACTACTACTACTACTACTACTACTACTACTACTACTACTACTACTACTACTACTACTACTACTACTACTACTACTACTACTACTACTACTACTACTACTACTACTACTACTACTACTACTACTACTACTACTACTACTACTACTACTACTACTACTACTACTACTACTACTACTACTACTACTACTACTACTACTACTACTACTACTACTACTACTACTACTACTACTACTACTACTACTACTACTACTACTACTACTACTACTACTACTACTACTTCCAATAATAATAATAATAACAATATTAACAATAATAATGATAATATTAATTAAAACTTAAATAATGACAAGAACAATAGGCCTAATAAAAATTTACTTCAGCTCTATTTTACCAATTCACATAAGGCACAAATTTATCATTTCAAGCTGTTTCAGTTAGTTTCAGGACACTGTGCATGTGATAATAAAGATCATAGAGACGCCCTCCTCCTTTATCTAGCCTTGGGGCTATAGCACTGGCAGAGAATAAGCAGTATAGCGGGCTCTAAATTTCGTTTAAACGCCACAATAATTATATAATATATACACACATATATATATATGCATGTGTATATATATATAGGCTAAGTTTCAGTCCTGCTGTTTAAGCACTGTCCTAAATTATCACTGTGCAGACGATGAGAGATGGGACTGATTAGAACGATTCCCAAACGACTGCAGCCAACCCTGGAGAAAAACTGCCATTTCATGTCTAATGTGGCAGAGACTGTGAGAGACATAAAGAAGGGTGTGTGACTAATGTTCAGTTAAAATGCTAATGCTAAAAGTTCAGTTCATGGGCTTTTTAGCGTGCAGCTCTTGACAAAGTGTACATTTGTAAATGGATTTGTGCAGTTGTAGAAGCACTTCTACGCAGCCAGAAATAGTTTAAAAAAGGTCATTAATTGTCACCCGATTGGGAGTAGATTGCAGATTTACCACTGAGTATGGAAAGGGACAGAAGAGGTTGTGCAGTTGTAAAAATTCCTTTTAGTTATGGTTCAGTTTGAAGTCCTGTGAATGTTGGGAAAATTAAACACACCGTTCCTGAGCAGTAATGACAATAATTAGAGCAATTACTGTTCCAAAGGGTTATAGTTGCGCAGCCGTTTCATCAGCTTGCGACCGGTTTCATAGCATATATGTTCAAAAACTGCCTGGAGTACTTTGATGTCGACTGCCAAATCCGGACTCGGTTTTTGGCTTCGGCCTGGGACCGCCCGAAGGTTCGGTCCAAGTACACAAGCCACAGTATGCACGTTCAGATAATATACAGTAGAACAAAAGTCCCAGATAACAAGGAGATAAGATTGTAAAAGAATGCGAGAGCCAGAGGCAAATGGCTCACGGAGATAAAAACTACCACTGAGGAAAATGTGGGCCACGGATCTGGTCTACACTCAGACAAATTGCTCAAGATCAAGCTAATCACAACCAAATAAAGAGCTGTGTAGGCCTATGCTATGCATTTCAACAATGAACCAATTAATCCCCTTAAATGTAGGCCTACTCCATGGAAGCAGAAAGTTTTCACGAACATCATATTATGTCTTTGTTCAATATTTTGGCACTTGACACTCACAATGCATAAGATATGCATGTATGGATCTCACAAGTGCACGTCTTGTAATAACTTTCAAACTCGTTGCAACCAGGGCTTTTAGTGAGCAGTAATACACAAAATGGGCAGTTTTAAAATGAATTTGTGCAGTTGTAAAAGCATTTTTTGCAATTAAAAATATTTTAAAATGTTCATTTTTACCCGAGAGAGAGAGAGACATACAGACAGAGAGAGAAAGAGACAGAGAGAGGGATAGACATACAGACAGACAGATACAGAGGAGAGAGAGAACGTACACTATTTTGGTACACTATTTTTGATTTACACGTGTCTATATATTATGTATACCCTCCTCTTCCTTATCCTTCTCCTCCTCCTCCTCTTTCTTTCTCCTCCCATCCTCCTGAAAATTCCTTAAAAGAAGCCCTGGTTGGAACGAGACTAAATGCTGAACACTGCAACACAGACAATAACATTGTTGAGACATCGTTCCTATTTACTTCTGTGACGTTTAGCACCAGATTATATCAGAGTTGAACCACGACTGTGTTGTGGCTCTGCTACCTATTTCTCTTTTAGTTCCAGCAGGAATTATAGCCTGTCAGAGCTAAGTTAACCTAGACTGGAAGTTTCTGTACACAGCCATACAGTTCACCAGTTGTTTTGGGGAGGAGATAATCATGGATAATGGAGAGCTGCAGTCAGTATTCGGCTGATATGTCTTTGGCTGCAGAGACTCAATAGCGAACACATCAAGCCCTTTAGCGAATACCAACTTACGGAATAGATGATCCGAAGGAGTCTTTAAATAGACATAAACACCAGTGCTCATGCATTGCATAATAAGCAGCTGGTAAAAATCCATGGAGTTGGCAAAAATCCATGGAACTGATAGACTTTTTCATGTCTATGACTTTTTGCAGCTTCCACGAACGCAGGCGTTGGATAAGCAGCGTCTATATAGTTCAACTGAATGCTGTTTATACCTTGACAACACTGGCAACGCCTCTCGTTAGGGAGATGCATCAGAGGTTAAAATGCGCTATATAAATGTCCTGATACAGTGGCGGCGCCAGGATTTCAGTTTTGGGGCTGAAGCTTCCCGGAGGAAATAAATTTCTGACGACCTTTTTTTAGTCATTTGGTCCGAAATGTTGGAAAATGGTCCTTTTTTCATATCCGCCAAACTGTCTGGCATACCTCGTGCGTACCTTTACGGTTATGGGGGGGGGGGCTAAAGGGGGTCAATTGTGCAAATATTTCATTTTTACGTGGGAAAAATGGATGGTCTTTTTTAGGGGGCTTAGCCCCCTAGCTCCTTGTGCCGCCAGTGCCCGCCACTGCCTGATATACCACGAATCTCTCTGTAAACAAAGACCTTAACTTCATCGTGACATGTACCCTCGACTGACGTCATGAAAAATATGATGAAATGGCGCTATAGAAAGCCTCACTGGATTAGTACGTATTAGCTACAGAAGTCAGTTTCATTATGCTGGATAATACGAGTCGTTGGATAAGATTACAATAGTTATTGAATACATTACGTTAAAAAACTTGGCTGGTTATAGAAAACAATAGTTTGAATTTCAATGTTTTTATGCCATTTTTTATCCCCAGCCCAACAAACGAGATCAAAACACAGTACACTCTAAACACGATGCCGACTTTCCTGTGGCTGGCCCGACAGCATGGAATGAGCTACCTCTGGCTATGAATCACCTACCGGCTACACAGCGCTGCGGCTCTCAGCTCCATTCTGTATAACAGACAAGGTTCTACCGCCTGGCCGGTGTCAATAGCGCTTCTGAGCATAAGGACCTCTAAGGGGCGCTATATAAACTCCGATTGACTGCATGATGTAAACGAACTCCGCCACTGGTTGCTCTCTGCCAGTGTCAGTACCAAGCCATGATAAAGGAGGAGGGTGACACTAATCATCTTTGATATGGCAGTGTCGTTAAACAAGTAACAAGAAAGGCATGATGTAAACTGTCAACTTTGGATACACTGTTCTGGTTGGGTTCTACGCGTGTACGGGAGACTGCGAGTGACGGATTTTCCGGTATAAATCCGAGCATCACTTACCTATACAGAGAATTTTTAGTCCAAAATGAAGTTTAACACCGGTCTGGCGACGCTTTTAACAGATACTAAAAACTGTCCGACTGATACTCAGAATGCAGTCCACGTGGTAGGCTCCCTTTGTGAAATTGTTGTGAATAGCGATCCATTCTTTACTTAAACCGACATCCGTAACCTTCTAATTAATTATCAGCACAAGCATAGCCTACATAACACTAAGACATATTAATGTACAGTGTTTACTGCTATAACGTATTACTCATAGATTCCACAGATTGATCTCATAGCTCATATTGCATAACATAGATGATAGATATGATGTACAGCTCTAGGCCTACACACAATGACCCATTTAGCAAGGCCCAAAACAAGCGATTCCCTTGTATAAAATGCAAGCCTATAAGCTGAGGCAGTAGGCCTAGGTTTTACGCTGCAGGCTAAATTGCATGACTCAGGTTATCAAGAATTTCTCGATCCAGTTAACGCGGCATTTCTGAGATATCATGACTCTGCTTTCCTGACTGCGTGTCTGTCTATCTGTCTGTCTGTCTGTGTGTCTGTCTCTCTCTCACCAGCATATAGACACGTGTGTGAATCAAGATAGCGTACACGCAACGCATGAACGTGTGAATGTCCACACGTGCGTACTGCGTAGGCTAATTGAACATTTGCAGTGTTCTATAGATCTATTCATTCTATTGGTATATTATCTCCAAGGTCAAGAGAACGGTAGCATCTGCAGAACTGCAAATACAGATACACTGTACTCTAGATATCAAAGTAGTCCATCGTACTGTTATTATGAATCATAATAAAATAGGTTTGTGATAGGTCAAGTAACGAGGCACGTGTACATAATATGCACATAATACCTAAGACAACCATACATACATACATGCATATACAATGTACATGCAAACATACATGCAATCATTCATACACATATACATGTCACACATGCATTATGCAATCAAATAAATTGCATACATTTGTTAGCTATACGTTAAGTGCCTTTGTGAGCTTATATCAGGGCGCTATATAAATGTCCATATATAGTTATATACATACATACACACATTGCATGCATACATATAATTGTACATACATAAAACATAAGTCTTACAAAAAACATGCATACATGAATGCATGCACGCAAGCATACACGCATACATACATACAATCATACATATATACAATATAGGCCTACATGCACCAATATGCAGGAGTTCTCACGTTGTCCCAATTACCTCGTCTTCCCCCATCTGTACAAACATCTGCAAGGTTTCGCCTTTCTAAGCAAACACACACCTAGAAGAAGTAGTCCATGAACACATACACTCATGAAACCACTGACCTATAGCTTCTTCTCTTCATAACTATATGCAGGCCCAAACACGTGCAGGAACATTCGAAGACGTACAGTACTTGAAGCGGAGACAATCGGTATACAATTTCTGTGGTGCATAATCCGTTATTTTCCGGATAGTGATATGAAATTGAATATTAGAATGGCAGGGTCCCTTTTGCCCAAGACCGCTTTAGAGGATGTTAATATATTACGTAGGCATGGAGGGGTAGGGAGGGGAGTCACCGGATTGGATTTAGGCGATTTGCGCAAGGGTGCGTAGCCTACGGTGGGGAGGGGGTCATCTACAAAATGTATGTATATCCTACGCAAAAGAACTTTTCTATTATGACTTCCACGTTAGCTTATTAATTTATAATTCTGTATTATTTATCCAATGATAGTCGTCTAATGTCTTTCACTACATTGATTGTAATTAAATTCTTTTCAGGTCTATAAACAATAAACCACAACTGCAGTTGACAAATATTAGCTGGAAAATATGATTTTTAAGAAAAATAAATAGTAGTCTACAGAGAGAAAAAATTCTTTACAGATAACTGGAGCTAATTAACTGCTGTTAAAGGGGAAACACGGGAAAAGCTTATCTGTGCGTAGTCTACGAATAAGGAGGGGGATTCAAAAAATTTACGAGATGCAACAGGGGAAGGGGTCGAAAATACAATTTTTTCCCGCACGTAATGTCTGAATGGCCCTCAAGTTTCTTCTTTTAGGGGATTGCTGACGATGATGATTTAGTGTCTGCACTTGAGCCAACGCTTAGGTCTACTTATCATAATTCAAACGCTAGACGTTGATGGTCGTGGAGGAGGAAAGAAATGAGAATGTACTGAAAGCAATTGCATTCCGAGGGGGAATGGTATATTCTATGCCATCTGCAGCTGAGAACGTCATAAGCACCGTTTACATGGCGAACAGCACTACGCAGGCCAGACCTATACATGCACGATACAGTGTGTGTGTGTGTGTGTGTGCGCGCGCGCGCGTGTGCATGCCAGTGTGTGCGTGTGTGAGTGTGTGTGTGTGCGTGTGTGAGTGTGTGTGTATGTGTGTGTGACTGTGTGTGTGTGTGTGTGTGTGTGTGTGTGTGTGTGTGTGTGTGCCGTACTACTGGAGTCTCTCTCTATGTCCCCATCTATTTGTTTCTCTGTCTGCATGTCTGACTGTCTGTGTCTGTCCTCCATCCATCTCTACTTGTCTCTATATCTATATATGTCTGTCTGTCTACCTGTATCTGTCTATCAGCATCCTTAACAATCAGTTTCTGTCTATAGATCTGTTTATCATTCTGTCTTTCTGCCTATCTCTCTGCTCATACAATATAACAGCACCTACGCGCGCGCGCACACACACACACACACACACACACACGCACACACACACACGCACCTACACATAATCTACAGGCATGAGAAAGCATATTATGGCCAAGTGCCTTAAAGCCTATGTGCAACACCGTACAACGTACGCCCTATATAAGCAAAGCACTTTTCTGCAAACAACACCAACTCTTCAATTTTTCTCGATAACAAAACCCCGCAGCCGCTTCGCCGAAGTCCTCTCCAGCAAAAGCCTTCATGAGCCACCCACTTTCTGCAGGCACTTATAATACGCTCACTTCACGTACCCGAGGGGCGCTATATAATTAAAATGTATGGTTAGAGGGGAGGGTACTGGAGAGTCGATCAGAGGTCGTTGGTTCAAGTCCCCGGAGGGACTGAGATTCGAAATCTGCTTTTCGTCCCCCACCAAACTTATCAATAATGAGCCCGTCGATCGCACACCGTATATATATTTTGTTGTGGGGCGCGGTGGTGTAGTGGTGGCGTCGTTGCCTTGAAGCCGGAAGGTTCGAGGTTCGAATCCACCTCGCCGCGCAAGGACCTTGGGCAAGTCCTTCACTCACAATTGCTCAGCGCTTCGGCGTGAAACTCCGATGCAGTGTCCGCTCTGCATTCGGGAGCGCCTCTGAGTAGGGAGAGCTTGAAGGGGCGCTATAACAAGTGCACATACAAATAAACAAATATATATATATCGATCACACACACTATATATATACACATATATATATATAGTCGGTGGATGAATGAGACGGTGAGGGAGAGGACTCTCCATCCCGCTGCTCTCATAAGCCGAGGCTAAGAAAATGAGGTCGCTAAAATTCATCCTCATGGCTAGTGTAAATAAGGGACTATCTTCATGCATCATCTGCGCCTTCTTTTAATTCATAATTCATAATCTGAATCTATCATGCACAATAGCAGTGGTATAAGATAGTAATAATAATGATGATGATGATTATAGTAGTAGTAGTAGTAGTCAGGGCCGTCTTATCCATTAGGCACAGTAGGCACTGTGCCTAGGGCCTAC
The DNA here is from genome assembly GCA_949752735.1 of Lumbricus terrestris. NCBI lineage: Eukaryota > Metazoa > Annelida > Clitellata > Crassiclitellata > Lumbricidae > Lumbricus > Lumbricus terrestris. Next base: position 10,451,904 of record OX457039.1, read on the forward strand.
GACCTTCCCAGGGGCCTACGAAATCCTGAAAAATATATTAAAAAATTAATGCAGTGATTGGTCAATGACCGGAAAAACCAAACATAAAACGAAAACTTGCAAAATTAATTTTAACGAGCTAACTTTTTTAAGGATAGCATTAGCTAATGAAACAGTTACATTGGCTAAGCTATAAATTATTATGTTAACTTTGCGGTTCTTTGCATTCGCGAAATCGCTTATAACGTCTTGAAATGTCATTATTTTCTCGCGTTAAGTCCTTTTCAATTGAAAGCAATGCAAGGGAGGATAATCGTACCTGTCCCATCGTTGACCGAAGGTAATTTTTGATAATTTTCAGTTTCGAAAAAGAACGTTCACCTTCACAACTTGTTCCAAAAATAGAAAGATAAATTCGAAAAGCACTATTGACATTTGGAAAACTGGAGACCAGCTTGTCAGCTATTTGTGACCTAATCATTTCAGCTACAGATTTATTGTCTGCAAACATTCGAGAAAACAAAATAAATTCGTCAATAAATGCATCTTCTAGATCACTTGGATATATCTCAATTAATGCCTTTGCTCTAATCACTATTTCTTCAGTTGATAAAGTTCTGTGAAGAAGAAAATTTGAATCTTTCTTGTAGTGTTGCGTAAGCTGCTAGCCGATTTCCCATCTCAGTTATAAGTCTGTCTATGATCACAAAATATAGTTCAACATAATTTTAAGGAATAATGAAAATGTGTTGCAATTTGAATTAATATACAGAGTTGAGTTGGATAGACCCTAGGGGCCTACGAATGAATCAATATGCAAAAGTGCCTAGGGCCTACAATAACCATAAGACGGCCCTGGTAGTAGTAGTAATAATAATAATAATAATAATAATAATAATAATTAATTATGAATTAACTAGGACGAAAGATCTCAGCAGCCAAAGGTGACCAGCGTGAGACCAGCCATCTGCTCCAGCGCCTATCAGTCGCCCTGCAAATCGGAAACTCTGTGTCGATTTTAGGAACAACTGACTCAAACAGTCAAGACACCTGGAAGTCTTGGTCTGAATCATAGTTGTAAAAAACGTTTTTTTCCGTTTTTTATCCTCTCCCAAAAAACGTCGTTTTTTTCGTTTTTTATTTTTCCCATCGTTTTTTATCGTTTTTTATTTTTATATTACGTTATTTATTCATTTATTTTCTGTTATTATTTTCTTTAATTTTAATTTTTTCTGATATTCCTTATGTTTTCCGCCAACTCTCAAGGATTCAACTAACTAAAGTCATTATTTCATCGTTTAACATCATCATTTAAGAGATAACCTGGGTGTAGTAGGTTCCTAATCAATATTTTCAAGGTTAAAATGCGGTTTTAGATGTAGCAAAGTCAAATTATTTACCGTTTCCGTTTTTTATCGTTTTTTTGTCGTTTTTTATTTTTTCGAAAAAAACGACGTTTTTTTCCGTTTTTTATTTCGTTTCCATCGTTTTTTACATCTATGGTCTGAATGACTACTTTACCTAATGTTCAAAAGGAGCATAGACATTAGCCTCTAAATGACTCTGTCATTGTCTTTGGGGAAAAAATAAATGTGTGTTATAATAATAATAATAATAGGCCGTTTCAGACTGTGATTTTATATTAGGCGGTAGTGAAGTCCCTGAGGGATCCTGTATACCTCGGGGCAAAAAAAGCGCCTTTCTATCTGTATCCAGCGCTACAACGCCATTGCATTTCGTGGCACTTTCAGTATACTGTTGCGGAGGACGAGGCCTGATTTTCTGAATACTCACAAACAGCTCCAGGCATAATTTTTTGAAATCCCGAGGGATCCTAGGTACCTCGGGTAAAAATTTAATAAAAATAACAATAATAATAATAATAAGAGAAATAATAAATAATAATAGAAATAATAATAATAATAATAATAATAATAATAAAAATAACAATAATAATAACAATAATAATAACAATGACAATTTCTTTGGCGCCGTAACACAGCCATGTTACAACGGTGCCTCACATACAACTAACAGCAGTATAGGCCTTTCAATTCGCATATTGTAACTGGCTTATATAGGCTATAATAATAATAATAATATCATATAGGCATACACCGGATTCTCTTAATTTCATCCCATGTGCTCACTCTTGCGAAAAGGCCTACGTTCAAACGGTAGGCCTAAGCTAGTCCTACATTGACACAGTAGGACTAAGCTAGTCTCCTACGTTCACACGACAGGCCTAAGCTAGTCCTACATTCACACGGCAGGCCTAAACTAGTCCTACATTCATACGGTAGGCCTAAGCTAGTCCTACATTCACACGGCAGGCCTAAGCTAGTCCTACGTTCACACGGTAGGCCTAAGCTAGTCCTACATTCACACAGGAGGCCTAAGCTAGTCCTACATTCATGCGGTAGGCCTAAACTAGTCCTACATTCACACGGTAGGCCTAAGCTAGTCCTACATTCACACGGTAGGCCTTTATCTCCCATGCCATGCACGGACACGCATACATGAAAACTGACGTAAACAACACCTGGCGGTAATTAAGAAGGTCTTCGCTAGACCCAACTTGTCAATTTGTATCCCTTGCAGTATGCGATGTGTGCGTGTGTGCGTGTGTGTGTGTGTGTGTGTGTGTGAGTGTTGGTGGGGGAGGGTGGGGAGGGTGAGCCTGCACACCTGCATGCGTGTTAAGGGAAGTATTGGTTATAAAAACAGTATCATAGCATACAGTATGAAAAACATGCATAAAATCTCTCAAAACATAATATACATCTATGATATCATATGAAGAACATAATCCAAAAAATCTCTCAAAACACCTACACTTCTGCAGGCCGATATAGGCGTAAGCAGTATGCAAAGTCGTATACGCATGTTACGGCATGTACAGAAATAAATACCCAGGTGCACATACATCAATGCATGAATACAGTCAATACTCACTCACTTTGCTTGCTTTCGTACATGCATAGCAGTATACGCAGCCTATGCATGCACACAAAGTGAACAAGCAGATATTTATAGGCATATATGAATGCACATTCACTGAATGAATGAATGAATGAATGAACGAACGAGTGAATGAATGAATGAACGAATGAATGAATGAATGAATGAATGAATGAATGAATGAATGAACGAACGAGTGACTTAATGAATAAATGAATGAATAAATAGCCTAAATGAACAAACGAGTGAATGAATGAATGAATGAACGAACGAGTGAATGAAAGCATGAATGAACTAGTGAATGAATGAATAAATGAATGAATAAATGAATGAATAAATGAATGAATAAATAAATGAACAAACGAGTGAATGAATGAACGAACGAATGAATGAACAAACGAATGAATGAATGAGTTTGTATGTGAGTAAACAAGCGAATGAAAGAGTGAACGAAAGATTGAACGACTGTATCAACAAACTTAGTCAGTAAATCAGACAAATAAATCACGATCTAAACGTATGAATGAATGATTGCAGACCAAGTCCATACGTTGAGATTCAAACATAATCTCGATAATAAATAATAATAATAATAATAATGAGCTCATACGATCTATAGCCGCATTATTATGCGCAATTATTTGCTTGTAAAAAACTAATAGAACGCCTTAGGGAGCTTGTGGAATCAAGGCCGCATTGGCGAAGGGAAGGAGGAGGCAGTGGGGGGGCGAGAAAGCTGCACCGCCAGCCGGTGAGGCGAACGGCTATCAAGGGAGAGAAACTGACTTGGTCGACGGTCTACTGCGGCAGTTGGAAGCCTTCGACTGACAGATTGGTATGTTGTAAACACGGGCGTCAAAACTGAAATGGTCGATACTTTTTGACATTCGCGCAACATATAAACACATTATACGTACCTTAAACGTATAGACAATTGCAACTAAGCAGTATATATAATTATATGTACATTATATATACAATACATAGCTACATGCATATATAATAGAGGCGTGATTGTTTATCGATATAATTATTAAACATAAGGTTGGATCAGTCGGTGAAAAAAAAAGGCCTCTGCGTTAGAAGCTTGCGTCTTACGCATGCGTACTGGCGAGAACAGTTTAGACTTGTTGATAATCCCAAAACGGCAGCAGCAGCAGCAGCAGCAGCAGCAGCAGCAGCAGCAGCAGCAGCAGCAGCAGCAGCAGCAGCAGCAGCAGCAGCAGCAGCAGCAGCAGCAGCAGCAGCAAGGTTGGCAACAACACCGAGGCCGCCTGAACCCTAGTGCACATGTGGGTTCCGAGTGCACATGTAGGTTCCTAGCACGATGCTTCGATCCGTGCACTTTTGATGTACACTTGTATATACATGTATAGTTTTGCTGGTTTGTTTAACGACACCTCTGTATCATAGACAACACTGTCTTCATGTTGTCTGATAGAGTCAGACACTACGGTCGATACATTGATGTTTGGTTTAACTTCAACCCATGTCTTGTCAATCAATCAATCAATCAATCAATCAATCAATCAATCAATCAATCAATCAATCAGTCAGTCAGTCAGTCAGTCAGTCAGTTAATCAGTCGATCGATCAATCAACCAATCAATAAATCAATCGATCAATCAATCAGAATTTAAATAACGCCTCTTCAAGATGCCTATAGGCTACTCAGAGAAAATATGTTGTAACGAGAAACGCACGTGTTTCACTTTCACCACCATTTTAGGTGTATGTATGCAGGCTATGTATACAATGAGCACTTGCTATAGCGCCCTTTCAAGATTCCGACTCAGAGGCGTTCCCGACTACAGCGCGGACACCGAATCGGAAATTCGCGCCGAAGCGCCCGAGCAATTGCAAGTGAAGAACTTGCTCAGCGTCCCTACGCGGAGGCTTGAGGTGGGTTTGAACCCACAACCCTCCGGCTCCAAGGCACCGAACAAACCCCTACACCACCGCGTCCCACAATTAGATACAGTTATCTCCTGTGGCAAGTCATTCGCTCATGCACAATCATTTCCTTGTAGCCATCGAGCGATGCTACGAAAGTGGTGCCATACAAAAAAATTGATATTATAAACTATTTGCCTGAGAAGCAGTGGCCTACGGCTGGATATGCTTCTTCTTCGGCTGAGCTAATAAGGTGCTATCGTTTCAATATTATTATCATCATCGTTGTCATCATCATCTCATCGCCATCGTCATCATCATCACCACCACCACCATGCACCATCACCACCACCACCACCACCACCACCACCACCACCACCACCACCACCATCATCATCATCATCATCATCATCATCATCATCATCATCACCACCACCACCACCGCCACCATCATCATCATCATCATCATCATTTGTAAGGCAACTTTCAGGAACCTCACAAGGGAGTTCACAGATGCAGGGCTGTTTTTAAGGAATTTTTAGAACTGCAGCACAAACCATTCTTTTCTTTCCCATCCTCCATCGTAAATTACTTCCAATCGTAGGACCATGGGCGGAGACCTAGGGGGGGGGACAGGGGGGACGGTCCCCCCCAATAAAAGTGTTGGAGGGGACGGCCCATGCATTTGTCCCCCCCCCCCCCAATGTTTGAGCGTCAAGACTTTTTGGGGCGGCGAAAATAGAAAAATTCGTCAAGATTTGGCCGGATGACAAAACAAACAAAAAAAGGCCATCAACTTTTTTGGGCGGCGAAAATAGAAAAATTTCCTCAAAATTTGGCCGGATGACTAAGGAAAAAAAAAAAAGGTCATCAACTTTTTTTGGCGGCGAAAAATTTTTTTTTTCGAGATTTCGAGATTTCGCCGGTCGTCAGAAATTTTTCGGAAAATCTCGCGTCTTTCCGTCCCTTCCAATTCTCGGCCCAGGTCTCCGCCTATGCGTAGGGCAGCGACCTTTTTTGCTAGTTTTAACTGTACAGAAGTGCTTCTACAACTGCACAAATCCATTTAGAGCTGCACATTTTGTGTACAACTAGCCTACACGTTAAAAAAAGCCCTGCACAGATGAAGGTCAAACAGAACTATAGACAGGTGTTTGAAAACAATTTTTTAACGGTGCTCTCTGACGAATTGTATACACGTTTAATGGTCGACCATAACAGTTGTAATATATCTGTCCACACTAATAGCGATCTAGTCGCCATCGCTTCCACATTCTCCAGTTTAGGTCTATACACTGTGAGCCATAAAAAACCGTGCCACTTTATTTTTAGTTACATCTCTGTCATTTCTTTATCGATTTGTACACTTTTTGCATCATTTTAAACAGGAATCAATACTCTAAAGAGCAGAAATAAACATTATCGATTTCATCCTACATGTATGTTAAACTTGTCTTGCGAAACTGAAGACACTAAAAAAACACGTGAGAATCGGTCAATGCTGCATTTTTACTACTTAAATGCAACCAATTTTTCAGTGCCTTTATTTGTTTAAAGTTTGTGTTCAAAATGACTTCCTTTTTCACGTACACATGTTGCCAATCAATTGCAGTGTCAATTGCAGTGTCAATAAGATGTTGTTCCAGATCGTTCCAGATGGATACGAGACACTGCCGAAGTTCATCAGTGTTCTGAATGCGCTTTTGGTACACGCGCTGTTCCATAAGCATTTCAGTTCCAAATCGTTATGAATAATGCGTCTGACCGTCGTTTGTGTAAGATTCAGCTCTCTCTAGATTTGTCTGGTTGAAAGATGTGTTTTAGGCTGGTCTTCCTGGCTCTGAACCAATTCATTGACAGCGGCGATATTATCTTCAGTTCGCGACGATTTTGGCCGACCACTTCCCGCAGCGCGTTCAACTGAACCGATAGTTCTCAACTTTCGCAGAAAGTCATCTAATGTTCTTCTTTTCCAATTCTTGTTCGGAAACTCCTTAATTAATCGTCTAGAAGAATAATTTTTGCATTCCCGCAGATTTTTAATTAAAATTTTATCCTCATAGCTCAACATTTTAAAATTTTAACTCAATTTTTCAACCATCAACTTTATTTACATTATGCTGCGAAACGGATATGACGTCATCGCGCAAGTAAATAAGTAAATCGTAGAGATTTAATTTTTCTTTCAAACGACACAAAAAGATATAAAATTGTTAAAATATCGACCGAGATATAGCTAAGAATAAATTGGCACGGTTTTTTATGGCTCACAGTGTATATAGTTAGACCTACATGGGAGTCAGCCACACACACACACACACACACATCATACTGATGCTAAGAAGACCTACCGTTATCATACATGCCTATTACACATGCAACAGGAATCTCGCTTTAAAATAAAGCAAACGTGACGAGTAAAGCGACGGCTCAATAATTAGTGGCAACGGAAATTCGGTGCATACCAGACTGCAGCATCCATAGCTATTTCATCGTTCAAACACAGCAGGTCAACGCTTCGTATACAAAGGTGTACCTCAATATATATCCTACCTCAACATATATATATATATATATATATATAAATATATGTGCAGCGTATATTACCTATATATATACATATATATACATATATATATATGTATATATATAACCGAACGAACGACTATATATAGGCACTCGCTAGCAATGGCCTGTAGCAGTTGTAGCTGAAGGCGATGTATAATTATGCTCCTACGCATAACATATCTACCGTCGTCGTCGTCGTAGTCATCATAATTGAAATCTGGGGCGGTAGTTATGGGTAAGGTGACAGGTGTATCTCTTGGGGAACGGACATTTTCTCCATGGACATATTTCCCCCGGACATATTCCCCCTGGACAATTACCCCCGGACGTTCCCCCCCCCATTTTGACTAGGACATTTGCCCCTTCCGGACAATTCCCCTCTGTACATATGCATACAGACATACATGCATGCATGCATACGTACGTACGATTTTTGTATGTATGTATATATACATGCAAACATACATGAATGCATGCTTGTATGTGTGGATGCATGCATGTATTCCAGGAGGATGTCCTACACCCGTATATTTCATTCCCAGCTTAAATCTGGCCTACGCTTGAATAACGGCTAAAACGTTAATCATGGCTCGGGCACAACATTTATTCAAGGAATAAGGCTACACCCATTCGGGGCAGGTGTAAGTCTCTATTCCATAAGATGGCGGCGGTTTGTGACTCGATAACCTATAAATCTATATCCACCGCTTTAATCGGTGAATACGTATTCCAAGCACTGCGTCTGCTAATGAATTCCATGCAAGAGTAAGACCTATTCAGAGAATACCTACTCGAAGAATAGTCTCTACACCTAGCTCAACATACGCTGGGTCCATAACTACCGCCCCAGAAACACGGCTATACTCTCCATCTTCATCATCGCCAAGGTTAAGAGTTAGCAGCACAACCTCCGCCAGGGCCGACAAGAACAACAACAACAGCAACAACCGTTGTTAATGTAATTTTTCCCTCTTGCGATTCTTAAAAATAGATGCCATCCCGGCCTCCACACACACATACAGACACACACAGACAGACATACACACACAAACGCACGCACACATGCAAATATTTTGTCAACACAATGTTATCATCCAACTCGCCATCAATCAGATGGCTCCGTATACTTCCTGGAAACATTCAGTCTTTCTGATATTACTGCCACTTCAAATTTTTTTCCTTTTAAGAATCATCAAACTTTGACGACAGTTAAGGCTGGTCGTATAAGCAACATTTTATCTTTACTTGAATCCGACCCTCAAGTTTGCAAAATCGATTCCTTCAAAGCTATATATATAGATCTCTCATGTTTCTGCAGCTGTATTTATCAAGAGCTCGTTAACCATTTAACATATAGGCTACAGTCGCCCAAGTCTTTCTTGCTGATTAACATTTAATCTGTTGTGTCTGAACTCATCCGAATCGAATTTACATGATGTAATATATTCACGGTGGGTGGGGGTGTTCGATAGTGTAGTATCTAGCACTTCACTGTGAATCGAAAGGATGGGGTTCAAATCCACGCCAGGCAGATATATTTGATTCAAAATATTTATACAGGACATATAGGATCCGAAAGACAGTGCAACGAGTGCATTAACTTTAATTATCGTACGCTGTCGGTGGAAGATGTGACTGTGAGGTATGCCGAGGCTACAAAAATGGGGCACCAGCTTATTGACGAGCGCTGCAAGGTCAACGTCGACCTACAGCCAGTGGAGCCATAAAGTATAATAAAATACCGGACATTAGCCTTCTATATTCCTATGCACCATGTGAACCAGCAACCCGTTTGAGTTGTTTGATCTATCTTAAATTTAAATTAAACACAAGCGAGAGGTAAAGTGTCGTATGCATGGATTGATATCGTATATCTATGGATTGATAAAGCGCTTTTAATCGGCACGGAAACGCAGAAAGGTATAGGTTCAAGATTGACAGCAATATTATAGTCCGGTGTGTCACAATACGTCATTAACCCTACCTACATTGTTGGCCCGTCCACATGCATGGAATGGGCTCCCTCTTGCACTACGCTTACTACCTCGAAATAATTTGCCTGCTTACTACCAGTTGCCCAATACCTATCTTTTTAGCTGTGGCTGGCCTGGGAGCGCCTCTGAGTAGGCTTCTTTAAGGGGCGCTATACAAGTTTTCGGAATGAATGAATGAATGAATTGCGAGAGATTCATTTTATGAGGTATTCGTTCCTTGAGTCAACATAACCAGCCTAAACAGGTTTTACATTTCCTCAGGAAGCTATACATTAATTCAAGTGTATTTGACACCATCCCCATTCAAATGTTCGTTAGCATGACCGAGCAAAGATGGCGCAGAGACTTGTTGCTATTTAACGACACTGTGTAATAGCAAAGAGGATAAACGTCCCCCTCCTCCTTTCTCCAGGCTTGGGACTGGCACTGCCAAAGTGTGAGCGGTAGCGAAGTTATGTTGCAGAGACAAGTAAAGTACAAATCAAATCAAATTAATTTATTGATCCCAGAATTGTATACAAAGCGTGAAACAATAACATTCAATATAATCAGTTAAATCAAAACAAGTTAAACAACCCATTGTAACAGAAGAATATTACAGACCAAATGCGAACAACAGGCTTCACAGAAGGGACAAGCCCAGCGAGAAAGGGGCCCATTGAGTCTTAAGGTGACTGTTGAATGGCATGCATTTAAAAGAAAATTGTAATGGTAGCCTGAAATGTTGATTTTATTGTACCGCGATTAGAATAAACTTGATCAATAGCTAATATTATTTTGTTGAATGTGAATGTACGGACAATAATGCTATCGCCATTCATCAGATTGGAGTCTGACCACTCCCCCATCCCTCAGGCCGAACGCTCAATCCATTCGGCAATCGCGGTCCAGCTGTGGCAGTATATTTGAATAACGCGATCGATCTGAAGCATTTTGTATCATAAGTTAAATCTATTTCCCAGTCGCGTAGGTTATTACGTGAAAGTAAGCAACTACTGTAACTGTAGAAACCGCTCACGCAGGCGTTTGTCTAAAAGTATTGACCACGGCCTAGCCTCGATGTGTAGAGCCGTTATGCATGCTTTCACAAACGCAATCGGTCTTTGCAAAATAGCTACAATGATGTAGGAAGAAGGGTTCACCCGGGTCGTTTGGCCTATTTCCTGTCTGTCGTGGTCATCCTGTCCCTTTCACACTCCGTACAGGTCAAGCTAAGAAAACGTGAAAAACAGCGAATGTAGGAGAACTTACTTGATGTTAGTAATCGCAGAATCGATTGTTGAGCCTTAAACCAGTTCACAACGGCGAATAGAAGCCCAACCGCGTAGCTACCGATCGGTCTCGGCAGAGCTCACATAGGGGGCGGGGCGTGCGCTGTATGACTGACAGGTGAGGTAATGACTGCCGCGTTCGGGCTACGTACGCCGTGGGCTTCTTAATAAATACTGAATGCCGGGAGCCGCGTTTGCTCTTTATGAAATTATGACACCGTCATACTGACGAACGTAATATTGCAGGCTAAGTGTCATGAGAAAACTAGGTTATGTTATAAGTTATAACCATTAACCAGCGTATAATTTATTATACACACAAAATGACAAAACGCTTCCTCGATTGTAAATTTATTTGTTGTAAAGTATAGGGCATTACAAGATTGCCGCCTAAATCTAGCGCCAGAGAACCAGCGTCATAGGGGCCCGCACATATATAGGCCTAGGCAATGTAAGATAACATAATACATTATTAGGCCTAATAGAAAAATCAACGATAAGCAGAGTTGTTTTATACTCAATTTGTGGGGCGCCGTGGTGTAGTGGGCATGTTCGTTGCTTTGCAGCTGGAGGGTTGCAGGTTGGAAACCACCTCAAGCCGCCGCGTAGGGACCTTGGGCAAGTCCTTCACTTGCAACTGCTCAGCGCTTCAGCGTGAAACTCCCATTCAGTGTCCGCGCTGTAGTCAGGAAAGCTTCTGAGTAGTAATCTTGAAGGGCGCTTTAACAAGTGCACAATTCTGAATTTTGGAAGTATACGGTAATAATTACGAGATATATAACAGTTGTTTCGTGTACCTTCAATGTATGTATATTATATATATATATATATATATATATATTATATATATATAATAGCTTAGATGCCATGCATGGACAGCGTTTACATATAATTATAATGTAGATATAGAATATATAGCCTAAAGCACGGCTAGTCATAATATTCTATGACATCCTCTGAAAACGTTCTCAATGTTCTCACAATATTATTATGCTTGGTCAAGCCTAGAATATAGCAGCCTCAGCTGCGTGGTGAAAGGCTATTCGTCTTCGTTGCAAAACAACCGATTCCAGATTTATGTCAGCTTCCCCATAACTAACAGATTCCCCATCTGCAGGGGCTTCTATCCCTATACATGGCGGGCGCAGCTTGCGCCCAGTGGAAAATAGGGGGGGAAATCAGAAGGCAGCCAAAATTCAGGTCGGCTGGGGGGGAAGGTCGGACATGGAGGGCAGCGTTCAATCTAGGCATCACTAGGAGGAAGATCCCCCCCAGAAAATACTTCCCTTCCATATAAATTTGGACAAAATGGTAATAGTTTTTAGCAAAATGTATACACTTTATACACTTTGAGTTTTTAGTTAGGCTACTATCTGCATTTTTTTAATTACATGAACTGCTACAACAGCTATAATATACCATAATAAAAATTTCCTATTACATGATTATAATTAGGCCTATATTTTTACTATTTTAATAAATAATACAATCATTATAATTGAAAAAATAATGTTAATACAAATACTATTTTGCACAACTAAATGGCTTCTCTCCAATGTTATTTTTCAAATTTCAGACAGTCAAATTTGGTCCTTGAACACTTAGTAAAGCACATTGATCAGAGGCGCAAACATATGGCTGCCCAATTTAGGCAGCAATTCTTTCACTGAAATAGTAGAGTAATTTTGCCAAGATGACAGCCTAAAATGCTGAAATTGCAATGCGGAAATCGCAAAAATTTCTTATGGGGAGGGGCACATTCCCTCCCCATACCAGGGGGGAAGAAGATGGATTGCGCCCGGTTGCTTAGGGGGGATAGAAGCCACTGCCCATCTGTCAGCCTTATATACGACTCTTTCATCTTCAGTCCGCAAGGTCAAAAGCAGCTGACGTGGAATAATTAGGCTATGGCTCCCATATAGGCTAAAGCATCGGCAGCAATATTATTTGCAAGTTGCAACGCTTCAAGCTCAATTAAGTAAGTAAGTAAGTAAGTAAGTAAGTAAGAATATTCTTTATTATACCACCAGCAAACGCACAGTAGTTTACAGAGGAAATAAATAATAGAAAACATTTATGCAAAGTTATTTAACATTCGCATAATAAAACTGTTTCTGGCAAAAGAATCAACTCTAGGTAGGGTTAGATTATGTGGCCTTGGTCGAGTATTGTATGGAGTGACCTTAAGGGGAGGGAGGAGGTCGTGAAGAATGTGACAAGGATTTAAGAGGATAGAGCGGAAAAAAGCAGAGTCAGCCCTAGAACAGAGAGTGTCAAAACTAGGAAAATCGGTTGGAAGAAAGCTTGAACGTGTCAATTTTCTCAAAAGACCGTTAAGACGTTTACGCTCCATTGCGTTGGCAAATCCCTACCAAACAGAGGAGGCATAAAGTAATCTTACAATGGTAGTGGGCCTATAGCTCTAAAAATTTAATTTAATCACTCAATATGACACACCGCAGAATGATTACAAGTACATGTTATATACTAAATACCAAGACTAAATACTTAATTAAAAACATATTATTATTCATTTGCATTTAACAGAATCGAAAATGTAAATGCACTCGGATTTTATGTATGCCGACTTTAAAATTATGTCCATTTTCAATTAAATGAGCGAGTGTCATCTTTCATCACCGCTGCCCGTTTTTTAATATACGCCACGCCATTTAGGTTCTCGTCAAGGACTCTATTATAAACGGTCCTTTGGTTCCCGTTTACGAACCGTTCGTGGCAGCGGTTCGTGGCATTGCTATAAATGCGCCATATAATTTTTCTGAAGAAGAAGCGATGACCTAGAATGAGCATCGCTGATTGGCTGTCTTGAATTGGGGCAGACAGACAATCAGCGTAGAAGGCGCCGCGGAAAAAATGGCGTACAAACGAGAAAATCGAATTTCAGAAAGTGGAAAAATCAGCTGTGTCGCGGTGTTTCGAAGTTCGGAAAGGCTGGAGACACGCCGAAGTACGACGCTCTAACGGAGCAAGAATATCGACCAGTTCTACGGACGCCTTTCTGTCGAAAACGGTTATGGGTAAGTAGAAAATCATTTGGCCTAATGTTAAGAAACTTCTTATAAGTTGGAGAAAATTCTAGTCTGGATGTGGCAGGTATTGAGAAGTCACGACTGGGGAATAATATTATTAAATAGCATTTTAATTTTGTCAATAGTCGTCGTAAGCGGCGTAAGCATCAGCATTTTGTTAATTCTATTTTAATTCACCTAATTAATTCACCTTCCCGCACAAGGACAACATAAACTTTATTTCCAGAGTCCTCTACAAGAACGCTTACAACCATTAAATCATTCAATCTCATTAACAATGATCTTTTTAGTAAGATGTTTTAATTTCATTTTATGATGTTTGTCTCTCTTGATGTTCACCATGTAACCAGGCTGCGGTGTGTCAACCTGGACGTTTTTCACGAATTAAACGAATATCTATATATAGATAACCGACCTTTGTAGTTCTGCCGGCTTGCTACTTCAGTTTGTAAACAACTCGCCATGCAATGGACATCATATATTCATCTCACCAACAGTTTCTCCAATATCATCAGCTCAAAACTACATGCAAGTGATGCAACTACGACTGCATCATGTGCTCCCCAGTCGCAAATAATTCTGACTGCTGTCACTGCACTATGTACATTGTACACCGCTTTAGGCTACTCCCACTACTTGTCATCGCAGAATTAAACCATATAATATAGATTTCTATAGATTTTTCTGTGATGGTATCAACAGTTAGATCTATTCAAAGCTTTCAGATGGATTCGGTTGTCCGTCAGTGGGGGCCGAATGCATCTGGTCTTTTGTAGAGAATGATTAAATTGCCAAATTTTCATATTATTTGTTGACCAGGAAGACGACGCAAGTTGCAAAATGGGACATAATTATAATATTCTAAATTTACTAGCGCATGTCTCCCTGCTTCCATTGTGTATTGTATACATGTAGGTGTTCTGTGTAATAGTATAGATATTTATATTGTGTCATCTATAGGTCTAAATACTTAAATTAAGTTATTAAAATACATTAAATAACGGTTAATTTGTTGAGCTTGTTGTTGGGCCTAATACTTTGTGTATGCATAAGACGAACCAAGGCCCACCATCATGATTTCGATCTTCTCTATATGTGGCCTAATGTCCACTTTTGATTTTAAAATTAACTAATTAATTAGTTAATGATTAACGCCCTTGTGCCTTTTGCATGACAAGTGAAGAATGCTCTCCTTGTACAGGATATATGCTAATTATGCCAGAATCCTTTTTTCTGGAACCTATATATCCTGCAGTGTTTTGTCCTGTCTGACTTCTTGTGATTCCTTTCTAGACGTGATTCCTTTCTAGACTTCAATTGATGCACATAATATTAAATCTAGATTGCAATTAAAAATCAGAAAATGGTTAGCGATTAAAAATTAGAAAATGGTTGACGATTAAAAATTGGAAAATGGATAGCAAAATTTTTAAGAATTTGAAAATGGATAATTTAAAAATTAGAAAACAGATGGCAATTAAAAATTAGAAAATAGATCAACTGTTATTTAATGTCAGCCTTAATAGGTATATTGTACACTGTGTGCAAGTTGAACTTGTATTAACGAAAAACAAGAGCCAGATCTTGTCTGGTTTAATTTATTGTGACGGTTGCGTCATGTGTCATCTATACATGTGGCCAATAAATGCTGTAAAATTTTTAAGGAATCATTGCTTTAAAAGACCAGATAAATGTTGTCCTTCATTGGATTTGTCCGAGTATAAAATTGTTATAATTGAATCAATTGAATAGGATGTTTGATGTTGTTTGTAGATGTCAAACTAAATCAATTCGTTATAGAAAATGATTATGTGTTCTATGAACTTCTATCCTGTCCAAATTGTCAATTTTTTCGTATATTTTCGTTAATTCTTTGAGAGATGAGGGTCTGTTTTTAAGCCTGGGCCACGGGTTGGGAACCACTGATCTAGGAACTGCTATGAACTTCTATCCTGTCCAAATTGTCAATTTTTTCGTATATTTTTGTTAATTCTTTGAGAGATGAGGACCTGTTTTTAAGCCTGGGCCATGGGTTGGGAACCACTGATCTAGGAACTGCTGGTATTTATTGTCCATTACACCGAGCGAACGTTTTAGAGATTGAACTATCTTCGATGAGACTGTGATAGTTCTGCATTAGGACTTGTAACTGACTCAAGTCTTGACAAAGAAAATAATGACGAAATATTCACCTCTGCCAAGGGCGGATACAGAAATTTTCGAAGGGGGGCCAAAATTCTGGGTCTTGTTGGTGGGACAGGGGAAAATTTCGTTGTGCCGCCGAAATAACTGATGAGCTTTTTTCTTAGTCATCTACCAATTTTCCGGGAAGAAGATACCATTTCATCCGCCGCCTAAAAAACTGATGACCTTTTTTTTCATCGACCAATTTTCCGAGAAAAAGATACCATTTCATCCGCCGAAAAATCGAGGGTGGGCCACGCCCCGTACGATTTTTAATAGGGAGGCCTGATGTCCTGTTTTTCTCTCCCACTACATTTATTTAATGGCTTGTTGAAACCAAATGGGGGGCCACGTCCCATGCAATTTTTAAATGGGGGGGCCATGGCCGGATTGGCCCCCCTGGATCCGCCCTTGACCTCTGCAGGATGCGAAGATCAAGTGTAAACCAAGTCTAAAGAACTAAAGCAGTAGGTTATTTTCTAGGTGAATGAAAATAGCATCAGGATAGGTATAGGAATATTTTAATGTCTACAGGTAATATCATTGCTTTCTGTACCCCAAGTTCTTGTTCTTTCAGTGTACCCCAAGTTCTTGTTCTTTCAGTGTACCCCAAGTTCTTGTTCTTTCAGTGTGTTCCAGAACTTGCAGTGCACAAAACATCGAAGCATGACCACCGAATCTCAAGGACCTGATGTCGGACTGGGAGACCATGGAAGACGTGTTGAGTCTACCGACAACGATCATCTGGATTCCTGGACATCATGGAACAGATGGGTCTTGGGCAAGAGTGGGTGATGTATCTCAAACCTTTTGTGATCACGATAAGATTGGATAGCAATGTTCACTAACATGCACCATGCTATTGTTCTTTCAGATTCTGTTCTAGTTATCCAGAGCCTGCAGTAAGAAAAGTCTGGATCACGGCCACAGGATGTTGAAGACCTGATGACGGACTGGAAGATGGTGGAAAACGCGTCGAGTCTCCAACAACTGTTTCTCCTGTTTCCACATCACAGGTCGCGAGGTCGGATGGGTGATGTCGTAGAAATGGTTGCCATACAGAGGTGAGAGGATTGGCCATCAATGCTGATGCTTTGCATTGTTCTTTTTCTTTCTGTTGTAGTGATCTGTGGCTTGGAGCAGCAGAATTCTCAAGTAGGTTCTCTTCTTGTTCTTTCAAGCTCTTTTATTGTTAACGTAAACTGTTTTGTTCTTGTTGTTTCAGGTTTTGTTCTTTCAGGTTTGTCCTTTAATTGTTGTTTCAGGTTTGTCCATTGTTGTTTCAGGTTTGTCCCTTCCTGTTTCAGGTTTGTTTGTTGTTTCAGGTTTGTCCCTTCCTGTTTCAGATTTGTTTGTTGTTTCAGGTTTGTCCCTTTCTGTTTCAGGTTTGTTTGCTGTTTGAGGTTTGTCCCTTCCTGTTTCAGGTTTGTTTGATGTTTCAGGTTTGTCCCTTCCTGTTTCAGGTTTGTTTGTTGTTTCAGGTTTGTCCCTTCCTGTTTCAGGTTTGTTTGTTGTTTCAGGTTTGTCCCTTCCTGTTTCAGGTTTGTTTGTTGTTTCAGGTTTGTCCCTTCCTGTTTCAGGTTTGTTTGTTGTTTCAGGTTTGTCCCTTGTTGTTTCAGGTTTGTCCCTTCCTGTTTCAGGTTTGTTTGTTGTTTCAGGTTTGTCCCTTGTTGTTTCAGGTTTATCCCTTCCTGTTTCAGGTTTGCTTGTTGTTTCAGGTTTGTCCCTTCCTGTTTCAGGTTTGTTTGTTGTTTCAGGTTTGTCCCTTCCTGTTTCAGGTTTGTTTGTTGTTTCAGGTTTGTCCCTTCCTGTTTCAGGTTTGTTTGTTGTTTCAGGTTTGTCCCTTGTTGTTTCAGGTTTGTCCCTTCCTGTTTCAGGTTTGTTTGTTGTTTCAGGTTTGTCCCTTGTTGTTTCAGGTTTGTCCCTTCCTGTTTCAGGTTTGCTTGTTGTTTCAGGTTTGTCCCTTCCTGTTTCAGGTTTGTTTGTTGTTTCAGGTTTGTCCCTTGTTGTTTCAGGTTTGTCCCTTCCTGTTTCAGGTTTGTTTGTTGTTTCAGGTTTGTCCCTTGTTGTTTCAGGTTTGTCCCTTCCTGTTTCAGGTTTGCTTGTTGTTTCAGGTTTGTCCCTTCCTGTTTCAGGTTTGTTTGTTGTTTCAGGTTTGTCCCTTGTTGTTTCAGGTTTGTCCCTTCCTGTTTCAGGTTTGTTTGTTGTTTCAGGTTTGTCCCTTGTTGTTTCAGGTTTGTCCCTTCCTGTTTCAGGTTTGTTTGTTGTTTCAGGTTTGTCCCTTGTTGTTTCAGGTTTGTCCCTTTCTGTTTCAGGTTTGCTTGTTGTTTCAGGTTTGTCCCTTCCTGTTTCAGGTTTGTTGTTTCAGGTTTGTTTGTTGTTTCAGGTTTGTCTCTTCCTCTTTCAGGTTTGTTTGTTGTTTCAGGTTTGTCCCATCCTGTTTCAGGTTTGTTTGTTGTTTCAGGTTTGTCCCTTGTTGTTTCAGGTTTGTCCCTTTCTGTTTCAGGTTTGCTTGTTGTTTCAGGTTTGTCCCTTCCTGTTTCAGGTTTGTTGTTTCAGGTTTGTTTGTTGTTTCAGGTTTGTCTCTTCCTGTTTCAGGTTTGTTTGTTTCAGGTTTGTCCCATCCTGTTTCAGGTTTGTTTGTTGTTTCAGGTTTGTCCCTTCCTGTTTCAGGTTTGTTTGTTGTTTCAGGTTTGTCCATTGTTGTTTCAGGTTTGTCCCTTCCTGTTTCAGGTTTGTTTGTTGTTTCAGGTTTGTCCCTTGTTGTTTCAGGTTTGTCCCTTCCTGTTTCAGGTTTGCTTGTTGTTTCAGGTTTGTCCCTTCCTGTTTCAGGTTTGTTTGTTGTTTCAGGTTTGTCCCTTCCTGTTTCAGGTTTGTTGTTTCAGGTTTGTCCCTTCCTGTTTCAGGTTTTTTTTTCTTTTCAATTCAATTCATTTATTGTAACCAACCATCAACATACACAATAGACATAGTATAACATGCTTCACATTATCGGATGGTAACAAGGAAGGCCCTAAGGGATGAATATCCCGCTAACAGGGACACCTAATTACATATGCAATTTTAACAGATGGCTAGACGGTTGACATAATGAATTGAACAATAGGCTAAAAGAACAGCATGAGATGACAATTAATGTAGTAAACTTAACTAAAGAACGCAAAACAAACACAACAAATAATAATAAAATAAAATCAGTGCCTACAAGGTTAAATATCTTTGCAGTCATTAACCAAGTAGTTGCGCAGTAATGTTTTTGCTCTTTGTAAACTGGAAGCTTGTTGAACATGACTAGGAAACGAGTTCCATATACCTGGTCCAGTATATTTAATATGGAATCTTCTTGAGTTTAAACGAGCGGATATGGCTCGATAATGAGAGGAGTTCCTGGTGGAATAGCAGTGAATTTCAGATCCTTTTTGGAAATACCCTGCAAAGTTAAGGGGAAGAAGATCATGGGTGAACCGATACATAAAGACTCCTATCTGGAAAGTCATTATTTGGTGAAACTTTAATAAATTAAATGATTGAAATAAAGGACTTGAGTGAATAAAAGGCTTAACTCCAGCTATGATACGTATTGCACGTTTTTGGAGAAGTACTAATTTATTGACTCTGGATTTATATGTAGATGCCCAAACTAAATTACAGTATGAGAGATAAGGATATATTAATGAGTAGTACAATTTAACACGGATAGTGGGGGGGAGTATATGGGAAGTTCGACGAAGGATACCAACACTTTTTGCAACCTTGGCAGAGATATATTTAATATGATCATTCCATGTGAGGTGTTGATCTATGTACACACCAAGAAATTTAGTGGAGCTAACCTGCGTTATGGAGGTATCATTGATAGACAGTTGCAATTCATTCTGGGGGCACATCTTTTTATTAGTTCGAAAGAGCATAAAGTTAGTTTTATCAATGTTTAAGGAGAGTCTATTAGCAGATAACCATTCGGCTATGAAGATAAGTTCATTGTTTACTGTTTGCATTAGACTCTGGTAGGATTTATGAGAGTAGAAGACATTTGTATCATCAGCAAACAAGATGAATGAAAGAGTAGGAGATATATTAGGCAAGTCATTAATGTATAGAAGAAAAAGCAAGGGTCCGAGATTAGAACCTTGGGGCACACCATATCTAACAACTCTAAAGTCTGAGAGAGCTCCATTGCAGGAAACACACTGGAGACGTCTTTCGAGATAACTGGTAAACCAAGCTAATTGGATGCCTCTGATGCCATAATTAGCTAATTTTTTTAATAGGATCTCATGATTCACAGTATCGAAGGCCTTTGCTAAATCGAAGAAGATACCAATAGAATATTCATTGTTTTCAAAGGCCTTAGAAATTTTATCATACATATCAATTAAAGGCATAAAAGTAGATCGACCAGATTGAAAGCCATATTGGTATGGAAAAATAATATGAGATTTTTCTACATATTTATTGAGCCTATCATGCATTATTTTTTCAAAATACTTGGCAAAAAAAGGAAGAATGGATATGGGCCTATAGTTAGAAGGGTTCTCCCTGTCACCCTTTTTAAAAATAGGGACTATTTTTGCAATTTTTATAGCATCAGGTACAACTCCAGTATTGAGGGAGCAATTAATTATTTCAGCTAGTTGGGTTGCGACTTGAGAAATGTAAGAATTAGCAATATGAGGGTCGATATCATCAACGCCACGGCTGTGACTGTCGTGGATCAAGTGGCTCAAATTTTTTATTTCCTCAGGTGAAGTAGGAACCAAGCCAAAAGAATAAGGAAGTGGCGGGTCAAGGTATGTGTTAAAAGGAGATTTAGGAGCGGGAATTTGTTTGGCAAGAGTATGAGCGATGTCAGAGAAGAGATTATTAAAAGTAGATCTGTTTGTTGTTTCAGGTTTGTCCCTTGTTGTTTCAGGTTTGTCCCTTCCTGTTTCAGGTTTGCTTGTTGTTTCAGGTTTGTTCCTTGTTGTTTCAGGTTTGTCCCTTCCTGTTTCAGGTTTGCTTGTTGTTTCAGGTTTGTCCCTTCCTGTTTCAGGTTTGTTTGTTGTTTCAGGTTTGTTTGTTGTGTCAGGTTTGTCCCTTCCTGTTTCAGGTTTGCTTCAGGTTTGTTTGTTGTTTCAGGTTCTGTCCTTGTTGTTTCAGGTTCTTTTATTATTGATGCGAGCTGTTTTGTTCTTGTTGCTTCGTATTCTTTTATTTTTTCGTAAACTATTCCTTTCTTGTTGTTTCAGGTTCATTTAGTGTTTATGTAAATTGTTGTCTGCTTTATGTTGCAGGTTCCTTTATTGTCGACGTGGATTGTTCTCATTATTTCACGTTATTTCCTTGTTTAGTTAGATTTTGTTTTGTCTGTCTCTTTCTTTTTAGTCGATTTACTTAGATTGTGTTTTGTCTGTGTCTCTTTCTTTTTAGTCGATGTATTAGATTCTTATTGTGTTATGTGCTTTTTTTTGTCGAGATAGGTTGTATTCTTGTTGTTCTATTGCTGACTTCGAATATGTTTTTCTTTTGTAGTTAACTCCGCCACAGGTAGCTGCTAATGAGCAGCTCCCTGCGCCGGTCCTAAGCCCGGATAAAAGAGGAAGGTTTGTCAGATGGGTGTCGATCCTCTGGCAGTAAAATCAACGATTGATATTCGATGCCAAACGGAAACGACTGAAGCACATCCAGGTCAACGAGGTTCACGAAACAAATCAAGCGATCGGGATTGGATCGGGATGTCTGCTACGGAAAGGAAAAGTCGCACCTGCTGACAAAACGATGTCCTGGAATGTTCGCAGGAAACTGAAGTTGCTTGGGGGAGGAGATGTCAAGATACAGACTGGACATTAGGGATATGACAAAAAAATGTTTTTCAGAATTTCAAATTCCCCATAGTATCATGAGTGGAGCTTTTGCTTTTCTAAAAGAAAAAGAATAGTGGTTAGTGTCAACTCTTAAAAAATGTCACCCACCCGCCAAAAAATTGTTTTATTGCTATCTTGCTTCTTGAATCTTTTCTTGATGTATATAGATTGGAAGTTGAAAACTATTTAAAGGTCTTACACCAGATTTCTTGCAATTGCAGTTGAAATAAAAAATCAACTGAACTTTACAGACACTTTCAAGATGTCTAAAAAGGCACCTTCTGCTACAGAAAGAAACAAGAAAGTTTGGTCTTCAAATTTGGTACAGTTTCAAAAAGCTAAGAATTCAAGGAAACATAACACTGTTAGCAGTCTTGACACGATGTCAAAAATGCCTATGGAACTGCATATCTTGAATAGATTCAAGACTTTGGCTTCGACACTGAAAGGCAAAAAAGAAAGAGTTCTGATAATTGCTGAAGAGGTCAAAAACTTATGGAGAAAGCTTAACTTTCCAATCCAGCAAGGCAAATCTTCAGTTGAAAGAAAAATCGAAAATGTAATTAAGAAATACGAAAAACATTGTCGAAGACCTGGTAATCAAGTCTTTACCAGTTTGTTCAATGTGACAGATGAGAATGGAGAATGGTTTTGCCGAGAAGACAGAGAATTCTATGACCTTCAGACGTCGACTAAAGGAAAAGTTGGTTATTGTACCTTAAAGACAGATACAAAAGGACTTCACCCTAGAAAGCTACAGTTGATTAAGTTAAAAGTTAGTCAAGACACCAATGTTGAATTAAGCAGTGAAGAAGAAGAAGAAAGTTGTGGTACTGAAGAAGAAAAACAGGATTCCAGCAGTGCCTATGAAGATTTGGATGCTCCAACAACATCTAAAAGACAAAGAACTGATTCAGCAGTACAGTTAGTGACATCAGCAAAACTTAGTACAAGAAAGGCGCACACAGTCTGCAAAACTCTTGCAAAGAGTGGAATTTCTCTTCCAACTCCAAGTCAAAGTGGTGTTTACAAAGCGACAATGAAAGCAGGAGAACAATTAAAGCAACACTATAAGGAAACTTTAAGGAACGAGAATTGGAGCTTGCACTTTGATGGGAAGCGCATAAAGAAGAGAGAGTATCAAGTTGTAGTTCTGAAAAATGAAAATAGAGAAGTTAAACTATCGGTTCTTGAACTAATCAATGGAAAAGGTGAGACTATATTTAATGGAATAAAGACTGTGCTTGATGAATATGAGCTATGGCCTGCAATTAAGATAATTATTTCTGATACAACCTCTGCAAATACAGGAAAATCTATTGGTGCAGTCACACGGCTACAGAATCATTTTGTTCGGCTTGGATTACAGAAACCTCTTTATATTGGATGCCAACATCATGTTCTCGACACAATACTGAAACATGTTATGGATGATTGTTTTGATGGAGCAACCACCTCACCAAACCTCAGTTATTGGTTCATTACGAAAGTAACAGAAGAGTACGAGCAATTGAAAGCATCGTTTGACAATTCTGGAAATGCTCTGAAGAAAGAAGAACAAATTGACTGGCGAGATGACATGGCTTTCCTTCACCATTTGATTGCTTGTTACAAGGATTTTAAGAGTACAGGAAGCTTTCCTATGGTAGAATTCAAAACACTGCCAAATATAAGCAATGCAAGATGGAATAGCAGAGCAATTTTTGCCTTGCTAGCTTACATTTTAATTCCGCAATTCCAGCAGTCACCTGAAGGTCAGTCAGCATGTGACTTTATTTGTGGTACTTGGAGTGACATCTGGTTTTCTGGCCAGTACTATAATCCTGACAACTTTGATAATCTAGCAGAAGTGTGTCAAAATCATTCAAAGGCATTAAAGTCATTGAGGAACTTTTGGTCTGTGGAGCCAACACCGATTCCAACACAACGGTCAAATATATGTGCTGAAAGAGCAATTAAAGTTATGCAGGACTTACTTCCACTGTGTAAAAGCATTGACAAACTGAGTAGGCTATTAAATTTCTTTTGTCAAACGAACACTAAAAAATCTGTACTTTAAAACGTTCAATACAATTTTCCGATGTGCGGCACAGCTGTGCCAGTGTTTATATACAATGTAAATTGTTTTTCTATTTGGTGGGTGACATTTTTTAAGAGTTGACACTTGCCACTGGTGTTTTCTTGATATTTGCATAAAAACTCCACAACAAATGACATGGGGAAAGGGTTTTAAAAATAGTCATATGCCTACTGGACATGCTTGCTTGCTCGCTCGCCAACCACGATCTTCAGCCTGCATGGATCTTCTGGATCCTTGTCCTCCCGGCAAAAATCACAGGTAACGGAGATCAGTAGGATGACTTGACTTGCCAATCGATTAAAATTAGAATTGCATGACTTGCCAATCGATTAAAATTAGAATTGCATGACTTGCCAATCGATTAAAATTAGAATTGCATGACTTGCCAATCGATTAAAATTAGAATTGCATGACTTGCCAATCGATTAAAATTAGAATTGCATGACTTGCCAATCGATTAAAATTAGAATTGCACGGCTTGCCAATCGATTAGAATTAGAATTGCACGACTTGCCAATCGATTAGAATTAGAATTGCATGACTTGCCAATCGATTAAAATTAGAATTGCATGACTTGCCAATCGATTAAAATTAGAATTGCATGACTTGCCAATCGATTAAAAATTAGATTTGCATGACTTGCCAATCGATTAAAAATTAGATTTGCATGACTTGCCAATCGATTAAAAATTAGAATTGCATGACTTGCCAATCGATTAAAGTTAGAATTTGAACACAATGGCAAGCCAGCATTCGGATGAAAGCGAGAATTCCTATTTTCTCAACATTATTCTATCATTGGACCTCTTGCCAGACAAACTTGCGAGTATCACTCGCGTATTCGTTCTTAACTACTACCTACAGAAAACAGGGCATGGTATTCAATGGAGGAAATTGTGCCGCTACATGTTCTCGAGTTCCATGCGTCAAGTAAACATTTTTAAAATTCAGTCGAGTATTTCTTTGGCACTGCTGCATAATTTGAAATGTCTTAAGATGCAAAAACTAGCAGGCAGTCACTTGTCATCTTGAGAAATGTCAACTCTTTAACTCTACTCTGTTGTTAACTTGTTTTAATTGATGATAATTGCAGGGGAAAGGAAACGATGAAGAACAAGATTGCAAAAGAAGATGTCCGAAGCGCAATGCAATCCTGAAGAACTTTTATTGACTGTGTAGAGAACATTTAAGTGAGACATTTCCCATTCTGAATTATATAGACTGGGTAAAGAACATTATAAGAACATGCTGTAAATTAGACATTGGACAAATTTGAAGAACTGTTGTATGACATAGACTGTGATTCTGAATCTGAATGTCTATTGTATTAAAGAATGTAAAGAGCATTTCAGTTCTTGAGAACATTGCAAAGAGAGGTGCCTAGATTAAACACTGCTGGACTTTAATTTTCCATCATTGCTTCTGCCAGATTTCAAACCGCTATATATACTCCAACCTTTCTTCTCCCAACCCTCCCACCTTCCAGTCCACTCTTCCTCTGAACTTGTTTTCAATTGCAGTCACTTGTCACATTTTGCTCCACCCAAGGCCGTAGCCAGGATTTGATTTCGGGGGGTGTTTCACTCACCGATTTCCCTTCCTGAAATCCGATGACCTTTTTTTAGTCATCCTGCATGTTTCGGGGGGTGTTTTCATGGTTTTATTTAATGGTTTTTACATCATGTGCTCGTAAATGCATTATATTATTTTTCACATTTTCCATTTCGGGGGGTGTTCAAACACCCAAAACACCCCCCCTAGCTACGGCCTTGGAGCCTCCACCCATTCCTCTTTTGCCCTCTAACACTTCTGTGCACTTCCGTCAGACACTCACTTCTTCTAGCTTATATAAACAGATCTGCAAAACTCTGATCATAAAAAGCGTTTGCAGCAAAACCTCTGAAGAATAATTTAATTAAAACAATTTTCAGAAGCCACAAATGTCCCGAGAGTGTTGTAGAAGTAAATCACTGCAACGTTCAATGGAGTTGGAACGACTGAGGTACAATTTATACATGACAACATCAGCTTGGGCAATGGGGGGCAACAGAACAGCTTGGGCAATAGGGGGCCGCAATAGCTTGGCCAACGGGGGTTGCCTGTTTTGCTTGACACAGCTTGGACAACAGGGGGGGCAACAGCAGCATGGGCAACGGGGCTGCCTGTTTCGTTTGACACAGAAGGTGGATTTATGGATTTGAACCCCACACACAAGTATACCTCAATGCAGCCTTTGCCACAAAATTGCACACGCACACACACAGGTCAGAAGTTTTGAAATAATGCAGTCTCTAAGAAGCAGCTGCACAATAATTTTATGTGCGCATGTACCTAAAACACATGTGGCTCTAAGTGTGTTAAACAAACGCTTCAATTAGTCTGAGAGTGTTTCCTACTTGGTGCTATACGCTATCTAGGCTACTTGTTTTCATGTAATTTATTTACATGTATACATACAAAAGTAAACATGTAAATACCTCGAGTCCAACGTAGAAATGACAGAGGCCTCAAGGAAGCACAATGTATGAAACGTTTGGCCTTCGAGCAATTGGACCACAATTTGCGAAGAAAAGCAGAAAAACTCAACTAAACATTAAACACACGAATCCCAAGAGTTCAGCAATTAATATACTCATTATAGTGTCACATTAGTGTGTATAGTTTTGAACTGCTGGGATTCATGTGTTTAGCCTAATGAGTAGCGGCCTAGCGAGACGGAAAATAAGTGCGTGGACGCCGTCCATGACCGTCCAGTCAAACTCTAAGCCCTGTTTACAGAAACCGTATATAGCCTAATTAAGAAGAAGGTTACAGACTCACAGTTTAATCGCTATAGGTGGATAATTCAAGACAAAAGCAACGTGCAGCATTGGGCAGTTATTCTACGACGTTCGCTAGGTGGCAGTTTGAATACCATGTGTCATCGAATTTCATAGTATGCCCAGGGCCAGTTGCCCACAGAATGAGACTTCAACATTGTATGTACATGTATATTCGTCTAATTTGAAATCAGACAATTCCTGGTGACACCGCACCCGGTTTATGTGCATAATTATAGACTAGTGACACTATTCCAATGCTGCAGCCCTACAGTGAAACTCTTGTACCACTGGTAGGGGCCTACACAGGGGCTGAATCAGGGGAACCGGCCATGGCCCCCCATTTAGAAATTTCTTTATTTTTTACCAGATATATTCTGGCTAGGAAAGTTGACGTGGCCCCCCATGAGCAGTTTCGTAGCCTCCCCACACCCCAGGAGGTCTGCACACGAGGCCGTGCAGGGGCTTAAGAACACTGTACGACGCCCTTCGAAAATTTCTGTAGGCTATCCGTCCTTGGGCTATAAGTTGAAAAGTGAAGACTTGAAAGGATGTAAATGTAAAATGTAAATGTAGACCCTCACGTTTTATAAGGTGAATTTATGACCTCGATTCTGTCATTTTTATTAAACTGCCATTTCGTACAGATCTTCAGAAAATATAGCTGCTTTACCTCTGTGTGCCCGAAAAAATCCTCCCATGCTTTTTTGCCCAAAGATTTTTACTTTTGCCCGAAAAGTACACTTTAAAGTTTTGGCGGACCGCGAGTCGCCGCCAACATTTTTTCATCGACCAAATTTTCTGATTTTCTTATGACTTTTTAGTCATTTCGTACAGATCTTCAGAAAATATAGCTGTTTTACCTCTGTGTGCCCGAAAAATCCTCCCATGATTTTTTGCCCTAAAAAGGTTCGTCCGCCCATGCCTGTTTTGCCCGAAAAACACATTTGCCCGAAATTTGGGGGGCATTTGCCCCCATGTACCCCGCCCCCTACACCTATGGATATAAATGGTGTCTATCAGTGGTGGATGAACAGAGTCGGTGATTTGGATTATGATCCACTTGGAATTGGGGTGTGACAAACAGACTTTACTATGGGACTCTAAGAAAGACTGCAGGATTAAAACCCCGGGACCCAAACCCCCAGCAATTCTCACCCCGTGTATCGTATAGGTCTACTCTAAGAACATTTCGTGACCAAAAACCGGAAGCTACAGTCTGTTTTTTGTCGAATCTTGAGTAAGCTTAGATCTTCTGCTTTGAATAATTTAATCTAAATAGTTTAAAAAGCACGTCTAGGTATTTCGCCATTATCGCTTACATAACGAGACACATTCTGTGTTTTTTGGGGGTAGGTCTAACACAACATTCCACACCAGTCACAGTCTGTTGACCTGAACCAAGTATGTTTGTTATTCGACATTCAAATTAACTTGGGTTCCTATTTCTGAAACGAATTAGGCTATTCGGGTTTTGTATGTCAATGAGCGCGCACAGACTCACGTAAAGACACACAGACGCACACAGACGCACACAGACACACAGGCACACAGACGCACACAGACACACACAGACACACGCACGAACACACACGCACGCACACAAAACTGCACCTATAGACACCCTTATTATTGTTCTTGTCCAAATTCAAATGTAGCATATATGGCAATATATTTATAATCATATTCAGGGCTTAAAAAAAGTCAGCGTTAGGCTCCTCCCCTCTGCTCGTACTCTGGTATAGTGCCAGTCCCAAACCTGGAGAAACGAGGAGGGCGACACTAATCATCTCTGTTATGATAACAAGAACAACTTTCGTGCCCGTCCATATACCATTAGGCTTAGCTGAGGAGAGTCGCTTTGGAAGTTTGGGATTGCGATTTCGACTACCGCATGCACGTAGCGTATTATAGCGTATAAAGAAATTTAGGCCTATCTATTAGGACAGTAATTTATTAATACAGGTGTCGAGTGTACAGGTAGCTGTATAGAGTGGCGCTTTATAGTAGTTTGAGATTATGATTACGAATTTACGACTACCTGTAGATTAGGATTGTCCTGGGCACGACGTTTGTCCTGGGCACGACGTTAAACTGCATTCATCCTCCGCCACAGGGGACCAACAACGTCCCTGTGCCGGTCCTAAACATGGACTAAAGGAGGAAGGGGTGCCAGATGGGTGGCGATACGCTGGCAGTAAAAGACCAAGACGACTGAAATCCGCAAAAATCACGGCACAAGTGACATAGCGACCCAGATGCTTCAAGGTGTCACGATGTGGAGCTGACATGCACAGGCCGGTCAGGACAGACCGGCGGAGATAGTCGGGGGAGAGAGCGTGGGACACATACGGGCACTGACCCAGGCTGTCCTTCATGCCTCTCTCCCAATATTCTCTTCAATCAGACAGGGTGGTCTAGCTGCTCCAAGATGTTAATGGTATGGACCTGCTGACCGGACAGGTTGAAGATGGGCAACATGACGCGAGACAGACTCAGACAGAGAGTGGCGTCGGACTCCTACGGGCATTTAGCCCAAGGATTTTGATGATGATGTCATGATGATGATGATGATGATGATGATGATGATGATGATGATGATGATGATGATGATGATGATGATGATGATGATGATGATGATGATGATGATGATGATGATGATGATGATGATGATGATGATGATGATGATGATGATGATGATGATGATGATGATGATGATGATGATGATGATGATGATGATGACGATGACGGTGACGGTGACGGTGACGGTGACGATGACGATGATGTCATGATGATGATAATGATGATGATGATGTAGATCAGCGGCGCTCGCAGACGTACGCACATAGGTAGGCCTAAGTGCGTACAGCGCGATGACCCAAAAGGTATGTTTTTGGAAAATTCTAGATTGACGACTTAAAAAAAAAAGTCATCAGTTTTTTCGGCGACCTAACGAAAAATTTTCCCTGTTCGCCCCTCCTTCGAAAATTTCTGTGCGTACAAGAAAAAAATCCTGCGGGCGCCGCTGATGTAGATTAAGAAACGTATATTTTAGGAAAATAATTAGTAATATACTCAGTCGGCAAATGAAGCATTGGGTGTGACATGCGCCTTCTCTTATTGCAGCGATTAACGTCTCTATGCTACGGTAACTATTCATAAGATCTTGTCATCGACAACGATTCAGTTTTCACTTAGAGCAGCTAATCTTTTGCATCTCACCCGTGGCGACACACCCCACGATCCCCTCACCCCACGATCCCCTCACTGACTATAATAATTATTATAGACTGACACTGTTCTGTCGGCCTACATTGTGTGACTCGACGGCGGCAAGCAGTAATGGATTTTGCTCTAGGCTATATAGGAACAGTCATGGCCTGGGGTGGTAGCCTGTACATTCCAGAGATGGTCAAATCTTAACAATTGAAAATTAAACTGATTTAATTTTAAAATGTGAATGAGACTTGTGCAATAAACGAATGAAATTATAATAATATTATAATATTAGTTAAATATTTTAAACGTCAATTTTAAGGGCCTTAAGAAAACCTGGCTTAGGGAGGCAGAGTGTTTTAGAAACCATCTGCAGTCAAAAAGGCAGCTTTACTACATGCAGGTGGGATTTCCTAAGACAGCTGCCCGGATGAAAATAACCCGTAATGTGTTGTTGAGCCATTATAGCTTTATAAATGGTCAGATACAATGCAATACAATACAATACAGTACAATACAGTTTAGTACAGTACACTACAGTACAGTTCAATACAGTACAATTCAGTACAATACAGTACACTATAGTAGGCCTACAGTACAATATAGTACAATATAGTTAAGAATTTTCTTTTGTTTTTTAATAAGTTTAGTTTGGACTGCTTCAGTAGGCCTATGTTGGCTCATGAGACTGTAGTCACTGACTCACTGTAGTCACTGTAGTGCTACGGTACTTTATGGGTCCTATACCCAGCAGCTGCATTGCCGTATATAATAATGATAGAATCTCTTGTGTGACCATGCATGCAGTTGATTTCATTGAGTGATGCGACTGTTCTCGATTAGCCACCAAATAAAAATAATTTGATTTGATATCATGTAGTATAGTGTAGTGTAGTGTAGTGTAGTATAGCATAGCATAGCATAGCATATATCATAGCATATAGTATAGTACAGCGTAGCATAGCATAGTTCAGTACAGAACAATGCAGCACAGCATAGCATAGTAGCTTACAGTATAGTCGGGGTTTAAAGTGTGGCTGAACGATCATGGATGGCGTCTATGCACTTATTTTCAAAGCTGAACAACGTCCTGTCACTTATTTCGCCAGCACAGACTGGAAAGTTGAGCGTCCAGGCATTTCATTTCTGACACTTTAAGTTTAAGCACCGAGAATAGTTTAGTTAACACGTTGGCCGCGGTTTACGTGTAAACACGTAATTGATTTTCTATTAGCAGGCGCGGTGAGCGTGTTAACACGTAATCTAGTTTAAGCATTATAAAGACATCTTCAGCGCCCTGTTAACAAATGTAGCCGCGTGTAGATTACTGCTAAGGTTTCTATAGCCATCTAGTGAATAATCATGCCTAAATTTTTATTACAGCTGCTGCTATACCTGGTGTTTAGAGCACGTGACACAGGCTTCTGCCTTCTTGTCTGCGTTAGCGAGAAAGTGTGATAATGGCGACTCGTAAGAGGTTTAGTACCGAAGAAATTTTGAGGATGATAGATATGTCAGAAGACGAGAATTTTGATGACAATGACAGTGATAGGGACAGTGACATTGTAGGCCTAGCTGATGTCGTAGATAGTGATGGAGATAGCGATGCTACAGAGGCATACGATCTCCCTACGGTTGACGAGGCAGGCATAGGCAGATCGGATGACCCAGATTCCGATGTCGAGTCCTTTGTTGCTGCTGCTTCTGCTACGGAACAAACTAATGCCTCGGCATCGACATCTGCATTTACACCTCGTGTTTGGCAAGTTGTTGATGGCAACTACACGCCAAATGTAGAGTTTCAATATCATCACACTGCGGGACTGAACAGTTCTATAAATCTCACTGCTGAGTCGAGTCCGATAGAATTTTTCAAGTTATTCTTGACGGACGATGTGTTGATGTTGATGGTGAATGAGTCCAACCGATTTGCGGACCAGTTTCTTCAAAAGACCGCCTTGAAACGAAAAGCAAGGGCCCATAACTGGGAACCCACAACAGCATCAGAAATGGGTCGGTTTTTGGGACTCATCTTTCTCATGGGGTATGTGCACAAGGCAAAGATTGAGGATTATTGGAGCACGGACCCGAATATTGCCACTCCTATATTCAATCAAACTATGCCTCGAGATAGATTCGAAATCTTACTGAAATTTTGGCATTATTCTAACAATGAAGAGTCGCCAGAGAACGATCGGCTCTTCAAGCTGCGCCATATTTGCGATCTCCTAGTTGCACGCTTCCAAGCTGTCTACACCATGGAACGTGACGTATCTATTGACGAGTCAATGGTACTGTGGCGTGGACGACTCACATTCAGACAGTTCATTCCCGGGAAGAGACACAAATATGGCGTGAAGCTATATTTGTTGTGTGAGCCGAGTGGCTACATATACAACATGCTTGTATACTGTGGCAAGATGGATGCGATATCAGGATTTGGCCATGCAGAGACTGTTGTTCTGAAGTTGATGGACGGTATACTGGACAGAGGACATGTCCTGTATACTGATAACTTCTACACGAGTGTTCCACTTGCGCAACAGCTTCTGGACAGGAAGACCTACCTCTGTGGAACGCTGCGTAAAAATCGGAAGCATTTGCCGGAAAAAGTGGTCTCAGCGAAGTTGAAAAAGAACGATGTCGTTGCTCTGAGAAGCCGAGAAATCATGGTTTCGAAGTGGAAGGATAAGAGAGACGTTATGATGTTGTCCACTATTCATGCAGGCAGAATTTTTGAGGGTGGCAAACGGAACAGACGTGGAGAACTTATCAAGAAACCGGACTGCGTGCTCGATTACAACGTTCGAATGTGCGGTGTAGATCGGCTGGACCAGCTGCTTTCCTACTACTCGCCACTGCGGAAGACCCTCAAGTGGTACAGGAAGGTTGTCCTACAGACGATCGACATGGCCATGAGCAATGCCTTCTTGATGTACAAGAGAAGTGGAGGGAATCGTCGGCAGATATGGTTTCGCTCTTCAGTCGTAAGCTCTCTAATGAATACGCAAGATCGACCGGCCGCGGCTTCCGTTGTGCTAAGAGGATTGCATCATAATAAGGCGTCGGACCTGTCACGGCTCTCAGGGCAGCACTATATGGACGTACTTCCTCCCACTGAACGCAAACAGGCACCATGTACCAGATGCGTCGTTTGCCATAAGCGTGGAATACGCAAAGAAACGCGGTACATTTGCAGCAC
Source organism: Lumbricus terrestris (assembly GCA_949752735.1). NCBI lineage: Eukaryota > Metazoa > Annelida > Clitellata > Crassiclitellata > Lumbricidae > Lumbricus > Lumbricus terrestris. The sequence continues at coordinate 10,484,964 of OX457039.1, forward strand.
ATGCGTTTCTAAGCCTGCGCTTTGCGTTGTTCCCTGTTTCAAGGATTACCATTTCGATGCACAGTTTTAGGCCTACTGTAAAGTAAAGTATGACAGAGAAGTTCAGAAGTAACTGTTTATTTGCCTTGTTGTTATTTACATTTCATATTTACTAACATCAATAATAAATGCTATTTGTCTTTGTAATCCAGTCTTATCAGAATTTCCGATAATTGCGTTGCTGGTTGCCGTGCGCACAGGGCCGCCGCGCCCCGGGGAAAATAATTGCCGCGGTCAATACTACAGTAGGCCTATAATCATAGATTGAGTATTCGTGACTTTTGGGTTTAATATTCGTAAATATTCGTGAATATTAAGATTTTTTAATATTCGTAAATATTCGTAAATATTCGTTAACGGATTAAAGTGAACCATTATAGATACTATTATATAGGCAGCTAAAGTTTATTTCTAATTTAGCCCACTATTGCTGCTGCTTGTCAACTGCCATCGGTGGCTCTGCCTCTTTTCAGTTGGGGAGGATGGTCAGAAATCAGACAAAGTGACTAACATTAAGTATCGAATGTGATAGACCTATATGAATGCTGCATGGCTACATTGGCCAGACCCAGCAGATACCTGGAAGTTTTTAACAATAAATCTATTAAAGTTATTGTCACCTATACTAATATATACTTTGTGTAATATTTGCGTAAGCTAACTAAATTTTGTAAAATTCATTTAGTGCAAATTAAACATTTTCATAAATAGCAAAATAAAAATTAAGAATAAAGAATTTCCTGAAGGAACATAATATTTTACGAATATAATATTCGTTGGCAGTTTTAATATTCGTTAATATTCGTGAATATTTGAAAATCTTAATATTCGTAATATGCGAATACTCAATCTATGCCTATAATATTGCTCTGTGAAGTATGGCAGAGCACATAATAAAAAAAACTGAATATAACTTGATTACTAATTTGCTTCTTCGGCGTTCATTAACCTTATCAGGTACTCCACGCAATTAAAGAGACCTAATTGCCTAATTGCCTATGCAAATGTGGTGATTATTTACGAGTACGGTTGTAATGCGTTTAGTCTTCTTGCTAAACCGACCTTGAAAATTTTCCTTAGGCAACAGAGTGTAGCTGAATATATCTAGGCTTAGGCTACAATGGTCGACCGACCAAACTAAGCCACTAGATGGCTTAGTTTGATGTCGAGATTCAGGCAGTCCACTTCTAGGCCCCGTCTAAGCTTAGTTATTATCCTATACGCCTTCACATGCGTAGGTTTGTAGTAGACCCATGCACAGTTTAACAGCACTTTAAATTAATCTCTACCGAGTTCATGCCTGACTGAGAAACTAAAACAAAGATCAAGTGCAAAAGCTAATCAAGGGCCGTTTGTAGTGGCGCGCCTTTGCTGTCGTGGAACGTTGGGCCTATATCGCTCGGCACGGCGGCGCAGACGTGGGTGGGGGTGGGTTGGGGGATGGGCCGCGTGATTTTATCGTTCAGAAGTTCTGTATTCTCACGTGCGTGCAAGAGTTTACTAGGGTACAGACGTAGGCCTCTCAAGTGGTCTTAAACTATAATTAGTTTTATCATTTTAGTCCGTCGATGGCGCCAAAAGGGAAGTGACAATCACACAGGGTTGGGTCACACGGTCAATGAAAGACCTGTGGTCGCAAAATCGCCGTTATTGGTTGCCATAATTATTATTATTGTAGTTTGTAAGTGAGGTCTGCAAAGATGTTTGGGCCTATGACCTCTTCAGAGGCTACTCTAAGCCGAAGCATTTTTCCTTTTGAGTGATGCGCTTAATAAATTTTGATTCTGAAATTGACCTGGTTAGGCATAGAGCGTTGTTTTATGTGCCATAGGCTTAGCCAATGTTTGAAGGGGGAATTCAGGCTTCTGGGGTTGGGATGGGTCGATGGGCCGATGGGGTGGACAAACGGTCGATGACGTTTTTCATTGATTCGTTTATTTCCTTATTCTGTTAGTGTATACCACTCTATCTACTTGTGGAAAACACTTTCATACGATAATAAAACCCTTCATGTAATGCAATTTAGATGAAAAATAATAGCTCTGAAATTTCCTGGGAAATCCCATTCCTGGGCGGACATCCATACTTGGAGATGCCTATAGATTAAATACTGCAGAAATCCAGCTACCCATGATTTGGCACTGGAATTTCTGGAAACCCTTGGTCCCATCAACGATCAGGGTCGGGAGTTCTTGACAGAACTGCCATGCGCTTCTGAGTGGATTTCTTGAAGAGGCGCTATATAAATTCTTGAAATGAATGAATGAATGGTCGGCATTTGACCATTGTTTCGGGGGATTCGCAGGAGACAGCAAGTTTGGTTCTCGTTGACTCAACGCTGCGCTCGTGAATAAGCCAGTGCCCCGCGTTTGGTTTTCGAATAGCGCTTTAGAAATTTGGAGATTACGATTACGATTGCTTCTGCGTCTTTTGATTTGCACGCTGAAGTTCAATGCCGTTGCAATTCGAGGCACATTGAGGATGACAGTAAGACCGTTAACTCCAGAACAACAAATCCCTTGGCAGTTGGCATTGCTTTTATAGCCTGAGGGATCATTTATATACCTCGGGCGAAAAAAATATGACACCAGCAGCAACAACAATAGTTATTATTCTAGTGTTAACAAAGATATTAGAGTTTATCTTTGGTGTTAATACCGACGCAAGAGAGATCGAGACTGACTGCGATTTACTTATCTACCAATTATATTACCCCACCGAGTGCGGTTTAGCCGTTGCCTCGTGGAGCGTGACGACACCTTGCGTCTTGATTCGATATCCATGCAGACGGCGATGTAGCTGATGGCCGCTGGTTGAATGGTCGTCGCATACTACGGCTTTGCCTGAACATTTCACTTCGTTTCATGTAGTCTATCGGTTCTTTTCGGCAATTGCTCTCGGATTTATGTGCGAGATGATGTTACGATTAGGTACTGCGGTGTTTTGGACGACTTTTCTGTCACTTTCTGTGGTTTATAGCGGTCTTTCGTGGGCGTTGGAGGATCGGTCCTTCGACAGGAATTCTGCTACTCCTGGACTCTCGTCGTCCGGGTTCGAAGCGCCCCTACTTGTTGGTAGTACGACGGTTGGACCAGTCGTTCCTTCGACAAGTACACAAATTGCCTCTACTGAAGTTAAAAAAGGCAAGTCTACAACGAGTTAATATTGTCTCGATATATGGGAAGGTTTGGTTATGGGCGCATAGTTGTGGATAGCGCTATATCAATGTGGGAATGAATTCCATTTTAAAGCATGCATGATACACATAATATGTAATATTCATTGCATCACATTATGTTACGTTGCACATAATTAAGTGATATCATACCTTTGTGTTATATAGTTTGCCGGATGTATGAGAATTGTAGAAAAATAATTGAGGGGTTAAACTCTGATCCACATGGAGTGGAGTGTGCGAAGAAGATTTTACTAGGGGGTGTCGTAAGAAAGACTGGCAGGTGTTGAACCCTCCCAACCCCACGGCAATTCTCTGAGTTGGATGCAGTGTGTGGAGGAGCGAAGAGAATTTGTCCAGCTGCTCTGCTTGACCATCCTAGTGGACTACGTTCAACATCACATGGATTCCATCTTTGTGCAGCCCCTCCCTCCGACATGATACAACACAAGTGTCTGGGCTATTAGAGTTTTGGTAGCAATTTAAAAATTAGTTTGTGATTACTGTTTATGAACACTCATAAAAAACTGCCTGCATGCGCCTAGCATTTAAAGGCAATTTACATTTTTTTATTGAGTTTTTTATGGTCATGATTTTCTCAGCACTGCTTCTGTAAACAGTGTGATCTAGCTCTCAGCATGACTTGGGTTGTGTGTGTGGAGGTGTGGGTTGGTGGGTGAGTGTGTGGGTGTGTGTGTGGATGTGTAGGTGGGTGTGTGAGTGGGTGTGTGTGTGTTAGTGTGTAGGAGTAGGTGTATGGCTAAATGAGGAAATTGTAAAGATGGGAGGGCCTTTGGTTGAGAGAGGGGAGACAATCCAGCCTTGTGAATAGTTGCAGGAAAACAAGATGGGAAGGTGTATGAAAAGGTTACAAATGAATAAAAATCGCCTGACATTTCAGGGAACAGTCTTGAAAGAGGCTTACTGAGTCCTGTGTGACAATAAGGAACAAAGCACTTTTATCCCCCTCCCAAAGCTGATCTCTGCAGGGGGCTGCATGCTCCACTTGAGGGACTTGGAGAGATTGGCAGATGTCATGTATTTTAAGACTTGACACATGGAAAACAGAAAAGACAGACAGTTGACAAAGGAAATGATGTGACCTGCAGCATATTATAATTAAATTTATGCGAAAAAAATCTGATACTGGCAGAATCAAAGTTGAAAGTCAAAAGATTAAGCCGCAAGATATAAGAGAAATGGCGGTTGGATATTACGGTTGACGATTAGATTATGATTAGTAATACTATGGTACTGAATAACGTGAGCATTTGTCACCCAGATGAGCACATTTGGTTAACAAATGTTTCCGTTGCTAAATGGGAAAATGGTGTCCATGCATGTTCTAAGTACTGTTCCATGCTCTTACTGAGATGATTTCCCCATTTTGCTGGCACATTATTCTCTTCTGACTGATTTTGATATATATCGCAGTTAAAGGTAATAATGGCTGCGGCCAGAATGCTCACTGGCACAAATTGTCCGGTAATAAGTGGTGGTCAATAAAGGACATTGCAATACATAGCCAGTGATATATTTAGTGGGCTCTTTTATTGCTCTTTTATTGCAAATAGTGTAAGATATCTGGCTGTAGATTGAAATGATTTAGTCCTGCTACTAGACAGGTTTAGGTGTGTGAACGTTTTGACTAATTCCAGTATTGAGCTCATGAAGAGGTCTGACATTGTAAGTGGCCTAGGAAACGTCCCTTTGAATACCACTGAACGACAGATTTTTCACTTAAAAATGGATGGACTCCGATACATGCCGTACCAACTCAAGCCTTTGAAACTGGACTACATGCTTGTTGAATATTCTGTTTCTGAATTGGCTGCTATTTTCCTGCTTAGCGTTTTTTTGTCAATTGGTTGGAGTCCACTCCCCCCCCCACAGAGCAGTTGGTAAATGTCCTTTGATCCAGTAAGGAGAGTGCATGGCCTTGCTGCCCCAATCTCTAGGTTTGCACTTCATAACTTTAGGTAATAATTCAAAGTAGCCAATAATAATTAAATATATAGCCAGTTGTAATGCAAATAAAATGGAAAGTGGAATAGTGGATCTGTTACTAATTGTCTTGTATCGTATTGTCTTCCATTCCATTTGTTTCGTGTCTTGTATCTGATGGAGTTTATATTATTATGTTGTCAGATCATCCAATGTCATTCTTCCTGGAGCTATTGATCCAGGAACTGTGCCTTGGATGATCTTGTTCTTCAGGCCATCTTCAGTCTTGTTCAATACAAACCTGGAATATGAAAGCTTCCTCTGTTTCATTCATTCATTCATTTCAAACACTTATATAGCGCCTCTTCAAGAGTAACTACTCAGAAGCGCTCCCGACCCAACCACGGTTAAAAAGAATAGTTTTAAGAGCAGAGTAGTTTAATAGCTTACTACTTAGCACATGAAACTTCCCAAGATATGCCAGTCCCTACTATATTTTATGGCCAGGTCACAAAGTCCTGTTAGACCCTCGTTGGATAAGCCTGCTAAGTACCCTGTGAAGGTGTATAGCAGACCTGTATATAGGTTATATGCTGTGAAAGAAAGGATTGGTCCAATTATAGCTCAACAAGTCAAATGAAGTAGTTGATCTGTTGAAGAACACTTCAAGATCTTGGTCAACATACTTAAATGATCTGGGGTATGGGTATTTTGTATGTTGAGGCCAGTCCTCCACAACTTATTGACCTCTCTACCTATAGGTTCTCTTCACATTGAGGACTGAAACTTTATAAGTACTGGTGTCCACAGTGCTATTAATGTATACCCTGGAGCATGGACTCTGAAATTGGTGACTATTGGTAACTAGTAAAAGGATGCTCTAATCTGTTATTTGGTTTTATTAACTGAATTTAAATGTGAAGGTTTTCACATTCTTGATGAACTAGAATTGCTATGATCCATTTTCAGTTATTAAAAAATATCAACTTTTATGACACAGCCGTAAGCTTACTTACTACAACGGCTATCCATTTGTGTCTCTTAAAAACAATGTCTGGAAACTTCAGGAACTAATGTATTCAGATTACTCAGAAATAGCAATTGCCTGCAGATTACAACAGTGGCTTTAAACTTTTGTTGTTATGGTCCCTTTAAAGTAAGTTTTTATGGATAACTGTGTGGTGAGTGGCATTGCTAAGTTTTTACCCAATTCCCTGTTACACTGGAAATTTTCTGCAAATGTAGCAACATAAACGAGAAGACTTTGATTTATGTAGAGTTGGTGTTTGCAATGAAGACCTTAGGTACTATCCATGGGTTTCTGGAAAAAACAAGGGTTGAACCCCTCACCTCCCTCATCAATTCTCACCCTGAGGTTATATGATATTATATGTCTATAAGACATTTGTGGGGCACAGTGGTGTTGTGGGTATGTCCGTCTTGCAGCCGGAGGGTTGCAGGTTCGAATCCACCTCAAGTCGCCACGTAGGGACCTTGGGCAAGTCCTTCACTACGCAATTGCTCAGCGCTTCGGCGTGAAACTCCGATGCAGTGTCCGCACTGTAGTTTGGAGCACCTCTGAGTAGCGGGCTGGAAGGGGTGCTATAACAAGTGCTCCTACAAACAATGTAAAGTTGCGAGATTGATTTCTGAGAAGTTTCTGTTTTGTAGTACCTACATCAGTCAATCAATGGTAATTTATATAGCGCCCCTTCAAGGTACCTACTCAGAGGCAATGTACAATTGTACATGTGTATTGTCTGCATATGAACATCGCCATCTTTCTCAGTAGTGTAGCGATGTTGGCGCTGGTGAGATATACTTTGTACGCTCATCAGAATGTCTTGAGGGAATTTATTTACTCAAACCTTTCATCATATTCCAGTGACCTCAAAGCTTGAATGGCATTGCATGAGTTGCGTTTGTTTTATGAAGATTCCGGACAAAGGTGAGGTTGATGTGCAGCTGTTACCAGGTTTTTACTGTTTACTCGTAGCTGGCCAAAGAATGTGCTAACATTAGCAGACCTCCCAGTTCATTTGCTGGACCAGATGTCATTTGCGAAAGCACCGTGTGTGTGTATGTGTGAGTGCGCGTGCGTGCGTATGTGTGTGCATGGTGAACTTTATCAGTGAAGTTTGAGGTAGCAACACACCTGCTCACTAGAGTTTCTGTGAATTATTTTCATGGGTTTTACTACTTTTTTAAACTCACATGCCATTCTGTAATTGTATTAGGCATTGTCTGTTTCTGTATGTAGTTAACTTTACGATCTATATATTACCTTCAGCATTTCCTCTAAAATTGTGTTTACCTTTAAGTTTCCATGATGCCATAATTTCTGATGAATTATCGGGCCTTGGTGTGTTTGTGGTGTTGACCTCACACCAGCAGTTGGCCAACATGCCTTTGATTTATACACAAAGCCTATGAGATAGTTCAGTGCTTCTCATGAGCCATTACTTTGGCAGAGTCGTCAACTGTTTTACCTCTAATTCTCATTGTAGTAGGCATGTGGAGTGTGCCGAACGAGCGTGCATACCTCTGCACCAGTCATGCGTGAAGAATGTCTTTTGATGCCTGCATAGATTTGGGTATATTAATGAGCCAAACATTTGTGGTGTCCTATGAACGGTGTGCTCAGTGTGATGATGGCTGTGGGAGTAGTGATGTATGTTCCTTGCGTTCAATACAATTGGTGGTGTGAATGTACTGGGTGTTAGGATGACCTACACGATAATTACCTGATGCATGGTCTGTGGGTCTGTACCTAACACCAGAGCACTGGACAGTCTGGACTTTTAGTTTTAGTGCCCACAGACGTACGACATATATCCGACATATATCCGTTGATTCTTTTGAGAAGTCATTGTTTTGCCTGTCTGTGAACTAGGAGCTCTGTAACACCAGGTGGTGTCCATTATGCAGCGGTGGTAATTGTGTATCCATAACCCAGAATGTAGTTAACTTACCATATGCAGTATGCAGTTTATCTGTTTTTCCCATGTGAGAATTGTGTTTTTAACCTAACATTGCAAGCTTTAGAATGCGATAAATTCTTGTGAAGGTGTGTAATTCATGTACAAGGCTACACAGTGTGAATCATGTTTTTACTTTCTCTTGTGAAAATTACTATTTCTTGCATTGTATGTGCATCGTATATGTTTATAATTATCATGTCCTGTTATGTGTGCAAACATTTAACCATTGTTGTTTTAAACTATATATTATGATTTTTCATTCAAGTTCCTTATTTGCCCAAGAGATTGTTTCAATCATTTTGTTGTTCCTTTGACTTTCTGTATACCGTACTTCTATGTTTACTGTTTTATAAAGTGTTTGCTTTTGTATGATGCTATCGAATTGACTAACTTACTAATACCTTCTGGGATACAATCACGAATGTGCATCTATATACATTCTAGACCATGCAATGATTGTATATAAGTATGAGTGCTGTACCGGTGATTTCTGACATCGTTGCAACCTGTATTTGGATGATAAAAATTCGAAAGGAAGTTGCCAGCATCCGTATCCGTCTCCTGTATGCCAATCATCTTACGAACGTACTGCATGGGTTGACGGGTTTTGATAAGGTGGGAGGATTGCTTAAAGGTAGCATACTTGCACGAAGCCCAGATGGACGTGGGCTCAATACCTGCTGGCTTCTTATTAATCTGCTAAACTTCAGGTACCTATGTAAAATAAGCAGTGGGACAGATACGACACCTTACAGTCTGCCATACAGTTAAATTCGACCTAGAGCTGTTAAACTTGTTATGATATATGCTGCTACTATGACATGCAACCTGTGGACTTGACAGCTTTAATTAATAAATGAATATTTTTCGTCAGTTTCAGCTTTTATTGTAGTTTGCATGCGATGTTACTCAATTAGACATATATATTTTCATTGGTCGTAGTGTGGCTTGCGCTGTGTAGACTTTTTACGTTGTATACATGTAGTAATGTGAAAACTTACATAGTAATGTTATCATCATCATCATCATGTAGTAATGTGAAAATTTATGTAGAATCTTTCAACGGCCTCTCATAAGTATTGCATGCATGGCGATTTATATTTTATGATGCTGCTTGTAGCAACATAAGTGTCCACGAGTATAATTCTATAACAGATTATATCTATGCTAATGTCTGCCTTGGTGTGTCAGTGCAAGTTATTTGCTGACAGGTAGATGCAGCCTGTGGCCCCTGACAATCTTGGACTGGTTTATGGGCGTTATGATGAAATGTTTCAGTCTGGCACACTGTGAGCTGCTCCTGCTTTGATGCTTTGTTTTATGGCATTTTATGGTGCTTGTGCCAAAAAAAACTGGGCTATGCATCAACAGAACATATCTCACTTCACACGACTTTTCAGCAACTGTGCCTTTTGATGGTGTGTGTAAAAAAAGTGTAAAGAAGAGGTACTGGAAATACGCCTCATTCGTTATTCATGGATGACAGACATTTTGAATAATTGTTTTATCCGCCTCACAGGCTCACCCCTCTACATCCCACTATCTATTTGCCAGAAATTTTAATTCATGGCACAATCCCAAGCCTTTTTGAGCTGACAGAAATTTTCTTTCATCAAACTAATCTTTCATTGCGTTGGAAAGGGACATTTTCAAACAGCTAAGATTTGAATGCTGGCCAGTGCTTAAAGTGTGAAAAAATAAGTGCCTGGACGTCCCTTACCTTTCCAAAAAAGTGCCTGGACGTTCCTTACCTTTCCAGACTGTGCTGGCCAATAAGTGGCTTGATGGAGTTCAGATTTTAAAATAAGTTCATGGACGCCGTCCATGACCGTCCAGCCACACTTTATGTCCTGATGCTGGCATATTGCTATTTAAGTTAATGACTGTTTCTGATAAAAGATGATTAGTGTTGTCCTCTTTTATACAATCTTTGGACTGGCACTGTCAAAGATCCAACTGTAAATGTCCCTGTAAATCATTTTATATGGTCATTCAATCAATACTTGAGGGAATGGGTCAATTAATTGGTCATCTGTCATTGATCGCTTTTGTATTACTGGTGGTTGCTTAAAGTTTGGAAAAAAGACTGCAATGTAGTTAGTTGCTCATCAGCACATGATGGTCACCTATAGAAGACCATTTACAGAGGTATCTCTAATCATGACAGATGATATGTCTGAAATATTGGGGGGAGGGATATAAGCACCTCCGTCCCCCACCATGAACTTTGGAGGGGACTGTCCCCCTCTGTCCCCTAAGTCTCTGCCCATCTCTAATCATGACAGCATGTTGAAACAATGCATTGCGTACCTGGAGCTATAGGTGAGTTGTCTTCAGGTGTGATTTAAATGTTTAATTAACCAAAGGACTGTTGCCATAAATAAATGGCTCATTGGGAGTCACATCAGCCCTGCCCCAGGGCCCAGTATATCCAGTACTCACTGCTGTACCTTTTGCCATGTGTAGGTTCATCACAGATGCTAAGTCATGTGTTTAGGTCATATGCCTCACAACGGCTGTGGCTGTATGGTGACACCTGAACTTTGTCTAAGTAAGGGTCAGATTATTGACCTGGTTGCGGGCGCAGAACGATGGCCTGGGTTAATTCGCAGCGGCGGGTCTGCATATTTTTTTCCTTATTTTTGGATAATTTTATAGACGGTATTTTGCTGTGAATACAGACAATTATCTGGTATATTTCAATGTTGTTTGGTTTAAAAATACTTTCAGCAATGTGGTACAAGTCCTTTAGTTGCAATGAGCTATGCAGCATTTTTTTCTTGATGACGACGGTGTCCAGAATATCAGTGATGTATTAATAGTGCTTGCATTTTGCAGCGGGCTTTTTTGCCTTCATCCGCTGTTGGCAATTATAAAACTATCAGTTTTTTTGACAGGCTATAATCATCCTTAAAAATACTTATTTCAGGATATACTTTGAATTTCACACCCTGGAAGATCTTGATTTTTTAATTTGCGGTTTTTTAGTTGTTTTTCTGTTTCATCATTTGGAGTTTTATAAATATGCATACATACATAGTATTACATACATACATACATACGCAATTACACATTTGCAGTGTAGCTGGATGATACTAAACTAATGAACTTGTGTCATCTAATACAGAATTACCATACATGCTGATTCGAATTTTTTAAAAGATGAAATTTGCATAAATTTCAGTATCATTTCACTAATGCAATAAAATCAAAAAGTTTCAATGATATTGAAGTGATAGCTACTTAAGAAAGACTAATAAAAATTAGCTGAATCATGTTTTGAGCAAAGCAACGTATTGTTTATTGTTGGTGCTGTTATTGGCATTGTTGTTATAAAGAAATTTCTAAAGTACTTGCTATTAAAATCTCTGCAGAGCGTGCTAATAGTTTCTTATCATGCAGCTGAGCAGGGTCTGAAGAGTTCAGACAAATGGTGTGCTTATGAAGCGTCAAGTTATGTGAGCCAACCTCAGTCAGCTACAGGTGGATAAAGTTATACATTATGTCTGATCAGAGTATATAACATTATATTATTTTTTATGGTATTAGTATTTCAAAATTTATCTTATGTGAGTAAATTTTCCACCAGAGTAGCAGAACCAACACTACAAATGTAAGCATCAACACCATCGCTCCGGGGGTTGGGGGAATCTTTTGGGTTTCATGTTAGACAAGCTATAAACCTGGTTATTCCCATCCTAAGATATAAAGAGAATTAAACTGCCCTAATGTATATTTATGAGCCCGTCTCGAACCTTGATTAATTGCTGCTGTGGGGTTACGCTAATCATGCTGTGGGGTTACGCTACGCGTGCATGCTTAAAATAGTTGGAATGTGTCGATTGTAATTGTAATTACCGACTTCTATTCAGCCAATGTCTAATGCAAAAATTATCACCTGATGGTGCTCCAAAAATCAAGCTATTATAAGGTCAGCTTTTGTAGAAGAACAGTCTGAAAGACGCAGAGGCAGACTATGGTAGATAGGCAACTTGAGACTTGAGAGAGGTAAGTTTTCAGTTGGGAATGAAATGACACAGAGCGCACAGACATGGGGGGGAGAGAGAGAGAGAGAGAGAGAGAGAGAGAGAGAGAGAGAGAGAGAGAGAGAGAGAGAGAGAGAGAGAGAGAGAGAGAGAGAGAGAGAGAGAGAGAGAGAGAGAGAGAGAGAGAGAGAGAGAGAGAGACAGAGAGTGCCATAAAAACAGGCATTGAAACTGAAAAAGCTCGTTCACCATGAACATTTCTTCATTTCATCGTAATCGTAATCTTCAAATTTCTAAATCGCCACTCGAAAGCCAAGCACAGGGCACTAGCTTATTCATGAGCGCTGTGTCTAGTCAGATGGGTTGTCCAATAAGAGTAGTCCGAAGGAGTTCGTAGGTATGATCAGTCAAGAAACATTTGACAATAAGACACTACAACAACAGTCTCCAAAAAAACATTTAAGTACATTTCTTCTTTATTGTAGAAATCCTTACAAATTATATGATTTCAACTAGCAAAAGAATCGTTAATGTCACTAGATTTGACATCGTTCGGCATTCATTTTATCGTGATGATGATTGATGAAGTCCAGTGTGGGTGTGCGACATAGATTGAGTATTCGCATATTACGAATATTAAGATTTTCAAATATTCACGAATATTAACGAATATTAAAACTGCCAACGAATATTATATTCGTAAAATATTATGTTCTTCGAGGAAATTCTTTATTCTTAACTTGTTTTTTGTTATTTATGAAAATGTTTAACTTTTAGGCTGCTGAATGATTGTACAAAATTGAATTGGCGTACGCATAGGCCTATATCAGTAAGTTACAATAACTTTCATAGATTTATTGTTAAAAACTTACAGGTATAAATGCCAAAGCAGGAGGTAATAATGCCATATTACAGAAAAAACTATCCTGATCTCAGCATATTAAGCTAATTGCAAATTTCAATTCAGCCCTGCCCTGAATGCGAGTGAATGTCATGGAGATATTGTATTGTATTTAAACATTTATAAAGCGCCTCTAGTAGGGTAAACCGTTCAGAGGCGCTCCCAGTGCGCAAGGCCCCGTGAGAAGAAGCAGGTTTTGAGAAGAGACAGAGCAGAGGAGAGACTGACAGACAGAAGAGTTGAGCGAACAGAAGGAGACAGAGAATTCCAGAGAGAAGGACCAATTGAGACAAAAGATCGAGACTGAGCCATAGCAGTTCTAGACCGGGGAACCAATAGGTCAAGTCTGTTGGATGAGCGAAGTGGACGGTGGGAGGAAGCTGAGTGAGGACGAAGTAAGGTTTTAGTAAGATATTTTGGGGCAAGACCCCGTTGAGACTTTAGGATCAGAGTGAGGATCTTGAACTGTGTGCGAGCACGTAGAGGAAGCCAATGAAGTTCATCAAACATAAAGGTAGAGATGTGAGAGTACTTGGGAAGGCGGGCAATTAATCTAGCAGCTGAGTTGAGAACTGACTGAATCGGTGAAAGACGAACTTTAGGAAGACCAATGAGAAGAGAATTGCAATAGTCAATACGAGAACATATGAAAGCATGAACTAAGGTAGTGAAGATGGAGGAGGAGACAGAGCGACGAATGACTCTGAGGCGTCTTAAGTGAAAATATGATGAGCGTGTCAGATTGGAAATATGCTCAGTAAAGGTAAGTGAGCTATCAAGTACTACACCCAGATCCCGCACACTTGAAGAGAAGGAAAACAATGGGAATATATTCCATTCATATAGCCCTGAGATATACAGAAACTTAAACTGCTTTACCGGGTAACATTGCGGTTTCGATGGTTCACTTTAATCCGTTAACGAATATTTACGAATATTTACGAATATTAAAGAATCTTAATATTCACGAATATTTACGAATATTAAACCCAAAAGTCACGAATACTCAATCTATGGTGTGCGATGATTGTGTTTGCATGTAATTTATCTTTATATTCGAATGGCCAGTGCTTCAAAAGATTGTGATGCACGAGGGATCTTTGATAACATAGAACCCATACGCAAAAACATACCTGTCCAGTTTGCCTCAAAGACTCTTTTGATAACTTCTCAAAAGGTTACTAGTGTTTGTGGTCTGCACAGTAATGATGGGGGTTGCAGCTATTGTGCTGTCTTGTGTGGTCTTTTTTCCCCTTCAGAGTAACTGTTTATGCAAAGCTGTTGACCATTTCGCAAAAATCACAGTTACACAGAGTTGCTTGGTATGTGCCGCAAATGAAAGCAATATGCCTGAAAGATCAGCTCAGATATCACAAGTCACCCACACGGTTCAGTGAATTAGGATATCCTTTTGTTAGGCTGGTTCTGTTTAGCAGGCTCCACTTGTTACACTGCAAGATAACTGTTCATAGTATCTTTTATCTCGATACCATTTGCCATACTTAATTTGCTTGGGATGTTTAAACAGAATTTACAATTCATGCTTTCATCAACTGGCTTCATCCGAAGAACAAAGTTATGTGAAGTTTTAAGTCTGCAGTCTTTCCTCGTGTGAAAACTACTGTAACACTGGTTGTAATGTAATACAAAGACTTCATTGACATACAGCTCTAGAAGTATTGACTACCACGTGATTGAACATATAAGTTCTTAACTTAAATAAGAAATACTGCAGTGGGTCAGAGGAGTGAACAACTGAGAATATAATTTATCTATAACCATTATATGATTAAGCGCTCCTTAATAAGTTTTAGCTTTGGAATATAGCACTTTGCACTTAGTGAAGGCTTTACATGGCCTAACAACCGAACTTTCTGTTGCAAACCATTGAGTTTGGTTTAAGTAGTAACAGAAATAGCAATAATAGCCGAACCAGTAGAATGCTAATTTAGAATCTAACAATGATACTGACTCAGCTGATTTACTACATCATTATTAGCCAGCCTTGAGTGATACCTGGTAAGTCATTAGGAGGGGGGGTCAATTTGCTGCCATATGGTTCATGAATGATGACATACCAGTTTGTCATTTGTTCTCCATCATATATGCTATGCTGATGCTTGGCCGCCTGACAGCAGTTGGCAGTAAAATTATAAGCAAATACATTCTTGTGGTGATGATTGAACTGCGTCTAACTAAATACCTAGTTAGCAATGGAAAACTGGAAGCTAAAATTGCTCTACTGCAATTATTGTTGCATTCCGTAGCTTCTTAAGGTGTTTCCATTATGCCTGTGCTTGTAATTATGGCGCAATTATTCTGACACGTCATGCTTTCCGATTGTCTTCCAAACTTGTCACTACATTCAAAAGTGGATCCATTGACATAGTTCTTTGTCATTGTGATGTTGTGCCTTTGAGTAGTTTTTTTCTTGAAAGGGCGCTATATAAATTTCCGAATGAATGAATGAATGAATGAATGAATGCATTGATTCCAATGGTGTAGGTATTGGCCTACTTTATTCTTCTCTAAATCCATTTTGAATTTCTTGTTTCATGCTTTTCGTACAAACCCCAATTATGAAAACACCAGTTGTATATAGCCTATCTATCATCAAACTAGCGTATCGCATGTAACGGCTTTTAGTACGGTGGTAAGTAGTTATTTTTCAAACTGGACTTCTTTGGAAGACGTTGGGATAGGCGTTGCCACATTAAAGAAGAATCACCTGTGCATTCCTTTCCTTTTACATACCAGTGAGGACAGTCGCTCTAATAGAGTAGAACTTTGTCTTCTATTGAGATTCCTTCATGTGTGAAAACATGCTCAAAACACTCCCTCCCCCCATCATTGCCTCTCTTTTTCAAAGTTGTTCGGTTCTTTTTACCCGTTTTCTATTCGTGCGTGCGGCGTGCAACATCATTTGTCCATCGGAATCTTGTCACTGTCTCCTCCGCAAGACGAGAGTGATCATGGCGATTCCTTTGAAATCTTTGTATCAACTGCGGTGTCCGACTGTATTAACCCTTTGTCACTTTGTATGCGATGACAGACTCCCACGTATGGCTTCATGAGAATAATTGCTGCTGGGATTTGGACTGTGTGTCGAAACGTGGACATGACTGAATGGTTATTTGAATTTTGTATACATCTCAATCAGAACTGGCCTCATTCGTCCATGTCATGGTGTGTCAACGCTGCTGTCCATGCAGTCCTTTTTCGTAGATTAAAATGCACATTGAGTTGATGTGTGATGTATGACCGGAAAGCCGTTTATAGATTCACCATGGTTCATGCATGGTCTGTTGATTTATTGGTCAGATCAGACTAGTTATAATAATTGCAACCCATGAGATTTGTACAATGGTAAAGATTTACTCCTAAGTTTGATAGAGTTCCGTGGCTGGGATTTTCATGGTAATGTAAAAAGAATTCCCATTCGATGAAATTTCATTGTAATGTTGCCTTCAATGCATTGATTGGTACTGGCCTACAATGTCTGAATTTAGCCAAACCCTAACCAATACCATGCCAAAGACAGAGGCACCGTGATCCTGAATTCCTGACCAAGTATAAAGCCACTCGTGAATAAGCTGGTGCCCTCTGTGCTTAAAGTGTGAAAAGAGGTGCCTGGAAACCCCTCACCTTTTCACGTGTATTGGCCAAATAAGGGGCTGGACGCCATAGAGATTTTATAATAAGTGCCTGGACGCCATCCATGACCATCCTGACACACTTTAAGCCCTGGGTGCCCTTGCGATTGGCGTTTGAGTGATGCTTTAGAAGTCAGGAGTTTATGATTGCGATTGAAGATGTCCATTTAGCGTTCAATCGATCAATCAATCAATCAATCATGACTTATAGCACCACTTAAAGGCCCAGGCGCGCCCAACTTTGGCCAAGCGAAAGATGGCACAAGAAAACTCGTGTCCGCTTGACACGGTGTGTTGACACGTTGGCAATGCAGGCCTAAATGCTTGCAAGTTTGTGCAGAACCCAGTGAGTAATTACTGAAGAAATGAGCAGCTCACATTATAACTCGAATTTATCTTATTATGAGCACTGAGATGTGGTTTGTACATTCTGTGATATATTGTAAGGCCCCAAAAAAATAATGCTGTGTTTCCGGTAACAGAGCTAAAAAAAATTGGGTAGGTAGGTCGAAAAATATTTTTATTTTGGTAAAATATTTTTATACAGTGACTATCCGAAAAATTATACCCAACTACTCTTTTTTGCATAAAGGTACACGCTGCAACAAAGTACGTGTTCTGAGCAAGTATAAACTGCCTATTTCCCGACTGTGTACCTAAAATTGCTCTAGAAAACAATTCTATTAATTTCATTTTGTTGACATCTTTTCTGGTAAGATAAAGTGGGAAGGGAAGGGAAGATGAGTGCGAACAGAACCTCACTGCTAGGGTTCGTTCCAGACTGACCGAGCCAGTGACTAGTTACACCTAGAGGTTGCTAAATTTATTTTCCCTAGTCACCGTTAGAGGTGGCTCAAGTGAGAATGATAAGGTTTCTCAAGACTGGTAACCAGGAAGTAGTTAGGCAGGCGTGAAACTCTAAGTAAATAAAAAAATTTACACAAAATTTTCCGAGTCATGGAAATAAAAGTTAGTCTGTTGGGTTACCGGAAACACAAAATTTTTTGCCTAAGATCCAACTCTATACGGAAGGCAATGTCACTGCATTATGTAAATTTTTAAAAAAAATTTAAATTTTATTTAAAATTTTTTTTTTATTAAATTTTTTTAAAAAATAAAATTATTTTACAAAATTATTTGAGTCGCGGCAATGAAAGAGGGTCGGTCGGGTTACCGGAAACACAACATTATTTTTTTTTGCCTAATGTAATGTATATTGTAATATATTGAAATGTACTTCTTCACTTTCTTGCTGATTGCATTGCATTTGCTTGATATGCATCAGGAGCAAAATCAAAGACCACAGACTTATGCATCGGTCGTGTATTTTGTGATGTGTCTGAAAAACAAACAGCGCTATTTACTCACAGATTAATACCCTGAAGATGTGTTAAAATGGCTGAAGATTGTTTAAGTTTGGATGACAGTCGAGCTTGCCCGAGCTAAACAGTTTAAGCCTCTGGTATGCCGTGTTGGTCGAGCACTGATCTGAAAGCTATGCGAGAGTCCAGGACCGTAAGAAGAGGTACTCTTGTGTGAACAGGTTTCTACATGAAAAACTAAGGCCGAAGAGCGAAGAGAGAGAGAGAGAAGAAAGATAGAGATTGTGTGTGCGTGAGAATGTTGATATCCTAAGTTCAAGAGCAATCACTCATACTGTTGACTTACCGAATTAGATTGAAAAATTAATAATCGGATGTCCACAGTTATCCTTCGTGTGCCCGACAGAAAAGCCATTGGGATTGAAAAATCGAGTTTTAAAATCTGTTTATATGTAATTGTCTGGTTTGTATTAGAACCCATTATTTAAACGATTTGCAATAAATACATTCGTTGACGTTCGAACATTATCTGATGTGACATTGGACAATGAAATCTGCGTGAAAAATTAACCAATTTTCACGCGGTTCCAATTACTTGGCGGAAGGACCTTGAATGCTTGTTGTTTTTATCGATGATGGCATAAATCTGTAATAGTTTTACCATCTGGAGTGAGAAAGCTTACCATTCCGTGGATGGTATCACTAGAGACTAGTGTTAGATCATTCAGCTTGACATGTAAAGTTAGAAAATATGCAGTGTTAATACAATCCAAAAAATATGGCTAGTTCAGGTGGATATCCTTTTCAGCTATGCAACGGCAGTATCTTCTTTCACTGTTCTCATGAAAAAAAAAACGACAAAAACAACACATGGATAAATTGTAATTTAAATAAAAAAATGTCGTTCGTTCAAGTTGATATCCTCTTCAGCTATGTATCTTATATATCTTATATAGCAGTATCTTCTTTCACTGTTCTCATGGGAAAAAACGACAAAAACAACACATGGATAAATTGTAATTTAAAGAAAAAATGTCGTCAGTTCAAGTTGATATCCTCTTCAGCTATGTATCTTATATATCTTATATAGCAGTATCTTCTTTCACTGTTCTCATGGGAAAAAACGACAAAAACAACACATGGATAAATTGTAATTTAGATAAAAAATGTTGCCAGTTCAAGTCGATATCCTTTTCAGCTATGCAATGGCAGTATCTTCTTTCACTGTTCTCATTTTAAAAAAACAGACAAAAACAACAAATGGATAAATTGTAATTTAAATAAAAAATGTTGCCAGTTCAGATTGATATCTTTTTAGCTATGCAACGGCAGTATCTTCTTTCACTGTTCTCATTTTAAAAGAAACAGACAAAAACAACAAATGGATAAATTGTAATTTAAATAAAAAATGTCGCCAGTTCAAATTGATGTCCTTTTTAGCTATACAATGGCAGTATCTTCTTTCACTATTCTCATGGGACAAACCCAGACAAAAACAACAAATGGTTAAATTGTAATTAATATAATATCTCCATAGCAGTATATTAAAGTCAGCTTTTAGTGCACAAGGCTCCATTTCTTATATATATAGTATTTACTGGCACGGTGGCACCATGATTTGCTCTTAACTTTCGTTGATTCAGATGTTTTTGCATATATATTGGGGAAGCTGCTCTCAAGGTGTTTAGGGGAGTTAAGTTATGCATTTATGGATTGATGACACTGGGTACCATCACATTAATATTTCAGTGCACAGCCAGTTGGGGCTGCTATAATTTTATGCTGCTGATCCTATGATAAACTAAGTTCATGCTGAGTTTAACTGTGCAGGTGTTTAGCTACAGGTAACAATAGGCTTTGTTTTGGCGTCTGTGACAATTCCTTGCTGTACCTGGTCACTGTCAACTTTGGTGTGCTGTAGTACAACGGAATTATTTTAAGCCATTGTTTCTAGTGCTTTGTAGATTTTTCAGTTGATTTCAGCTGGATGTCTGTGAAAGTGTTGTTAATAGTGGCTGAAATATTTGCATTCTAAAGTGTTAGTCGGGAATTCGTCTGGCCAAAATTCTTTATGCAAGAAGCACTTAAATTGTCGCTGGTTTTTTATGCTGATTTTATTTCTGCGATTATATTTTTGCTTTGCCTTGATTTGTCGCTTTGTAACGAACTATCATCGTTTTCATTTGAATATGAATTAAAACTTCTCTCAAGTCCTCTCCCACCCACTGCTGGTTTTATCAACTATTGTTGATGCTATCTTCTAAATGCATTGCCTGAGGCTCCCATACGGTATTATCTGACTGTTACGCCAATAGGTGTCTGGGTGGCATTTATGCTGCGTACTTAATGCCATGACTGATTCTCAGGTAACGTTTGACGTGTTTCACAGGTAACTTCTGACATGTACCAGTCTACTTGCAGAGGTTACATGTATACCATTTCAATAGTAAACAACTACATTTTTTTTTTTATCATGATTAATGCTCTCGAAATTCTGCTGCTTTGCGTATGACACTTTTGGTTTAGAACATAGCATTGCAGGTCCTTTACCTTGGTGGTGATGGCATTTTTGCTGTTGTATTGCTTGTTTGACTGGCGGGAGTAACTTTTATTTTGGGGACAATCTTTGTCCCATCCATAGTGTTAGGTGTTCTGAGAAGCTTTCGACAGAGTTATATTTTGCCGAGTTTTATTGCAATAGAAATGAATGCAATTGCGCAACATTTCTTATCTAGCAAGCAAGCAAGCAAGCAAGCAAATGATTGAGGACAGGAAGTTTTTGTGTGAACAAGTTTCTGCTTTCAAAGTTATCTGATTTATAATTCGATAATCAAACATGTTGCGGTAAGAGGGTGCACTGCCAGGTAAACTTCAGAATGCATTTTAGTTTCATTTTCAATTTTTTCATCCAGGTCTTGGTGGTTTTATGCAGGAAGTTGGGGTTGTTTTTTAGAAAAGAAAAACCATCCTAGTCAGGACTATGGAGGTTGTAGAGTAAAGTAATGCGATTTGTAAACTGAAATGGAAATGATGAGAGTTTTTTGGTGCTGGTTGGTTGAACCATGGTATAGGGCAGTATTCAATGCGAGAGATGTGTCCTGATCTATTTGCTGTTTACTTGTTGAATCCTTGAGTGCACAGATACATGTATGGTGCTCAGCAACTGAGGAAATTTTTAGCATATGATATCTTGCCAACATTTATTATGCTGCTTCTGATTTGATCAACTGATTTGATCAACTGATTTGATCAACTGATTTGATCGACTGATTTGATACAATCTCTTCGTAACACGTAGTGGTAGCCAATGACCAGATTTTACAGATCTGTGTGGGAGCATATTGACAAACCCTGAAGAGTTTATAGGGTGAAGGATAAAACGAAGTGTTGACTACGAAACACTGGCAGTTTGTAACCCTAGTGGCACAACTACAAACACTTTGTGAGTAGGTCCAAATGCCAGCCATGACTTTTGTGACAAGTCGACCATGAAATGCCAGCGATAAAACGTGGACTGACGCACGTACGGCCCGATTCTATTGTGCAACATTTCAGCATATGCGCTACGCATGTGAAATTGTGAGCTGAAAGGAATAGGCGTTTAGGCCGCCGTCTTGTATTGTGGCGAATTCAGCGTATAAGCCTCAAGTTTGTTATCAAAGGAGGAGAAGTGGCAGCTCCTGTGGAATCCCATTGCCAAACAAACAAATAGTTCTAATTCTGATATTGGAGAGTGCTGGAGGATGGTCAAACCCTTGCAGCCTTTAATACTTATTAAGGATGCATGGATTCAAACGTTGATGTTTCTTACTTGCATGTTTCTATGCAGCAATGTCATTGCATACTATCTCTGGGTTTTGCTCTTTCCTTATTCCTTAGGTGGCAGCTAAATTGCATAAAGCATGCACCTTGCGTGGCTGCAACTTTGTGGTTTATGTCTTCTGTGATTAGCGTTCTTGTGAATTGTTTGAATTGCAGAACCTGTAAATGTGCAGCGCAGTGCGTTTGCAGGCGTTTCATTAAAGAATAAATATTATTATTGTTATTATTGCAATGTGTGATATGCTATTGTACTCCTTGGTCTTCTTTCTCTGCCGTATGGTCTTAGCTTTCAGCACTTGTTTTTTTTGTCTGGTTGTTTAATTGAAATTCGATCTGTGCAACTTGTCTCGTGAGTCACGA
Source organism: Lumbricus terrestris (assembly GCA_949752735.1). NCBI lineage: Eukaryota > Metazoa > Annelida > Clitellata > Crassiclitellata > Lumbricidae > Lumbricus > Lumbricus terrestris. The sequence continues at coordinate 10,507,147 of OX457039.1, forward strand.
ACTCGGTACATTTGAACTATGAATTATGGAGGCAAATTACGACAGATTTACGGTCATCACGTACATTCATCATCATGGCTCATTCGTTTTTCCTGCTTTCTGTTCTGTACTGACACATGATAGTTACAGTTACAGTTAAGGAAACCTGGTATATTATAGTTTGCTGGTTTGCACTTAAAAGACACTGAAACTTTAGTCTTCTTAAACCGACAACTTGTGACGGGTGAATCAGATCTCTCTTGACATAGCTTGTTTCAGTCACTGAAATTGTGAAGTGTCAACAATTACGGTACAACTAAAAACTGTTGACCTATGCTAGTGTGCTAGTAAAGAGGAACTTTACCGATGCAATAACATTGGCCCTGTTAGAGGCGCTTCGTGAATGTTTTAATACAATACGATACAATACAATATTGGGCTGAAATTCCTTGTTTTTTTGCCTACAGTTTGTCGTGGAACAACGTCAGGGCTCGGGCATACAGACGACCAGTTTGAGCGTTACCACATCTACAAGACGCTCTACACCAACTGTACTCATGTTGACGGCAACTTGGAAATCGTCTTTCTCGGCAACTATTCGTTGGACTTTAGCTTTCTGCAGAGCATACGAGAGATAACCGGATATGTGATCCTTATTGCCAACTACGTTGACTACTTTCCACTAACCGGACTACGCATCATCCGAGGACGAACGCTCTACGTTCATGAGGGGAAATACTACAGCTTGTACATTGCCTTAAACTTCGACCCTAACACGCCAAAAGTTGGCCTGAAAGAACTCAGATTTACATCTTTACACGGTATTTATTTTATATTATTTGTGAAATCTCCAGCTTTTTTTAACATTAGCACGGAGATGTTTTGTACCTGAAGAGCCAAATTCGATGGACATGCAGTGTGTCATGAGTGGGAACTGGTGACCAATGTGGATACAACGAATAAGAATGTTTGTTCAGGCAGCTGTTTATTTTCATGTTGGTTAACTCTGCTTGCTCTACACGAATGTCTTTCTAAAAGAATTTTCTCTCTGCTCTTTGCCTACTCTGAGAAGCTGAGAGATTGGTCAGCATTTCCCGGTAGTTAATTTTGAACCATTTCAAGCATGGCACATGCTTAACATATGTACAGACTGCAAATCACATTGCATTTAAAGAAAAGCTAAATAAAATATGGTTGCATTGAGCTGTCACATCCTAAGGATTATATATTTAGCGTGTATTTGAATTTGTCAGAGATAGAGATTTTGTTTTCTGGGTGATTTAGTTTTCTGCGTGGTTTTGTCTGATTTAGAAATTCTTGTCGGGAGCGTGTTTATCTTCAAAAACTTCAATCTCTGCTATCACGACACGGTCAACTGGACGGATATCTTAAGCGGAGAGGGAGCTGAAGTCGTCATCCGAGCGAACGACGAGAAGGATCCGAGTCTTTGGGGGACATGTAGGCATTCGAATTTCATTTCATGATTTGTAGGTTTCTCTAGTGTATTGTGACTTGATTATACAATACAGCAATACAATACAACTGAAATTTCATATCGCCCTCGTAACAAAGCTCGGATGGGCACACATGCCTCGACGGTGCAGCTGCAATTGTATTTCAGAGCAAATTTTGTGAGTGAAGGACTTGTTCAAGGTCCCTACAAGGTAATTGCCTCGGACAGGGATTGAACCACACTTTTTTTATTGAAACCAAACACGGCAAACAGTCCTAGTGAGTGTATGATGTGCTTCTAATGCAATAGGTGGAGACGGGCAGATCTCTTGAAAACTTTTGTCAGTCACATAGTAAATTTGTTAGTTGAAGGTAGATACCAAAATTTCTATGCAGAAGTTGCAGCCGTATGTAATATTATATATGTGTGAAAAGCTTCTCTAGATAATCAGAGATGTCTTTAAAGTCTCCAAAAGAAAGAGCATATACATGTACCTACTGACAGATCTATAATGCTAATCGTTTCAAGCCATGATTTGCATTCATTTGAATATGGATGATTGCCACGAGTGCTTGTAGACCTTCTTGGTGTGTGAGTAAGTGCGTGAATAAGTATGCAAGTGCTTCACGATGTTGTTAACATTCGTCATGATGTCTGTCATTGGAGACGTCATACTGAGAACTCCAAACGATAAGTTTTGCTGTATGATTTCGCAATGTGTTCCTGCACCATATAAATTGTCGTAATTACTATTAGATTATTAGTATTATTATTAATGGAAATGGCCATAGTTCAGGGCTTATAGTGTGCCTGGACGGTCATGGACGGCGTCCATGCACTTGTTTTAAAATCTGAATGCCATCCAGCCACTTAAAAATAAGTGGAATTGGCGAGCGCAGACTGGAAAGGTAAGGGGCATCCATGCACTTCTTTTGGAGAGGTAAGGGGCGTCCATGCACTTCTTTTGGAGAGGTAAGGGGTGTCCAGGCACTTATTTTTCCACACTTTTGGCACTGCCATAGTTGCTTGTGTAATGCTGTTGCTACGTCAACTCCTTTCAACCTTATGATTGTGAGGTGATGAAGCCTTTCTTTTAATTGGTATTCTATGACTGATCAGTGTTTTCGATTAGAATTCGTTTGCCTTTGAGTGATCAAGTGCGTGATCTGTAATGAAGCGTGTAAATTCAACGTCTCTGAAATGTGCTTATTCTGAGGTATGCATGGTAGTCATTAGGTGTTGTTGCTATATAAAAGTGAGTACTATTTTAATTTAAATGTCTCTGTGCTGTAGGTGGTGAGTGCCACGAGAGCTGCGGACGCCATTGTTGGGGCTCTGGTCCTGAATACTGTCAAGAATGTGAGTAGTTCAGCAGCTGCACTTGGTTCTATCATTTTCAATTTCACAGATCATTCTCTAGACTAACAACCGCTTGATTACTAGTTGCAAGCGTGAGTTTCCTAAAATCACAATCTTTTGTATTTTATTGATGCTTGAAAAATTTGCTTATTTCCTCCAAGTTGGTTTCTGTTGGTCTTAATTGTTTCTCTTGGGTTGGCATTCTGCTAAGTATTTTGCGAATGAGGATTTGGTTATAACTGCCATAGTTATGTAGGTTTTAGTATTGTTCTTGGTGATGTTGGTTTAAATTGTTCTTCTTCACTTTCTTTATTTTAATTTTTCAAACAATCGATCGATCAATTAATGAGTTCATTGTAATAAATCAAATCATTTACAGTAGCATGATTCACAATAATGGTATGATGAACAGGAAGGCCCTTAAAGGATTCTTGCTAACAGGAACACCTATTTGCTAATGTTACTCTAATGAGTGACAAGAAGACGGTTAACAGCATGAATTGACAGCGTCCTTCACTTTAGAAATTTTTCGAAAGTTAGTTCAAATATTTTTCTCGAAGGCTTAATTTATGCTCTACCTGGATATCTTCACAGCGATTTTGAGAGGCACTCGTACCCTTTTGACGTAACTAACGGCGGTGATGAATTTTTATACATATTCATGAAGCCATTACTTAATGTTTATTTATGTAACATTGCATTGTGCGTTGCTCGGAAATTGCTTGCTTGCTCACATTTGGCGTGTACATGCTAAAATTTCAGTGACTCGAGTGTCGTGCAGTCCGCAGTGTGATGGACACTGCTTCGGACCGTTGCCCAGTCAGTGCTGTCATCCGGAGTGTGCTGGAGGATGTACAGGCCCTGGGACTTCACAGTGTTGGGTAAATAAGTATTTTTCTGCACATTTCTTAAGCACCGCTAGTTACCTATCAATTGACGAGACAGTGATCGATGATTCGGATGACTCATCTTGCGTCGAGAGTTGCCTGGAGCGCGGCGTACACAATAGATGTTTTACGCGGAGACGCAGACCCACGCGCACTTCATTGTTGTCAATTTGCCGTGTCCCACGTTCAGGCGGAATTGTCGAGAAATCTTAGAAGTATTTTTAAGTGAGGTTTTTTTATTGAGTGTAGAACAAGTTCAATATACCAGCCATATTTGGATATTTCCTGTAGACCATGCGCATATTTAGGGAGTGGTTACGGATTCAAACTCCCCAAAATATGTAATTTCATTAATTTTTTTTAACTAATTCTGTGTGTGTTGTGCAACCATGTCCATTGGACTCCCGTCCTTCAAAATGGAAACCCCAAAAATTTTGTCGGGCTATACCACTGCAGAACGCAAGGGCCATTGAACTGAGTGCAGTGATGGAGTTTAGAGATTGTGTTGTCGTGGGTATGTCACAGGTATTAGCAATATATACAGATGCATAAAAATATTCTGTGGCTGAAAGTTTTTTGCTGCTGTCTTTTCTTCTCTTGTATTTTTGCCTATGCATCCCTTTTTTGTCGATTTAAAAAAATTCCATCTAATGTATTGTATTGCCGTTGCAGCTGCTGAGTATTTGAGACTTCGTAATTAATGTAGATTGTAAGACTGTGTATATATATTGAAAATTCGCTATCTTTAGTTTCTTTCAAGTGTATAGGGCTTTTCATGGCAAATGGACCATGACAGCAGATTGTGCAATGTAAACAATTTGAACAAAAATTAATGGTTGAATCACTGTTTAGAAGTCCAGCTCCCACGCCTGTGAGGACAACAAAACTTTATGATGCCTTCAGAACAAACTAATAAGAAGCGCCAGTAAGACTGGTTTAAGTTGACTTTATGGCATCAGAAACCATATCTACATTGTAGATATCTGTCAGAACATCATAAAATGTGTAATATGATGTGTGATTGCCTAAGAGTTTGCATAGTAACACCAAATATAAAGGTTTTTAGACTCCCACAAGGGCGTCTATTTGTAGGGTCCTTGAGGAGATCTTGGAACGAGCAGTTGCTTGGTGCCATTGTCTGACATTGTTGGATGAGGGGTTTGTTCTTTAAATATGACAATTAAAAAGTAGTACAGCATTATGGATTCTGCGCTGTAGCCATTTTCCCTTCTTGCACTGAACTTGAATTTCTTAGCTTTGTGTGCATGCATTGGTGCCTGCAGATATGGGCAAGAGGGAACTTGCCACCCCTCGTAAAAATTGACACCTATTTTTTTGAAAACTACTACATATTACTTCTTAGCAAATTTCTTTGTACTAGAGCACTAGGGTGCTAAAAAAGTCAAATTTTCCATTTAAAAACCTCTATCGATGAAAAAACACCCACGTTCTTAATTTCCTGTTTTCCCTTTTTCAAGCTCTTCCTAAAAAATCATATGTGACCGTTGTGTTTTGCCACGCCTGCAAAGCTATCTGCAGGCGTTCCATGTGTGCATGACATCCCGCCGGTGGGTCTCTATTATGCAAAGTTTAAGTGATTTGGGACGTTTGTTATGTAAACCAACTTTTGCTGTTAGAGAGCTTATCACCTTTGTATTTCAATTGGTAATCAAAAGAGGTTGGAAGTTAATGCATGCATATATGCATATAGTCTGTATCCTTGAGGCAGTTGACTGATGAGACAAATATGTATATATATATATATATATATATCGTTTATTCAAGAAGATGAATTTGACATACCCTAACTTATTACACGAGGAAGGAAATTAAAAGTTGGCTGAACTATCTGTTATGTATGTTACATCGTATGCATGTTACATATGAGCTTGTGTGTGTGTACTGTGTAGGTATGCCAGTTTTAAGTTTGTAGCAGAGCAAGTTTAAAACGATACAATACTAATAGCATTTGCACCAGCCTTTCCTTCTTTTGATATACTTTTCTGCCATTTTAGTTTTACCGACCTGCTATGTAACATGCAACTTTTGTATCGGACAGTTGCTTGAACACTTTAAATTGCTTAAAGTGGGGCTTCAGCATTTACAGATTTACGCAAAATTTAAGCCAGGCGAGGTAGTTTCAACTATCCTGACAATTTTCACTATCATATTACACCGTATGGTTGCTGATTAACTAACTATGTTTGAAACTTTTTTTATTTAGTCATGCAAGAACTTTGACAATGGAGGAGTTTGCGAGAACGTTTGCCCAAGGTTTGAGATCTACAGTCCACAGGAATATCGATTTGTGCCGAATCCCAACGTCAAGTACGCGTACGGAAGTCTGTGTGTGGACAAGTGCCCTGGTGAGTAGATGCTGGGAGCACCTCTGAGTAGGTGCCTTTGAAAAGCGACTGCATATTTTGAAATAGTATTGGAATGGACTCCCGTACATGCACTGTGCTTACTGCCTTGAAATAATCTGTCTGCTTTCGACCAGGTGCTCAAGACCTTTCTTTTACCGTGGCTGGGCTGGGAGCACCTCTGAGTAGACTTGATGAAGGAGTGCTATATAAATTATCAGAATGAGTGTATGAATGAAAAGTAATTTTAATAGAAAATGTTTATAAGACCTTTGTAAGAAAATTAAAAGAAGTAGTTGTATGAGAAAAGTTTTAGCAATAACACTGCAAAATCACACCCATATTTCATGCTTATAATTTAATTATTATTTCAGATGGTAAACTATAAGTAAATTTGGAAGAACCAAGAGAGCTAGTCTTGTTACTGCTTTCATCTGGCTCGAAGTATAAGAGAAGTCCATGCAAATTCTGCAGCATAATTGAATTTTCTACAAGAAATCGATGTTAGCTCTGCAAAAATAATTGAATCGAACTATCCTTCTTCGGTAGAGTTCTCAATCACTGTAAGACCACTTGACAGCAGAGTCTACAGATGTCAATACATGAATTTTTAGTCTCATTGATTTATATTCAGTTGCAAATCTGTGTCATGCTGTGTATCTTGATCGCACTTTTTGCTTATTTGCATGACATTAATGAGGAACACCCTCCCTGGCAGTCTATGTTTTGTAAACACAGCACTTGAGCATACAAATGGGTGAATTGAAGAACTGGTTTGTCAATGAATAGACTATCAAAGAGGATGAGTTGGGCAAGCTTGCTTCCTAGTCTATAATAATATCTAGTTCCTGAAGAGGCTCTTAAAAACATACAGGTACATGTGGGTATGTATGTATGTATGTGTGTGTGTGTGTGTGTATGTATGTATGTATATATGTATGTATGTATGTATGTGATTTATCCATGCGATATGTACCTAGGTGTGTATATATGTATGTATGTATCAGAACACTTGTGTAATCCAGCCATATAATAGACAACAGGTAGACTATTATGATGAATAGTTTTTATAAGTGAACCCATCGGAAAACGAGGACATGAGGAAAAGAGTGGAATGATTGTTTGTCAACATTTTTATTTCGTGAAAATACTGACGAGAAATTGTGTGGGGATGTGGCTTATGTGTTTGACAACGTGGGTGAGAAAATGTTAGCATTTAGTTTTAGTGTGTTCAATGCATTGATCTTGATTTACCTGATTTTGTTTTACAATTGTAGCTCACTTAATGACTGATAAAGGCGCTTGTGTTCAGGATTGTGGCGCCGGATACACTGCTGGAAAGGACCGCGCTTGCCATCAATGCAATGGACCTTGTCCTAAATGTAGGTACTTGATCAGGTGTCTCTCAAGCGTGATTTATTTTTGTGTTTGTCAGCATCTTTCTTAAATCATTTACTGGCAATAAATCCATCACCAAAATGCCACCGTAGTACCATGCTGTCAATTGCCACCGTAGTACCATGCTGTCAATTGCCACCGTAGTACCATGCTGTCAATTGCCACCGTAGTACCATGCTGTCAATTGCCACCGTAGTACCATGCTGTCAATTGCCACCGTAGTACCATGCTGTCAATTGCCACCGTAGTACCATGCTGTCAATTGCCACCGTGGTACCATGCTGTCAATTGCCACCATAGTACCATGCTGTCAATTGCCACCGTGGTACCATGCTGTCAATTGCCACCATAGTACCATGCTGTCAATTGCCACCGTGGTACCATGCTGTCAATTGCCACCGTGGTACCATGCTGTCAATTGCCACCGTGGTACGATGCTGTCTCCTCGGCTCGACTTCCTGGATTTTGACCTGACCATGGAACGAAAGGAGCGATTTGGCTATGTCGGATTTTATTTGGAATAGCGCCCGTGTGAATAAGCTGGTCTTTCTGACGTGACTTTTATTAGTGCTGTGAAATTCTCAAAGATTTGCATTACATTGCATTACAATTCAGTCATTTGTCAGAAGTTCTTTTGAAGAAATGGTCAGCTTTAATACTGTAGCAATGCTGTAGCACTTCCTATGCTACAGTGTAGCATAGGGAGTGCCAGTTGGTGAGCGTGACCGTGGACTTCTGAGTGAATAATTTGGATGTCTTCGTTCTCTTAACCCTTTAAGAACGAGCTGCATGGGTTCCCATGGATTTGTTGTGCCAGCTCAGCATTAAAGGGTTAATAAGTTACAAGGTTTTGGGATTGTCAGCGGGCAGGGTGGGTTCTACCTGTATGTCGGAACCTGCTAGTCGTCACTTTTCAGGTGTTTGACATCATTGACCTCTGTTGAATTTTGTAATGTGTTAATTAATAAACTCTAAAGCATATTCAAGAGATTCGAGAATATAAATGGAGATCAACTCTCATAGCTGTGTACGTTGCACTAGAACAGAGCACTGTTTATGCAACACACATCAGATGACTTGTTGAAAGGCTGATCTTGCAACTTGGGTGGGTGAGCCTCATTTGACTCACTTGCTGTGTACCTGTTGGTACACTAAGTAGGTTCTTCATGCGCATTTGCTGACAACAGTTCTCTATTGATGTTTTGTCGTAGGTAGAGGTGCGTATTAAATACAGAATAATCTAATGGAGGCGTGCTTGATTAAGCTCGATAGAATCTGTGTTTTGAGATGAATCAATCAGATAATCTTCCATGTAACATCATGAGTTTTTGTAACTTGACACAGTCTTGTTAGTGTCTTTGCAGAATTGCTGAATATTGACCTGATAACGGTTTTGGTTGGTCATCCCAATGCAGTATTGATTTCCTATTGTTGGATTGCTACGATTTATTGATTTCCTATTGTTGGATTGCTACGATTTATTGATTTCCTATTGTTGGATTGCTACGATTTATTGATTTCCTATTGCTGGATTGCTACGATTTAGCTGCTCCAACTGAACAATTTTTCAATCTTGACTCTGCTGTTTGCCTTTACCATCATTTTACCCTTTAAGACGTAATATCATTTACTTTTAGAATTCTGAAATTAAGTTTTTTGAAAAGTAATGTTTCTTTTGAATAGCTTGCCAGATAAAGTTCGATGATAGCGACTTCATTAACGCACTCAACATCAACAACTACACCGGTTGCACAATCATCCAAGGAAGCATAAAGATTCTCGATACAACTTTTACTGGGTAACCAATCTATCTGATTTCGATCTTTATTCTTTTCTGATTACTGTTATTATCATTGAGTTTTTATATAGTGCACCTTCAAGGTAACTACTCAGAAGTGCTCCCAGACCAAGCACAACCAAATTGAGTAGGTTTTAAGTGAAAAAGGAACAGAGTGGTGTGACCTCTAGGCACCAAATGGAGGGTAACAGGGAGTCCATTCCAGGTTCTAAGGCCAGCCACTGAGAAAGGCTCCCTCTGTATTATAGCAGTCCGCTAGTGAGGGGTGAAGAGCTGAGCTTGATCAGCCGATGGGAGAGCAGATCGCCGGTGGACACGAGAGGCGGGACAGCCGAGCTCCTGCAAGTACATGAGAGTCAGACCCAGACCCTCCATGCTGTGCCAGACCAATTGTTGCCTACACTTAACTCTCTTTCTGATGATGCTATTTGGTTCTGTTGTGTCAATCTTTTGTGTGTTTGACCGTTTGTCGATATGCTTTGCTTTGTCTTCAGCGATCGCTATCTTAAGACTGGACCAATGCGACCGAGTCAGCTTTCAGTTCTTGAGACTGTCCAGGAGGTGACGGACTTTGTCCAGATCCAGGCAAACCATCCGCAGTTCCGAGATCTGTCTTTCCTCAAGAATCTGAAGATCATACATGGTCGAAAGCTGGACAGGTCAGTTGAAGAAATCTCGTTTTACTTTACTTGCTGAAGGCTGCGAATGCATGGTTCACATTGGTGGTTTGTTAAAACCGGTTCTACGTTAGTTTTTGAAGGCTGTTAATGCAGAGTGGGTTGCTGAAACTAGTTTTACTTTAGTTTTGAAGGCTTTTGCTGCAGAGTAGGTAGCTAAAACTGGTTCTACTTTAGTTTTTGAATGCATTATGCTGAGTGGTGCACTTTAAAACCGGTTTTACCTTAGCTTCTGAATATACTCTTAATGCTGAATGCTTCGCTATATTAATAGTTCAATGACCTATTATTTTCTTAGTTTGTATTTCGTAATCATGAGAATTTTGGGTTTTTTCAGAGGTCGTGCCTCGCTACAGATATTCAAGACCAGTCTCGAGAGTTTGGGCTTGGAATCGTTAGAAGAAATCAGCTTTGGCCACATTTATATAGCGAATAATTCGCGCCTGTGCTACGCAAATGGCATCAATTGGATGAAACTGAGACAAAGCAACCAAACAGCCGGACAAAAGATTATCGTTGAATTCAATCGCAATTCCACGTCTTGCGGTAAGTTAATCAATCAATCAATCAATCAATTAATCAATCAATCAATCAATCAATCAATCGCTTGAATTTATCAAGGCCTCTTCAAGAGTTGCTTCTTAGTGACACCATATTATTCTAACATGAGTTTTAAGTGGTTCAGAATTCTCCTTCTGTTCACTCTACAATTTGTATGGCAATCTCTCTTCTTCCTTCTCTCTCCTCAAAACCTGAAGGAGGCACTTTATAATTGCTTACATGCAATACAATACAATATGGGATTAACCTGCTTTTGTGTGTGTGTATTTAGTTGATATTTGGATAATATTTACTGTTACTAAAGTGCAACTGAACTGTTGTCTGACCTTTTTTTGACTTGTCTTCTTCTCTTCTTCAGTAGTGATCATTAACTGATTGTATTGTATTGTATTGTATTGTATTGTATCAACCATGGCATTTGGTGTGCATCTTTATTAGTATTGTTGCATGCGGTCCCAAGTCGGTTTTCGATTATCATCTCACATGCAGAAGAGAAGCAACGAAAGCCTCCCAAATGTTCCACTTTTGTGTGATGGAGCTTTTGTTTACTGGCTCTTGGAATCCTGGGATGGTGCACACTTCATAAAGTTTCTGGTAGCTGCCCTTTGTCTCAGGACCATTGTTGAGTAGATGATCTTTCAAGTTCACTATATTGGGCTTATTACAGAGATTGAAATCTCGGGCTAGCGCAGTCCATGCATGGGGACCTTTAATGATATTCACGCATTCAAATGAGCAGTGGTGGATTGGTAGTGAAGGATATTACTCGTCAGTTCCTTGAAAAATGAATTGAATCAAGAGGCCGTTAAATAAATATGTCGATTTACCATAGATTTCAGAGATGGCTCTGATCTGTACTCCCCACTTTGTAAACAGAAGAGCAGCCTGGAACACTCTAATTGATTGTCTGTTGTCTCTGATCTGTACTCCCCACTTTGTAAACAGAGGAGTACTCTAATTGATTGTCTGTTGTCTCTGATCTGTACTCCCCACTTTGTAAACAGCGGAGTACTCTAATTAATTGTCTGTTGTGTCACACCTGTTTACGTGTCTCTATTGAAACTACTCAAGGCTGAAGGATCATTGACCCTTTTCTGCTCTAACTTATGCCGAGATCTTATCTCTCATTAAACGAATAATTATATGTATATATATATATATATATATATATATATATATATATCTGGGTAGCCCTACTGTTTCTGCCTGTTCTCTCAAGACTGCAAGGACCACGAAGTAAGCCAAAGGGAACCAGGTACCTCTTGTGTTCATTGGACATTATAAAAAAAATGCTAAGTACTTTAAAACCAGATTCGATCATAAATCGCAATGATGTGATTGTTTCATCCGATTCTTTTTATGTAGCTCAAGACTTTGAGGTGTGTTCTGCGGAGTGTACTGGCGATGGGTGTTGGGGACCACTGGACCACCAATGCTTGTCCTGCAATAATTTCCGTCTCGGCAATCGCTGCATTAAGAGCTGCGACACGGAGCAAGGCATCTTTGCGTCCGGGGAGAAGGAGTGCCAGAACTGCCATGCGCAGTGCATGACAAACTGCACTGGACCAGTAAGACTTTCATCACTAAGTACTCTATTACAATCGATATTTACATAATACAACTGTATTTGATTTTTTTCCAAAGTTCGAAAAGTGTTCATGATCATATGACAGAACATTGATGGCACTGAGCCAAGGTCCTTGTATCGTAGCAACCTCAAGCGAACCTCCGTTTTACGGGCTGAGCACTCTAGCCGATGTGAAATATTTAATCCATCTGCAAGTTGAAGCATTCTAATAATATAAAACTGCCAAGGAATTTTTTAAAGTGCTGAAATATGGCTGTGTGGCAGGTCTAAAACATGTGACTTCAGGTTATTAGAGGGGTTTAATTTGTGTGTGGATTACTCAAAGTCTTGATCTCATGGCTAAGCTAGACATTTATACCACATATGAACTAAGCAATTGATTTCGATAGTTAATCATGACTCATCAAGAAAACTTGTAATCAGACTAAATATATACGAGACCACAATCTAATATTGTGGCCAACAGCCTACAATGTCCTACATAATGACAGCATAGACAGGCGATGAAGCATGGAACCCTGTTCCATCTGGGTTTGTTATATTTTAAATGTCCTGTTAGTAGTTGGTGTTGCTTCGTAATAAAACTGTAGGAAATAAGTTAGAAAAATCCTTTGGTTTTTTTTACCATGCCTCGTGTGCAAGCCAAATTATGAATATTGCAGTCTATCCTCAACCTTTGGTATGATATATGTAAATTAGGCAAGAATTGTTTGATAAAAATTACTGTTATGATGATATTGCATGCAAAATAATAATTAAGGTTTTTTAAATGAGTAATCAAACTAATCATTTGATATGATGTTTTTAATAATGAGAAGATCTGTTTTGCTGGCATTTGCAAGAGAATCATTCTTTTTGTCTGCGTCACACACACACACACACACACACAGAGTTATTGTTGCCTCTTTGTAGCTTTCTCGTCAACTTGACTGCATTCCCCACTTTGACCCAGCTTTCACACGACAGAGTTTTGTAGATGTTTAGCCAAGCATAATAATATGTTGCTGTGATTGTTCCTCCTGCTGTCATTAGCGACAGTCATGTTGTGCATAGAATAACAGTGGCTCTGACCTGCATATATGCGGCTCAGTGCCTTCGTACATGTATATATCGAAGTGACAACTCAGGCAGTTCACAGTCGAATGCTGGTTTGCATGGGAACTTGTTCGATGCTTTGCTAAATTAAGGCTACTTAAGGTTTCTCACACAACAGTCATTGTGTTACTCTATAGCTATTTGTATTGTATTTGTAAAGTGTGTGGTTTCCTGTCATGATCATGGTTATATGTGCTTATTTATTAAGTTGTACTGTATGGTTTGCCATCCCAGGTAGTGGTATTTGTAGTTATCCGTGACCAAATTCTGTCTTCATTCTTGATGTTGATATTGTACTATGTTTTTGTGCAGTCATTTGATAAATAGGCTATGTCAGTTTCTGATTAGTAAACGTTCAGTATGAAATTTCCTATTAATTTTTAAAGATTCATTATGACTGCATATTACCAGTATTCGTTCTAAGACCTGAAAAGAGTCCAAATAGATCATTTGCCACCAGTGGGTTACTGAGCCTGCCTTCTGGAATGCCTTTCCCTCTCTTCACGGGTTCCATGCTTTCCAGATCTGTTCGTACATCCTCTGTCTCGCCTCAAAACCTATTTCTTCTCTCAGGGTACCGTACTTGCAAAGGAAGCGCTACAGAATGGTCATTGCTTTGAGCGGTTCTATATAAGTTTAAACTTACGTTACATCACATTAACAGACTGTTTCTGTGCAAATAGATGAAGCTCTGGTGCCTTGAAGGTTTCCCTATCAGAGACGCCTTTTAATAAAATTCATGCACAGTTAAAGCAGTTCCAGATGAAATGTTTCCATTTCCAGGGGTCGGATAAATGCGATCGGTGTAAAAATGCGAGGGACGGTCCATACTGTGTTGCCGAATGTCCCATGACGAAGTACAGGGATGAGAATGACGTCTGCCAGCCATGCCACAAGAACTGTGATGAGGGCTGTACAGGACCAAAGAACACGGTTGGCCCAGGAGGATGCAACTCTTGTCTACTGGCCCTGTTTCACGAGGACAAGCACACCATAACAGGATGTCTGACGCAAGAATCGAACTGCACAGACGGTTTCTATAAGCAGATGATATCGAGCCATTCGTCCTATCCACTTCTGGCTGGCAAAGAGGTATATATGTATAATATATATATATATGTGTGTGTGTGTGTGTGTTTGTGACTGGCTATCCCAAAACTAGGTGCTTGTCGGATACGTTAATTCACGAGAAAAACCAAAAAATGCAAATTTTGACTCTTGTGCGCAAATTTCGTGACAATATCTTTAAAGCATTTTAGTTACCGAGAAGAACCCTGTAAATAATTATTTAGCCACAAAAGTGAGAGTTTCGATTGGTATTGCGTATAAGAGTAGCGTAAATAAACATGATGTTGACCATTTTTCAAAGGGTAGCATTTAGAGTCGCCTCGTGGATATGCCTGGAAAGGTGAAGGTCTGCTAGAGATACAAAATGAAACCATCTTCGGGATTGGTAGAAAATAAATTAACCTAGAACAGATGAATAGCTAAGGACCATAAAAGAGCTTTTGCGTTGTCAGGTGCATCACGTGACAGCTTGTTGAATGCGTTTTCTCCAAATGTTCTTTCTGTCACTGCTAAATTTTAAAAGCGCACAACTCCAGTTAGGAACATCATAAATAAATAAATAAATAAATAAATAATGCATCATTTGAAAGGTCTCACAGAGGAACATCTTGCTGGAAGAATAAAGAAAATTTTGCTTCTGCCGACAAAAGCCGACTTTTGCCATGGTCAGTCACACACACAGTGTGTGTGCGTGCGTGCGTGTGTATTATCTGAGGTATAGATGACCGATTTTGTACCATTTGACAGAATTTTACGTTTGCATTAATATGCACTTGCCATGCCTTTTGAGAACCTGTTGAAGAGCTCTGTTGAAGAGTGCATCTCTGTAATTCATGGGAACTGTTGTGAATTATTAGACTGATCCATGGACTGTTTTCTTGAAACAGTGGTTCAACGTAGGTGTGCGCCTTTTCAGGAAACACTTTCAGACTGCCCTGGAGAGATACTTGGTTAGGTCAGGTAGACAGTCAGAGGTGCAGTGCTTTTTTAGGGCTACTTGACAGACACTGTATTCAATGACTTCATACATACATACATGCATGCATACATACATGCATGCATGTTAGTACATGCAGTCACATGTACTTAGGCATCCCTTGTGTTAAGGCATGACTGTTTATGGTTTATGGCACGATGTAAATTGTCATTATTATTGTTATTCTTATATTATTAAATAACTATATGCGCATGCGTAGCATATATTGTAAATTTCACCGTACAACGCCTACATTGATAATCACTGCATTGGCTGATGGTGTCAAGATCTCACTGAGCATTGCGCTTACAAATTGCGTTAATTAATTAATCTAAATTCAAGTCTAAATGACTGCAGACAGGATAATGATTTTGACAAATAACGACATGTATGCATGCACATAATCACTTGTTAAACGATTACTTGTTAAACAGTTACTTGTTAAACAATTACTGGTTAAACAATCACTTGTTAAACAATTGTTAAACAATTACTTGTTAAACAGTTACTTGTTAAACAGTTACTTGTTAAACAGTTACTTGTTAAACAATTACTTGTTAAACAATTACTCGTTAAACAATTACTCGTTAAACAATTACTCGTTAAACAATTACTTGTTAAACAATTATTCGTTAAACAATTACTTGTTAAACAATTACTTGTTAAACATCTACTTGTTAAACAATTACTTGTTAAACAATTACTCGTTAAACAATTACTTGTTAAACAATTACATGCAGCTGTGCACTAAGTTTTCTGGTGTTCCGCAAGTCAACGTTGGATGCAATTTTTCAGGGTTGCAAGAAGTGTCACCCGCAGTGCGCAACGTGCAGCGGTTACGGCATTTCGTTCTGCTACTCCTGTCGTCACTACATGCAAGACGATCGGTGCGTTTCGGCATGCGCTTCTGACTTCTACGTCGTACCTGAGGAGAATACGTGCAGACGATGCGACTCCAACTGTCTCAGCTGCACTGGTCCCACTGCATCAGAATGCATCAGCTGCAAGCTGTACAAGGTCTATGCAGACTACAACAACAGAGAAGCCAATCCCTTGGTTAGTCTTGGATTACTTGTACAATGAAATGCAGGCTTTTGACTCGATGCTGCGCTCGTGAATAAGCTGGTGCCCCGCGCTTGGCTTTTGAGTGGCACTTTAGAAGTTTGGGTGTTAAGATTACGATTATGAACTGTAATTTGATGATGCTTTCCTTACAAAGTTCAGAAGTGCACATTGAAGCTGGACAACCATTAAGAACTATCGATAGGTAGACTGGAGAAAGGTAAGTTTTCAGTGTAAATTGAAAGACAGTCTTGCTAAGAGAGCTGTGGACATTAGGAGGTAGAGAGACTGGGCAATTGTGAATGAATGGCTGCAAATGGCAAGACGTGTACAGGGAGCTACATACTTCCCAGCTGATGCATATCAAAGAGTCTTGCGTTTCTCATTGAATTCATTCATTCATTCATTCGGGAATTTATACGGTGCCCCTTTGAAGCAACTACTCAGAGGTACTCCAGCATGCCCAAATAGAGCTGTTTTAAGTTTGGTGAGGAAGGACATTGGTAGTGCCCAGGGTGTATGCGTGACTCTAAAGGAAGGCTGTTCCAGACTACTGGGCCCACCACAGAGAAGGCTCGATTCTTCATTACCTGACGTCTGTGGGATTAGGGAGCATGGTTTCTCTTCATTTACTGGAGATAATAATATTTGAGCATGTATTTAGCATTTATGATTTCATTATCTATCTACAGTGCGTATAATATTTTAGTAAAGCAAAATGTCATGAAATAGGCTTTTGATGCAGCATGCGAACCAGGCTGTGAATTAAAGCGATAATGCTGGGCATTCTTTATTTATATAGCTCCTGTTGAGCACGTTGACCACTACAGGTGTGGTACACTAATAGCTTTTGCGCACATAGTACCACTTCAGTATTAAGCAGAATTGATGATCAACCTTGTGGTGGGCATATAAATTAGTGGACAATATATCTTCACATGTTTGTTTATCCTCTTATTTTACTTCTTATCACCTGATTCACTACTTTTTGTCCTACTTAGCCTACATATGGGATTGTGAGCGTAACCTCCAAACTTCTGAAGTGTCACTCATAAGCCAAGTACATGGCACCAGATTATTCATGAGCAGTGTAAGCTTGGCTTACACGATAGTGTATCTGTCAAGCGCTATATATAAGGTCAGAGGCCAGAAAGTTATAAGCTTTGTTGTGTTGCCTATTAGAAATCAGATAATCAGATAATGTGCGTGTGTGTGAGCTGGAGGAGGGGACCTTGGGTGTATGTGTGCGTGTGTAGCATTGCATGTTTTGGAGTTGGTATAAGGCTACTAACTGCTTGAATTACATTTCACTCATGGCATTATTTCTCTCCCAGGTGCATGTATGTGTGTGTGTGTGCTTGCGTGTGCATGTCTGTGTGTGTGTGGGGGGGTGTTTGGGTGTGTGTGCGTGCATGCGTGCCAAGTTATTTGTCTCATTGTGGATTTTGATCAGTAAACTCCAGCAAAGAAAAGTGCAGAAACCTACTCATGATCCCTGTACTTATAAAACAATCTGATGTCCTTTATATAATTTATTTAGCTCCATTTCAAGAAAACTACTTGATCGTAATCTGTAATGCAGATTGTAATGGCCCATTGATATAGCACCACTTAAACAAAGATTGATTGATAATAGCTTTTCAGCAGCGTGCATAATCCGCTAATGGCAAGTGAATTGTTGTTCAGAAGAGATTCATGATTTCGTTGAATTTACGTTGGCTGGTGCTTTGGTGTTCTTCCAGTTCAACTGTACGGAGACGTGTCCGGATTTTGCTCCACACAAGTTGGCCGATGAAACGATGACGGAAATCACGTGCGTTTCAGAGGACAGTGAAGCGACGTAAGTGAAACCCACACAGAATGACGCTGTTTAATCTAATTAATTAATCTAATTAATTAATCTAATTAATGATTATTCATTATTGATTCGTTATGGAGATTTATTGTAACACCCATTCAGGGTTACTACTCGGGAGCTCTCCTGACCCAACCTTGGCTCAATAAGATGGTTTTCTTCTTCTTCTTCTTCATTGTCCATGGGCTGACAGCCCGTAGGTGTCCACTGCACACTTGACTACTCTCTTCCATGATTCTCTGTCCCCTGCTCGGTGTGTCAGCTCCTGTGCATTCATCCCACACCATTCTTCTATGTCCTGCAACCATTCTCTGCATGGTCTTCCCCTTCTCCCCGTTCCCTCCATGATTCCCGTCATTATGCTCTTTATCTTTCTATCAAGACGGTTTTAAGTCTGTGATAATACGTCTCTGAGCAAACCCTAGGCATAAGGCGCATAGACAGTGGAAGCTCGTTCCATAACATGGGGCCAATAACAGAGAGCATGGTTAGGCCCCCCAGAAATTTGCGCCAGAAAAAGTGAAAATTTGCGGAAAATTTGCGCCAGAAAAAGTGAAAAATTGCGCCAAGAAATTGCAAAAAACGCGCACCAAAAAACAACAAATTTTCGCATATTAATAACTAGTTTTCTGCTTCTCCTCAACCACCCCCGATGGAACTGCAGTCTGCGATCGTTTCCTGTGTTTAGCTGTCTCAAGGTGGCTGATAACCGACGATTTTCTTGTGTGATCAATTACCAGATTGCACATACTGCAGAACAGCAGACCTCCATCTTCATGAGTAACGTTTATAAATTCTTTCGCTCGATCACGAGCAGAAACACTGGAGCTATGCGACGGGTCACGCACGTGGTTTCGTGGCTCCTTTGTGAACGCATTGTCTAACGTATTTTGTCGCATCGCGGTTCTAGAAGAATTTACCGTTTGAGTACGCGCAATATTTACAGAATTATCTTCTTTAACTACAGATTCCTCGATAGTCTCGATAACTTCGATGCTATCGTCCCACTCCGTGGTCGCCATTTTTTCAGTTGTTGTCTAACGCAACGTAGACTAATGCTGTCGTTGCGATGTTGAATTTGCCGCGCATCACAATGACGATTTAGCCATTGAAAGCCCAAAATTTGCGCGCAAATCGCGGACATTGTTAAAATTTGCGCGAAAATCGCGGACATTGCTAAAATTTGCGCACTTGCGGGTTTATAAAAAAATTGCGCGAAAGTTGCGCGGCGCAAGATCGCAAATTTCTGGGGGCCCTACATGGTGCTGTCTGAGAGCAGTTTACAAGTGCTTGGAGAATGAGGAGTTCACCGTGAGTGAAAGAAACATGAGCACAACTCTGAACTTTGTTTTTTTGATAGTTTTTGATGTCTTATGCGAATTTTTACATGTGATACTTGTTCACCAGAATTCTGTTTTGCAGCTGGTTATATTGAAGAATATATGTACTTACTTACTTACTTACTTACTTACTTGTTTGCTTACTTACTTATTTACTTACTTACTTACTCACTTTGTACACCCAGGGAGGAATTACAGCACTCTTATTAGCATATTTATAAATTGCCAAAGATCTCTTGTTTGTCAGCTCTGCTTTGGACTTTGTAATAATCGTTGTCGTCCTTCGCATGGTATTGGAGTTGATATAGCTCCGTAATCTTGTAGCGGTTGTATTCCAAAGATTATTCCGTATTTGATGTTTAGTTAGAGACTCCGTTTAGACTTCACAATTGGTGGAGTACAACGAAGCCATTGTTGTCTCCAAGCATACAGACTTTGCACAGACGACGGGCAACCAGCCGGCAAACAGCCACTTAGTTGCAATGAATTTTCAGTTCTATTGTG
Organism: Lumbricus terrestris; assembly: GCA_949752735.1. NCBI lineage: Eukaryota > Metazoa > Annelida > Clitellata > Crassiclitellata > Lumbricidae > Lumbricus > Lumbricus terrestris. The sequence goes on from OX457039.1 coordinate 10,527,110, forward strand.
GACGTGTATAGAGCGAAGGAATAAAACGATCTGTGCGAGTACTGTGAAGTGTGATGGAGAATTGACAGACGTTTGAATAATTATACGCTAATATTGTGGCTGTGCACAAAGGAGTCTATCCGTCCGATGTGGCTCCTGGCTCGAGTAGAATATGGTTCGAAGGATTTAGTCTGACTCTTGTCTAGTTTGTGTGTTTTCATTTGTGTATGTACACATCATTGTACCTGCATAGACTTGTTTATGTACTCCTGGTTTATACAGTTTTGCTTACCACTGTTGACAGAATGCATTGGTTGGTTTTCCAGTCACTTTAGTACAAGCTTATTGTTAGATGTCCCACTGTTGACAAGATGCATTGGTTTTCCAGTCACTTTAGTACAAGCTTATCGTTAAGATGTTAGTGTGAAGTGGTGTCATTTCGAAATGGTTAATGCGCCATACAAGGACTGTATTAACTTCTTCAGCATTATACCTGTCAAGCTCTTCGCTCGGCGGCAACGGGTGAGCTTTTGGTTCCGCGAGCTCGCACTTCTATGAGACAGCGCCGAGCCTTTTCTGTTGTTGGTCCTGCTATCTGGAATGGCCTCCCACTAACGTTGCGACTTATGCCTAGGCTAAAATCCCCTGCATTTTTTTAAGTATCTCAAATCCTATTTTTTTAGCTGTGGCTGGGCTGGGAGTGCCTCTGAGTACGTTTCTTGAAGAGGCGCTATATAAATTCTCGAAATGAATGAATGAATGAATGAATACCATTTGACATGTAACATTGTTTGCATGAGCACTGTATTATTATGAGACATGTTCCTGATGACTTTGAACTAACAAGTCCACACTGCATCTGGCTGTCTACTTCTATTATTATTGTTATTATTATACCTAACAATTATAATAATAATGTTGTTATAAGAAGATTTATGGAGCATAAGTCAATGTAAGTAAATGTGCAGTATGCATGACTAGTGTACACAATTTGCTACTTTGCAGCCATACAGTTATGGCCTTGATTTTGATCGTTTTTCAAAGAATTTTATCAAATGAGTTTCTTCAGCATGACTTGCTTTTTTGAATGGATACCATACATTTAATATTCGCTGTGCACAATGCACATGATCTGCTAGCTCAGGATATGAATCTCTTAAATAAGCCAGCCTCAAAGAGAACTGTGAAACGCAACCTACACTCTTACAAATGTAGCTCGCCAGGCCAACTTTTAACACAGGATTATTTTGGGATCTTCGAAAAGCAAAAACATTTGTAAATTTTTATTATGTTCATGCGATGAAAGTTATTGTTTTTTTCTTCTGCGCTCAGGAATCGACGAAAGATTATTGGGAGCGTGATCGCCGCATCTGTTGGTTTCATCGTTATCGTCATCGTCGTCGCTGGCTTCTTCTGCTGTCAGAGAGTGAAAGAAAAGCAGTCAGCACAGAAGTTGACAGATCGCATGAATCACATGGATGAGACGGAGGTCAGTCTCTCCTATTTTTATATCTTTGATTAATTATATTTTAATTACCTTGTTTAGTTAATTGTTATGATGACGATGACGTCGTCGACGACGACCACGACGTTGGTGGTGGTGGTGGTGGTGGTGGTGGTGGTGATGATGATGATGATGATGATGATGATGATGATGATAATGATGATGATGATGATGATGATGATGATGATGATGATCTTTTCTTTGTTTAATTCACTCTGACAGATGTAGTATGATTACATGAAACAATCTTAATCAACATCTATCGTAGCTACTTACAGAACAGACAGCCTGCAATACATCTGCACTAATAGCAACCTACAAAGCATGTCGATCCTATGGGGGTGGGGGGCTTTGGGAATCGAATTCAATTCCGCTGATCTTCATGCCAGCGTCTTTTCCAATGCGCCACCGGGCACCCACTAAATATACTGTATTGATTATGAAAGCTCTTCCCAGTCTTTCTCTTTCCATTTCGAATGCACCTGAAGTTGACACTGTGTCTTCTTATGTATTCGACCTTCAAGCTGGAACAGTCTTCCATTAACAATTCGTGATACTGCACTCCACGTGTCTCATGAAACATTCTCAATGTCACTTGTGTTGCTCTTGTTTAGAACTGTCGGGTAGCTACGTTAAGCGCCTTTGTGAGGTTACTGTCAAGCGCTATATCGACGTCCATGTGCAATATTGCTGTCAGTTAATTTTAAAATACTTAGTTACAGTCAATAATAATGAAACGTTTTTGTAATTGTTCCCATTCCGTTTTAAAATGGTTGTAAAAATGTTGTAGTTGCTCCCTTCCACCTGAAGATATTATTTTACTGACCAGTATGTTGTCTTTATGTTGCTTGTTTTGTCAATACTCTCATTGAGCTTAAAAATTGTTTCATCAATGTGTGCCATTTGCATTTTCTTTTTTCTTTGCTTGATGTTATGTGGTTTTTTTAAAATTTTGTACAGCCTCTAAAACCCACTGATGCCAAACCAGACATGTCAAAGATGAGAATCGTAAGTGAGTCTGAATTGACGTGGGGTGACAACGTCCTCGGGTCTGGAGCTTTTGGAACGGTTTTCAAGGTAATTTCACCACTTTGATATTTTTATATTTTTGATTCTAGAGCAAAATGCCTGTATCATTACGGTTGCACTTTCTTGAATCTTTATTACAGCTTCGTTTTGAGGATTCTGTGCCAGTTTTTTTGTTATGTGTATTTCATAAATGCCAAAAACATTCTTTCGTGAACTCATATCTGGCTGTTTGGTCCAAAAATTCTGGCCATTCAGTTTAGGAACGTGCCAATATAACAGTTTTAGGTACAGTGGTACACTCATGCGTCTTTATTCACACATACTGCGTGACATGCAGCTTAATTACTCTCTCGAGCAGGGCTGTAAATGAGGGTACATGCGGTTACGGTATACAGCGTGTAGTACTCATCTCACAAATATTTCTGTGTAGTGTACAGGAAAAATGACCTGCAGCCAGGTCTAAATCATCTGTGGCCTGTACATACCTTTAATTTTGCCAGAGCAGCCCTGCTCCCGTTGTTTGTTTAGCGAAGAATTAACTAATTGGCAGTTGGGTAATTATTAGTCGATAATTGCCGTTGTCTGTTGTTGTTTCAGGGGTTGTGGGTAAATCCTGAGCACAAGGTTCCAGTGGCGATCAAGGTCCTTCAGGAAGGGTCGAGTGGTGGACAGAGCAAAGAATTTCTCGACGAGGCGCGAATCATGAGTTCCGTCAACCACCCGTGCTGCGTCAGCATTCTTGGCATCTGTCTCTCTGCTCAGATGATGCTCATTACTCCTCTGATGCCACTCGGCTGTCTGCTCGAGTTCATTCGTCAGCACAAGAAGACTATCGGATCCGCTGTGCTCCTGCGATGGTGCAAACAAATCGCCGAGGTCTGTTTAAGACATTCCAACTAGGATCTGTGACGGTGTATTGTAACCATGTGTTGGTGTATACTTCGTGGAATCATTTGGTGTTCATGGATTTTAAATGGCCTTGCTTCAATAGTTTATATCTGATTTGTTTAGATTTAGTGTTCATCGATTTTAAATGGCCTTCCCTCTGCTGCGATATTTTCTATCTGAATTCTTTAGATTGCTAATCGCTAGCTTGCCATGCAACCATATGTGGGCCTATGCATTGTGGAATCATTTAGTGTTCATGGATTTTAAATGGCCTTCCCTCAATAGTTTCTATCTGATTTGTTTAGATTTAGTGTTCGTCAATTTTTTCATGGATTTTAAATGGCCTTCCCTCTGCTGCGATATTTTCTATCTGAATTCTTTAGATTGCTAATCGCTAGCTTGCCATGCAACCATATGTGGGCCTATGCATTGTGGAATCATTTAGTGTTGATGGATTTTAAATGGCCTTCCCTCAATAGTTTCTATCTGATTTGTTTAGATTTAGTGTTCGTCAATTTTTTCATGGATTTTAAATGGCCTTCCCTCTGCTGCGATATTTTCTATCTGAATTCTTTAGATTGCTAATCGCTAGCTTGCCATGCAACCATATGTGGGCCTATGCATGGTGGAATCATTTAGTGTTCATAGATTTTAAATGGCCTTCCATCAATCTATCTGATTTGTTTAGATTTAGTGTTCATCGATTTTTTTCATGGATTTTAAATGGCCTTCCCTCTGCTGCGATATTTTCTATCTGAATTCTTTAGATTGCTAATCGCCAGCTTGCCATGTTTCATTGCTCTTTTAGACATTTCCCTCAAAAGGCATTCTGGACCTTAATGGCAGGATACTCACGACTGATAGAAACTTGCATGGTTTAGTACATGCAGCATGAATGATATCGTAATTGTTTTGTTTTGTTATGTGAAACCGTAGGGAATGAGACATCTTGAATCACGTGGGATTGTTCACTGTGACTTGGCTGCCAGGAATGTCTTGGGTTTGTACTTTGTCACTTTTGCTTTTATCAAGAATAATAATAATCTGCAGACATGAATCGTGTGTATTGGTGTAATGTGTAGCATGCTGGTCTGTTTGTTGAGAGGTCCGCGGTTCAAATGCCAACAAGGGAAGAATACTTAGTGATTTCTGCTTTTCATCGTGTCTTGTAGATAACTTCGCTATATGAGTACATTGACCAGTAGGAAGATCGGACCGCAGGGAATAGAGAGCCCTGACATCTCACCCCTACATGTTAAGGCTCAGTGGCATGAAGTCACTAACACCATCTCCAATTTTTCTCCATGTCTGTTGCTAGGATATGCATAAAAGACTGCTATGTACTTAATAAATTCGTTCATTCAGTTCAGGAAATCTGCGGAAAAACGTCTCATAGGTGGTCCGTGCCCAGCCATGGCAGTAAAAATTAGACTTGAGCTACTTTAATTATGAAGGATCATCATAAAATTGTCTTTATACGTTATTTTTAATTCAAGGATTGTGTTCGTCTCTACATTTTTTGAAGCGCATGCAAAGGTTATTCATGTAATCAGAATATAAATTATTCATGCTTTGTGAAATTCAAGATTAATTTTAGAACTAAGTTGAAACTATAAATATGGCTTTTGCTAGGATTTTGTTGATATTCTGGCTGTGAAGAATTTAACTGTCATTAATCTTTATTGTTTAATTCTTGTTCAATTGTGTGCTTAACATTAGTAGATATTTTTTGGATTATTGGTTTAAATTTGTAACAGAGCATTTTCAGGCAATTCTTAAATTTGCTTTTCATGAATTGCATGTGTTTTTTCAGTGGAAAAATATGAACAAGTAAAGATAACTGATTTTGGTCTTGCGAAGATGTTGGAGTACGGACATGATGAGTATGAAGTGGTTGGTGGCAAGGTAGGCATTGCATTTTCTTCAATACCACTGAGTGTGGTATCTTAAGTTGAGTCTGGGGTAAATATTTAGTAGTGCTTAAATTTTGTCAGGAAACAGAAATCACTCTCTATTTCTATATTTTGCGTTTCCCGGAGTGTTTTGCACTGGCAATGCCTCTGAATAGTCGTTACTGATAGAGGCACTTTTTAAATGCTCAAATACAATATGATGCCTTCTCAAAGTTTTATTTCTGCAGAATCGTGTGAGTTTGAGTAGTGATATATACAGTTGTATGGTGTTGAGACATCAAAGACATAAAAAGAAGTTCTTTTCTTATTTCAGACAGTTCTGTCTACTTGAACATACTTAGCATACTGAACTTGTTGAAAATGAGGATTTTTAATATGTTCTTTGACCATTATATGGAACGTTCTAGTCAAAATGATAGCATTTCAGAGTCATTTTCAAAGTGATCTTGTCTGTATAAAAATTGCTTATTTCTGCTCAATGTCAATTCATTAAATTGTTATTTTCTATTTCTGCTAGATGCCAATCAAATGGCTCGCTATAGAAAGCATTACAAATCGCAGATTTACTCATAAAAGTGATGTTTGGAGCTTTGGTAAGTTTCAATCGGTTATTTTGTTTGCTATCTTGATTGTTCAGATAAATAGACCATTAATTGTTCAGATAAACAGACCATTGATTGTTCAGGTAGATGTACTTTGGTCCTTGATGTTACAACAGTGGTTGAAATGGTACATCTGGAAACTCCATTGTTGCTAGGTGGACTTTTTTTTATCAGAATTGATGCTTATGCTGAGAGTTTTTAGTTTCTCCATGAGCTTATTATTAATCTTTGGCTGTGTCAGCGCCATATACAGGTAGGTAATTTGTTGGAGACCGCACCATGGCAGTCTTTGTATTGCATAATTTATTGCTGTCTGTAAATTCGTTTTCTGTTGTGCGTACCATATTGATTCCTAATCTGTTTACTACTTTTAGGAGTGACTCTGTGGGAGTTATTTACATTTGGAAAACGTCCTTACGAGAATATGCCGCTAAGAGACATCCCTGTCATGTTGGAAAAGGGGGAACGTCTAGCTCAACCTTCCATCTGCTCCATTGAAATCTATATGCTCATGATCAAATGTATGTATATTTAGGTTTCTGTCTTTTACGTTTAACTTGACGTATTGTTGCAAATTGCCAACCAGCGTGAGTGTGATGATGACATTATAGTAATGGTGATATGAATATATAAATAGAGTTTATTTGATTGCGATTCATTGAAATTAACAACTTACGCGCTCCGTTTTCTTGCATGCTTGCAATTATCCTTACGTAGCTACGATGTATAATGTTTTATTTTCTCTGTTTACGTGGCCTTGTTTTATATTTACTCTAGCGTGACTTTTACTACCACTGTTGAATTTACTGGTTGTTGTGGTGCATTTCTTGCCTAGTCCATAAGATATAGCTGCCTTATTAGATTTCAGTATACAATTTCTTGTGCCAGGGACAATAGTTTTAAAAATGTAGCAATGACTGGTTTTTAATTGTACTTTTGTAGGTTGGGCGGACAATCCTGAGGACAGACCGTCGTTTGATAATCTGGTTAACTTCCTGACGAAGTTTGCTGAAGAGCCACAGCATTATCTTCGTGTTCCCGTACGTTATGTCTCTATCTGTTTGGTTTCATTAAGTTTTTAGCCGATGCTGCAACTTACAGCAGATTTGCTCAGAACTACCAAGCTCTGCATAAGCAAAATTCTTCATACTTCCTTTGCAAGTTCTTGGACCATGTAATCCGACTCGCAGTCAAATCCATGTGAAAAACTACTGATTTTTATCATGTGTTACATTATCAAACTTGCATAAACGAAATCAGATCAGATCCAAAGCAATTATTCTTATACATATTTGTATCATGCTTTGTTTTACGCCATAATTGTTATCATGCTCACGTGGATAGATATAGGTTTTTAACTTAACACTTGGGAAATATCTTGTTTTGAATATGTGATTCATTGTACGTGAATGGAAATTTATAAGTTTTTTTATTATAAATTTCTTGTTTTAAATATGTAGCTCGTTGTACATGAATTGACATAAACTTTTAACGAAACGTTTAAGAAATTTCTTGTTTTAAATATGCAATTCATTGTACATGAATGGAAAAGAGTTTCTAAGTAAACATTTAAGAATTTCCTTAAATTGTAAATGCGTAATTCGTTGTAAATGAGTTTTGAGATGATTTGTGTTGTGTATGTAGCACGAAAGTATTCGCTTGTCAAGACAGCATTCGGATGGCAGCGACCAGAACCTGGAGGATTATATCGAGCCGCAGAGGAAGCCATCGGTTCGCTACACAGGGCAACCAACCGTAAGTATTTTGGTGACATTTGGCTCTACAGAGCAGAAGTCTGCCCTAGTCATTTCCCCTGATTGTTTTCCTGCTTAGTGGTGTGGTGTGCGACTGTGTGTGTCTCCAGATCAGTTTAGTTTTGACTACTTAAGCCTCTATTATGGATTTGTGATTACGAGATTCACTGTAAAGTAATTATTGACTGGTATGGTAAGAGCTCAACCAAGCTTACTTCCAGGCCAACCTTGTAATTCACAAGTAGCAGTAATTTAATGCTATGAACAAATTTTTTAGGTCATCTTGCCAAGAAAGCACCTTACTTGATGACATGAAACTGCTCTAGATAATGAAATTAAGTGGAATTAAGACAGAATGGACAAGATGCTGATGCGAGTCATGTTGCATGGTGCCCTGTTCCAGAATGAAATAATACATGCAGAATTGCAATTGTAAATCTTAGCATCGCATAAAATCCATTTTCCGGAAGATGGGCAAACTTTGGTTGAATCCCAAAAGATATTATTGCTGTTGATAAATTATTGATTGGAATATCCATTTCGTGACTTACATGCTTGTATTAAAATCACCACAGTATACTGATCACTGAAAGATGCAGATTTTCATTTATTTTGCTTCATCATCATCATCATCTCAGTCCATAGGCACAACGCCCGTTGGTGTCGATCGCATGTTTCACCATCATCCTCCATTTGTCACGTTCTTGCGCCAGCCAGCTCAGTTTTTGTATATCCATTCCGCACCAGTCTCTGACATCGTCCAGCCATTCCCTGCTTGGCCTCCCTCTGACCCCGTGCCGTCAATTACCCCAGTGTGAGAATTGTGGAAAAATAACTGGGGGGTTGGACCATTATCCACTTGGAATTGGGGTGTAAAAAACATACTTTAACATGGGGCTCTAAGAAAGACTGGGGGGGTCGAAACCCCCCAACCCCCGGCAATTCTCACCCTGAATTACCCCGAATATAGTTTGCTTCACCAGTCTTCTGTTGTCCATTTGGCACACATGTCCAAAAAAGTTGAGCTTCCTCTCCATTATCACTTGCTCAATGCTTTTATTGCTTCCCACTCTTATTTATTTTGCTTAGTCTGGTTTATATTGTGTAGTTTAATTTTGGTATTTTGTCAAAATTCTTTTATTCCACAGGGCAATGGTCGTTTGCGTGACAACATCATTGTTGAAGACGAGCTGCAGATGAACAAGAGACCCGCAAGCTCACGTCTCAGTGACACGGAGAAGGGTCTATCTAAGCCAGATACAGTTCAGTATGAGATTATGTCACCTAGTACCACCAAACAGATTGGTGAGAACGGTGACATGTCTCTGTCGGAAGATTCCCCTCAATACGTGAACGTGTCCGATACTTCACACTCAGGTTTGCGTTTCTTTTTCCTGGACTACTTAGTTTGTCCTTTCCTTCATTTTATTTCTCGCATTTGCTCTAGCGCCCTTCAAGCTCTCTACTCGGGACTGCTGCACGGACACCGAATTGAGGTTTCACGCTGAAGCGCACGAATTGCGAGTGAAGGACTTGCTCAAGGTCCCTTCCCGGTGGCTTATATATCGTTTCCATTCTATGTGCTGGGAGATCTACAACAACCTAGTGCACAGGCCTCAGCATTCAGCTTCTTCCCAAAGTAATGTTCTCCTTTGGTTCTGTCTCCCATTGAAACGTACGGGATCATATGGTTTGCTAGAAATATATAATTGTCCTTTCCTGATATGCATATTGAAAACAATAATTGACTGTTTTAGTTTTGTGGATATATTCTGTTGACTCTGTCATTCGTAGTCGGAAGTATGTTGTATTATATTACTGTTTAGCTGTATTACTGCGTAACAGGTCATTTGTTGTACATGTCTTCAGTAGAAATTGCTCCATGGCTGTTTTGTGCTGAGTTATTTATGACTCTCTGTAAAAAAATTCTGCTGTACTATATCAAAGTTCTCAATCTCATAACTTATAGAAGTGGCTCCTTTGACGTTCTTTACATAAAATTCTAGGTCACTTTGCAAAGAACTAACAAAATGGTGTAGTGCTTGCGAAAGTTTTGAGCAATATTGAGATAAAGGCACTCACTATGTCAGGAAACAACAGATGTTCATAAGGTGTTGCTATTTCTCATGGCTGTGACTGTATGCATTCGTGCCAAAGTTCATCAATGTATTTAGATTATTGATCTCCACCACAAAATGGTGTATGGTTTTTAAATTACATTTTTCTTCGGTTTTGTGCTTTTCATACATCTGAATCCGCAAACCATGTTGGTAACCGTATTGGCAATATGTTTATTCATTCCTTCAGGTGGAAATGACGACGTTGACGACGACATCTGTTACGGCACTCGTGGTCCGGAATACATCCCGATGTCACGCCGCAAAACTCAGGCGGTCACGAACCCAGAATACTTCGTCTCAGAAAACCATGACAACCCTACAAAAAACTTTCTCCGACATTCGGACGACAACAGTCGAGCGACGTCGCGCTCACGAATGGACAGCGCCGGTTGGACCGAGTCCGAGCGAAGCTCCACCGAGTCTGAACATGACTATTATAATTTCTACAACGCCGCGATTCCCGATCTCCGGTTAAACTCGTGAACCTCGGGAGAGAGCGGTTGACGACGTTCGAAGACATGCATGCAATTCAGAGTCTGTGATGCACACTGTAACTAATGAATTATTTTCAGCAGCTATCTAAGCATTTGAAGCGTATACAACTATACATGCTGTTGGTTGGTACTTCCGTTTGGCAGTCAGTCATTGTTACTGTTGCGGCTGTCACAGCTTCGTTGAGCCAGCAGGATATGCGACTTGTATTTCCGTTTTTCTAGTGCCTTTTGCAGCAGTCAGCGTGCTTTCAGTTTTCACGTGAATACGGTAGTTGTTGTTTGCGTGTTTGTGGTCCGGCTGTAAGCAGTTCAATGTGACAATTGTTTGTGTTGACTTTTCGGTTATTGAATTATGCTTCTGGTCTGAAGTGGGTTTTTTCTGTGCGTTGTTTGGTTTCTAACGTAGTTGTGTTTCAAAGTGGTTGCAGACTGAGATTTCTGTGTTTGTCTGTTGGTATTGTTATTTAATACATCCGCGACTACTGTTCTGAGACCCATTCCTCCGCTTCCGGGCTGCGACTCAGGTCGCTTGGGAAGACCGACCTCTGTGTACGGAGGATGAGGACACGTTTCGGCGACCGCGCATTCTCGGTTGCTGGTCCCAGATGCTGGAACAGTCTTCCACCAGACATTAGATTGGCCGCCTCAGTGGACTCTTTCAAAACAAAGCTTAAAACTTATCTGTTTGCTAAGGCGTATCCCGCAGTTGGCCGTTTGTGAGGCGCCCTTGTAGCGGTATGGCCGCGTTACGGCGCCATATAAATTGTCGTTATTATTATTATTATTATTATTATTATTATACAGTGAGCCATAGGCATTGCATGTCAGGAATGACGCACGAGTCAAAGAAAAGTGCTGCACAGAGGCCAAGATGGCATGCATTTGTCTGAATATGTGCGTGTGATCTGTTAATAGATGTATACTCTTAAGACCTCTCTGGAGATATTTTGTAGGCTTATATGAAAAACACAACTCTTCCTCTCAGTGGGATATCTCTCAGTGATGGAAAAATTGCATAAGTTACTCATTTGTATTGTATTGTATTGTATATAACTATTCTTGCTGCTCTCAGCAGAAGCCTTTCAGAAACGCTCCGAGTACAATTGACCCCAAGAGAAGAGGCAGAATTTGAGGCGAGACAAATACGAGGAAAGACTATCAGAGAGAGGAGGGCAGAGTGAACTGATGGTGAAAGTCCATTCCATAGAGAGGGACCTATGCAAGCAGGGCATCTGGATTGAACCACGGTGGTCCTGATGCGGGAAACGCAGAAGTCGAGCCATGATCAGATTCAAGACTTGTATAATATATCTATGCCAGACGCATATTTAAGGGTTTATGGGTTCACCTCAAAATGAATGATTTCCTAAATTTTTAATTCAGTTCTGTGTATTTTGAGGCCATGTCCATTGGAGAAAAACAACAGAAATGAAAACCCCCATAAATTTTTCCTGACTTTGCCCTGCAGTGAGTCTATGCAGAATTCCTTGGAAGCTTTCAATTTGTTTGTTTCTGGATGAGCTTAGGGTCTCGGTTCAACAGTCGTCACCAACGAAACCTGCAAGTCACATTTTCGCGTAGGATTTTCCTTTGACTAGGGACCCAATAACTGATAAGTATTTATGGTACTTGTATTTTCAATAGAGAACCACAATTGTTTACATACCTTGTGTGTTACGCTGATTGTTCTAAAGAAGTTGTTCGGTTAAATTTTTTTTATTTGAAACTCGGTCCCCAAAACTTGACAAGTCTAGCCTTACTCCATTTACCTTGGTGCATATTTATGAATGTGGACTGAGGCCTGCAGATGTCTGTTTTGTTTAAGACAGTGCAGGTTACAGTGCAATTGTCACAATCTACACATCAATTAATTATTATTATTATTATTACATAGATTTCTTACGCCCACAACGTCACACCGAAATGTGAATCTGAGGCAGCCACCAGAGGAAGATGCAGTTAGATAGCCAAGCACTTAAAAGCCAAAGAGAAGTAATGAGTTTTGAGCCGTTTTTGAACGTAGGGAGGGAATTTGAGCCACAAAGAGAGAGTGGAAGTAGATTCCACTCCTTGGGAGCAGAGGCATGGAATAGGGTCCAATGTGAGACAATGGGCATGTATTGAGTCGATTGTGAGAACAGATACACAACATAATTAAACAGATTACTTTAGAATCATATTTTTTAATAGCATTGTCGTCATATTCTAATGTTGCAGATTTGTATAGTTTAGTTTGATAAGAAACTCAACATTGTTCTATGTTTGTACAACAGACAAACGAAGAATATAATATTACGCTAAATGCTCACTTTATTTGTTCTCAAACAATAAGAGATATATGTATATATGTATGTATTAGTCCTGTAAATAATGGATTACGGTATGTACTTATGCTGTGTCATTGCAATGCATCACTTTTGCATAGTGGGGTTGCTAAAACGGGTTGTAATTGCTGTCTTATTTGTAAATTCTGATGAACAATCTTTCAACTTCAGGACTATTAATTCTTGTACATTTGATGAAGACTTTGAACGAGCTGAGGGCACAATGTGAAATTAATGTAGTTTGGAATCAAATGGAAGAAAGCCTCTTTAAGATGTTGAGGGCTACCAAATAAACCTGAAATTGTTTAAAAATACTCCGGATTGTAAATTGAATTTTTATTTTGTGTTTCGATTTAAGTGTAATTGTAAAGTTGTTTACTGCCACTAATTGGAGGCGCTCTCAGACTGACAACTTAAAACCAAGAATTTTGTCAGCCAATTTTGGAAAGAAGACATTGTCAGGCCAAGGAGCTCATGTTCAGGACAACTAATTAGGTTGATGGCCAACTAAATAGGTTGATGGACAACTAAATAGGTTGATGGCCAACTAATTAGGTTGATGGACAACTAATTAGGTTGATGGCCAACTAATTAGGTTGATGGACAACTAATTCCAGAAAGATGGACTGAAAGACACGTTAATATTTGTGCTTTGTCTGAAATGAAACCGCTTGATGCTTTGAACAATCTGTTGTTTTCCGGGTCCTTGTTGGTGTTTGCTCTGCCTTGGGTAGAAGAACTTCACACATCAGACCCGTGTTTCAGGATTTACTGTTTTCAATGTTATTTGCCAATAATTTTGTTGTTGTAAATATTTGTTCCGTTGTGCCTTGCAATATGTACTTTTCAGCATTTTGTGTAGTCGCTTAACGTTGCTGCTTGTACTCGTTAAAATACTGTTTGTTGACCGTGAAAGTTTTTTTCGCAATGCATCCACCATTGTTGGAATTTCAGGCTGCTATAGTGGATTTGCAACTGCGGAGAAAGCCGTGGCTTCAAATGCACAAGTTCTTCCTCCTGCATGTGGATGCATGTGCTTCCCCTGCGGAGGAGTGTTCATTAGCTTTCCCTTTATCTCTTTTCCTGCAGACACGTTGAGTCTCTCTATTCCATGAACGGCTGAAACCATCTGCCTGCAGTTTTCAAAGGCTGGCCACTGCCCCATATTTGATCATAACGCTAGCATTCGAAACCATAGCAAAATCTCTGATTATGACAAATTTTAGATGGAGCCTCTAGTGATGGACTAGCCATTGTTCCTGGGCACCATTCTGTGTTCAGCATGCTGGGCCTTCTGGTTTCAGAATACGAGCACTCTGGTTTCAGATTGCTTGCCTTTTGGTTTCAGCATGTGGGGCCCTAGTTTAGAAAGAAATTAGTTATACGTGCACATCAATACACAAATATTGTAGATATGCGAACTTGCAAAGCAATCATTAAACTCTCATTGACAATGATTTCAACATGATCAACTTACGGTATTAATAGTATATTAAACAACACTTTAAACAAAAACAACAATGTTTGTTGGCTGGTTTTCTAAATATTTTTTAAAATTAGTTTTCTATGAACAAGATATGCCTGAGATTAGCATTCTAAAGGTTAGGTTGAGCTTGAGGCTCCGTTGATGAATAAAATGACCAGGCTGTCAAAATGATTCCAGTGTGAATAGTAGCTACCATGTAGTTTGCATGCTAAAGTTCTAACTCCAGATGGTGTTATGCCAAAGTTAATGTTCTTATGATGCCTATTATGAACAGGATCCAGTGTGGTTATAATTTTAAGCTGTTATTAATAATATTGTAGTAAAAATTACGTGCTACATTATGCATTTCTCTTTGCCCGCTCTGCTCATTTAACTGGCACACTAACACAAGAGCCTTTGATTTCATTAGCCCTGTGCTGTAGAACCAGCTTCCTTCTTTGACGTGTTTCTCTTTCTTAACTTGTCCAATTGCATCTTTACGCTGTCTCAAAATTACTTTTTTCTTTTCTCTTGGTCTTTCGCACTGAAGGTATCTCTGATTAGTGTGCACTGTAAGAAGTGCTATATAAATTTGTAGATACAATACAATTGTTTGGTATATGTCGCTGTGTATGCTTCATTGTCCTCCAAGGATGTATGATTTGAAATTTCGGCTTCATAACTAATTTGAAGAAGGGCAGTTATCGATGTTTTCATAACTCTGTAAAAATTGCGTTGCAGTAACTTGTGTAAGTTTCAATGTTTGAATTTGTTTGTGACCGACTTTTTGTACATAGATGTTATGCTGTGAATTTTCTGAAAGCCAGTAAAATAGTATGTGACTAAGCAGTGCTTTAATCTTGGTAGTGAACAACATTAATATTATTTTTTTATTATTATTAAATGAATTTCTTACGCGCACAAGGTCGTACCGAAATGTGAATCTGAGGCGAGTATAGTCAGCCGCTAGAAGAAGATGGAGTTAGATATCCAAGTGCTTAAAAGCCATTGCCATTTGATGCGCTGGTGTTATTTCTTGCATTTGCTACTATTATTATTTCTCGCTTTTGCTATAGCGCCCCTTCAAGCTTTCTACTCAGAAGCGCTCCCGACTGCAGCATGGACACTGTATCGAAGTTTCATGCATAAGCGCATGAGCAATTGTGAGTGAGGGATTTGCTCAAGGTCCTACGGTGGCATGAGGTGGATTTGAACCTGGAATCCCGGCTTCAAGGCACCAAACCCACAACTGCACCACCTCTATGTCATGACACGCGTGAAAATTAATGAACAAGTGATTTAGCGTGTAAGTTTAAATGCATTTCACACAGTATAGATAAGCAGAAACTGAATTTAATTATCTGGCCAGAGCACACTAAGTCTTGCTATGTTTTGTGTACGTTTGAAGTATTGTGGATTAGTGATACAGCACACTACATTGATATATCAGTGTACTGTGGTGCTGTAGGGATCGGGGATGGACTATGAGAAAATATATATAAAAATGTGGACACGGAGAACAATGAAGAAAATCAATTGGATGGAACATAAGCATTATTGGATCTATTTAACTAAATTTAATGAATAATTCGTTGGTTCCATCTGTCACTGTAGACATACTAGAAGTGTCTTAATTACACCTTTCCCTAGAAAGCATAATTATCTAGGCCTACACCACAGTGGAACGGTGGTTGACTGGAGACCTAGGGCCCGCAAGGTTATCACAGCAAATTTTGGCTGTTCCATTGGGCTTCTAATGGACCTGTGGTGTGCCGCTGTTGCAGGGTTGTAGGCCTTATAGGTATACATATAGCCTATCTAGTTTTACCCTTGCGATTGGGAAGCCTTATTCCAGTTGCAGCAAGTACGCTCATCCATTTCAACAGACCTGCCATTGCCATGTCCAAATAGCGGTCTTCGAACCATCCTTCGTTCGTTTCTGCTAGAATTCAGCTATAATTGCTGAGCGCTTTTGAGCCTGTCATGCTGTCAACCACACCTAGCGTTCTGTGGCGGCATCCATAATGGACGTCGACAATAGGGAGAGAGGAGGTTCATCCAGTGTGAGAATTGTGGAAAAATAACTGGGGGGTTGGACCATTATCCACTTGGAATTGGGGTGTAAAAAACATACTTTAACATGGGGCTCTAAGAAAGACTGGGGGGTCGAAACCTCCCAACCCCCCCCGGCAATTCTCACCCTGGGTTCATCGAAATGTGGACAATGCGGGGTGGAGGTAATGACCATGCAGCTCGAACGTCTGCAACTATTTATTTCAGTAGGCTACACCCTTTATCGCATTATAATCTGTAGGCCTATAACTAAAAAGCAATAGCTATAGCAAGTTAGCAACCATAATAAGATGGTTCGATCATTCATTTAACAAAAGGGGAGGGTGGGGTCCAAAGTAGGTAGGCCTAATTATTGTTTGCAGGCGTCCTTTATGGGCGACCCCTAAGGCCTAATTATGATATTTTAGTCGAAGATTTTGCTCTTAATAGCCTAATTTGACAACAGCAACAGTCTGCAGGCAAGCTCAAATACTTGTTCACGCCTACCTGCGATAAAAGGATTAGGCTAAGTAGCATATGTGGAGCATATGTACAAGGTGGTGAGTTGCTAATATAATAGGCCTAGGCCTATAGTAATGAGCGTACTTGGCCTGCGGTAAGGAATCTCGATCGCTCTGTGTTCTGGGAGTTAAGTCTCTGTGTTCTGGGAGTTAAGTCTACATTGGATTAAATTCACATAACGTCTGCCAGCCCTGAATCGAAAATCTTTGGTCAATCGGCGAGGCCCAATTGGCATTCGCTATATTAATAGGCCTATTAATTATTATGTAACAGGTCGCCGGATTCAATCCCATGCAAGCACGGACACCATGGAATGCTTTTCGTTCACGTGTAGTCTGTTCTCCTGCCTCTCTGTGTCTCACAGCCATGGACGCCAGCCGCACGTAACCATGGCGCCTTGGAAACTTTGATGTCTTTCTTTAAATAAATAAATGCTGTGAGCAATTAACGTCCTTATTAATTATATTATTTAATTAGCAGTTATTCATAGTTTTAAAATGTCCCCGGGTCTTCTTCTTTAAGCCTTCGTTTAAGGCTGTCGTCAGTTTTCTTACGCGCTGTCATGCGTAGATGCGTTTAGACCCAGTTTTGTTACACTGTAGTGTAGTCGTCGCTGCTGCAGGTCTCGCGTTCCAGCGTTTGCGAAAGTTGTTGGATTAAAATGGGTTCAGAAATCGAGGAACATGTAACGCAGAAATATGAAATAAAGAAACGATTAGGAAAAGGGGTGAGTGAACATTTTTTCCAGACATAAACTGCTGAACACAGTCTTTTGTTTGTCAGTAGATTGCGGTTTTATCAGTTCGAAACTTCGAACGAATAGGTCAAGAGTGGTTGTTAGTCTCACACGCCTTGTAAGTTACTGCCAGAACAGAATTATATATGTTAAACTGGAGCCATTTACGTGTTCTGGGATTATTATAGTATTTCGCTGTTTTGAAGAATTAGATAGTAATGCTCAATCAGTCTAACATGTTGTAGGGCCTATCCACGGTAGAGCAATGTTACGTTATCATTGTTATGGCGATATTTCTTGGCCCAGATGAGCTTTAAGGATCAACTTGTGATCAGGATGTGGTTATTAGATTATGGAGCAGTCCTTGCATCGTGCATATGACCAGAGACTGAAACTTAAATTTTTCATAATCTACTGTTTGCCCAATGTATTAATCTTTCTTAGAACAGTATGTGCATCAGGGCTTTTTATAAGAAATTTGTAGAACTGCACAACCAGGAAGTTTTTCTAGTAGAAAATTTTCCTCTAAAAATATCACAAGCCGCCGACAAAAAACTCTGATGACCTTTTTTAGTCATTTGCGTGAAATTTTCTAGGTTTTTCCCCACAGATATCCCAAGTCGGCGACGGAAAAACTGGTGACCTTTTTTAGTCATTTTCTCAGAAATTGCTTTTACAACTGCACAAATTCATTTACAGCTGCACATTTTGTGTAGAACTGCACGTTAAAAAAAGTCCTGATGTGCATTTGTTGCTGGCTGTTACAAGATGAGTCATAGATCGGTTATTTAGCTTTCGAGGTGTTTACTTTACCAGGTTTTGCTTTCATGGAATTGAATGTACAAACGTTCCACCAATGTTGCTTTAAACTGAGCTATTGCATTTTGAAGCAGCCTAACTGGTTCCTGAGATCACAATAATGCTAAGCTTATACATGTATACAGTGCATTCCATTACATGAAAGATAACATCTCATGATCCAGGAACTTACTTTTAGGGTTGCATGAAAGAAATTTTAATGATCAAACACATGCTCTCTGGTGTGTTTCTCGGATATATCCAATATACCAGCCATGTGTAGGAGTAAAGCAGAACTTAAAGTGTGGAAAAATAAGTGCCTGGACACCCCTTATCTTTCCAAAAGAAGTGCCTGGACATTCCTTACCTCTCCAGTCTGTACTGGCCAATAAGTGGCAGGACGGCATTCAAATTTTTTAAATAAGTGCATAGACGCCGTCCATGACCGTCCAGCCACACTTTTAGCCCTGGAGTAAAGGCAATATCACCTAGAGTTCACAGATATGCTATATATTGCATGTCTCCTTTTGGAAAGGTAAGGGGCATCCAGGCACTTATTTTTCCACAGTTTAAGCACTGCCTATAATATGCCAGGCAGCTGGCTACTGATGAATGCATGTCCTTTCCAGACCTATTGCTTCTAAGGATATCCAAGTGTTACAGCATTTAAAACTGACAAGTAAGATACATGCCTAACCAATGTTAACCATCACAGTATACAGTCTGCTGTTAGAGTAAAAGATTGAGTTAAAATTGTCTCGATGTATTTTAGGCGTATGGAATTGTTTGGAAGGCAGTTGACCGACAGACCGGACAGGTGGTCGCTCTGAAGAAGATCTTTGATGCGTTTCGAAATAAAGTCGACGCACAGCGGACTTTCCGTGAGATCATGTTCCTCCAGGAGTTCACCGACCACCCGAACATTATTCACTTGTTCAACGTTCTGAGAGCGGAAAATGACAAAGATATTTACCTAGTGTTTGAATTTATGGGTAAGTAGAAGTTATTTATGGATATTCTTCTTCTTTAAGTTCTCTGCCCCTCGGCAGGTTTCAACTTCCAATGGCGCCATTTGTAGATAAGTAGAACTAATTTATTACTGAGTAGTTCTGATTTATTATTATTATTATTATTATTATTGCATAAATTTATTACGCGCGCAAGGTCACACCTAAGTGTGAATCTGAGGCGCGGATTTAAGGATACGCATGACTAATTTATGGGTAAGTATGATTAATTTATGGGTAAGTAGGGCTAGGACTAATTTATGGGTAAGTACGACTGATTTGTGGGTAATTATGACTAGCTGAAATTGTGTAGCAGTGCTTCTAATATTTGATTTTAAAAGTATGGAATAACATATTTTTTATCGGAGATTTTTTGTTTGCGTATTGGATCATTTATTTATTTTGTTTGGTTGTTTATTTGACTTTGATCTTTGTTTTCCTTTTTTAGCAATGAATATACATGTGTACTCATTTAAGTGCTAAATCAGTTGTTTATTTATTGAACAGCATCTTTTAAAAATTATCTGCCTCCTGAATTCCATTCCATGACCTTCCTATGATTCCTCAATCGATCTCCAATTGGGAACCGAACTCTGGCCTTCTTTTCTGACTCAACACAGCACTCGTGAATAAGCTGGTGCCCTGCTTCTGGCTTACGAGTGGCACTTAGAAGTGTTGAGATTACATTTATTATTTTGAATGCCTTACGAATATTTTTTACTTATAGCGAACCATTGAATGAATAATGAATTCATTTATTAGAACTGTAAAGGGTAATTCTGTTTATAAGTTCATGTTCATAAATGTACAAATAAGGAATTTCTATCTCACAATAATATTTACTGCAATAATTATTGTTGATTGATTGTTGTAAATGATCTTATTGTCACTTTTCCCGTGTGGACATTTGAAAACAAACAATCATATCCTTGCATTTCTCATCTTACCCTATCTTGCCTTGATTTATCTTATCTTACTTTACGACCTCCTTTGGAATACTCTTTTGGACAATCCCTCTGACTAGACACAGTGCTCATGAATAAGTTGGTGCCCTGCGATTGACTTTCGAGTGGCGCTTTAGAAATCTGGCAGTTACGATTGATTGCCTGACTGCACCTCACCTTACTATAATTCTATAAGAACTTGCGTTGTGTCTTTTCATGACTGAGATGAACAAAAGTAATCTCAGTTGCAATTATGAGCAGACTGTGATTAGCTTGGCTGTTAGTCATGGTCTTGATTGGGTTGTCTATTTGATGTTTTTGACTTTGCTAGACACAGACTTGCACAACGTCATTAAGAAGGGTAATGTTCTAAAGGACATCCACATGAGGTTCATCATGTACCAGCTCTTCAAGGCCACAAAGTATCTGCACTCGGGAAATGTCATTCACAGGGATCAGAAGGTATGCCTAGTTAATCAACAGCTGACTTTATCATGAAAACCTTATCTTGGTAATTATTCTTTGATCTTAATCAAAAGCCGATTATTTAATTCAAATCATAAGCTGCTCTAAATCGTTAATTGACCTATATCAAATGCTCACCTTGATCCTGGTTTGACCTAAATAAAAATATGACCAACCTGAATCAGACTGACCATAACAAAAGGTTAGATTGCATTCATAAAAAAGCTGAACTACAGTGAATTAAAGGCAGATCCAAATAAGAATCTGACATATTATAGAAGACCTGTGACCTAAGTCGATAGCTGAAATAAAGCAGAAAAACTGATATAAACCTAATTCAGAGTGAATTAGGTGAATTAGAATGAATGGAGGTGTTCTAAAAATCGAGTCATGACCCAACACAAACTTTGACATGACTCAGAGGTGACCTAATTACAGACCTGACCTAGATCAGAATTTGATCAGAATGAGGTGGTGGTGGTTTAAATATAAGCTGAACAAAATAGCTGATTATTCTGAGCTTTATTCATGGACAGATTTTTCAAGTGCCAGAAACCATGCTGAGTAATCTAGAGCATAAACACCGTTTTCTAATCAGTCGGCTAATCCTTGATGTGGAGAAAATTTAGTTTGTAATTCCACACCTTTTTATTCGTCAGGGTTGCTTTGCAATGGTAATCTCCCAGGGTGATTTCGACTATTTTTATGATTAGCAAATGAGCTAGACACAAATGATGAAATAATTTAAAAGGAAAATAGCAGTGTAAGGCGTTCATTCATTCATTCATTCATTCATTCATCCATTCATTCGTTATAGAGATTTATATAGCTCCCCTTCAAGATTACTACTCAGGAGTTAAACTGTAGGTCGGTTGAAACTACTTTACAGTGTTACCTGACTAACAGTAGTAGTTAAATGAAATCGTAGTAAGTAACTTCTATAGCGCCGGTGTCTATTGCGCAAGGTATCAACTGATGGTGCTCCTAAACTAAACCGTAACCAGATCAATGTCCAGAAGATCTGTCCGTAGTGTGGCATCTGGTGACCAAGGAATGTCAGTGTTGACGTGTTTTTGTGATGCCTTCTGTGTTGTAGCCATCAAACGTTCTTCTGAACAGCGAATGCTTTGTGAAGATGTGTGACTTTGGTCTGGCTCGGTCGTTGTCGCAGATTCCAGTGGATGATGCTGGCGATCCGAATCTGACGGAATATGTTGCGACACGGTGGTACAGAGCGCCCGAGATTCTGCTCGCCTCTCACAGGTTCTGAATTACTTGGCAAATTTTGCCTACTGCACTTTTTTTAGCATTCTGGATGGTAGTGCCTTGATTTGAGTGTGTGCGTGTGTGCGACAGTATGTGTGTGTTTTGATGTGCATGCGTGTGTGCATATGTATATGTGTGCGTGCATGCGTGAGTGATTGTGCGAAAAAGTTGCCGATGCTGTCATTCAATGATAGATTCGATTTGCACCAACTCTCAAGCAGTACGTGCTCATTGTCATGTTGGATGTTGCAGGTACACGAAAGGCATTGACATGTGGAGCCTCGGTTGTATCCTCGGTGAAATGCTGATGGGAAAACCTCTCTTTCCAGGATCGTCAACCCTAAACCAGCTGGAAAGAATCATTTCTTCAATCGATCGACCGTCTGCTGAAGGTAATCGTAATTGTAATTGTAATCTCCAAATTTCTAAAGTGCCACACGAACGCCTAGTGCGGGGCACCAGCTTATTCATGAGTGCTGCATGGGCCAACTGACTCAGAACTTGCTATAAGTGGGTTATGGTGCTCACAGATTTAATAAATTAATTGAATAGGTTGTGTTTACAAGACTTTGGTTTGTACCATACAAGTGTATCCGCGTTCCTTTTAGGGGTAGATTGTTGTTTTGTGTTTTGGGTTAAACGTTCATGGGGTGACTGTACTTTATATGGTATCCTTATAGGATCTATGTTTGATGTCTAAGTTGTCAAAATCCAATAGTGCGACTCTCCTATGAAAGGAGAGTTGTGCAGTCAAATGACCAGAAGCCAATAGTGCTGATGGGCGCCTGATGGAAAGAATCAAGTAGACTCTTCATAACAGGTGGATTGTGCAAGCTAGGGAGCTTTGTGTACCCGTGCTACCCATACTAGGTTGTTGATTCCTTTCCTCTGCCATGGAAAGCATCTTGGTTGTCCCTATACTTGAACTTCCACTGTGCTGCATAAAGGCTTTGATGTGTTTGGTCCATATTTCTTGAATAAGCTGCCTGCCTAGCAGCCTCCTTAACGAAGTTCTTAGTTAGTTTTTCTTTGCCCTTTTTCCGCGTACATTTGAAAAAATTTCTTTTCAATCGTTATTTGTTGCTGTGAAGTCACGATCAACTATGAGGAGTTTTTCTTGGTGGTGCTCTATAAATTTATGATTTTGATTCTATGAATTTGCCTGTTTTGCAAGATAGAAAGGTCTTAACCATTCCAAAGCAGTCGTTGTAATCATAACATTGTGAAAAAGTGGGATTAGACTGGAAAGCGTTTCAGGATCCTTTCAAGGACTCAGAATATACAGAAAGTCATTTCAATAAGTTTCAGTTGGATTTTGTGCAATTAGGAAATGAGCCAAAGGCAAAGAATTTTTGGAAGATGTTCAAAAGCATTGATGGATTACTTTCAAGCTGCCGGTGGGTTTTTTTTGCAGTATGTTAGAATATTTTTTTCTACAGCTAATTTTCATAACAGATCTTAATGGTTCATATGTACTTGAAAATTTTGTGTAGGTTTACTTATTTAATCCATTTGACTTTGGTTGCTGTAGATTTGGATAGCATTCATTCATCTTACGTTTCATCTGTGATGGAGAAAGCGGGAACAAAGTGAGTTTCTATCTTTTGAAACTTATGAATTTTTCAAATAAAATCCTGTACATTTGCATCTGGGTTTCATCGTAGTTGTTAACCATGACCATACTTTTTATCGAAACCAAAAGTAAAACAGTTTAACAGATGTTATATTTTGTAAAAAAATACAATGTTGGCAATGAGGGTCCTAAAGGGCCTAAGCCCCGCTAGGAAAGGTCACCCTAGAATAAACGTTGAATTAAACAGTGAAATGAAGGTAATCAGCATATGACTAAAAGTTTAGATTTAAATATACAGATAAAAGTTTTTACAGGACAAAGGCTCAACTATTTAACAAATTGATGTTGTGTCCCAGTTACCCGGTATTTATGTTAAGTTCCACTTACGTAACTACATCAGATTCTAGGAATGTCTCTAGATAGTGGGATCTTGAACGCTTTTGGAACTCTTGTTGCCAATCTTGATAATTGTCTCTCGTTGGCATGTCTTCTGTTGTGATATGGTTTGACTTAACAAAAAAGTTTTTTATATAATTTTGGAATGAAATACTTTTTTCCACATGATTTGATTCAGTGTAACAAAATTTCTCTGTGGTAAAATTAGAATTGAGTTTTTGTGTTTGGTTTTACATTGAAGACCACGAAAGCCATTGAAAGAGATGATTCCAAATGCCAGTGAAGAGGCGCTGGATCTTTTGTCTAAGCTCTTGCAGTTCAACCCAAACAAAAGACTTTCTGCAGAACAAGCTCTCAAACACTCTTATGTCAGAAAGTAGGTCATCATCTTTTTGTGGTCAGTATTTAATCTAGTTGTTATGCTGGTCCTATCTTGCTGCAGATACTCTCTGCAAATATTTAGAGATTCACAAATAGGAATTTTTATCTTATGCTGCTCTAAAGAGTCTTTTATGCCTGATAAAGTTTGACTATCTTTAATAATTAATTGAAATGAAAAAAGAAAGATTTTAAGCAGATCATTGTAATTGGTTACTGTGATCATGACCACTTATTTATTTAGCTCCTCTCCAAGTTAGACTCGGCCGAGATGCTCCTGACCTAACAACGAAAAAACCAGATTATAGGAAAATAGTTTTCAGGTGCTTACGAAAAAGAGGTAAGGAAAGACCAACGAGCTTATGTTGTACGATGATAGGCTATCTATTTGATAAGTGAGGAGTTTCTGTTGTAATAGGCGCTATGCTATTGTGGCTGAAAACGGTGCCGATAGGAAATTACCTTGAAGGAGGTGCTACATTTAAATAGCTGCATTGAATAGACAAACGAAGCAGTGAATGAATTAATAAACAAATGAACGAACAAATGAGTGAATTAATGAACAAGCAAGCGAATTAACGAACAAATGAATGAAAAAATGAATAAATGAGTGGATGAACGAATGTACGCATTGATGATTACGATAAAGATAAAGATTGCTGTGCTTTCCAGATTTCACAATCCTTCGGAAGAGACTGTTATTGGTCGTGATGTGGTTCCTCCAATCAACGATGATATCCAGCTGACCGTTGAAGAATACCGGAACAACTTATACGAGGTCGGTTACATCAACCATGTGACTTTGTTATTTCTAGATTGTCATGACAACGGAAATTTTCCTCTTCCTCGCTGATTCTGGTTTCTCATCGTTTCTTTTGGTGAACATCAACATACATCACTCAGTTCACAAGATAAGGCGTTGTCAAATTTCAGTTCTGCAATGTTGTATTCTGAATGCCATGCTGGGCTGTGATTTGATACATCAGGGGGAGGGGGGTAAAATTCCCACCAGGGCATAAATTTACTTCAGGAGCTCTGTCAGCTTACAATAAAAACTTTTTTCATTGTTAAACCTTCCAGGCCTCTCGCCTTCCACGCTCTGTCGTCCTGGCTTGATATTAATTAAGCTTACCTAGAACTTCCAGTCTATGCCGGAGGGTATAGGATTTCCCATACCATTTACTGCCATCTCGGCATTAAAGGGTTAATGGTTGCGTGGCTTCAATGTGCACTTCTCAACTTTGTATAGAGGACATATAATTACAGAACTGTATTTTGTAAATAGTATTACATCAGAATTCTTGTCATCCCAAAGCATGTTAGAAATTATTGGGACTAAGGTTTATTTAGATAATAACAATGGACGTGATCTATTGTGTGGGGCAGATGATCAAAGAGAAGAAGTTGGAGCGAAGACGGCGACGAAAGAAGGAGGCGGAAGAATGGCAGGAGCGGTTGACGAGCGCGCAGGAGCGACAGGAAGAACCGAGGCCCCAACCGGAAAACACCCCCACCCAGGAACTGGAGAATCGGACGGCGGAGGAGGAGAAAACGTCGCACGACGGAAGATCTGAGACAAACGTCGGTTCCACGAAACGGAGACGAAGGCGTCGGAGAAGAGCGGAAGAGAACGTAAGAACGGACGACGACGATACGGAAGAACAGGAGCTGCAGGAAGTTAAGAACGACCCCGTTGTTCTGCCAAGGAACGATCCATCGTCCGTGGTGATGAGGAGGAGTCCGTCTCCGCAGTCTCCGCTCACCCTGACTCCGCATCCGATGATGGTTCCGCACACGATAATAGTCCGACCGTCGAGCAGGAATCCGTTGGGGGTCAGAACGACCCCTCTGCCACCGGACAGTCAGACCAGGGAGTCGAGGAATAACTCAGCGGAGCAGAGAGGCTCGTACAGATGTAAGACTATTTGCAGTTTTCTGTTTGCGGAATATTAACGCTGTGATTGTTAATTGCTATGGACTGGTTGAGGTGACGTGTGATTTTGCAATGCTGCAGAAATTCTGGGAAGTTGTTAGTATTGCAGTAAAATTCTGTGATTGCTTTGCTAAAATTAATAAGGTTGGACTTCGTTTTAGTTAAGGGAGACAATCTGATACTATAATATCAGTTATGCGCTGAAATATCTCGGGCATCTCATTCGTTCTCCTCTTTCTGCAGCTTCCCATCGACCTCTTCGTTCTCTGGACAGGGCTGACTTGTTTGTTCCATCACGAGCTAGGACGGCTATTGCTCAAACTCGATCCTTTAAATACCATCACTGGGTCCACCTTATGTGTGGGACTTCTTTTTTAATCGCTATCGACACTCTCCTCTTAAGACCTGTTTTGTCTCTCAGGCTTCTCGCACTGGGAGCGCTACTGATGGGCCATGGCTGTGAGCGGTGCTATAGGAATTACATTGCATTATATTACATTACATAACATGGATACCAGATTTAGATCAACTACAGAAAATTAGGTAGCTCACCTTGTTACGAGTGTTATAAGACAGGACTTGGCTTGTTACTATTTAACAGCATTATGTCATAACAGAGATGATTAGTCGCCCTCCTCCTTTTACCCAGGCGTGGGACTGGCACTGCCAGAGTAAAAGCAGTGGCAGAATTATATATATATATATATATAAATTGTATATATATATTTATGTGTGTGTACTGGCATACTATATACTGTATATTATATTGTAGTTGATTGGAAGCAAAGGGAAATTCTGACGTAAACGAAGTCTTTGCGTAACTTTACTATTATTATCACTTTACGTTACTTTACAGCCATGGGTTACAATCAGTTGAGGCGGCAGCCAACATCGTACACTATGCCCATCACTCCATCTCCTCTGCAAGGTCGACCAAGGTCACGAATAATGTCGAGGCAGAGGAGCACAGACACGGTTCCTGCAAGGATGGTAGATCTAACGGTACGCTAGTGACATTTTTACATGACCACGTATGATTCCTATAATCATAATTGCGAATTCCAAATTTCTAAAGCATTGTATAGGAAACCCTTTTATTGTCATTTTTGTGAAGAAAGGTGAATCTGGTATTTATTTAGTGATGGTGTCCAGATCCCATTCATTTTCTATAACTAACTGTCGTTTGTCATACGCTTTAGTTAAATCCAACCGGCAAGCCTCCGCTTCGGCATACGTCAGCGCCAACAGTTGGACGTGTATCGACGCCTGTCATGGCAGGGAACCAGTCTGCTGTTTCTGGTCAGCAGGGTTCCAGCTCCATCGTTTCGCATTATGACCGCAGCCAGTACAATTACGTCGTGAATCGTATGGTGAGTGTGTCTCATCTGCTAGTGAATTCAAATTGAAACTATGATTTGAATATATTTTTTCTGCACTTTCTTTCACTCTATAGTTGTATCATACTTTTCTACTTGAAATTTGCTCTTTAGTTATTAATAAATTACTGACTGCCTGACCCCTTTGGATCTTGACATGGACACGATTTCTACACACGCACCCTCACCACCTGCTCGCCACCTATCAATTTTGTTTTGACTAAGCATCTCTGAGTTAGCTTGTTTCCATGACTTCGCTGTTTTGGGCACCGCAGAAATCTCCAGATTATGTTTGCTTTCATTTGATTCCAGTTGTAATTGTTGTATAAGGAGTGTGGAGTTATCTAGGGATCTACCGTACTATAGGGTCTTTTAAGTATCAAGCAGAAACTGCTTGCACCGTCCTGAATGATGTTAAAGTAAGCGAGAACAAAATGGTAGAAATGAACAGTTACCACTGGCAAGATGCCACTGAACCTGGGACAGAGAACGGATGAATTTCCATCCAGAGCTGATGGCAGTTTGAAGTAGAGGAGCAGCAATTGGCAGCCTTCATTTGTTATCAAATAACCACTGTGTCAATCAATCAATCAATCAATCAATCCGAATTTATATAGCACATATCTACTCAGAGGTGCTCCTTGGTTATCAAATAACCACTGTCTCAATCAATCAATCAATCAGAATTTATATAGCACCTCTTCAAGATAACTACTCAGAGGCGCTCCTGGCCGAGATAAAGCGAGATACTTCTTATCTCTTCTTTTAACCCTTTACCGATCAAAGTCTAGTAAATGGTATATGGAGGAGGGAAAAATCCTATACCCTCGGTCGGTAAGGGGTTACGGTAATTTCTGTTTCTATTTGCAGCCGTCGCAGAATTCCCAACACATGCCTGTCCTGTATCCAAGACGATGGCTACCAACGGTAGGATTTGCCTCGTGAAAGGGCATACTGCATAGCTTAGAGTAACATTGCTCCAAGAAGTTGCAGTTTAACTTGACATTAATAATTGAATTCAATTGAAAGTAGTCACTGATTTGTAACGGGGCTAGGAACTTCTGATAACTAAGTTTCTTAATACCAATCGTATGATATCAGAGCCTTGTACCCACTTCATGTTAGCACTCATCTTCCTCAAGCTCACACAAAACATCTATTATGCATGGTTAGCTACAAGCTTACACCTGTAGTTCTCTTACTCAAAGGCCAACCCTCTCTGAATCAGGAAGGCATGCATGTGAAATGTTATGGTAACAATGGTCCAGAGTGTTAACACTACTGGCCAATGTGTTTTTGTAACAAGGGCTAAAATACCAGGCACCTTATCGAACACAATTAACGTTTTTTGATCAATTGTTAAAAATATTAATCATTAATATTGATTAGTCAATAAATCAATTAATTACTTATTACCTTTGCCAGTCTTACACTGTGCAATGGCGCTTAGAAACGAACCTGCATCTGCAGTTTTATCGAGCTTTTTAGAAGTCGTGTCCTGCATTCACCTAACATATTGCAATTTGTGTTTATTTTCCAGATAGCAAATCAGAAACCACCTACCGGTCGTAACCCTGGCCAATACAATTCCTATAATAGAAAACTGCCTTTTGACTCGACCGTAAAAAGTGCGCCACCCGATCGCATGTACCGTCAGATGAGAGGGACGTACACAACAGACTACACAACGGAAGGCCCTCCGCGTCCACCCTCCTCTGGACTTAAGAAGACGCTATAGACTGTTTTAGCAATCTCGGAGAACTCGGATCTTATCGGGAACTTTGCCAGTGATCCTGCGTTGAACGCAAAACGTCTTTTGCTGAATTAATAGGAAAATGTAGCAGTGGTCATCTCGCCATCCGTCCAGTCATCCGTCCTGTCATCCGTGCATTCATTCGTGCATTCATCTGTCTGTCCATGCATCATTCGGCGGATCACTTTATCCACTGCAAGTCTGAGACGAATATTTAAGGACCTCTGGAATTTCCCAGAGTCGAGACCTCTGGAATTTCCCAGAGTAGGCATGTACTATTTTTAGCATCGCATTATGCAAGCTGTAGAATTGTTTGTGCAGACTGTTTTATTTAGTGCAGCAGCCGATGTAGGGAATAGTTAATTTGCATTGCCGTGCTAATATGCTATGCTAATGTGATCTTGCAATGCTCTCAGTTCTATGGCATGCTTCTTGCTATGCTTCATGTTGCGTCTTTGGTTAATTCTTATAGGATTTTGTTCTTATCATTTTTAGCAGGGTATGTTAAGTCGTTAACACGTGTAATTTATAGTTCACATAAGACGATCGCAGTTACTTGTTATAAGGTTCGAATTGTGTGTATATTATTAACTTATTGGAAGAATTCTGTGAAGAAATTGCTGGGACAGCTGGGCATTTCTATTCTCTCACTAATATCTTAGCGTGGATTACATAAATCCAGTTAGATGCCCAAATAATTATTAATATTATTCTACTGAACATAGTTGCGGTTTCATTTGGTTTCGTACGACTTCTTGTTTAATGTGATTTTTACTTATTCACTCAATGACTTTGCATGGTGTAAATATTGCATCTTGAGGTAATTTAATTGCTATTTATATTTATAAAATAAGTCATTGTTTGTTGACTACTGCTAAGTAACAGAAGAAATGACCTCTACTGTCAGGCTTTGCTGTATTATCAAATTCTAAAGCAATATCACATTTCGGGTTCACACGCTGTAGATATGCAACTCTAATGATTTGATTCTATCTAACACTTTCACAGCGAAATCTTGTAGTACGCTCTGTTTGTTGAAGACAGTTGTGTGCCAGCTATACAATTTCAGCATTTCACGCCAAGGTCTTTGAAGTTATTCAGCTATGGTAGCACCACTACTGGTTTGATACAATGCGTCTTGCAAAACAAGAATCTGTATTGTGTCTTAGAAGTCTTGATGCAGCATTTTGGACAAGCACTAAACATATTTACAGGTGATCAGGCACAGGGCTTCAAAATGATTAATTTAAGCTCTCTGTCTTGTGCTTCTATCGGTAATTCTCTTGTACAATAGGACATTTCGTTTGAGGTTTCTGTTTATTGGCAAATATTTGGCACATTTGGTTCTGAAAATGATTGGCCCAGTTGGTGTGGAAACTGAGGGGGATGTACCTAAAAATAACTCAGATAAATATTCCATAAGAGTTCATTTTAAAAGATTTCAGCTTTCTGCATTGGTTCAGTTGCCAAACTTGAGCAATTAAATTGACACATAAAGGCGTTAAGAAAATCGATAGCTTTGTTAGCGGTTCACTTGTTTTTATGTTAAATTCACTTGAAAATTGTTGCTTGGACTTCATTTGAGATATTCCTAGAATTTAAATACTTAAAGTTTCCAGATTAGGCAGATGATGTTCAAATCTCGTTGAAATCTTGCTTGCTTTTTGAAACTGTGCCTGACTGTTACACTGCAAAAAGTAATCGGTGTTAATTCACCGAAGGTACATTGGAATGAAAAGGACGAAGCAGAGACTTCTAAAGAAAGAGGAGGAGAAAGAAGAGGAGGAGCTATTTGAAAGATAATTTATGCAGAATGGAAAGGGAATTGGAGCAAGAGGAAACTTCTGAAGTTACAGGAAAGGAGGGGGAAGGGAAAGAGGAAATGGACAAAGTGGTGAACAGTGAAAGAAGTGTACGAAAGAGAAGGCGGCGAATTGCATGAAGAGAAGGGAGAAGGCTTCTGAAGTAACGGAAGTAATGCAAAACTAGAGTTGGAGGAGGAGGAGGAATAAAAGCAGATGCGGAGAAATGCATGGACTGACAAAGATTTCAATTCTCATTGTTACATTTCGATGTGGTTGTCGTTATAGTTTGTTGGTCACTTTGTGAGCGCACGCTATTAGTAAATTTTATGTAAATACAGAAAATGTGCGTATATTATGTATACAGCTGCATAGGATACAATCATCACAGTCCATGATTTCCGATCCCAGGCCCTCTTCAGTATTACTCAACTGGTCTTTTTCAGGCTTTGAATGTGCCTTCGTTCTTGTAGATAGGGTTGGACCTCACCAGTGGTGATTGGGAGAATGATCTCTCGTGGTTGCCCGAAAGTGGATGGTGTAAAGTGCATCAATTTAAAGTTTATTTAGAGTTCTGAGTTACTTCTGAGTCTCTTATATTTGTTGACCACAGTGGGGGTTTGTTCTCCCACTTCAAGTGGGGGTGTGTGAGGTGGGCTAGATGTCACTGGGCCCATGTTACACAACTGTGAACATCATACAATGTTTCTGTAGATATATATATGTTCTGTGTATAATTTCACCGAGTTAAGATGGCTCTCTGTGTATTTACAGTTTGCACTTAGCATAGTATTAACGTACTCAAAGATTTGTGTACCGACTTGTGAAAACCTTGCATGCACAGAAACCTTAATACAAGAAGTAAAAATTATAAATCTTATAGAGTATACACGTAAGGATTTTATGAAAGACATCTGCATGAGAAGAAGTACAGAAAAATAATGTGTACATAGCTGTACATATACTATTTCATGTTTATATATACTCGTATATATATATATAAAATATGTATGCACTTCATGTGCATATATAGTAGGCTATATTTATTATGGTCTGCATGTAAACTAGTTGGTTGACTTTCGTTCTTAATATCTTAAAAAATTTCACATAAGATGTCGATGTTCTAATCATTCTGCTGGTAGACTGCATTTCAGATTTTGTTGGGATTTTCTGGCTATTTAACAGGAACCACTATAGTATATCATATGAAACCTTTTTACACAAACGCACAGTATTATAATCATTTGAAAGTATTATGTGTTATTTGTGAGTTCGTGTTGCGAACAATGTTGGAAAGCTACTTTTAAAAAGTTGCTGGAGAGGAAAAAGAAAACTAGTTACCTACAGATAAATACTTTAGAATAAGGTAACTAGTAACTAATTAGTTACTTTTTAAAAGTAACTCAGTGTTTTAGTTACTGTAATTGAGGATGCAAACTAGAATTTTCAGCTCTCTTTCTGTGACGAAATTAGAATTCGAAATTGACGAAGAAAAAGAAAGAGTTCGGACACATGACCTCAAACAAAACTGTTCGTGTCACTTTAATAATTATATGTGAACCAATGGATTTTATAAAACACCTTTAATAATATTTATAAAATTTACAGTGTCATAATACAACTAGATGACAAGATTTAGAAGTAATACAAGTTAGGTAAAAAATTTGCTTTAGTATATTGTAGAAGTAATCAATTGCTCCAAAAGTTACTTCAAAATAGTTGTCGGTAACAGTTGTTACGTGTTTCGAGTAATGTGCAGCACTTCTGCTAATGGTATTCCATTACTTTAACACTGCCTAGGTTTCTGTGATGGATTTGAACATGGGATGGACATTGGACAGCCTGTTTTTTACACATCTTTAGGGCAGACATGTTTTCAGTTGATGCTATGATAGCTTCTTTTTCACCCTTCGTTCATGACTACTAATCATTCTCAAATTTCAAATGACACTGTAGGAATAAACTAAAGTGGAAAATCATCTTTGATTGCTTAAAACTTACTCAAGTTGAGTCATTTCAATATTTTAATCATTTATCCTGTAAACAAGGCTATTGCAATCCGAAGTACCTATTCAACCATAATGTGATGTAAATATCTAGACTTTGTCATAGCTCTCTACATGAACAGGCAGGGAGACAGGGTTGGCCATTAGTCCTACATCAGATCAAGGTATTACAGCCAGCTTTCAGAAAGGTTCAGACTAGGGAATGTAATCCCGGGGTACTTGCTCAATCCCGGGATTCCGGGATTATAAATGAGTCAATCCCGGGATACCGGGATCCCGGGATTGGCTTATAATGGCAATTTAAAAAATTCTTTTACATAGTATAATAGTAGACCAAATACAGTACAGCTTTCTCTTTGCTTTAGGCACTTCAACGGTGATCAATTATGACTTGCGGCAAGGGCTTTAGTCAGTGGTCCCTGGCAGCAGTGAGGTTTGTTTGAAACTTGATAATGATAGGCCTACGACCAGTGGCTTCTATCCTCACTAAACAAACAAGTTAGACCTCCCCGCCCTGGCCTGCCCTCTCGCGTCTCTCCTTTGACCTAGATTGCGGAGAGTTGAGCTCATTTCAGATTCCCCCTCTTTAACTGGGCTTAAGTTGCAATCACTCTGAATAGGGTAATTAACCTCTGCATACGACGACCCGGAATTAGGTCAGACGATACGAGGTGACCAATGCACCGAATGACCCCAGCGCGAGGAACACAACAGGTAGCATGCTAGTCAAGATTCACCAGTGAGTGACTGATCTTGCAGGCTAGCTTAGCTGCAGTCCTCTGATAATTATTAAGGCAGCAAGAGCCCGTCTGTATGCTGTCCAGGTCCTTTCACTCACCAATTGGCGTAATTATACGGGCGGGAGTGTCATCAACACGCGTCAATCGGAGTTAGGCCCTTTGATGTCGCAGACCTAGTCGGTCAGCTCTGGTAGCATCTGACATCTGTTTATCTTCTATCAGTCAACTGAATGGTGTGTGGATGATTGGTGTGTGGAGGACTCTTTAGTCTGTATACATGAACCAAGCAAGGAATGGGAGGGAGCAAACCGAAACCTCCTGCCTGATCACTCAGAAACGCCTACCTCCAGTCACCCATCTGGGTTTTCTGCTGGCCGCCAGCTTACCTTCATTAGGGCGTCTGCTTATCCGTCGTTTTGGAGTCTATTGACTGAGGAATTGTTGCAAAATTGGTCAAGTAATTTAGTAAAAAATTCGAATTTTGGGTAATCCCGAAAAACGGGATTCCATGTTTGTCAATCCCGGGATTACGGGATTGTAAAATGTCCGGGATTCCCGGGATCCCGGTATTCGGGATCCCGGGATTACATTCCCTAGTTCAGACTCTGGAAATCGAGCTTTTATACCCTTAGTAAAAGTCCAGCTATATAGCCTGTTCTAACTAGTTTTCACCTGCTCCAGTTAGGCTTTGATTTTCATCTGAATATACAATTTACTGAAACAAAAGTAAATTGTTAACAGCTTTCATGAATTATCATTTCTGTTTCAGTCGACAGCATTTGGCACATTTAGTCGATTTGTTCATCACATTTATCGGTTACTTAACACTGCTGATTATTTAGACTCGGAACAATCCTCTTAAAGTTCTCGGAATGTGACTGTGCTCGACCATCGGATGTGTTTATCTTTAAGTTTGGAAGAGACTAAACTGTGTGATTTCCGTTGCTGTAGCTTGAGTTTGTGTCTATTTCCGCTGTAGGTTTCTGTTCGCTAGAAAGGCTTTGTTATGTTATGTCATTGAACGACCATATCAAAAGAGTGTGATGACTGACTTAGTCTGAATTAATTTACAGTATAATCAAAGTATATGCTCAAGACATCCACATTTTCGTGTAACTTCTCAGTTTTGTACCAACTCTGAATATTTCTGCTATATGCTAGTCATCCGTTATGATTGACAAACTGAGAGTCCGAGACCCATGGTTGTGTAAATGTTGATTTTTGGAAAGAGGCAGGGGAAGAGACCGGGATAGACAAATTGAAGATGCCCCGAAGGTTTGGCTCAAGACCCATACAGTGGAGCTGTAACAATAGGAAGAACAATAACAACAGTGTAACAATAGGAAGAACAATAACAACAGTATAACAATAGGAAGGAGTGGAAGAGAGGAAAGACTGGAATAGAGAAATTGACAATATCCTGAATGACTTGAATGACTCTAAGGCCATGCACAGCAACGGTTACAGAGGATGCTACACAAAATGTCGGCATATAAAAAGACTGCAGGAAGTGAAAGAACAGCAACATTTTGTTGCAGTCAATTGTTAGAGCTCTGTCCCTGAAATATAACTGTGCATTATTTTAGGAATCAGAGAACTTGAGTTTAAACAAGGTACTACGAGGAAAGACATGAGCATTTAATACACATCAACATTTCAAACAAGAGTTCAGAATTGCGAAATGCTGTCTTTAAAGTATTTGCACATCTTCAATGCATTTCCCATCACTTGCCGCTGCATAAATGAAAGTAAACATACGACTCTTTCTCGCAGGAATAATTTAACAGATTTTTTCAAACAAAAACAATAACATATTAACTGCTTAACAACTTATATTCTGTTGCATCCTTCGAACTAACCAGTAAACTGTTCAACGAGTCATATGTTCTGTTTTATCATTTATATCAACTGCTAATTTTGGCTACATCCTTTCACCACATTAAATTTTATTTTCACAGTGCAAGGCAAATTCAACCCAATCTACACTTTGTTTTAAATTTTACTTTAGCCGTGTGTTCTCAGTTTCAAATCTGAAATTCCTTTGTCGACACAAAGACCGAAATATCTCATCCCCAAGAAGCAGTTTCGGTTGCATTGCCACAAGAGAAGATAACACTAGATTAGAATATCCTTATACTACAGCCAAACTAAACTGAAATTGTTTTCGATGTTCGACAAACCATTCAAATGACAAAAACGGCCATACATCAGAACTCAATTCCATACATCAAAATTAGTGCAAACAACAAACAGTTGGTCAATCGCAGAGGTACATTGAAGGCTTCCGTAAATTCCTAGAAGATGATCTTCGACAGCGCGTCCGCACAGTCTCTCACCTTCGGCAGACTGCTACGACCGCCGACACTAATCAAATCCGTCAGACCGAGAGATCGCGCCATCTCCAGGCAGTTGTTGTCATCGGCAACCGCCGTTCCCACGGAGACGAGCAGGCGGAAAACTGCCTCCGTGTCCAGATTGCCGCGACAGAGTTCGTGGATGACGAAGAGGCAGTGCGTCTTGCCCTCGACGTTGCCCGACTTGCGAAACCCGACGACCAAGTTGACGACAACGGAGCTGAGAGCGATCTGAGTGTTTTTGTCAGCGGTGCCGATCAGTTTCGTGATATCACTTAACAGTTGATCGGCGTTTGAGAGAAGCAGGGTCTCTCCGTCGGAATGCTGGAAGGCATTGCAGAGGGTGCGGGCGACGAGCAGGTGGTTCTTCGGTTGTCCGTCAGGCGCGAGAAGCACGCACAGGTAGCTGATGAACTGAGGACCGTCCTTCGCGTTGCAGAAGTGCTGGTTGACGGCCGGATAGCGGACGGTGTGTCGCAAGATGTCGAGCACAGGAAACAAAACACCTACAGGAAGATGAGAAACAGATTGAATCTCAGCAAGCGTAGCGAGTTTTCACAAGGATGATATTTCTTCAAAGAACTAATCTTCTTCTTCTTTGGTTCTCTGCCTTTCTAAGCAGTTTCGTACGTCCAATGGCGCCATTTACAGCTCTCTTCTTCAACTTCCCATAACCCGCACCCTCCTTCATCAACATTCAGTCCAATAACATCATCCCTGGTCTTCCTCTTGTCTTATTTACCCACCATTTTCCCCGCAATTATGGATCTTAGGAGAGAGTCTCCCCTCATGATGTGAACCAACCAGTTTTTCTTCCTGCTTCTCCAAATGACGTATCCGATAATGAATACCCAAACTTAGTTTGGAAACTAGCTTACGGTAATGACTGCAGATTAATCTGATTTAATAAGTAAACTAGAAAATTGCGGAAATATCATAAACAACATAATGAGAAGAGCAGACCATTGAGCCAACCCAGCAAGGCAACCAGAGACACGATGTGCTACCAACTTCATTTGCTTAGCCCCAGCGAATGACGGCACATGACCAGTCTTCTCCCTCACCGTCTCATCTTTCCACTAATATGGCCGGTGTACTCATCATAACCGATATGACTTGGGGTACAGAATGAGCCGATATGGCTTGGGGTACAGAATGAGCCGATATGGCTTGGGGTACAGAATGAGCCGATATGGCTTGGGGTACAGAATGAGCCGATATGGCTTGGGGTACAGAATGAGCCGATATGGCTTGGGGTACAGAATGAGCCGATATGGCTTGGGGTACAGAATGAGCCGATATGGCTTGGGGTACAGAATGAGCCGATATGGCTTGGGGTACAGAATGAGCCGATATGGCTTGGGGTACAGAATGAGCCGATATGGCTTGGGTACAGAATGAACAGAGATTTATACCAGATTTCTGCCCAAGCAGGGATTTGCACCTAGACTATCTCGATTAACAGTCCAGCACGTTAACCACTACACCGTCAAGCCCCCAACCCCCAAACAACAGGATTCATATAAATTTAGCACTAAACTGATCTAATAAATGGCATACATATCGCATGTGCACATTTGACCTCTATACATGAGACCTCTAAAAGAAAACCACCCTCAACAAAAACGTGCTCATATGTAAATGTCCGATATATACTTGTCACACACACCATCACCATCATCATCATGCTTCAGCTAAAAGATCTTTCGACCCAACAACCTCCGAGAGCCGTTAATGACGCCGACCCATTCGAAATAAGCCATTTACAAATGATGCACTCAAGCTTATTCACACTGTTAGATAATTACTTACCAACTGGCCACTGCATCAGTTTCCAAAGAACGTCCAGCTGCTGCGCCGCCACATTTGACGCACCGTCAGTCACCAGTTTCTCCACTTGCTTCAGCTCTTCCTCCGAAAATCGACCGCTCTCCCCTGCCTGACTGTTAAATTCACCCAGCTTCCCTATATACGAACACACACACAAAACAAACTTACAATAATTAATAAGTAGAACTTGAAGCATGTATTCACCCTAGATATCACAACAACGAAAAAATCAAAATAATAACCACTGAAAAATCCTCCTGTTTGGTAATGTAACTAGAGTAATGTTTGGCAATGTAACTAGAGTAATGTTTGGTTTAACTAGAGTAATGGTGCTAAAACACTGTGCCCTGTGATTATTGCCGATCTGCTTGCACCCAAGTCCCAAAGAAAAAATTCTACATGTGCACTGTGGAGCACCCTTTTCTACACTTGTGCTGCACTATGGCAGTATATAAACCACCTTATTATTATTATAATTTACTATCATCATTATTATTATTATCATTAGAAATGCAAAAATGAAAAACAAACTCTCTTTACTCATTAGTAGAACAAGTTGTTTCATACATAACAAATTATGCAGCAGGAATTACAGCTATATTATGTGTAACCTTGGTCAAGAAAAGAAATTACTTCTCAGCAATGGATTTTGTAACAGCTACGCAAACTTATAACTTAAGGAAATGAAGCAAAATTTCTGAATGCTAATGCCTGACACTGGCCTTAGTACATCATTTGGGGTAATTATATAGTTTGTAATACAGTGAGTCTTAGCTGCATATGTATTTTAGCTAATGTATCTACAACAATCAATAATCACAGCATTATGAAAAAGACTACTTTCCAACCGATCTAGCAAGCGGCCCTTTGTCTCCACAGAGGCCACATAATTATAGTCTCTTTAAGACAATAGAGATTCAGTAACAGCACTGCTGAAACTGACGACAGAAAACCATAACCACACTAAATGGTTTTCAAGCACCTATAGAGTTAAAATTCCAGCAACAGAAAAAGACCAGCATAAACGTCATTGCCCTTCAACTTCAACCAGCTCCATCCTTACTACCTCCATGCTTACTACCTCGGAATAATTTGCCTGCTTTCTACAACTTGCTCAAGACCTATCTTTTTAGCTGTGGCTGGACTAGGAGCGCCTCTGAGTAGGCTTCTTGAAGGGGCGCTATATAAGTTTTTGGAATGAATGAATGAATGAAATGCTGACACAGTTTTCATGACAGAAAACTATTCCACCACCATTCTGCATCTGCATTGAATGAAAATTTAAATGTAAAAAACATGACTGTTAATTGACATGTATCCTTCTCTTACCAAACACTCCCTGGACGTTGATGGTATCGAACTTTATGTACGATGTTTCTGGAAAGTATGAGACCTTCGGTTGAGATGGTCCAGCTGCTGCACCACCCGCTTGATATCGAGACGCACCTAAGAACCATAAACAAAGGATCATTGGTATATAAATAATGAAGTTACTTTATTTCATGCGCAAGTCAGGGATTGAACAGTCAAATGGAAACATGAGACATACTATTACGTTCAGAGTAAAAATATCCATGGCAGTTCATTCTCGCCAGATGAACCTCTCTGAATCTATCATCAACTGCTCAAAATAACGCAATCAGCAGATGTGAAATGTCAGCAACTTGTCCATATCAACATTATACTTTGTATTGTATTTGGGCATTACAATTTTGCAAAGTGCCCCAAAGCGCTGCCCATGTGCAAAATCCCCAGAGTAGAAACAGATTTTGAGAACAGAGATAAGGAAGACGAGAGACTTGAAGACAGAATTTTGTTGAGCGCACAGAAGGATTAAGTGTATTCCAAAGAGAAAGTCCGATTGAGGCAACTGATCAAAACTAAGTCCCAGCAGTTCTAGAGAACCAAGAGATCAAGTTACCTAACCAGACAACATCACCAGTTGTTCATCCTAAATACTTGATCATAGTAAGCATCCTACATGCAATTGAAAGAAATCACATTTCTCACCTTTAACTATAAAACACAAAATTTAATAAGAAATTCTATTGTCGTGGATTTGCACCAAAACTTGTTATAACAAAGAGTAAGTTGCGTCATTCTGCGTACCTGTGAATGGATCTGATGAAGGCGCAGATGTCTGCTGACCCTGAGGTCGGGGGTCATTCGAGGGAACATATCTGTTGCCTCCGGTGAATGGATCTCCCCACTGACCGGTTGACTGACCACCACTCCCTGAAGACCCAGGTACGTACCTACCGCCACCTGTCAACACACAAAACATATTCTCTAAATTAAACACAAATATCTGAGTATCACAACGTATCTGGACATCAATAAAGAACCTATCACAGCATGAACTACTCAGAGGTGCTCTCAGTACAGAAACCCCGGTGAAAAGAGAAACGCCTTCAGGCAACGAGTAGACAAAGAGGAGACCCCAGACATTAGCTTAACCCGCAGAGGAGGGGAATGTCATTCCAAGCAGAGAGGTTTGTTAGTGTGAGAGGGTGGGAGGGTAAGCAACAGGAGGGGCGGAAGAGGAGAATAGGAAGGAAGGGGAGATTAGAGAATTGAGGAGGAGGAGGGACAGGATGAGAGCAGAGAGGAAAGAATGGTGTGAGGAAAGGTGAGCAGAGTCAGAGAACAAAGGGGAGAGGAGGGAGGGCTGACTTAAAAGAGCCTTACTTGCAGTGCATACTCCTTAACTATCCGCCAAAAATTATTAATTATTAACCAGTCAAAACCTCAGAAAAAACATGGGCAAAGCCTGGTAAAAATGCATAATAACAATAATAATAATATCAATTGTGATTTAAATAAATGATATAAAACGACAACAATAACAACACCAACAACACCAACAACACCACCACCACCACCAACACCAAAACCAAAACCAACACCAACAACAACAACAATAATAACAACAACAATAACAACAACAATAACAACAACAACAATAATAACAACAATAACAACAACAATAACAACAACCTGTGAATGGATCTGAGCCAGAGATGGATGGTGCCGGTCCAAGAGTGACGTCAGCATTCTGCTGTTGAATGAACTGAGCTACTTGGTCGAGAAACAACTGACTCAGCTGGTTTCTCTCGAGGAAGTTGTGGGCCGCGACCCACGGATCTTCCGACAGGTTGTAGGGAAGCTTGAGGATCGGTAGACCTTCACCCAAGTCGACATCGTACACGAAGTCGTACTCCTTCAAAGACACAAAAAATAAGAAAAGTAAGTATATCACTCAATAATATGAACACAACTGTTAACTCTGTAAACTCAAAGCTAAGCACGCAATTAGGAACTTCTGTAGCGCCGCTCACAGATTCAGTAGCGCTCCCAGTGCAAGAAACTGAGGGAAAAGGGTCTTAGAAGAGAGATATGTTGATAGCGATCCAAAAAGAAGAGTCTCATGTAAAGTATTATTCACCTAAACAAATTTGAATATAGTCTCAAGTGAAATGTTGTGTATATGCTCGTCAGTAAGATAGAGTCGTCCATTTTAAGAAAATCTTCTCAAGTCATTGATCAGTAACTTCTGTAGCACCGACATTCAGTCAATGGTGGACGAAAGCCAAGCTATGATCAGCTCAACAGCAAGCATATCATCAGTCCGCCAAGACCAAGAGAAAGTCTCTATGTGGGGATGAGATGAGCATACACAACCCAAAACTTATAGGTTGAGCATAGACCAAGCAGGTACAGGAAGGAATTCCGCAAACTTAGACACAGAAGCCAATGGAAAAGAGTTGGAGACTGAGAAAGAGCAAATTAGAAGGAATTTCGAACCCGATGCAACAACTTGGGTTCCGTCTATGTTACAGAACATGGAGAAATTAGCTGCTGAAGCTGACTGATGTTGGGTTGCTGTAATGCAAAGTATCAATCACATCCTGAGGAGTCTTTTCCACCTCTCACAAAAAACACTTATAACTTACGCTATATACTAGACTAGATTATATATTTTTTGTGGCGTGGTGGTGCACTAGTGGTGGGTTCGGTGCCTTGGAGCCAGAGGGCTCCAGGTTCGAATCAACCTCAAGCCACCATGTAGGGCAAGTCCTTCACTTGCAATTGCTTGTGAAACTCCGATGCAGTGTCCGCGCTGTAGTCGGGAGTGCCTCTGAGAAGAGAGCTTGAAGGGGCGCTATGGCATATGCAAGAAATAAACCATATCCATTCATTCTACCAGCAAAGGACGCTAAAAACTTTATTCCGAGGGGGAGGGCCATCTCTGCCAGCCATCAATGACATTGTTTCAATGACAATGTCATGCTCACATTCATTATTTATTTTCCATTTAATTAATTCAACATGTAACTGGATACAGCAGTACGTCATCCGGATTCGTCTCATTATATAAATAAACAAAAATTAACAGCAGACTGCTCCAACGATGGGCATGGATATTACCTTTCCTTCGTAGAGCACTTTCCCCGACGTGCCCTGTGATCCCCCTGATCCGCCAACAACATCCCCGATCTTCTGCCACCGATCCTCAGAACCAACCCACTGGTACGCCTCAATGTTGTCCTTACGGCGAACCATCAATGTCTGACCATCTCGCTTTCCTACAAATTTTTAAAGATTGTAATTCTGTGTATAAATTCCATACATAAACAACGTAATTACATTTCACGGGAACTAATTTAAATGGGTATTATGTACTGGGAGTGTTGCATGTAATAGTAATAATGTAAATGTTGCATGTCAAACAGAAACGTGAATCTGACACATGGTTAGTAAGTTGCCGGGTGAAGAACAATTAGATATTCGGCTGTTAGAAGTGCTAAAAGTCAGTGTTGAGGTATTTTTTTAAACGAAATCAAGTGAGTGAACATTGAAAACATTGGAACTCGGTTTCATTTCTAAGGGAAGCAATACGGAATGCAGTATATATGTATAATTAATTATATATATAAGTAGTTAAATATGTAAATATATTTTATAATCAGAAATATTATATATGTAAAATATATCGTTGAAACCTACTGTTGAAAGCTTGTTCAAACCTGATGGGGGTCATGTTCTATGGACATTTCTCAACGAGAAGGGGGCATGGCCGGATTTGTCCCTCCCTCTGGATCCGCCCCTGACCTTACTAGGGGAGCTTTATATATCCTTAAATACAATACAATATTATATATATATATATATATATATATATATATATATATTAGGGTGTCCCAAAAAATATTTGTTCCAAAATTTTCTATGCAGTCCCCCTAAAAAGTTTCCATATGGTCCCATAATAACACCTGTAAAATTTTATGACACCACAAAAATATTTAGGGGTCCCTCAAGCCGCCCAAATTTTACCCATATTGACATAATTTGCGCCTGATGTGTCCAACTTCTAAATGCCTTTAGATCCCAACCCTTGATCCTATTATAACAAATTTAATACCATTGGAAAGATATTAAATGGTAGAATTTACAAATATCTAACTTTACTGGATACAATGGATATTTTGGGCATAGTCTTACGCTCAACAAATGCAAAAATCGAGAAAAATTTGAGATTTTTGGACTTTGGACACAGTATCAGTGTACACACAACTAATCATTGCGAGTAGTCATTACAAACTCTTGATAATGTAACAAGTCGTGGTTTTAGCTCCTCCATACCTTCATCTGTTTCATGATAAGAAATTCTGAGGGGGCTGAGGGGTTTAACCCCTATTTTTTCCTAGGACCACACACCATGCAGCTACACACAAATCAACGTCTTGCCCGATATTTTTTCACTATTCTCATATTGATCTACTTATTCTACATCACTGCACTCAAATTGTTCTTCAGTTCTACGTTCTACATTTACACAAGTCAGCAAGATTGTCACAATTGTGTTTAGAAAACATGTGCCTGTGTTTTTTGACAACTTGTACGAGAAATTGTCTCCGATCTCCGTTCTTCGTTATCGTTGAGCTGAAATTCTGTATCAAAGCTGCGTCATGTTTGTTCAGCACAGTCATTTACACAGACCAATGTTATGAAAAATCACACGTGGTCTTATACGATTGGCTAGCTCGCCACTCTTTCACTGAAAGATCGAGAAAACTATCTTTGAATGC
Source organism: Lumbricus terrestris (assembly GCA_949752735.1). NCBI lineage: Eukaryota > Metazoa > Annelida > Clitellata > Crassiclitellata > Lumbricidae > Lumbricus > Lumbricus terrestris. Next base: position 10,571,202 of record OX457039.1, read on the forward strand.
AGCATGGTTTGAGAAAAACTTGTAGGAAAAGATAACCCGTTATTCCACATTAATGAGACAATCACTGAAAGAACAGAGAGAATTGCTATCTCTTATATCTTAAGTACTGGTATACCAAGAATGATGTTGCATCATTTGCAGACTTGTCGTCTAGAGCAGCATTGCCAGAATTATAAAGCTCTGGATTAATTCAAAGAGAGCAGTGACTCTGCTGTCTACATGAGAACACCGCCTGACTGTAGACGTCAGCCACAAATCTGAGAATTGTTTGGGTTGGATGCCCTGTAAGTCACAGTCGTCAACTGTATATGTGATTCGTTTCCATCATAAAGCAATTAGATCTATATTGCCTTACCCATCCAACTTGCTCTGTGATGGGCACTAGGCTTGCGAACTGCTACCGAATTGCTCAATCCAACTATGGATACCAAGAGCTGAGGAAATTCTTGATGTCATAATTAGAGGATGGCCACGCTGAAGCTGTTTAGTAATGAATTCCTATGATTTGTTAGATGCAAACTGCAGTAGCATTGGTCGAGGGTTTGGTTGACGGTGAACCATATTGGAGCGCATTCATCTTTAAATGGCTTGAAGAGCTTAATTACAGACCATGGTCAAACTTTACCAAGGACGCAAAGAATGCACCAGGCAACAGGAGTTAAAAGACTTCTGTGATGTCAGCAAGATGTTACGACTGATGGCTGATGTAGAAGGGTGCAAGGCACTGCAAGCTCTATTTAATATGCAGTTATTGAAGGCCGTTGTCTCAAAGCATTTGCCAATAATTAATGCATCACACTCCCACGACTTCCAAAGGTCCAAACTGCAACCGCTGATTCCTGTCCTGGTCCAGAGGTCAACTTTGGCACACCAACATGTTTGTACTTCCACCAACTAGAGAAAAAATCAGACTGACAATCTGCTAACTTTATGCATATCCACTCCAGTGATGATTGCCATGTAAAGGTAGCGGCATGCAATCCCAGTGCACGACAGATTTACATCCTTCGTTTGCTCGAGAGCTTAACTGTCGTCCTTATGCTTGAAAAACCTCATTCACAAATACAATTAGGTTGCATATTTGTAGATTTTAGTATTTCAGAGCAATATAATGTTATTAAGCAATACATAAGCACACTAGTGGGATCCGAAAATTTCAGACTCAGATATGTCGTACGTATAATTTGTGACAACTTGCACGTATTACATGAGCTTTGAGGGCCCTCTAAATATTTTCAAAATGTCATGAAATTTGGCAGGTATTATCATAGGACCATAAGGAAACTTTTTGGAGGGACTGCATTTCAAGTTTCAAGAAAAATATTTTTCCTGTGCAATCGTGGGACACCCTAATATATATATATACACTATGCAGTGTGAGACTAGACTGTTCCAGGAGGCTGGAAGGGTGCCAAATATTTTTGGGGAAAAAGCTCAAGTTCAACTACGAAAACAGGCAAATGCTGAAATGTTGAGATATCTTTGACGAACCTGGTGCAAGCAACGCCTCTGGTCCAGGCAGATCTTCTGTTTTGATGTCGCCCACCTGGGCAGGTATTGTTGACGTGGCAACACACTCCTCAAACACTGCCAACTCTGCAGCGCTGGCGGCCAGATCGAGATTTCGTGTAAACACTCGAACAATGCCATCGCTGTTAACAGAACAATAACTACAATCAATGAACAGAATTCAACAGAACAACAAACAAAGAAAAATTGAAAAGTAAAGACGAACAAATACTGAAATTTACATGTTAGCATCAAAAAGTTGAATAAATGCATTAGAGAGAGTAGACCTCATTCCTCCCCCAAAGGCAAGTACATGTATTTGGGTTAAACCATTACCCACCGAGGGTATAGAATTTTCCCATAACATTTGCGACACTGAGGTTTGTAAATGGTTAACCCCCTTTCTATACATACATGCATACATACATACTCAATGGATGTCCTTATATTCAATAAACCATAAGAGCAGCAAATACACACACAGCACTATTTCAAAACAGATGACCAACAAGAATCGTATTGTACATGAGAATCTACAAAGCGCCTCTTACGGTGCTAGCCATTCAGAGGTGCTCTCAGTGTGACAGCAGAAACAAGAAACCGCTTACCTAGCACCAGTGACAACGTCACCGTTTGGTAGAACACAGACCGCCCACACGGACTGCGCTGGATGAGCGATGGTCTGCACCAGCGCCCCGTTCTCCCAGACGCGTAGGGTCCTGTCCTCCCCACACGAAACAAAGTCGACCCCGTTCGGAAGACAGGCGATGCTGTACACGTAGTTTGTGTGACCGTAGAATACGTTGATGCAATCGCCGTTGAGCAGCCATCGTCGAATGGACGAGTCGTTGCTACAGGAGAGGAACTCCTGCGGATTCAGAATGGCAAGACCACGCACACAGTCTTCGTGTCCTGAAAACAAACACCATTCATTCATTCATTCGTTCGTTGTGAGGATTTTTATACCACTCCTCACGGTTACTAATTAGGAGTGCTCCTCGACCCAACCTGTTCGTTGCCTTACAGCCGGACGGTAGCAGGTTCAAATCCACCTCAAGTCGCCACGTAGGGACCTTGGGCAAGTCCTTCACTCGCAATTGCTCAGCGCCTTGGCGTGAAACTCCGATGTAGTGTCCGCGCTGCAGTCGGGAGCGCTTCTGAGTAGCGAGCTTGAAGGGGCGCTATAACAAGTGCAGGCGCAGGCATGGAGGCAGTCCATTCCAGACCACAGGGTCAGCAACAGGGAAAGAATGTCGATGCCTGGTAGAAGAAGTAGGTGCATAGGGACAAGAAGTTTGCCCTGTGCAGAATTGGCTTTCATGACCCCCAGGATAAGATGAGCAAAGTGGTTTCCCATTGCCTTCATCACAGACAGTTGTGGGTGAGCAACTGGTCCAGTGTTGTGAGATAGATTTGAACCTGCGACTCTCAATTCCAGGCATAGATGTAACAAAACCGATGGAAACGAAATAAAAAATGGAAAAAAACGTCGTTTTATTAGAAAAAATATAATCGGAAACAAACCACACAAAAACAGAAACGAAAAATAATTCGACTTTGATACATCTTAAACTGCATTTTAAACTTAAAAACCTTGTTTATGCAATTTTATCATAATCAGCAAATAACACAACTTTATTAGTACCTAGGCCAAAATTAATTATAAGTGACGTTAATTCACTGTGAAAGTGTAAGGAATATCAGACAAAAACAAAGGAACTAAACTAAAATTAAGGAAAATAATAGGACAGTAAATAAGTAAATAAAGTTGCATAAAAATGGAATAAAACTATATGAAAACCAAACACAGAAAAATGGTTTTAAAAAATAAAAAAACCGTTTTAAACAACTATGATTTCAAGGCACAGCACATACCGATACACCACGGTCCTCCACAAAGAAAGCTATTAAATGTAATTTTTTCCACCAAATCGACGACCTTAGCAACCGCTGACTAACCTAGAAATGTTCTTTCAACGTTTCCTGTCTTCCAAAGGCGTATCGACTTGTCCGCAGACCCGGTCAGCATGTAGCCACCCTGAGGCATGATGGCTACACTCCACACGGCGGCTGTATGACCTGCCATGTCAGACATAATGTACACTTAAGAAAATGTTCAACTTATAAAAAATTATAAGAAGAAAACAGTCAAATGTTCACACATAAAAAGCCATTCAATGAGGACTGCAAGGGTTTGGACATGTAAAGAAAATGCCAGCTGACAGAATCCAACATAATGCACTACATACAAGATCTGAAGGAAAGTAACAAAGGTAGACCAAGGCTGCGATGGATAGTTAGGATCGTCATAAGTGCGGGAGCACTAACTAGGGTCAGGAGCGCTACTGAATCTGCGAGCGGCGCTTTAAAAATGTTCAATTACAATTTAAATTGCCATCATCACAGACAGATTGTAATTAAAAAAGTTTCTAACTGCTCGTGGTTAGTATTCTGGATCGTCAACCACGAAGTCAGGGTTCAACTCATTGCCTTTATAATTTCTTCAAGATTTTTCCTCCACCTGTATTTCCAAAGCCAACCCAGCTATTGCTCTAATGCAGCAAAAAAACAGCAAATGAATTTAAATATTTCGGACGCACCCTGTAGTGTCATCACACATTTTTCACCATGCCAGACGCGAGCCGTTTTGTCCCATGATCCACTGATGATCGTACCAAACTTTCCGGCAAAAAGTGCACAGACTGAAAAAACCACATAGGTCTCAAGTAGTGAGGTTATCAGACAGAAACAGTAACAGAAAGCCAGAAAAGTGTCAATATTACCGAATTAAACTTTTCTGCAGACTTCTATCTGACAGAGCTTGAGTCAGCTGCTGTGCACAAAGTTTGACTGTTATGAGAGTAGAAATTTTTTAATACTTCACAAGTAATGCTACTTAAAATGTTTCCAAACACACATCATGGACACACCCACATGACCTGCTGTGATCACTGAACTGTAGTGCCCACATGTACAAGTGCTGTTCTGTCTACTATACCATGTCAGACACAGAGGTAGGATACCACTGCCACTCTCCACTTTAGCCCACATCAAGTGTCCTATATGAAAAAGCCTGACATAAGCATGGTTATATGGAACATATGATCACTGGATAGCATTGTGCATTTGCAAATTTATACAGTGCTATAAATATAACATGCTTCCATTGCCAACATGATTAGCATGATTACCAACATGATTACCATCCTGGTGGACACAGAGATGTGGATTTTGATGCGGAAATGGGTGCAGTTCTCATATTAAAATAACATGCATAACCATAAGAGCTCTGGTCTCATTATTCCAAAGATTAAATAATCACTGAAATCCCCCCCAACCTGTGTCCTCATGTCCCGGCAGTTTGTACTTTGGTTCTGGCGAATCCAGTGTGTAAGCCAATATCATACGATCCGTGCTTCCCGTAAAAATGACTCCGTGCGGATATTGGTCGTTGGGAGGCATCACACAAACGGCCGAGATGAAGTTATTGTGACCACCGAACACCAACCCTTCAGAAAATCCATTATCTCCTCTGAAAACAATTTCACATGCAGATTAGAAAACACATTGAAGGACACGTCGATCAGGAAAACATGATGATGATGATGATGATGATGATGATGATGATGATGATGATGATGATGGTGGTGGTGGTGGCGGCAACGACGATGATAATAAAATTGGTTATCAAGTGAATTTGACGAATTAAGTCCTTCAACGTTTCAATAATAATCGTCAAATCATATAATGGTCACTCCAGAATGCAAGAGAATGGGAAACTGCAGTAAAAATAGAGAGGTAAGATAATGCTTTTACATAATTGATTAAATGTGACACACATCGCAAAATCTGAATACCTGTTATTGCAATGATAAGTAAGAAACAAATAACGTTGCGAAATCACATTCTAATGTCAAAGATGGAGATTCCTTTGGATGCAATAACACAATGCAAGAAAATGCCATTTCTAAATTTTAAGATACAATATCAAAACTGTTCACTCATCACTTAATATTATATTCAACATACAACATTTTATCTTCACTCCGAAACTGAGGTGATCATATCATTGATTTTTATGGATGGACTTTCACCAGTTTAACCCATTAGCCTAAACACAAACACTCCCTTTCGACATTAATGGCTTATAAAACACTGTTTAATAAATTGTCTCTAATGACCTTTGGCCATCCTGATCATTTGTGGTCTCCATCACCTGCCATGGATCGCCCTCGGCTTGACTACGTCGGTAGGTGTGACCTGAAGTGATAAGAGGCCCACCCCAGTTAAGGTGTGTTCCACCACTGATTTGTTTTTTTTAAATAAAGAACTATTACTAAAATTCAGGTGGAACATTCACACAATGTATATTGCACGGAACGGTAATAAAATTTAGCAGTCTGCATTTGTTCTGCGCCAAAATGCTGACGCGGGTGCAACCCGAATCACTAATCAAATTTCGGCAGAATCTCCCAAATTAATTTTCACAAAGCCTAATGATTTTCAGACACTGTCAAACTGTGTTATCAACAGCACTTAATAAGTCAATTATGCCACGCATTCAATCTAACTCTGAATAATTCTATTATAAGACGGTTTTCGGAAAATCGGGCGTTTATGAAAGTACAAGCTGGAGTACCCGGCGTTGCTGGGGAAATTTAGGATTCGTCACGCTCCCGGCCAATTCCTTACTTCCCCACCCTCACTTCACTTCATCCCATATCGTCGGTCCTACTCCCCAACCCCACTTATTATTGCCATCCCACTCTGCCAACCCACCCCTAAACCTGCCGGCCTACCCAAAATCGGAGATGATGATGATGCAGATTTTAATTCAAAATTGTGTTGATTTGACCTGGAATGCCCCATAAACTGGTTGCATGTATCAATTCACTAGCATACATAGTTTCTCTTTAAATTATACGGTATTTATTGATCACGGGTAAATTTTTGTTTCGCCTTGTCATTCCAGTCCGGCACGAACCAAAAATCCAAGTTAACCGGAAGCAGACACCCGCTAATCATAACTTTCATCATATTTACTCGTTTGGCTGCCAAACTTTCGCAGTCACGTCCCTCGAGCCAGACACAAAAGAATCCTGTGGAAAATAGAGGGGCGACAACGCACGGACGTCTTTTTCGTGGCCTGCGATCGAACATCGTAGAGTAAACTTCTTCGTCGCCGGTTCCGCCATTGTTGACATTGAAGACCAAAAATATCCAAGATTGTAACATAGAGCAAGATGCCTAATAATGTTAGGCTAAAAACATCGACATATACGCACAGTAGGCCTATAAATTTAGGCTATATTAGGCCTAATACGGCAATGGTTAAAAATAAATGCAATGTACTTAGGTTAGCCTACAGAAATGAGGGTTCCCAATTTCGCTACAATATATTCGTTTTGCTATACAGTGTAATGCATGTGCGCTTGACATATGCAAATGAAGGCTAGCGCCGGTGAATAATCTTCATGGTCTCCCTGACGTGGCTTTTGTGGGCGCTGAGAAATTCTCGAAGATTTACATTACTTACTTAGGCCTATATAAGAGAACTATTTACAATTTTTGTCTTTCTTCTTTTACTTTTTTACCAATCCGCAACATTCTGTTAATTCACGATGTGTTTGCATGTTGCTGTATTGATGAGACAGGCTTCTTATTAGAATTGAAAATTAGATCGAAGAGTCGAGATAGAAAAGTGCTGGTTTGACGTGTAAATGCTCGATATAGACTCCGAGTTTAGTGACCCTTCCGGCAGAATAACATTGCTACAGCATCCATTATTCACTATTGAAAGCGGTCAACTGTTCATAGCAAACCGTGAACCTGCCAATACTATTTTGAAGTCTCTCACTTTGAATCCCACATTTTAATCACAGATGAATGACCCCAAAGGTCATGCGCTACAGCAGCTCCGGCACCTTGACCGTCCTTGGGATAATCGGACTATATATTATAGTCTGGGGAACAGCGTGCCATGGTAACGCTTAACAACTGTAAACTAAAACTGGGTGCGTGTTTGATTTTTGATGCATTCGTGCAATGCATGGAAGAAGACAACAGTATTTACAGGGCCCATAATACTTATAGAATTTGTCTGTAAGTCGTCGACGAAAAAAAGACTTGTATAAACCTGTAGAATTCAGTGGCATAAATATATACATATTTTGACAAATTCAGCGTGCTATAATCTCACTGACTGGCTATTGTCATCGACGAATGACAGAAACAAAGAAGCATCACCATGGTTACGAAAACAAGCAAACTCGTTTCATGTTTGTAGCCTAGGTTGATGCTGCAGCCATTGTGTTGTGACGTAGGCCTATAGGCCTATCGGCAAAATGTAGACATAATTAATCTCAACGTTCAAGAGCGCAACACAGTCATGTTGACAACGAGATTTTTGTGCACAATAATCGTCATCCAATGTTTAATTCAGAATTTCAGACGTCTCCGAGGGGACATGGGCGGAGACTTAGGAGAGAGGGGGACGGTCCCACTTAATGGATGTAGTAGGGGGACGGCCCATGCATTTGTCTCCCCTCAATCGTTATAAGTGTTAGGACATGTACACACTTCACGAAACACACTGGTGAGTTTATAACGTCAGAAGAAATCTTCGAACAAATGAGATAAAGACTAAAAAAGACTAAAAAAATAAAGAAATGGCCATCATCAACTTTTTTTGACAGAGAAAATTGGTTTTTTCCTCGACATTTCGGCCAGATGACAAAAAGCTAGGTCATCAACAGAGAAAAATTAGTCTTTTCATCGACATTTCGACTAAAAAAAGACGTCAGAAAATTTTTCCCGGCAACAAGATGGAAAATTGGTTCGACCCCTACCCCCATTGGGAGGGCCAAATGCAGTCATCCGGAAATTCGGGACGAGGTCTGGACCCGCGCCGTGGCCGCCTGCTGACAAAGGTGGGCAGAGTCGGCGGCCATACGTTCCACCAGACTGACGCGCGACAGTTGACGTCACCAGGTCCTGCTGTGACCGGCAATCGAGGGACCTGAGGAGGCAAACTGTACGTCGTCCGGCCTGCATGCGTCGCCTGGTCGGTGTGAATAAAGTCGGTCGGCAGTCACGCCTCTGCTTCTTTGAAGTTCTTTCGCTTACTAACCATGGCTGAAAAGACAGTATATTATGGTGAGGACTGTGTGGCTGTTTACTCCGGAGACTGCGACGTGATGAAAGACGAGTGCGCGGCCGAAGTAGGAGGACGGAGGCCCGAGTTCGGCGCATCACGGAAGTCGGTCCTCCTCGGCTTCCGGGCAAGATGAGAGTCCGGCTGTCAGCACCTCGACGGGCAGCGTAGCGTCATGTCTCCGTTCCAGACGGTTCCGTACTAGAAGAATTGATGGAGGGACCCGAACTGACGGATCTGTTGAATGATCTCCATCCGCCAGCGACTGCCGTCGATGCTCCGATGGACCTAGAGGAAGAATCTGTGTCGGGAACAGCACAAGCTTGCAAGCGTCGGGAGGACGGGGAGCGTCTGTGTCGGAAGCCGAGGCCCTGCAGGACCTTCTGGACGTGATCCTACCTCTCGCGCCCCCTGTCGTACCGCCTGCCGCGGTGGTAGTTCCTGTTCCACCCGAAGCGTTTCCGGTTGCAGCGCCCACTCAGGAGGAAGTCAAGGCCGTATATCGGATGGCGTATAGTCCAGGACAATTCCGCTGTCTGTGTAACGTCTCCGTTTTTATGCTTATTTTAGCGGGTAATTGAAAATGTACTGCATTTAAATGATCTGTTCAAAGAGACACCAATTCTTTATAAATGTATGATATAATTGAAACTATTAAATACACAATACAATTACGCAATATTCCTATTTACTTATTTGGCGTATCACTAATTATAATTATCTTTTAGCTTATCTGTGCTCCACAGTTGAGATATATGACATGTCGTTTCTGTAGTGTAAACGGTCTTGAAATAGTTCTGTAGATTCTCTGTTGATTCACTGAATGAAGATAAGCAACCCCGTGCTATATTTGAAGAAATAGTTCTGCTGATTCTCCGTAGATTCACTGAATGAAGATAAGCAACCTCGTGCTATATTTGAAGAAGGATAATGAGATACTGTCAAGCTGTGGAATCCAGATCGAATACCAGACAAGACAATATTCAATACTTCCGTAGCATCAAATTATCACACTCCAACCAATGAGAATTTCCTTCCCAATTGAAAATGACCTTGAAATGTCAACCAGAGACAACGAGCCCAAAATCGTTTCTCAACACACGAATATCGTCTCACCAACCGTCACGATCACAATGTAGACTTCACGGACGTTAGAGTTCGCAACTTAGAATTTCTAAATCGCCTCTACTCTCACACGAATGCCTCGTACTGTTTTACGACCAGATACGAGCATAATCATCATCCTCACCATTGAATAAACTTCAAATGAATTGCCAGCCACAACTGAACAACCATCTTTCTCAATGTTCAAGCAAGGAATCAACCGTTTATGTCGAATTTCAATGACGTGGCTGTTTCCATTCAATTCTGTCCGTTACGCTCATTTCGATGCTTTTAATTGGTTACGCGTCAATGCAAATGTTTTCGCTTACGTAAGCGTCCGTAGTAACCGCTTGACGTCACCATGACTGCCTCGCTCATGTACGCAAGATTCGTGGTCTCCTAGTTACTAATCCACTAGACGCCAAATTATTAATCTAGATACGCCGACTAAATTATCTAGCTTAACTCCTACTTAGAATTAACATATAATATCAGACAAGTTAGTTTGATAGATAATAGCGATTTAATACGCTACAAATACCCCTCCTTCAAAAGTCTGTAATCAGGCTTTACAATCTCACCTAATTATCTATCAACTAAATTTCTATCAACTTCCTTATTCTATCTTACACAACAATACAACATTACTGAACTTCTTATCTACATTATTATAATACATTACTGATATATTTAAGTACTATGTAATTCCTCTACTCAAATAATCAGACATAACATTATTGCTCCCCTTGATATATCGTATCGTAAAGCAATAATTTTGAAGTGCTAGACTCCACCTCATGACTCTCGCATTTCTCATTCTTCCTTCCTTCATGTACTGTAGTCCGCAGTGGTCTGTCTCAATCACAAACTGCTTTCCACACAAGTACCTGTCAAACCGACTAATTCCCCGCATTATCGCTAGACATTCTCTCTCCTCAACTGAATATCTCATCTCTCTTTCCAATAGTTTCCTACTCGCATTTGCAATCGGGTGGTTCACTCCTTCGTACTGCTGTATCAGGACGCAACCTATTCCTCTTCCCGAAGCATTAGTTTGAATCACGAATTCCTTCTCCAAGTTTGGTAACTTTAGAATCGGTGTTTTAGCAAGTGCTGCTTTCAGCTTACTAAAACTCTCTTCTAATTCCTCGTTCCAATCAACATTATTAGCTGCTGACTTCTTTGTCAAATCACTTAATGGTGCCATCAGTTCAGCACAATGAGGAATAAATTTTCTGTAATAGTTTATTGCTCCCAAAAAGCTTCTTATTTGTTTCTTCGTTTTCGGTTGTGGCATCTCCACAATCTTATCTATCGATTCTCCTTTAGGACTAATGTCGTCGTTGTTTAATGTATGACCCAAGAAATCTATACGTCCATAGCCTAATGAACATTTCTTTGGTTTCAAAGTCAGGTGAGCATCTCTCACTCTTTGAAAAAATTCTCGTAAAATCTTCATATGTTTAGTCCATCCTTCTGTATGAGCTAGTATGTCATCAACATAACTCTCCAGATTCTCGGTTCCATGCAAAATCTTCCTTATAAGTCTGTTGTAGCTTGAAGCACTGTTTACCAATCCAAATGGTAATACATTGAATTTATATAACCCACTTGCACAAATGAAGGTCGTATAATCTTTTGACTCTTCGCTCATTGGAATTTGCCAATACCCTTTGCAAAAATCAAACTTGCTATATATTTTGCTGCCACTCAGTTTATTGAAGATATCCTCGTTTGACATCATCGGCTCTGGATCAAAAACTGTCACTTTGTTCAATTGTTTATAGTTGCAGCAAAGTCTATTGCTTCCATCAGCCTTCTTAACCACAACAAGCGGTGCTGCGTAAGCTGCTTCTGATCTTTCTATTATTCCATTCTCTAACATTATCTCAATTTCCTTATCAATTTCAGACTGTAGATGATACGGTGTTGGATATGCTTTCATCCTAACAGGTTCATCACTCGTAAGATGAATCTCGTGTTTCACCATGTCAGTTCTTCCTGGTTTATCTGTAAATATGTCTTGATATTCTCTCAGTAATTTCTCTAATTCACCTCTCTGTTCATCTTCTAATTGTGGATTAATATCAACATCCTTGTAAGTCTCAGTTTGCTTACTGACATACAGGTTTAATATCTCCTCCTCTTCGTCTTCACCTTCTCTACCATCATGTACAATAGCTGACACATATGCTATTGTCTCAGAACCTGACAATTCTTCTTCACTCCTCTCGTAGTATTTCTTCAGTATGTTAATGTGGTATGTTTTCAGTTTTCCACCATCAACCTCAATTTTGTAATCGTAATCTCCGATTTTCCCTCTGACAACAAATGGTCCTTGCCATTTAACAAGCATCTTATTATTACAACTCGGCAGTAACAATAGGACTTTATCACCAATCTCCAGTTTTCTATATCGTGCCTTTTTATCGTAGTACTTCTTGTTCTTCGCATTAGCTTTGTGAATTGCTTTCTGCGCCATATTACACGTTTCCTCTATACGCTCTCGTAGATCTGTCATATATGTGTACACATCCTTCACCTCGTCTTCCACTTTTTCGTTTGTCCACAGTTCCTTCAATATCTGTACCGGACCTCTACATGATCTTCCGAAGATTAATTCGAAAGGCGTGTATCCGTGGCTCTCGTGTACAGTATCTCGTAGTGCAAAAAGTAATGGTGCCAAGTACCTGTCCCACTCTTTAACTTGTTCACCTATCAATTTTCTCAGCGTTGTCTTAATCGTTCCATTAAGACGTTCTACACAACCGTTTCCCATCGCGTGGTACGGACTTGTCATCGTGTGCTTGATCAACAACATTTTGTTTACTTCGGCCATTAGTTCTGACGTAAATTGGCTTCCTCTATCTGTATGAATTCTTTGTGGTACGCCCATCCGACAGTAAAAGTTAAACAAGGCTTCCGCCACTTCCTCGGTACTTATACCTTTCAATGGTATCGCTTCAGGATATCTGGTGCTTAAGTCGATAATCGTTAGTACATAACGATATCCTCTCATAGACATTGGCTCTATGGCTCCTATGATGTCTACACAGACATGCTTAAACGGTACATCCAGCACTGGAAGATGTCCCATCGGTGCCTTGTAGTTCACTTTCTTATCTACTGCTTTCTGGCATACATCACAACTTAATATATATCGCCGAACTTCTTGATTTATCCCTGGCCAATAAAATTCATTCACAATTTTATCATGAGTCTTCTTCATGCCTAGATGAGCTGACAGTAGCGAGTTATGTGCTACAGCTAGAACTTTGTTTCTCAACTGTTTCGGAACCATCAACTGCCACTTCGCTTCATCTTTCAATACTTCCTTCCATCTCCGGTACAACAGTCCATCTTTCTTTACGTACAGCACTTTTTCTGTACTCTTCTCATCGCCATCCCACTCAGATGCTTTATCCCAGTAACTCTTCAATGTCTCATCTGTCTTCTGTAATTCCTTTATTTCTTTTGTGGTTATGTTAAGGTCGGGCATTTCTGTGACCTTGAGTGGTTTATATTTCACCACTTTCTTCGACTCAGCTCTTGTTTCTATCGCTGCTGTCGTTTGATGTGCGTCACTGCTCATGACGTCATCACTTCCAACTTTCTCTATTACGTCATCATATTCCGTGCTCATTTCATCACTCTCGAATCTTACTTTCTTCTTGGCATCTTGCCAACGTGAATTAGCATTCACAATTCCCTTGAGTATTCCTTTATACTCAACTTTTTCTTGTTTCTCACTCATAATCGTCCCATCCACTTTCTCTCCTTTGTCACAATTAATCACATTTTCATCCGTGTTCTCATTCGTTACGGTATATTTCAACCCTCTCACGCGTCCAATAATTATCGGCTTTACTGGTTCATCCATAACCATTGCCTCAACTTCACCAGTAAAATACTCGCTCTCAATGTTTACATTGGCTGTAGGAAAACACCTTAAGCTCCCATCAACTAGGATGCAGTGCGTTTCCTTCCCAGTCAAATCACTATCCTTGATTAGCGATCTCCTCACGATACATGTACTCGCTCCAGAATCGTAAAGACAATTGGCGTCTACGCCATTGACCTTCGCTTGACATTCGTCTATACTTTCAATGTCAATGCAACCATCTTTCCGTTCCGTAACTACCGTACTTGCTGCCATATGTTTCGGTACTTCTTCTTTACCTTTCCTATCCTGGCGTTCTACTGTTCTGTCAATTTCATTCGATTTCGTATTTTCATTTGTCTGTACAGCTCTGTACACCCTATTCTCGTAAATCTGTACGGCTGCAGCTGTGTGTTTAACAAACCCTTTAGTTTTGTTCACACAATCATATGCTTTATGACCTACCTTACCGCATGCAAAACAAGTTATCTTGTGTTCCGCTGCCTGCTCTCTATCTCTACTAAATCCTCTATTCACATTTCCACTGTGATTTGTCTCTTTGTTCTGTCGCGTTTCAACTCTTCCTCTGTTTACATTTCCTTGGAATTTCTCTCTCGATTTCTCTTCAAATGACTTTCCATTACCTCGGTCATTATTGAATCTCCCTTGAGGTTTTACAGAATTCTCTGCATATCTGTACCCATGAGCTTCGATGTAAGATTCTGCACACGTCAATGTGTCCTTTAAGCTCATTTTTCCTTTCTCTTTAATGAACATCCTCAACTCATTACTACAAGTGAGGAAAAATTGATCTTTTAGCAGTAGATCCTCGATTCCTTCGTAGGTCTGCTCAAATCCAGCTTGTAGCAACCATTGCTGCAAATATCGTTGTAATCTGTAAATGAAATTTGAAGGAGTCTCTCCTTGTTCCATCTTGCTAGTCTTAAACTTGTTACGATACCCTCCTTCTGTTAATTGGAATCTTTTCAGGAGATGCTTCTTTAAACAATCGTAGTCTTGTGTTTCTTCAGCTGACAAACGCTGGTACACTTCTAATGCTTTCGACTCCAGATGTCGCGCTAGCATCAGCGACCATACATCTCTTGGTATCTCATATGTCGTACACGTACGCTCAAATCTAAGAAGATACGCATCGAGACAGTCCTTTGCCTCGTTAAATATCGGGAATTTAATATTCTTCATTCCCTTATGACTTTGGTTTCCTTGGTGGTTGTCACCCATCGTCATATAAGAATCTCCATCATCTCTGTTTCGTCCATCTCTCGATTCTATTTCTCTCATTCTCGCTTGAATCTCGAGTCTCTTATGCTCTAAAGCTTCATTCGCTTCTCTTGCAAGCCTCGCCTCGTTCATCTCTGCTTCACGTATAAGTCTCGCGTCAGCCATCCTCGCCATTTCTATTTCTCTAACTGCTTTTGCCTCAGCAATTTTAGCCGCCTCACGCGCTAGCTCCAATTCATTCTCTCTGGCTGCTTTGGTATCAGCTAACTTAGCCGCTTCACGCGCTAGCTCCAATTCATTCTCTCTGTTAGCCTTAGCTTCTGCAGCTGCACGTAGCTCACTTTCCTTTTTCTCTTCTCGTTCATCCGCCCTCTGCTGTCTGAATTCGTTCTGTCTGTCTCTGACAAACGCCTTCAGCTCTTCACCTTCCAATGAGAATGAACGTCCCATATCCAACCACTGTTGCCAGTCTGTGATTGACATTCTTACTTACTCACTTTTGGCTAAGTAGTAATAAATTTAACGCTAAACTATGCGCTATACAATTTCACACTCGCTTATAATAATTATTAAAATTATTAAGCGTCACACTAGTGTTCCCTCTTAACGTGATACAATCTCTGGTATATGTTAAGCAATAAGGATTATCGCACCGACTCTAATGCTTGAAATCTATACATGCGCGTTGCGCTATGCTTAACAATTTCCAAATAGATCGTCATTTTAATTAGCTTTGTCTCTTCAATATAAATGTCAGTAAAGTTCAATCTAATCAACAATAATATTGTCAATTTTATCCCGACGCGAGCATCCCATTTGTAACGTCTCCGTTTTTATGCTTATTTTAGCGGGTAATTGAAAATGTACTGCATTTAAATGATCTGTTCAAAGAGACACCAATTCTTTATAAATGTATGATATAATTGAAACTATTAAATACACAATACAATTACGCAATATTCCTATTTACTTATTTGGCGTATCACTAATTATAATTATCTTTTAGCTTATCTGTGCTCCACAGTTGAGATATATGACATGTCGTTTCTGTAGTGTAAACGGTCTTGAAATAGTTCTGTAGATTCTCTGTTGATTCACTGAATGAAGATAAGCAACCCCGTGCTATATTTGAAGAAATAGTTCTGCTGATTCTCCGTAGATTCACTGAATGAAGATAAGCAACCTCGTGCTATATTTGAAGAAGGATAATGAGATACTGTCAAGCTGTGGAATCCAGATCGAATACCAGACAAGACAATATTCAATACTTCCGTAGCATCAAATTATCACACTCCAACCAATGAGAATTTCCTTCCCAATTGAAAATGACCTTGAAATGTCAACCAGAGACAACGAGCCCAAAATCGTTTCTCAACACACGAATATCGTCTCACCAACCGTCACGATCACAATGTAGACTTCACGGACGTTAGAGTTCGCAACTTAGAATTTCTAAATCGCCTCTACTCTCACACGAATGCCTCGTACTGTTTTACGACCAGATACGAGCATAATCATCATCCTCACCATTGAATAAACTTCAAATGAATTGCCAGCCACAACTGAACAACCATCTTTCTCAATGTTCAAGCAAGGAATCAACCGTTTATGTCGAATTTCAATGACGTGGCTGTTTCCATTCAATTCTGTCCGTTACGCTCATTTCGATGCTTTTAATTGGTTACGCGTCAATGCAAATGTTTTCGCTTACGTAAGCGTCCGTAGTAACCGCTTGACGTCACCATGACTGCCTCGCTCATGTACGCAAGATTCGTGGTCTCCTAGTTACTAATCCACTAGACGCCAAATTATTAATCTAGATACGCCGACTAAATTATCTAGCTTAACTCCTACTTAGAATTAACATATAATATCAGACAAGTTAGTTTGATAGATAATAGCGATTTAATACGCTACAGTCTGAAACAATTTCTGGCTCGCGTGCGACGGACTTATCCGCAGTTTCCGGCATCGATTGCAATGGCTGCCTACGAAGCCGGACGAGTCGTGGCCGCACGACCGTGTGGTGTGGCTATGGTGCGTTCAGAGACACCTCCTCCGACTCCGGAACCGGAAGTTGACGAGCGGCGGCTGATCGATGATCCGATCTACGACCCTATGGAATATCCGGACAACGACCGTGAAGCAGAACCGGTCTATGACCTGACCAACGACCTTTCATCTGAATCTGGACCAATGACCCGAGTCCCGAACGATCCGGACTATGTACCTGTGGAATCCGACGACAGCTCCCTTCCACCCGGACATGCCAGTCCGGAAGTTATCTCCATCTCCGACTGTCGGAGTCCGACAGCGACGCTTAAGTGCGTAAACAGAATTTGATATTTCTGATTTAACTGATAACCCATGTGTTGATTATCGTGCTCTGATGTATATGCTTTGATAGTTCTGTTTAATATGCGTTGTTCTATGCCAATCTATTGGGACGCGGTTTGTCTTACGATGTTATGGATCGTTCGGATGTTTTGAGTTGTCCCGTGGAGACATGTTCGGGTGCGGCATATTTACAGGGACGTCATTTCAGTTTTTTTCAGGGGGGGGGCAAAACTTAGTTAGCTTATGTTTCGTATTTAGTATGTGTGTGTGTGTATGTGTGTGTGTGTGTGTGTGTGTGTGTGTGTGTGTGTGTGTGTGTGTGTGTGTGTGTGTGTGTGTGTGTGTGTGTGTGTGTGTGTGTGTGTGTGTGTGTGTGTGTGTGTGTGTGTGTGTGTGTGTGTGTGTGTACAAACTGCAAGCTGGCGCGAGCCAGTGTTCCACGATGTTCGCGTACTTATAATAATATTCTTTACTGAACAAAAATTAATCCGGTTGACAGTCTGACAGAACGCATCCGGTTACATTGTACAGTTATGCAATTGAAACAAGTCCCAAGAACGCATATTACATAAGACATAAAATCCTCTATATATACTGACAGAACAGACAGCCTGAAATACACGGCGCCAATAGCAGCCTACAGATCACGTCCCCCCTACGGGGCTCGAACTCTGGCCCGCTGTTCTCCATGCCAGTGTATTGTATTTACACATTTATATAGCGCCTCTCACATAATGACTATTCAGAGGCTCGTGTTATCCAATGCGCTATCAATTTCCCCCTATAATTATTGTCACATTGTCACTTAATAGAATTAGGTTTCTATGGAGTTGTTTATACTTGCAAGAATTGTAAAAAAGGGTATACGCTATATAAAATTCTGTCAACAGTATATGATAACTTAAATGTTTCACTAAAACAAGGGATATCGTCTTTGCTTCAGTCGACCAAAATCATCTATAACTTACTGTTTCAATTTTCAAGCTTTTTGCACCTTCCTGAAGGCATGCAATGACCAGCAGATCACTATACAGTATATATTCACTCAGTCGTTGGTCACCACATTTGTTCCTTATGTAGGTCTTTACTCTCTTCATGCAGCTAAACAGCCGTTCGTTTTCAACTGATGTCACAGGCAAGGTCAGGACAAGGTCGATAACTTTCAGCAGCTCACTGAAACCCTGTGGAAGATGACTTAGACTGACTCGAACATCGTGAATTCATTCATTCATTCATTCGGACATTTATATACCGCTCCTTCAAGAAAAACTACTCAGAGGCGCTCCCAACTCCAGCGCGCACAAAAAGAACAGTTTTAAGTTTAGTAAGGAAGGATCCTGGTAGAGTCCCAGGGTGTAGGCGTAGCTCAAAAGGAAGGCCATTCCAGACCACTGGTCCAACCACAGAAAAGGCTCGATCCTTCATGGTAGTAGTACGAGCAAAAGGAACTAAGAGGACTCCCCTATCAGCAGAGCGTAGCTGACGACGTCCTTGGATACCCAATGTAGAGCTGCATAGCTCACGGAGGTAAGTTGGGGCAAGGCCCTGACAACATCGCCATACCAATGCAGCTACCCTGAACTCGATACGCTGGCGAATAGGGAGCCAGTGAAGTACCTCAAGCATGTAGTTTGAGACATGATCATATTTAGGGACAGAATGGTCATAGAGTAACTTGTACTTACCAACACACCTTTATACAGCTGCTAGCGACTATAGGCCTACTGTGACTTGGAAACAATCAGAAAAGAACTTAAAAGGCAAAGCAGCGCACTCTCTGTAGGCTATGATTTATCAATTTAACTTATTTGACATTCACTAATAAATAATAATCCTCTATAGACAATTCAATATCAGGTCTCGAAATGAACTGATCTTGGTTCTGTGACTAATATCTTTCTTTTCCTTCTGGCTAGGATTAATCCCTCGCTGTGGAGGGGTCTGCAGCCACTCGGATCCTTTGTCTGTGATTCTGTGACTAATATATATATACTATATAACTATTCTTATACTCCCACTCACAAAGCTCACTCAGAATACTATGTAGTCTACTGACGCACAAATATACATAATAATATATGTATATAAATATATAATATCCAACACGTTATATATATCCAGCTGTCTTAATCAATTTTCCTATCCCCTAACACTTAATGCGTCCAGTCTGATAAATTAGTCGTCACATTCCTCCTCAGAGCACCTCCGCTCCGGCTTTGGCATATCTGTCAACGACATCTGTTTTCAGTGGAATCGGGCCCAGAGTAGGCTAAGGTTTCCAGTATCGGTGTCCACAATGCTCGCTATATATCATTCTGCGAGACTTAGAAGTCGCCTAGCTTGCTGACCCTCCAAATAGGGTCAAAGTCAGCCTTTCGCCGGATTAGGATGTACAGTATGTATATATGGACCTCGGTATAGATAGGGAGGAAGCTCCCTCCCTTTCATCATCAGGATTTACGGCCCTGACTTGTACATTGTTGACCTCGATCTCTATCTAGGGGTGCGCTGCAATTTTATCTATTTTCAAATTTAGCACACGAGATACATTCAATCTCTTGGGAGTTTTCTGTCACTCTATGAAACCGCTGTGTGCAAAGTTCTGACATCTAATTACAGTGACCATAGATACAAGTAGTAGACCTAATTGGTCTTCCGATGTCCTAGATTCCTAGTGAAAAATAAAGATATCTTACTTTCAATAAATGAGAAAATGCACAGATATGCATATAAAAAATTGTTTTTTCCCTCAAATTCAGGGGGGGCAAATGCCCCCCCTGCCCCCCCAAATGACGTCCCTGCATATTTAGCAGCTATAGTGTAATATAAACTCGCCTGTTAATTATCGTTGTGTGGATGTCATTAGTGGTTCCGTGTGGAACACAATCCTGTAAACTTTGTTGCCATCAGGCAGGTCTTAGTCTTATATTATAATTCCGAAATTCCATATGTTTGTTTGTTTGTACGGATTTTGACAAAATAGGCTCGGAAATGAAACAGCGTCGGTTTAGGCCTACCACAATTTTTGCAATTGAATCTTACCCAAATTATACGGTCAACGCAACTATTTTCAGCTTTTAATTAACTTTAAAACAAGAGTTATTAGCGTTTTAAGGCAGATTTAACCAATAATCGCTTACGTAGCACTGTAACGCCCGCCCTAGCCGCTAGAGGACCGGGAGCGCTTGCAAGGGATGGCCCACTTACTCGCTTACTTTCGGTGCTTTCCTCTAGCGCTGCGGCGTACTGCCGGGGCAACAGGGACCCACATACGGGAACCTCCAGTGTGGACAACAGGGAGGAACGTCTAGGTTCTCTTCTTTCCAGGTTAACAGGGCCTAAGGGACATGTCTCCGCGGCTGTTTGTCGACGGGCAACAGCACCCTCTTTACGGTGCTCGTCTGGGTTCGTTATCCCCTCGGCAGCTTTGGGTGAAAGGGGATCGAACTCCTGAAGAGGCAGCGGAAGGTATTTGGTCTGATCTGTCTGGCGCTCTATAAACCTCTCAGTACGACTAACTGACTGCTCTCCTTCTGAATCGTCTGATTCTTCCGGGGTTTCCCCCCTCAACGAGTTGGCACGTGACATGGGACTATTCTGGTTTACATCTAATTTTCAGTGCAGTCAGTTAATCACCTTCGATTCTGATTAGATGTGCAACACTTTATTTATTCATTAACTAGTACTTAATTAACATATAATTTGCAGTGACCTGCGCAATTACAATTCTGTCTGTAGTCCTTATCAGTTCAACACAAAGTACTTCTAACAATCGACAGCTTTCACGAATGGTTACTACACACTTTGTATTACTTGATAACTAAGTGTTCCATCTCTGCATCTAAATAGACTGTCAGCTCTGTTTCTGTTTCCTTAATTACTACAGGAAATCAAATCACGCTATTAATCAATTACATCGACAGCAATTAATTAACATCAGCGCGTCGCGCTAATTTACCACAAGCACAGCAATAGTTCTAGTTCAACACTATTTCTAGCAACTCCTGCAATGCATTCAAAGTTCGCAATACATGTGCCAATTTATCCTCTGGTCTACATTTAATGCAATATACTCTATGTTAACGCGTTTCCGCCATCTTAAACATTCAATCATTTACAGATTCAACACGCTTCACTTTAATATATTTCTACTTCCCTGATTTCTAGGCTGGTTCGCTTGTTTCAACGTTTTCCTTCCACCGGAGGCGACAATCGGTTGTTTCCTTCTCTTATTTATTAATTTAGTTGAATTTCCTCATAATTCAGACGTCTAAAATCTTACTTTAAACCAAATTTCTACTCAAAACGGTTGCCTCGTCCTCACGCAGGTCTCACCAGCTCCACGTCTTTTCGGCAACTGCCGCTGTCTAGTCCAGCGACCAATCACAGTCGATTTCCTGCCGCCGTTTCTGGTCACGCGCCGCTCTTGGCCTATCAGCGGTCCCCGCTCTTTCGCTACGTCAGCCGAAAGGTCACGTGACTGTCTGGCGTATTGTCTGCAGCCTCGCTCTGGTTCAGCATAGAATTAGTTAAAAGCGTGATCACAATTTAGAAAGTAAGTAAGTTCTTGTAGCGTGTTTCACAAACGCTACAGCACGCTAACTTTTTGCCCAGTAATAATTTCCGTAGCGCCCCGCAGGGGCGGGTCACGTTTGCCTTTTTGGGGAAGCGAGGGTGGGGTGGAGGGTAGGCGAAAACCCGAAATTTAGGGGTCAACGATGGGTACCACAGTGGAGTAGTGTTTAAAACCCTAAATTTCCCAGGCAGCGCCGGGTAACACATCTAGGGGGGCCCGGTAGAGTAATGGTTAACACGCTGGCCAAGAGTGCAAGAGGTAGTGAGTTCGAGCCCCCGTTGGGCGGATTTGCTTTGTAGGCTGCTATTAGCGCCGTTGTGATTACAAAGCAGTGCAGTTAGTAGCTAAGTTTAATTAAGATTACTGCATAACTTGTAAATGTAAAGCGCATGCAGTGTGTTTACAGGCGCTCAATTAAGGAAAAGATGATGATGATGATGATTATTATTATTATTATTATTATTATTATTATTATTATTATTATTATTATTATTATTATTATTATTATTATTATTATTATTATTATTATTATTATTATTATTATTATTATTATTATAGTTCATCTTCAAATTGTTAACAGTTTAGAGGCGCTGAGTCGGTTTAGGAGTTTCCCTTATCCAAAGCGGGCATCGGGTTAACAAAAGATCCCGTGAAGGATTATTATTATTATTAGTTGCGTTATAATTACGCATTGTCTCAATGTATGTTATGAGCTGTTCCGTGTGGAACGTGTTTCTGTACGCTGTGCCGTTTTGACTTTCTCTTGGAACAATAAGGACTGTGGGTTTTTGTTAGGTCCGTTGGCCGATTTTTCTTTGTGCCTGTGGCAAAAACAGAGGACATTCCTCCCGCATCGTTGTCACGGGAGGGTGTGGCGAAATTTGGGGGTTCCCTTTATGAAGCGCCCGTTTCCCTTGCCCCTTGTATTTAGTCGGCCTCTTGCTTTAGGCAGTTTCTTGTATTTAGTCGGCCTCATGATTTAGGCAGCCTTTTTCTTTAGGCAGCCTCTTGTGTTTAGGCAGCTAGCTTCCTGCTTCAGGCGATCTCTTGCATTTGAAATGTATGGGTTTAACGACTCTTTTTCATTACGAAGATGATTTCAGCTTCGACTCCACGTTTATATTGCGACCGAGTCACCCGCAGTATGTAAAGATCCGACCGGGGAATCGAACCCGCTCCGCCGGCGCGGCGAGCGGGCTACAACCCACTCGGCCACCCAGGATCTTCATCTCTTGCATTTGAAATGTTTGGGTTTAACGACTCTTTTTCATTTCGAAGATGATTTCAGCGTCGACTCCACGTTTATATTGCGACCGAGCCACCCGCAGTATGTAACGATCCAACCGGGGAATCGAACCCGCTCCGCCGGCGCGGCGAGCGGGCTACAACCCACTCGGCCACACATAGACCTGGGAGTGACTTTGGTCAGCTAATCTGACCCCAATTGACCCTAAAGTGACTTGAGGTCGACTTGAAGTCGACTTGAAGTCGTCAAAACGACTTGACCCGACTTGGCAGAAAAACAACCGACTTCCGACTTGAAGTCGACTTCTGACAAGGTAATAGCCATTAGCTTAGGTCTACGTACGGCTACTAATGCAAGAAGTCAAGCCAACTTTTCCTGCATGCATGCATTAATATCATTTAGGCCTCTAATAATAAGTAATGAGGCCTCGACACTCAATTGAAACGTGATTTTGATAAAGTTTTATTAAACCCATTTCAGGCTATTTGTGTTTCTGTTTGAATAGTTTTGTGATGCTTTGGGCCATCTAGTAGCCTATAGACTATAGACAATGCGACGGCAAATTATTAGGCATATGAATTTTAGCTTGTCCATTGTCTGTGATTATTCAGATTACACTCATTATTATTAATATTATCTTATTATTAATATTAATGTTAAATAAATTTGTAAAACGCTATAGGTCTATGATAAAATGGAGATCGCAGACTGGTTGCACTGAATGGCGTGTTATGATAGGCCTATATAATGTGTAATTCTGTTTTCATAATTATTCGGCTACTAACATCATTCCGCAACTTAGCAAATAGCATTGCAAGCACGTCATCCGGCAGTAGGTTACTACTTTAGTAGCTTAGGCCTATTCACTGACACGATAGCCTAACGGTAAAATAATCTGTAGGCTAAGTCTCTGCTTAGCAAAGGCCTCATTCATTCTTGTAAAGTCTTTCATTGTCCAATTGGCCCGTATGCAATAGTTTTTCCGTCTGCAGACAACAACAGATGTAGCGTACCAATTTAAAGTAGCGCCAAACTGTCGATCATCAGCAGATCTTGTAGGCCTATATAGGCCTAAATTATAGATCCAGCTTTCTTTGCGCCGAATTGACTGACCAGTGACCACTAGAAGTTCACTGATTTGCTCATGTTCATGTCCTGATAAGTACACGTGCTAATATTTTAGTAACATTTTGTTTCACCATTTGAATTAAGCATAGGCCTATGCCTAAGCGTGACGTTTTAGCATAGAATAAGAAATTACATGAATAGATCGGCAGACGGCAGTCTGCACGATAGCCTAACGGTAAAATAATCTGTAGGCTAAGTCTCTGCTTAGCAAAGGCCTCATTCATTCTTGTAAACACACTATAGGCTACAAGAGCTGCTTAAATGTTGTCACGATCATTGGTTTGAAGTGACAAATTTAACTATGTTTTTGTCTCAAGTCGGTTTAAGTCGACTTGTGGTAAAAACAACTTCAAGTGACTTGTCTCTACAAAATTCGACTTGGGGTCAGTTGCGGTGAGCAGAAACGACCCGACCCGACTTGGGATGACCAAGTCGACTGGGGTCGACTTATTGGGGTCGACTCCCAGGTCTAGCCACACAGGATCCTCACTCTTGCATTTAGTCGACCTCTTGGATTTATAGGCAGCCTTTTGTGTTTAGGCAGTCTCTTCGCGCAGCTGGCCTCTTTACTTTGGCGCGAAGCCTCTTTGCTGGGCCAAAGCCTCTTTGCGTAGCTGGCCTGCCTCTTAGTTTGGCTTAGTCCCCTAGCCCCTCCCCTAGCGCCGCCACTGTTTGTGTCAACCTTCGTTACATGGTTGTTACGCCACTGGTTGGCTGGATGGTGAACAGTTCGCGGATATGGCGTAGGTCCCGGATGTGCATGAAGCAGGAGCGCGATAGGTTAGAGATCTGGTTAGAAAACGACGAGATGTGAATCAAACATTACACCAAGATTGCGGACAGGAGCATCAGAAGTAAAGGTAAAAGATGAAGAGTTAGTCGATATGTGTATTGAAGGATCGGGGATTTTCTTGATTTGGCCAGGATCGAAGGCCTAGAATAATGAACTAGAGGAGGTTGGAAGACATCCATTGAGGGTCTTCTGGGTCTCCCCTTCTAAACCGAATTATGTCAAAGTATTGTGTTCATTGCCATAATATTGTATTATTATTTTTTGTTCAGGAAAAAATTAAATAAATAACAGGTCAGCTGTTGATGGAAATATCAGTGTAAGCAATGTCACGTGATCCACAACACTTTTGTTTATCTTTCGTATAAGAGCTCATGGTTTTATTATTTTTATAGACGCGACGTACTTGGGTTTGAAAAATCAAAATTGCGAATTTTACTACAATGCGCTTGTCTTTATATAATTTAAGATCAGACTATTGTTAGATTAATAGGTCGATCCAGGCCTATACAAGTCTTAGGGTTTCGATGGTAAAGATTATTGTTAAAATTATTATTTTATTGTTTGGTTATTAGAATTTAGGATGATGCACAGTTTTTTTTTTATACCGGGATGAGTAAATGATGCCAGTATTTAGGTTTGTGTAGGTATGTAACGTACGTTAAATATGTTGCTGCAAATGTATTATCGTGTTGCATCTTATTTGAACATTTATAAAGCTCTCACGGTAGGAACTTTTCGTCATCAATGCAGAAGCCCATGGAAGACGTAAACGCCTTCAGAGGACTAGTAGACGAGTAGGAAACCTCTGTATACCATACCTATTCTTAACTGTTTACATTAGATTGGCCCACAGACGAGGGCCGGGTCACAGTGGCCCACAGCAGCACACGTGTGACGTTTGGCTAGAGGGGTCGTGCTCAGGGAGACAAAAGATCCAATCAGTCAGTAGAGCGCACTGAGCAACGATATAGCAGAGGCTTGAATAAGAGGGGTGTTTGGACAATGATGAACATTAATCTGAGGATGATCTGGAGCGTCACACTGTACGGAGCAGAGACCTGGATGATGAGAAGGAGGATGTCAAACGAATAGAAGCGTTCGAGATGTGGATATGGAGAAGGATGGAACGGGTCAGCTGGACAGAGCATAAATCAAACGAAGAAGTCCTGAAGAAGGTGGAAGAGGAAAGATCCTTGATGAATATAATTAGAACAAGGCAGAAGAACTGGATAGGACATGTACTGAGAGGCAACTCATTGCAAAGGGACATAGTGGAGGGCAAAATCGAGGGGAAGAGGGGAAGAGGAAGACCGAGGGAAAAGTTCTTGGACTGGATGATGGAGGATGGATATGGAAAACTCAAAGAAAAAGCACAACACCGTGAAGAGTGGCGTCGTTGGGGCTGGGCATCTGGACCTGCCGGGAGGCAGCAGACCTAAAGAAGAAAAAAGAAGAACATTAATTTCGGATGCAAGAATCTTCTTTAGCGAATGCGTTATGTTATAGGGACCAGTGTGGGACTTCAGACATGTAGGTAGAGGTGTTAGGCAAATTTCTAAATAAGTGAATGTGTCAGCATCTCAATAAGTTAACAGTAACTTGTAGAGTCTAAGACTCTAATATTTTGGCTGTAGCACGGGGTCCGGTACAGGTACATGGATGTGATTTTTTTATATTGCAGATTTCTTAATAAATCAGATCATCGTATCATATCTTAATTACTTTCAAATTAAATGAATACACATGGTATCTCAAATGTTGATTGATCTGGATATGGCACAGGATTGGAGAGAGCCAGTTGGATGGATTGCAGAATAAATCTCTGTGTGGCCTATAAAAATGTTTGCATTTTTATAGGATGGTGTCTTGCCGTCCAAACCAGCAGATGTCCTTCCAGTTGTAACTCATGCCAAAAAGGTAAGGCTAATATATTGCTGCTATACTGACACTTCAACTGCAAGTGCCTCCACCATTATTATATTTGGAAACTAGAAACTATTGTATTGAATAATTAATTGATTATAGCTGCAGGGTTACATTATGCAGGTCTTTGCACAATGCTACAATATTTTAGCAAAAGGAAGACAAATTTGCGGCTCAGGATGAACCGTATAGGAGGTCTTATTCTTCATTCAGTTGTCTGAGAAAAAAAAAATTTCAAATCTTTGTAAATGATGTGAGGGTGCATTTGGTTAAGTGATTATCATGTAGTAGTCGGATTAGCCTGTTGAATGTTCCTATATCTATTTTTTAAATTTTTTGCGTAAATAAGCACAACCTTCTTATTAAATATCAAATGTCAGAACCTTTGCATATGTTTGCTGATGTGTTCCAAGGGACCATCCATCCCTGAAAAGTTTCCAAGATCCTCATGTATATCCCCAACCCATTGCATATTGACATCTGTGAATGTAGATTCATCCTTAAAATAACATTCCTTGTCTACAACATGAATTAACTATTTTGATTTTTCTTTGAAGCGTCTCGACGAGTCGGCCGTCCGTGATGAATCGATAAAGAAAAGGGTAAGGCATTCATCATGGCTGCTTTTGTTAAGGAATAGAATTTGATATTGTATACCTATTAAATTTTCTGCAATGAAGTTGCTTTAGCTTCTCCTCATGAGTCGGTTCAACTTATCTCTTGATGACCCTATAGATACTCTCAATGTCTCTCATGTTAAAAATAATATTTTCACTGTATTCTTTTCTCTAAATGTGCATTGTGAATTGTGGAATGTTTAGATTGAATCGACTCCAATAAATTTGATTGATTGATTGATATCCGTCTTATGTTTGCTGTAGTTGAAGACAGACTTGGTAAAAATAGACTCAGTCTACGTCAGAAGAGGATTTGGAGACCACTGCTTTGCTCGTGAGGGTGACTTACCGGGTAACTTTGAATTATTGAGCTGTAGTTTTCTGTCTGTTCACTTTGTGCCTGACACTATTGGGTTTTAGGAATCCTCAATTTTTGTGTGACACCATCCTCCATTTTTGTGGGACACCAAAGTTTAGGTTTACGAGAAAGGGTGAAGAGCACAGCTCTTCGTGATTGGTACATTTTACTTGGCATCATGTTTTGATCAGGAATGATATATCTGTTTAAATAATTTTTAAGTATAAATGTTCACTGGCTTTGCTGATTGTTAACTGTTGAGATGCATAGGTCTGTGCCACTGCGCTCTGTTGGGACACGGTGGTGTGGCGGTAAGTTCGTGACCGAAGGGCGACCTTGGACAAGTTGCTCACTCACAATTATTGTCTACTAACTGATCTAAAATTTTTGTTCTTAATGACATTTAGCATCAAGGAGGCCAGCGCAGAGAGCACTTCTGAGTAGGTTTCTTGAAGAATCAATCAATCAATTGTTGTCTGTGAGGAAGGAAACGGGAAACCACTTCACTCATATCAGCCCCAGGGGCATAATGCCAATGAACCTGCCTTCGGTCATAGAACTCGTCATCATCGTCGTCGTCATCATCATCATCATCATCATCATCATCATCATGCCACTATGTCTTGTCAGAAGAGTTTCATCTGCTTGTCAAACAATGGGGAACCAGCATTCCTGGAAATCATGTTTTATCTATCTCTCTGACGACAATCTCATCATCTATGACTTCTGAAAGAATATCTTAACTGACTATTAATAGCTATAGATGAACTATATGTAAATTGTGAATGAACACATATGCTGAAAGAGAATGAACTAAATGTCCTGCTTGCAAGGCAGTAATTTTGAAGTACTGTGTGGAAGGGTATAAGATCACCTGCCAGACAATGCTGAATGTAGCAGTAGTTTGGGTGTGATTTGAAGTCAGTTGCTGACGTTTTAGTTCTAGACTGAATTTTATGATACTGAAATTGAATCTTTTGCAGAACTGAAGTAGTGCTAGTAGACTTTTTACTTTAAAATTTTGTTTTAGAATTGAACAGTATTTATGAAATATTGTAGTCTTTCTGTATTTTCAGAGGGAAATGGCGACCAAACAAAACCACTGAATGTGAAAGTATATAGGGAACAGAAGGCAAAGAAACTTCAAGCAGAGAGGACAGATATGTAAGAGTTCAAATTTCTTGGCATCCTTGGATACAAGCGCAAATAATTGTATGGGGTATTTATAAAGTGCTTCTTTCAGCAAAATGTTTGCAGAAGCACTCCCAGTATGAGCACCTTGAGAAAAAGGCAGGATTTTAGGCAAGAGACAGATGAGGAAGGGCTGGCAAAGAGAATGGAGGAGCAAACTGAGAGAGGCATTTTGACATTAGCTGTAATGGTGATGGTCATAATAATATTTTTCCCCTCTATTGAAACAATCCGGTTGACAGACCGCAACCAGTTACAGTGTACATTTATGTAATTTAAGCAATTCACAAGGACGCAAATTACAGAATACACAAATCTTAACTAATAACAGAACAGACAGCCTGCAATACACATGATGATGAAACAGACATTGTGTCAATTATTAATGATCCTACTGATAAAAATGGCGGTAGTACAAATTTCATAACATCGGACTATTGAAAGGAAATTCAATATTTCTCATGGGACTGATGATCTCAGCATTTTGAAAATCATAAGTCATATTAAATACATTAGCATTGTTCTTATTTATTTTTTTTCACTTTGTAAGTGGCTTAGTGTTCTTAAATTATCTTTATTGTGTTGTCTGACTTGTCTTGGTTACTCTACAATGCAAGGCAATTTTGTGCTTTTTAGACAAGCATGTGCTGAGTCCGGTACTGCCTCAACTCCATACGAAATCAAGGTGAAACAGTGTGCATTGCCTATGAAATTTGTAGTAGCTTGCTTGAGTTTTATTACTTATGCCAATGGCATACCTCTGTCAGCTGCAGGATAGTAGGACTCTGTTGATGGAATTACTTGACTACCCTAGTAAGGTTACCCTTAGAGGCAGGAGTACTTTAGCCCAGCACAAACATGGTGATGCAGTCCCACACCAGGATCTTTGAGTAAAGCATTAACAAGATTCTGTATTATCAGCGTGACTATTTTGTGTGTGGGTGGAGTGGTGTAGGGGTATTTTCGATGCCTTGTAGTCGGAAGGTTGCGGGTTCGAATTCAACTCAAGCCGCTGCACAGGGACCCTGAGCAAGTCATTCACTTGCAATTGCTCATGCGCTTTGGCGTGAAACTGATTCAGCATCTGTGCTGTAGTTGGGAGCGCCTCTGAGTAGCAATCTTGGACGGGGCGCTATGACAAGTGCTCATGTATAAATCATACATATATCTCACAATTTTCTTTTTTCTTACTGACCAAAAAACTGGTGAATTGAGTAGGCCTGGATGACATGGTATGAATCCTTAAACATTAAGGAATTAACCAGACTCAGTATTATTAATGCAGCTATTTGAAAACCAACCTTGCAGACATGTTGATTTTATATCTGCCACCAATTTTCAATTCACCCGACATAATTTACTAAGCGATAATCTTGCTGTAGAATAATCGATATGGCAGTATCAAATGACATGGAATGCTCTTTCTTCAGGACGAAGACCTTCAGTTGGCTTCAAAGTCATTGATTGATGCCATAAAAATGAGGCAGAAATACATGGCAATGTCTATGCAAACATTTCAAAAGACTGCCAACTGCTTTCTTGAACAACTTGCAGAATCTGGTGCCTTTTCAGACGCATTCAGGAACTCTATTTTTCAGGATTCCACTGAAAAAAAGAAAAATGGTAATGTTCGTGGTATGTCCTTTAACACAGTTTCATTTAGCTAACCCCCACCCCACTTGGATTGGGAGAAAAAAACTCAATCTGACTGACTTATATTAATTTTTATATTATCTGTTAATCGGAAATCAGCAACTGCAGTTGGTTAGACCCCTACTTCCAAAAACCATGGGAGTCTGCTTTCGCAACCATTCCCCACTGGTAGATGCCACCACTTTAATGCATTACAATACAATGATAAATGTTTCAGTTCATAAGACCTGTAATATTAACAATGATGTAATTAACAATGATGATTATTATATAAATACAAGCAGGCTCTGCAAGAACTGGCTGGCTGTGTGCTTCTAAAGAAGGAATTGTGGCTACACAGTTGTATAATTATGTCATGGGTTAAAGAAAGATCTTCAGTTTAAAGATTTTAAAATACACATAATTTATTATTTATTATGTAGAAAAGAGTGAAAATTGACATACGAATATAACCCACAAAATGCCAAGTCTTACCTTGCCAGATACTAAACTTAGTGAGGAAAATTATCGTAGTCAAGTCCTACTGCTAAATGTAAGTGGGGAGACATTTGCAATGTGCAAAATTTACCAATCTTGAAGCAAATAGTTTTGAGACACGGCTGAATATTAAGACATGTATATGCAAATAATGGCACTATTAAATTTTTTTAAATGTTTCTTTTAACCTTACAGCAAGTCCGACTTCACCACAGGCTGCGTCTATTGATCCGTTTTGCATGGATATTCCTGAAGGGAGTGACTTTCGCTTCCAGATGAAAGCTGGTGTCATGCGAGTTTATTCTGAATCGCCCTGCAAATTCGAGGCGAGAAGATGCACAAACTGGCCGTACCCGGACCTGGCAACGTTTGTCTCCGATCACACCATGCTCATGACTTTGATCAGTGATGGTCCGCTGTAAGTTGAAAGCCAGTTAATATGTCTTTTCATTAACTAGTATTACTGATCTTGCTATAATTATAATTGACTTTAGAGTTCTTATTTTCCCTGTTGCATATATGTACCGTGTCTTGGTGTTTGTGTAACTTTAATTTGTTTAGGCCACTTGGTTACATTTTATTCACTTATTCATTCAAGTATTTATAGCGCCTCTTCAATGAAACTACTCAGAGGTGCTCCCGATTCCAGCACGGCCAAAAAGAACAGTTTTTAAGTGGTTATAGAATGTGTCAGAGAGTGATTTGGGAACAGGCGTAGTTCAAGAGGGAGACCATTCCATATCACCGGGCCAATCACAGAAAAATTACAGCTTTGCAGGATGGACGCTTGAACAAACGGGACTGAGAGAACTCCCTACTAGCCAAGCGTAGGGATCGACTAGTTCGAGTACCCAACGCAGGCTGACAAAGATCAAGTAGGTAAGTTGGAGCAAGACCTAGCTGGCATTGTCATACTAAGGAAGAGACTCTGTTTTCAATGCACTGATGGACAGGGAGCCAGCGCAGAGCACCACTGTCACACTTAAGTAGCCGTGAAAATGCACATTGACATAGGATGCGCTGTCTGCAAACTGGACTTTATATATGCACTGGATTCATGGATGTGTTTGAGTTTGTATTCTTCTATTGTAGTAAGTCCTTCTGCCAACAGCGATTGGAAAACCTTCTGTCAAGGTATCAAGACTATTTCCATGACAACGAGCACCTCGAATCAGCCGCTCAGAAATTAATTCGTAAAGATTTCTATACCGTTAACAAGGTGAGACGAATGGGTTGTAGGGACGTTGTGGCTGTTGCTACTGCATCAAGCGGGTCTTGTGATCACAAATGTGGCATGCAAAACTCGTGCCTAAGGCAAACTTTTGGTAGCCAAAATGTAATAAAAACTTTGCATGTACCGTATGTAAAATTTCCACTGCTTTAATATGGCAGTACACCTGTCACACCTATAATCACTAGTAAGTAAGTAGGCAAGTACTTATATTCCACTTACAGATGCACAATGGGACATACATCACAAACAACATGTAACATTGTCCTGCCTTCTGCAATTCGATGTCTAAAACTTTGCAGAGTTTATGTTAGAGCTCATGTTTGCAGTGGCACTGAGCCAGTTTTCCAGAATAAACGATGATAGAATAGTATGGGACATTACAGAATAGTAACCAGTTGTTGGTTTTTAAATTTTGAGCATTGTGCAAAATGAGACCTCCCTGATAAGATTTTTTGTCTGAAAACTGGTTCAACGCTAACTCTCAGATCTAAGATTCGGTAGGTATAATATAAATATCTGATTACAATTACAGAATTGCAGTAACTGTTGTAGAACTTGCATTGTAGATCGACACACACGTGCATGCAGCTGCATGCATGAACCAAAAACAGCTTTTAGGCTTTATAAAGAAAAAGATGAAGACTAAGGCAAACGACATCGTTGACACGTATCCTGATGGTAAAGGCATGACACTGTCTGAGGTACAGTGACATGAAACAGTTTCTAATGATGATGATATTCATGCTCATGTTAATAATAATTATAATAGTAAAAATGATGATGACCACCATACTGCTGCTGCTACTACTACTACTACTACTACTAATATAATAATAATAATGATATTGATTTATTCGTTAAATCTGACAATGACTACATGATGTAGTAGTAACAGATGATAACAGTTTAACAAAAGTCAAATTTAAATATATGGCTGCCTGCAAGACATCCATCTGTCCTTTTGTTCATTTAACAGTTGTCCTAGGGAGTGGAAGGCTGAGTCAACCTTACAAGGCTTTCAGATATCAGATATCAAACCTGTGTCCTTCAGTGCATGGGCGCCCGCACATAGGGGCAAGAGGGGGCAATTGCTCCCCTGGAAAAATGATTTTTCCTATTTTTTAACTACCACTTTTGTGATTTTTAGCAAATTTCGTAACACTAAAGTGCTAATGTTACTAACTGCACACAAAGTGAAACTGAGACATTTGTATTTAGACACGTCTGTGAAAAATACCCATGTTCTTAATTTTCTGCTTTGCATTTTGAACTCCTGCTACAAAATTATTGCATTTTGCCTCCTCCTGCAAAATGTTGTGGGCGCCCATGCTTCAGCGTGTTACCACTCCACTATTTGCCTGCCTTATAGGTCAGGTATAAGTTAATCATAAATATTTGCAGCCGCTGGTAATGGACAGCCATTTAGGAGATTGTGGTTCAGCAGTCTTGCGGTGATGTATGTATGCATGTATGTATAATTGTGAGCATTTATATAGTGCCTGACAATAACCTAACATAGGTGTTTGTAGAGCACAATTTAGAGTGATGTTTATGTTTCAGCGTTACTGTCAATACACTAGTTAGTGGTGTAGTTTGAGATGTATTTCACCAGTATTGTATGTATGAGCACTTTTTATAGTGCCCCTTCAAGATTACTACTCAGAGGTGCTCCCGACTACAGCGCTGACACTGAAACGGAGTTTCGTGCCGAAGCGCATGAGCAATGGGTAATGAAGGACTTTAGGTTCCCTACGTGGTGACTTGATGTGGATTGGAACCCGCAACCTTCTGGCTCCAAGGCTCTGAAGATACCCATACACGACCATGCCCCTTATGTCATGTAAGTATGTGCGTTTTTGTGTGCTACATATATCTAATATATCTAATAAATATATATATCATATTACTGTTACATGAGGTTTTGAAGAAATTGAGCTACAAAATAAGCTGTCACCCAGCTTCAGTTTTCTTTCATTTAAATATGATACAGTTCTTTCCTTTCCACGATACTACTGCATTTGACTTTCTTTTTTACCGTATAGAAATTAGAATATAAAGGTTTTTCTTCCTGTTTGTTTTTCTTCAGATGAATGAATGTCTAGTTTTTTTAAAGATGATCAACTTCTTGACTCTAGTTCGTTTAAAACGTCTTTCATTGGTTGCAGGTTTGTACATCATTGAAAATAAACCCTGATGACCTCAGTGTTGATATTTTGAATGTACATGCGGTGAGCACATGAGCAATTAACTTAAAATTTTGTTCTATTTTGATGATGTAGGGCTTGTTTAGGATATTTAGAGTACAAGGATATAACATTGGTAACATGCGCTGGGTTTGGGAGCACCTTTGGTTAGTCTCCTGGAAAAGGCACTATATATTGTCGTGGTGAACGAATAAATAAATAAATTTACTTAATAGGAACTTGTTTGAGTTCTACTGAATTACAGACTACAATCCGTTTTGGTGCACTTGTTTATGTCTTCTGCATCTTAAACACTACATTGCTTGTTACACGTTTTATCATAAGTAATTAATGTAAGCAAAATTTATTGACCTCTAAATGCTCTCAAAGTTCAAGGATTAATAAAAAATTCTTTTTTATTGATGCTCTTGTTGCACTTCAAGTGAAAAACCTTAATTCAAGGCCTAACCTTTTGGGATTTAGAGTTGACGGGAGAAAATCGGGCACTTAGCAGAGTAGTAGTGATGCCCTATAAATATCCTAAAAGGCTTTATGAGAGTTTCTTTTCAAAAGGCATATATCTTATGTTTTGTATGTGTGACTAGCTACTGACATCAATGACCTGGTTAGCTTTTTTCTTCGGAGTCCACATCTAGAGGCATTTGTGCGATAGGATGCCTTTTTGCATATCCACGCTGCATATTTCAGTGGTGTATATCTTGGGCTAACACTGAACTTCATAACATAAATGGTGTGCAAACCATTAAAAAAGTTTTCATCGGTAATGGATCTCATCCATAAATTCAATTAAAAAATTAGTACAGTTGATGCCGTACAGTTGATAAAAATATTTACATTGTCATGAGTTTCAAAAGTGTTGTGTGCTATTGCAGTGCTCAGCTATCAGCGCTCATGAATAAGCTGATGCCCTGCGCTTGGCTTTCGAGTGATGCTCTAGAAATTTGGAGATTACGACTATATGATGTGTTCTATATCTTTGTAATTGAACCTTCTACGGCAAGCTTGAAACGATTCCTGTTGCTTCTGTATTTCAGGATCGACATACATTCGGTCAATTCAAGGAGTTCAATCAGAAATTCAGTCCGTTCGGTCACAGTCAGCTGCGCGACATCTTCCTAAAAACTGATAATCACTTCGGAGGAACATATTTCGCTGAAATTCTCAAGGTTCTTATTAGTCTGAAGTTATTATAAGCATATTCTTTATTACTCCACTTGTACATTCATGATGGGACAATTGGGATACATTGTTTTAGCGCTTCAAAGTAGTAATTAGCAATTAATTAAATTCTCGAATGAATGAATGAATGAATGAATTAAAGATTTAAGTTAAATGAATGGTTGAGAATGAATTAAGTGTTTGTTGGTAGTTATGTGGTTATTTTTGTAGTTCTTGGCAGTATATTTATTGATATTACCTTGGACTTTATGAATCTTCATAATTATAATAATAAGAATTGCTGAGAGATTGTCAATTGATGATAAACTCTTTCCAGCTGTTGCCCTAACTGACATTGACTGTTGGAAAAAATGCCACTGCTGCTGTGAGATCAGAATGAATAACTTTGGCTTGTGATCCACAAGCAGGCCATTGACCAAGTTGAAGCAAGCGCCAGTCAATTTAAGTGTTTTGCTATTGTTAATTTGGACTTCAATGATGTCTTTGCAAGCCTTTCGTTCCATCGACTGTGTAATTAACTATCTAAATTAGGTAGTGAGTATAGCTTAATGCTTTTGAGTACCTCTAAGATGCTCTGTTCACAGAAACATGCCAACAAATGTGTTATAGTCAATTAGTCATGTCTTGAAATGAATAAGTTTAGACTACTAAACTTATCAGAAATGTCTGCTGGACGCAGGAAATCTTTGCTGATCTGGAGAAGACAAAATACGTGAAATCAGAATATCGCCTATCGGTGTATGGACGATCGCCAGACGACTGGGAGAAACTCGCCAAATGGTTTGTGAAGAACCGCGTCTACTCCAGCAGTGTCCGGTGGCTAGTTCAAATACCACGTCTTTAGTATGTCATCTTGTTATCTTTTGCTTTGATAGGTTGTATCAAGATAATTGCTTGCTTACTACTTGCCTCTAATTTGATAGCATATCTTGGAGTTGCGACTCTTATGTTAATGGATTTTTCAGTTGAATTAACCACTTTAGCGGCCGACCGGCTCATAATCATACTAAAAATTGACGACTATAATCGGGACAGCCGCTAAAGGGATTAAGGTCCACCTCTAATTTAATCCAGTCTAAGCTATTCTATGGCATCATTATCATATGCAGAAACCTATTGATAGTTGCTTTTCAAATCATGTTGGAGAAGAGTCCGTTGATAAAATACTTTTTCATATGTGATGATTATGTACAGTAAATCACTCTTAATGCATGCAATCCAAAGTCAGAATAGAAAAACCCAGAAAGCTGGAATCTAAGGCATATGCTAGTGAAATGAAGAGCTTGAGACATGCAACATCAGAGTTACTGCTTGTCAGAAAGGCCTGATTTTGTAATCATAATTTGTAATGATGAATTTATATAGCGCCACTTCAAGAGAAATGCCTCAGAGGCGCTCCCGACCTGACCGCACAATACCATGAAAGAGAATTTTTTCAGACACTTGCGGGAATGAGCAAAGAAAGACCAATAAGTTTATTGCGGAGACTGCTGTTTAACCTATTTCAGAAAGTAGGACTGACCATTGTGAAGCTGTTATGCAGTACTGTGGAAGTTCGATCCATAAGGACAACCAGGTCACCTTGTGTGGCAGAGCGAATGAATCTATGACCTAGAATGGCTAGCACTGAGCTCCCTAAGATAAATCGGGACTTTACCTGCTAGGCAAGTACGCTTGATCATTACAATCTTAAACTCGGTATGTTTTGGCATAGCAGCAATCCTCCCATATAAAATATGCCAAGACTTAAGTATGCTGCCACTCAGGCTAGCCACGGCATAAAGGACAGTTTGAACTGATTAATGCGCAAAAGGGTTAAGCCGCACAGGTAGCACTGCCATAGTTAACTCTCGTGCATATAAGTGCATGCATCAGAGTGGTGGTGGCTTTAGTTGTAAGTGAGCGACATACTGAGTGAATCTGATGAAGATGGTAGAAGCAAGTGCGACTTTATATTCGTCATGATTTTCATGGTTGGATGCATAGTTTAAATGGTTGGAAAATGACATAGCAGAGTAAGGATTATCCTCAAATTACATGCACACCAATGAGAAATCTATTCGACTAACGACACCAGTCAATCATATTTGTGGAGTTCTTGACTTGTGCCTACGAGAGGAAATTAAGTTTTGGAAAGATTAAGAATTATTTTACCAAACATCCAAGATTTATCACCAACAGCAAAAGCCAGCAACTAAACTTAGTCATTCTCAGCGCATATGTATTCACACGAAACCATTTATACATTTAAACAAGGAAATTTAATTTGTAATGCACAGAGTATTACTATTTTTAGCCACGAGCACAAACGTGATGGTTTCGTGTCCAACTTCCAGCAGCTACTAGCAAATGTGTTTGAGCCACTATTCGAGGTCAGTGTCAATCCAGAATCACATCCCGAACTGCATCTGCTCCTGCTTCAGGCAAGTGCTGATCTATATTGTTCTCAACACATGTGTGCAATCTCACATCATAATTTTCACTCAACCTGATTAGCTCTTAGATCATTCCAAACACGCAGTGTCTTTGTTTTCTCATTATCTTCAGTGTCTGTGAAGTTATGTGACTGGGCTCTGATGTAAATTGATCTGCAGTGCGTTAATTGTCTAATTTTCTATGCATAATTATTTCACCAGTTATATCTATAAGCTTACATCTATAAGCTCACTTGGAGTAGAATTTAATTTAATATTATGTTAGGACCTAAAACCCACAATTTTAAGCAGCTTTACCTGGCAAGCCAGTTTTATTATCAAAAGACACATAGCCAACTTAGTCATCAAGTATGGGCGTATTTAGAGAGTTTATGGGTTCTGTCCCCAAAATAAATTGCCGAAAAATGTTCATAATTTTATGTGAATGCAAAAAAGTTAACTTTTCACAAATGAACCCCAGATAGTCTGTTGTTGAACTGTGATGATAAAAGTTACACTTTCGTTAAACTTCAGCGTGTTGGTGTCACCTGAGTGTTAACTTTCTATTAATGTGCATCTATGCACTTAAGTTGACAGAAGCAAAACCACTCATAAAATTATTGAATTAAAATGCAGTTGATTCTTAATGAAGTTATGTCATAAAGGTTCTGCTGTGTTCAGATATCAGGATTCGATTCTGTGGATGATGAGTCTAGAGAACAAGAACCAATCATCAACAAAGATACACCAACTCCAGACAACTGGTCGAGCATGGAAAATCCTTCCTACACGTACTACTGCTACTACTTGTTTGCAAACTTGGCTGTCCTCAACCATCTGAGAAGGTTTGACATAAGAATAATTACAAACTTCCTTCAATATCAAACTGACACAATGCTGTATGATTGCTATTCAAAGTTTGAACGGATGACAAGAAGTTGTTACAGGAGTCGAATTTAACTGTCGACAGCAATGCAATGCATCCTACTGCTCAGTTTGCCAACGCCATCTGCTGAATGGAAGGTTGAGTGAACCTTTGGGAAGTGATCCCGAGTTTATATGCTCTTCGTTCCAGAGTGTTACCATTACCCTAAACTCGCTCCAACATGCTACTTTCTTTTATGTGTCATGAAAAACATGTGATGATTTTTTTATGCTAATTTTATAGCGCCACTAATCAGAAGCGCTCCCTGCTCTCACCCCTTAACTTGGAATGGGAACTTTATCAGTTAGCGAGATCATGCATAGAATGGGAGTCTTTGCCAGTGTGCACTATGCAATGTATGAAACTAGAATTGTTGCAGGCATTGGTGGCTTTCAGCCAATGGGTTACCAGCCACGGTTGACAGGTGTCTTGGAGCGCCACTGGTGATGGCAGTCCTAATAGCTATAGGCTGCATTCCTTCAATACCATGCTGGTTAATAACAATTTTTAAATTAGTCCTGAGGGGCATAACTGTAGTCAAGAGGTCAATGAATCTCTGACCTTGCATTACTTCTGTTATAAGAAAGAGATATACTTCAGCATTGATCTGGACAAGGCAAGAAAGTTATGTGCTGTGATAGAATAATCGTTACGTAGGACATCAGGTAATTGTGATTCATTCACTAAATCTA
Organism: Lumbricus terrestris; assembly: GCA_949752735.1. Classification (NCBI taxonomy): domain Eukaryota; kingdom Metazoa; phylum Annelida; class Clitellata; order Crassiclitellata; family Lumbricidae; genus Lumbricus; species Lumbricus terrestris. The sequence continues at coordinate 10,611,037 of OX457039.1, forward strand.
ATGATCAGCCATTTCCACTTCTGTGTTTCAATTTATTTTTCTTTGATTTAATGTTACATTGTTTTTGATTAAATTCTTTGCTTTTTATAGTGAAAGGAAATTCAACACGTTTGTGTTCCGGCCCCACTGTGGTGAAGCTGGGCCAGTTCAACACTTGGTGACGGCATTTTTGACCGCCGAAAGCATCTCTCATGGGGTCGTTCTACGAGAAGTAAGCTGACATTTAAATAATATATAGAAAACTGTGATCCTGGTAATTGCAATTTTTCGAAGAATGGAGTTACTGTACATACAATCTCAGACTGTGTTTTTGTGATAACAGTATGATAAGTTATTATTGTGATAACAATAGCAATAATAATAATACTAGAGAGACCTGTTTTTTGTTGCAACACCTCTCTATAACTGTCCAGTGGTTCAACTCGGTGGCCTTTCGACGCACTTTAGCTGAGCCAGACCTAGGGACAGTGTTGTTGAAAATATCAGGCAAATGTACTTAAGTATTAGTAAAAGTAAAATGGGTTTTAATTACTTTAGTAAAAGTAATCATCATGAATTTTACTTAAGTAAAAGTAACAAGTATCCTTTAAAATAATACTTTTTAAGTGAAAAGTAAAAATACTGAGTCTTTCTATAACTCAATCCATTTACTAACCTTCAAAATACTAAATACTCGAAATGGTTATCGTTAGGTCTAGTAAGCACACTTCTGATTCATTGTTAGCACAATGACAGCTGAAGAGTCATTCTACTGCAGAAATTCTTATTTACTTTACCCACTTTAGGAAGCGCCTGAAGACTATGCTATTAGTTAGAGGCAGTGCTAACTTTGGGTCGGGAGCACTACTGAATCTGTGAGCGGCGCTATACAAGTGTTCAATTACAATTACTTGCTTGATTTGTTAATGGTTAATAGCTGCCTTTTGATGTGTACTTTTAAACCTCTGCTGAGATCATGTGTAAACACCACACTTGCTTAGTACCAGAAATTGATGCTAATTATTGGATTGTGCTCTAAAAATGATAAATTAGTGAAATAATTAAATAGCTTTAGAATAAAAGTAATATTGGAATAAAAAAAAAACAATGCAATATTGTTTTGTGTTTTTTCATATATTACAGTCGCCAGTTCTACAATACCTGTATTACCTAACCCAGATCGGAGTCGCGATGTCACCACTTAGTAATCACTATCTCTTTCTTAAGTACAAAGACAATCCTCTGGTCAAGTTCTTCGCTCTCGGCCTCCTCGTTTCGCTCTCCACCGACGACCCGCTACAATTTCACTTCACAAAGGTATGTCCTATAATCTACATTTGTATGCAACTAAGGTATGTTAAACATGTGTTCTATAGATGGAAGGCACTGCATGAACTCATTGTCATTAATTTGTGTATTTATATCATCCATCCGTGCTAGTGTGTCAGGAACTGTGATGCTTACCTGTGCATCATGTGCATGTCCCATCAATTTTAAGATGTTCCTGTTATTTTCCAAGTATCTTGTAGATTGTTTGATTTTTTAAAGAGCTGTCTTTACTTGTCTTGGTCTTATCCATACTTGCCAACAGATCCCTTCATTTTTTGTACTATGCCTTTTTACAAGAATCTATATGCAATGCTAGATGCAGGCCCGCCAAGAGGGGGCAGATGTGCAGGGCCTTAGGCGCCACTGATTATAATATTTTTCATAAGTTGATTGCAGGCAGCAATTCTTGTTCTTCTGTTTGGGATTTTGTGTTTGTCAGATAGCAGTGCTTCTAAGGAGCTTAACGAGGTGATACATGTGCAAGTTACCACATGATGAAAATGAATTTGCATTTTATCTTGTAGGAGCCTTTGATAGAAGAATATGCTGTGGCGGCACATATGTTGAAGCTAAGCACTGTCGACATGTGCGAACTCGCTCGCAACAGCGTTCTCATGAGTGGCTTTCCATTCGAGGTCAGAATCCTTTACATCATTTCATGTGCCGGTGTCACGAAATAGAGTATCCCCCGTATTAATTGTATCCCCCCAAATTAAAAAAAGTCAAAAAAACCGCTTCCGTGTGTATTTTTCTTTGCAAATTGATTTTCATCTGCTTTGTTTTCAACAATGACACCAACAGGTATGTTTATTCCTACTAGATAATTTGTTTTGCCCTGTTTTTAGAGCCCTTAAAACATTTAAAACACTTAAAAACACTCAGAGACACTAAATAAATTCGAGTTGCCTTTATCTGAGCATTGCTTAGGACACTTAAAACAATTAGAGTCACTTTAAATTTTGATTACAGCACAATTTTTTTTATTATGCGCATTTTTCAAAAAAGGGGATAGAATGGTTTATCCCTCCGGATAGTATAGACCGGTTAATTCCATCCGGGGGGATAGATTAATTCATCCCCCAGGATAGCTTTCAGGGGGGATACTCCGTTTCGTGTCACCGGCACTGCCGGCTTAACATAACAATACTAATGTAATAGAAGAAGTCGTGAAGCAACAGAACTCCTGACCTCTTCTTGATTGACAGAGACATCTACACTAGTCATAAATTCCTTCAGTATCAGCATGGAACGTTGAGTACAAATGTTTTATGCATTAATATTCGCATTAGCTTAATATACATTGTTACCAGGCTAAACATGAGAGTTCTTGGGCACACAGAAGTTGTGGAAATGACGCCTGTGACAAAACTAAACTGGCCACTTGATAATATGATTTTGATTGTTTAAAGTATATGCACACATATCTGGAATTTTCACTGGTTAAATATAATCTTGTGAACCGATGTTGACATGTAGTCATTCTATTCAATGCTTGATCGATTCTCTGAAAGTAATGTCCTTCATCCATATCAACAGTTATTTGCTGGGAATTACCTATGCTTCATTCATCTTTTTGTTAAACCTTTCTACAAAAGTAAACTTAGGTGTTTAAAATTCTCAATATCTGAATCTGTGCCTACTTGATTCCTAATAAAATCATAATTTTTTAATCTTATTTATAACCCTTTCATTTCCCAGATTAGAACTTTTTGTTTTGTTTTCAGACAAAGCAGCGTTGGTTGGGTAGAAACTTCACAAGAGATGGGCCGGCTGGGAATGACGTCAACTATTCCAACGTCCCCGACATTCGTGTCGCCTACCGCTACAAAACGCTGCTCGAGGAACTGTTCACCGTATTTCAGTCAGCTTCATATCAAGCTTCAATCGAATAGTCCAGAACGGATCTTCAAATCCACTTTTGCAAATTAGGAGGAACAGTAAAAGATCATGCATAGACCTCCAGCACTAGGTTTCATTGGCACCAGGTTTAATGAAGATGGTGTGTGGGGATTGTGGAGTAATGACAGCTTCTCTGAGCTCACATAGAGCTTTGCTTGAGTTAATTGAATCATACGGGACCAATACTTTTTCTTTGTGTCTATATCCATATAAATGACATGTTGTTTGGTGTCCCAATTGCATCTTCACAGCAGCCTTGGATTTGCCATTTTGAATGCATAGCAGCGGCACAGCCCATCTAATTTGTCCCTGCAGAAACATTTTTCTTTTGTTATGCTTTTGCTAAAAACTCATGAGAGCATAATGGGGACTGTACCTAGCAAGAAGAAGAGTCTTTGTAGTGGGTCAGGTCAGTAGAGTGAAGTTAGGATAGGGTAGACTGATGATATTAGAGTACACATGGCCTCACTCAACTCACGTCTACCAAGGACCCAGACATGCTTTGGAGCCAGTCAGGTCTTGAAGTTGTAATCGTAATCGTATCGTAATCGTAATCTCGAAACTTCTACAGCGCCCACAAAAGCCAAGTCGCGGGAACCAGCTTATTCACAGGCGCTCAATCAAAACAAAATCGATAGGCAGCGGGTCAAGTCCGGAGAGTCAGGCAGGCTGGACATTCGTATCAGGTTCCATACTGGCCTAGTAACCTTGATATATTACAGTATGCCTAGCATTAAGCAAAATTTCTTTCATGATGAGTTTATATATATATAATGTGAATTTGATGAATTGTTACCTTTGTGTTTGCATCAATTGGCTATGGCAGTGTCATTAAGCCTTTTATTTGGTGTTACTTGAAGCTACAGCATAGTTATGTGAGATAGTTTTACCATACTTAACTAATGATTGCCTGGTTTCATTGTGCGCTTCTGAACTTTGTAGGGATGGCATTATATTATTAGATTACAGTTACGATGTATTGTACTGTATTTTACGCAGGATATCTGTGCACACACAATGTAGTGGTGTCTTCGATTTTACGGTAATGTGTCATTTGATAAGCCTGAAATGGCTTTCCCGTAGGTTTCCCCATCATTAGTTGCGTACATGGGCGCCCGCACTTGCCCCCTTGGAAAATGAATTTTCCTATATTTTAACTACTGCTTTTTTAAAAACAAATTTTTTGTGCTAGAGCGCTAATGTTGCTAACTATACTCAACATAAAACTGAGAAATTTAGGCTACTTTCTGACAAATACCTGTTTTCTTAATTCTCTGCTTTGTATTTTCAAGTTCTGCTCAAAATTTTTACCATGACCGTTGTATTTTGCCCCTCCTGCAAAAATTTCTGCAGGCGCCCATGGTTGCATATATCCTGTTAAGGAAACCTCTGGACAATCTCAGATTTTGTTTGGTCGCTGCTACTTGAGATGTTTATCCACACACCGAAACTATGCTATTTCAGGCAGCTGCACACAACTTGACACAAGTGTGGCTTCTTTGCAGGTCAGGTGCCTTGCTACCAAAATAATAAACATGTGCATATTGTGGCATGGATATATTTATTTGTACATCTATGTCATGTATTTTTAATACATTCCATGCTGATTGTAATGTGATTCAATCTTGTGGTCCTTGAATACTGCTAAAATGGAAAGTTAAATAGAGAAGCACTTATGAGAAGGATATCAGAGTGACTGGATTGAATGATGTGATGTGAGATTTGGATGACCTTAAAATATGTGATCTGGCTCCATGGTTATGTCCCAGGCACAGAGAACTCTCCCAGATGTTGGGATGCACCAAGACTATTCTTTGACTTTCAGTGAATAAGCATTGTAAAGGAGACAGACTTTTAAAGGCAAATTGTGTGTGAGTCTGTGAGAGAGATTATAATTTACAATTAGAGCATAATTCTGGTGGCAGATGATGTTGAGTATGACCATGCAATTCTAGATTTATTTATTTAAGAGGCTTTCTATAGTGTCCCTTCAAAGTAGGCTAATCAGAAGCACTCCTGGCCCAACTATGGCTAAACAGGATAGTCTTGAGATTCTTCAGGAACAGAGTGGAGTGACCTTTGGGTACTAAATGCAGTGTACTAGGGAGGACATTCCAGATTGTAGGGCCAGACACCAAGAATGAAGGGCACTGTTGGGCTAGCAGTTCGCAAGTGAGGTACCAAAAGCTCAGCTTCTATGATGGTTTGTTGACACTACCGGCAGTGAGCTGGATTAAAGGGTTTTTGGTAGCACTAGCTAAAGCAAGACCAGTCATTGGTTGGATTATTTTTGGCCTGATTATTTTTAACAGCTGTTTTTTGTTGTGATGGATAAGCAATATGGTCAGTGGATTTAGTTAAGTGCCTTTGTTTTCAAAGATCATTCTGATTTCAGTGCATTAATAAACCATGGCCAGAAAATGAGTATGCATTGTGAGATTTAATACTATTTCAGAAAACATGCAGGACAATTCTGCATTTAAATACAATAACAATGTATCATAAAAATTATGCTTACAACTCGCTAACACCTATTTTGTACCAAAATTGACTGAAAAACCAATGCAGCTCATCATTAAAGTGATATTGGTGAATTCTAGCCATTCTATATTTGTCTCTCTGAATTTATTTGAGATTACTCTTGGATACTGTAGACATCAATTATGAAATTATTAAGGCATACAAAATTCGCATCTTCTGACAGCAAAGTCCAGTTACTATATTTCAACACCGTATTCAACATTATCAAGTTTCGTTGATCCAGAACCATCTCTGCATGATAAACGAGCAAAATCTGCCATTGATAATGTAATATGAGATACAAAGCATTGAGGGAAACGCCCTTTTCTTCGCATTGGGCATTGTATGTATGCATGCATGTTAGGAGCTACTCAGATGGCCAGTATTGACATTTATTTATTTATAATGAAATATTTATAAAGCACCCTTTCATGATTTCTTCTCCTGCGCTAATCTAAAATGTTAATGACCAAACACACAGTCAAAAACAAATACACCGCTTGAATAACACAAATATTAGAACAGTCATCAAAGATATGTCTCGCACACATGAACTATAAGCCCACTTGCAGGCAAGAATTCTACTCAGAGGCACTGCTTGCGCTAATCTAAAATGTTAAAGTAAAAATGACCAAACACACAGTAAAAAAACAAACACAGAGCTTGAATAACACAAATATTAGAAGAGTCATCAAAGACATGGTCTCGCAAACATCGAGAAAGCCAGCCAACGGATTCTCGTCCAAAGTTGATGGTTGGTACTTTATACAAAGTTCCTGGAATTCTGGTTCTCATAGTGTCGAAGAAGAGGAATGATGGCAGATGATGAGGGTTACAGCGCACGCATTGTTCGTCCTAGATGGTAGAAGCTAGAAGTAGCATCTGGGCAGCAACCCTATGGCGCTGGATGCAGAGGATGACATTCTTAGCAGCCGGAAAAATGGTCGAATAGCGTCACCGATGTAGAACTGTCGGGCAAAACCATTTTGTCAATCGGCGACGATATCACGGCATCGATGGCAATTGTCCGAACATCGTCCACAAATTCCAGAAACAACAGCTGAGAAGAGAAATATCTCCATGGACAACGCCTACTAGACCTGTTTTTAAAATTTAAAAAACAGGTTAAGAAAAACATATTACCCAGCAGCATCAGAGAAAAAGAATATGAACTGTATTTGTACAGAATCACACTCACAGAACACTTGTATGGATTCACACTCTAAGTTAACTCGTATTGTAGAACTATAAGCCCACTTGCAGGTAATAATTGAGCTAACTTGCATGGAATTACTGTGAGCTACCTTGAAACAAAACTCCAACCATAAGAACTCAAGTACCCCGGTATGGAGCACAGCAAATTTTATAGATTACTGCTTTTCTAACAGGCTTGATGCTAACCCACAAGCAACCTTCCTGTAAATGATCAAATACAGCTGTCATAGCTGAACATCATTGGTATACAGACAGTGCTAACTAACCTCAATGAGAACCAATATCCATGAGAAATTGGCTGTGCACCAGATATACTTGAGATACTCAAAGACCTTGCCTAAATCAATTACCAAACTCATAGCAAGTCACTCACTCGCTGGCACCATCACGAATGATGATCAAACCTTCATCACAGTTCAAAACTAATAAATACACCATAGACTACAAATAACACACAGCAGCAGAAGATGAATTCACGTGTGATACAGTTCGGGCATAAGTCCAAAGTTTTAGTCAGCTTTAGAAAACATCATCATAACACCTGTTATAAGTTCATTCTGCATATGGCTCCAAAAGACAAGTGCTAAAATGACTTTCGGTCTAATAAGGTTCAACTACTTATGATCTGTGATTTAGTTGAGTCCTGTTAAGCTGTCTGAGTTAAATCCATCTAAGCAAAGTCCAAGTCCAGGTGCTAAGTCCAAATCCCTAAAGACTAACGTCCATCAACATCAATATACACTGGAAAATCAATTCAATGGCATAGAAGAAATAACAGCACTATTTATGTTTAAAGATGTTTTGTAGTTTATCCTAATAACGCTTTAAAGACACGAAATCAGAAAAAGTTTTTTTCGAAAATCTGGCACGTCAAAAACATAAAAATTCTTCCAGTCCTAAACACAAATTCAGCAGGTGCACTCAGAGTAGCAAACGCTTTAAACTGTCACTACCGCTAAGTGCAGCAATGGCAATATTCAGCTGAGAAACTGTGACTTCGAAACCTAATCAGAGAGCAAAATTCAAGCCCTTGGGTTTTCAAAGCAGGGTCCAAGTCCAAAGGAAATTGATCTTGAGTCAGACTCTAGTACGGTACTTAGCAGGTCTTGAGTACTCTATCACTGCTTATGAGATAACTTAGATTACTTTGCAATACCTTTATATATTTCCGTAATAGTGTTTCTGCTCCTGAAAGTAATACGAGTCAAGGTACCAGAAGACTAGCAGTTGAAAGCATTATCAACAACACTTTATATTAATTTGCGAAACAGTAATGCAGATGTATACATAATGATTTAGAAGACCCTCACCTGTGGTGGTAGGCTGGAACTGCCAGTGGACACTAGCTGTTCTTAAGTGTTGGGTGGAAAAACATGACGCTGGTGAATAGTTGCAAATACCTTTTGAACATCTGGAAAGAATATTCATTTGAACAAGATAAAACCAAATCTAAATAATAAAGCACAAGTAAAGGAGCTTCCCTCTGGTGCCTTTCTATCTGTATTCCAGATAATTTTGAGATACATTTGCTGATGTTGTAGACATTTATGCCTCGTTTTCCAGAAACTCGCTCAAAGGTCCTTGAATGAATATTTTCTTCCTGAGGGATTACACTTATTCCAAGTAAAAAGTATAAAATAATACTGTTGACAACATCCAAACCAATAACAATAACAAAAATAATAAGAAAGTCTGAAATAAATCTTCAAAACAGATAAAAATGTAATACTGTAAAAATTATATGTTTCTTCCTTCGTTTCTACAAAAAATATACTAAAAAAATGTAACAAAAACTATTTGTGTGTGGCTGTATGATGCATTTATCCTGTAACATAAATTATGCTCAATTTTCATGTATGTTTCAAAGTTGCAAATTCAAAGATAAATAAGGCATCAGTATTTGGCCCATGATAGACAAGTTCAATCAAATCATAAGTTGGCTGATCAAATATCCAAACTGCAACTTCTGTTGATTTACTATTGATTTTTTGCCTTCTTAAAGAACTTTTCCAGTGCAATACCTGGTGCCTCTGATCACAAACAGAAACATCTGTATATGCCAGCAGCTGATTTCTATCAGATGTGACTTTTGGACACTTCAGCGATTGACCTAAATGAGCAACCTTCACTGCTTCCTAGGCAAAAAATCAGAAAACAATATTAGCATATTTTTCCACTTACTATTCTTGAATATGCTTCAGTCATGAATAAACAAAACAAACTAAAACTAGCTGTATGTAAATCTGCTTTCATGACCATTAATATGTTCCACAGGAATACCCTAGGCAAGCCATGCCATCCAGAGAGTGAAACAACATATGCAGAACTCATTACTTACGATTATATTGTCCAAAGTTTAAGTAGCCTATGAAAGCATTACTTAACCGTCTGGTTAAAGTTTATCATTACAATCATTCTCATCAATTTGACACTCTTTCGAATGCATTTAACATGTTGTTTACCACACCATTCTAACGCAATCCAAAATCACAACACTTCCCATTCCCTTTAGACAGCACACAAAAGTCAAAGTGGTCATGACAATCTAATTACACAACAAGATTATATACCACACACTACCTTAAGTTGAATTTGATTAGAATATTCACCAATAATTAGAGAAAAATCCCCAGAAGATGGAATAGATGTGTTAGAATATTGTGCTCATAGCTACAATCAGATAACTATACGAGACAAGTCTTCATGATGATGACTTTAAAGTTGGTAGGTTAGCACAGTCAATAGACCCACTAACTGATACTCAAGCAAAGACAACAAGTAAAGAGAAAAGACACCCATGGTAGTCAAGACAGGAGGTACAAGGAAACTGCAGATAATAACATTTTAAAGTGTATGTTTGCAAATGGGAAGTATATATTACAAAGTCGCAGAATTAGAATTGCATGCACAATTGTACATGACATAGTGAGACACCCTGCATAACTGGCAGATTAATGGACAAAGCAAAAATCACAGTTCAGATGGAAACAGAATGTTTAGAAACAATCTTGCTACTAGACCTGAAACCTCAAGTCCAAGACCAAGACTGTGAACTTCAAGACCAATACACAATCATATCCAGACCAATATTATTTACAAAAGCTGAATAGCTGTTGACAATGAAATGCAAACAAGCTCAGGCCCCTCTTCACTGCTTTTTTTAAGTAATCCGAAAGAGACATCCATGAATACCAGTGCTAGCTTATTTCAGTCTTGGTATATGGAGTCAGAATCTAGTACAGCCTTTTTAATATCTTGACATTTGCAAAATCTAAATCAATTTAATAATAATTAGGCTCCTATGTGATAAAAGCAATTTTCAGATGGATTATGCTGTAAGAGAAATGATGCTACAATGTAGCATCAACGCTGAAACCAAAATTACTCATAAGAGCATGTTAAAGAGGTCACTCACATCGGAATCAAGGTCCACCAGTTCAAATTGTTTAGTTACATCTGGAAAGATGCCACTGGCCAAGCACAAGACGGCAAAACCCGAGAAGAACAAACTGGTTTATTCTCTTGAAGGCTTTCCATGAAAAGATGACCTTTAAGAAATGCAACATATTGAAGTTCACAATTAGAACAAACAACAGTATTAGTATTTTTCTGAAAGAACTATTTAATCATAATTTAAGGGTTTGAGGAATAACATGCTCTGCCAGACAGATGGTGTTATGCATTAACACTGTGAAAAAATGTACATGTTACAGCTAATATCGAAAGGCCATAAACATTCCTTCCTACTGATTAACATAAAAAATTAATTTACAACACAATATAGTATTAAAAAATTAGACACATAATTTACAGACTTTTCATTCCTGAAGCAAAAAAGACATCAATCATAAACTTTGTATTACTACCCATAGTACCCATGCAACAAAGCTCTAGGCATCTGCCCATTTCTCCCCCTCGGTGAGCCTGGCTATGCAAGTTGAAACTGAACACCCCTTGCCATTTGTTCTTCGTTCCTAGTGCGATGAAAGAGTTGTACTCATGCGTGAATGTATGAATGACTAGAGTTCTTCATTGCTTTCAAACAAAAGATTGAACACAAAGAAAAGAGGCTTTCAAACCCAAAAGAAATAACCGGAAGTTGAAATTGCCCAAAACTTAGAATGCAAAATCATACAGAGTTGCCAGTTAGTGTAACTTATGAATTCACACAATAGTGCTTAGAGAGTCAAAATGGGCTGTGTAAAATATTTGGTTTTTAGACTTGAAGACAGCAAGGGGCAGAGTCCCTGATGCTGAGGGGAAGATGGTTCCAGTGTCAAGGAGCGACAGTGGCGCAAGACTTGCGCTCAGATCCTGGATTTCCTGAGCAGTCGAACATTGCACTCCTCTTCAGAATTGAACTTTAGAAGTAGACATGATGTACCAAACCAACGCTTGGCATCTTCAAGAGCGTGGTTCCAGCAACTGCAATGCTTTTGGGATAACTTTCATGATTGATTGAAAGCCTCTTTCGGTTAGTCAGTGACAATAAAGACAATCAAACAATGAAAAATTGATCCTCATATAAGTCAACTAATTATTGCATTTTACTGATTGATTATTATTAAAACACTTGCAGATATCACTAATGACTGCAACTATTTCAATCCAAGGTAGAGATTTACGACCACTCGGTCAATGATATGCAGCGAGTAAACAATATGACCGCACCAGAAAGGTACAGAGTAGAGCACTTGGTATCGTTCTATAATGACTCGGTAGCAAGTACCTTTTTTATAAATTCGATGAAAAATATTTCCTCACGAAATAGAACCGGGATTTTGCGCGTGAGGGTCGGTTAGGGCTCAGGTTAGGCGTTGTGAGGGTCGGTTAGGGTTAGTTTTAGGGTTAGTGCAGTCATTCTGCTGAAATTGAAGCTGGATTGATGAACACTAATTTTCAATGCAAAATGGATGAAAAATATTTGCTGACGAAATAGAAGCGGGATTTATCGAACAAATTCTTGCCTAAAGAGAAGCTGGATCGATTAAAAAGATTATCGGCAAACTAGAAGTTGGATTTATTAAAGATAACAACGCTGCAACGTTATCTACCGAGTCATTATAGAACTATTACCGAGTCATTATTATACGCTACCGAGCACTTAGATCTACTTTGAGCCTTTGATCAACAACCCAATGTTTCTGCGAAAGCAAGTAACAAGTCATTGTATTGCTGAAGAAGTCAATGAAAAAGGCACAGCGGAGGAGGAGTGGCGACATTGGACAATCAAAACTACCTAGGGGCGGAGAACCTGAAGATTAAAAAAACACCTTTATAAGCAAATTCTGAAAGTCACGCTTGTCATAATTTTTTCGAATGTACCAATGAAATTTGTTTAATCTAACGCACTATTGCCTAATAAATAAAACTTGTTTGTTTATCTATAGAAGATACCGGAAGTGGAACAGAGCATGCGCGGCGCCACAATATTGTGGTACTTTTGTAGCGCAATAATAAATAACCATAAACGATAAGCACATCCTATGCTATTTCACACGGAGTCCTTGGCTATTTCATTTGCAAAAGCAGAGGGCCTGATGGCATGTTGGATAGTACACTGGACATGGGCGGAGACTTGGTCTACAACTTGCGGGGGACGAACGAGTGGCCAAACGAAGGACGCGAAATTTTTGGCGGGCGAATGGCTGAGTCGCCGACGAAATTTTCCATCTTTTCCCCACCAAAATTTCTGACGACTTTTTTGTCATATCGTCATTTGTGCGAAGATCAAGTGTACATGTCCTAACCCTAACACTTAACGATTGGGGGTTGACAAATCCATGGACAGTTCCCCAACATATTCATTGAGGGAACCGTCCCCTCTCCCCCCCCCCATGAGTCTCCGCCCATGACACTGGCATTGAGATAGCCTAAGCGGATCGGAGTTCGGTTTCCGAAACCTCGTGAGATATATGTGCCTTGTAGGCTGCCCTCAGCGCCGATGTAAGCTACACTGGAATCTATTGTCGTGTGCGCGTTCGTCAAGGTCGATGCTATCGCAATGGTAAAGGCTCAAAGCACGAGTCTTAGTTTTGGCAGTTACAATCAATCAATAAACTTAGCAAATATTGGTACGCCAGCTCATTGTACAGTAATAATCTGTATAGCAACGGTGCAAAACAACCAACTTCATCTACCTGTCAGCAAATAACTTGCACTGACACACCAAGGCAGACATTAGCATTAATAATTATAATCTGTTAGAATTTGTTTGTATGTGCACTTGTTATAGCGCCCCTTCAAGCTCTCTCTACTCAGAGGCGCTCCCGAATGCAGAGCGGACACTGCATCGGAGTTTCACGCCGAAGCGCTGAGCAATTGTGAGTGAAGGACTTGCCCAAGGTCCTTACGCGGCGAGGTGGATTCGAACCTCGAACCTTCCGGCTTCAAGGCAACGACGCCACCACTACACCACCGCGCCCCACAATTATATTATATACTAATAAGAATTATATACTAATGGACACTTACGTTGCTACAAGCAACATCATCAAATATGAATCGCCATCCAAGCAATACTTATGAGAGGCCGTTGAAAGATTCTACATAAATTTTCACATTACTACATGATGATGATCATAGTTGTAAAAAACGTTTTTTTCGTTTTTTATTCTGTCCCAAAAAACGTCGTTTTTTTCGTTTTTTATTTTTCCCATCGTTTTTTATCGTTTTTTTATTTTTTCTTTAACTTTATTTTTTCATTTACTTTCTGTTATTATTTTCCTTAATTTTTTATTTTTTTCTGATATTCCTTATGTTCTCCGCCAACTCTCAAGGATTCAGCTAATTAAAGTCATTATTTCATCTTTTAACATCATCATTTAAGAGATAGCCTGCGTGTAGTAGGTCCCTAATCAATGTTTTCAAGGTTAAAATGCTGTTTTAGATGTAGCAAAGTCAAATTATTTACCGTTTCCGTTTTTTATCGTTTTTTTGTCGTTTTTTATTTTTTCGAAAAAAACGACGTTTTTTATTCCGTTTCCATCGTTTTTTACATCTATGATGATGATGATCCCATTACTACATAAATTTTTACATTACTACATGATGATGATCACATTACTATGTAAATTTTCACATTACTACATGATGATGATGATCACATTTCTAAGTAAATTTTCACATTAGCCTACTACATGATGATGATGATCATCATATTACTACGTAAATTTTCACATGACTACATGTGTATAACATAAAAGGTCTACACAGCGCAAGTCACACTACGACCAATAGTTAGCTAATCAATGAAAATATATATCTAATTTGTGCATTATTATAGTGCCGGTACTGCTGTATGGATCGGAGTGCTGGTGCTTGCGCAAGGCGGACGAAAGGAGACTGACTACTAGTGGCCGAAATGAGCTGGCTGCGGGGAATACTGGGCAGAAGTAGAAGGGAAAGGATCAGAAATGAGAAGACCAGAGAAGAACTGGGAGCGGAGGAAACAATAGTGGACAAAATCAAGAAGAGAAGACTCACGTGGTTTGGACATGTATCAAGAGTGGACGACAGAAGACTGCCAGCTGTGGCTCTGCACGGCAATGTGGAGGGACGGAGAAATAGAGGACGTCAAAGAAAAACATGGATCGACAACATAAGAGAAGATCTAGAGGAAAGGTGCATGGGTATGAGGAATGCCATGGATACCATCAAGGATAAAGCAGCATGGAGACGCCATGTAAAAGCCTCATCGTCGGCGCGGCCGGACGGAGGAGTGCAATGATGATGATGATGATATTTATCTATATTGAGGTCTTGCACTGGCTTCCTTTCCCGCAGCACATCTCATTTAGGATTGCATCTTTGGTGTGGCGATGCTTATCAGGCTGGGCACCTTCCGATCTGTGTGAGTTTTGCCTCCCTCTTTCCACTTGCATAGGCCGCTGCACACTGCGCTCTGCTGTCCATGGTGACTTAATGGTTCCTTTCACTTGCTCTGCAACAATGCAGAGGCGTTCATTCTCTGTGGTTGGTCAAACAACCTGGAATGGACTTCCCTTGACTATGCGACACCTCCCAAGCTCTTCTCAATTTCACAAACTGTCAAAGACTGGTTTTTCACTTGATCTCGGCCGGGAGCGCCTCTGAGTAGGTACCTTGAACAGGGGGCTATATAAATTGCGATTGATTGATTGATTGAATTGAGTAACATCGCATGCAAACTACAATAAAAGCTTAAACTTATAAAAATATTCATTTATTAATTAAAGCTTTCAAGTCCACAGGTTGCATGACATAGTAGTAACATATATCATAACAAGTTTAACAGCTCTAGGTCGAATATAACTGTATGGCAGTCTGTAAAGTGTCTATCTGTCCCATTGCTTATTTTACATAGGTAGCTGACATAGGTGCAATCACGTCCTAAAAGTTGGGGGGGGACCAAATGAATCACGTCCCAAAAAGTTGGGGGACCATAATAATAAAGTTAGGAGACCACTCAAAAGTTGGGGGGGACACGTCCCGTGGGTTCCATAGGGTGGTTGCGCCTATAGTAGCTGAAGTTTAGTAGATTAATAAGAAGCCAGCAGGTATTGAACCCACATCCATCTGGTCTTCGTGCAAGTATGCTACCCTTAAGCAATCCTCCCACTTTATCAAAACCCGTCAACCCATGCAGTACGTTCGTAAGATGATTGGCATTCTGGAGACGGATACGGATGCTGGCAACTTCCTTTCGAATTTTTATCATCCAAATACAGGTTGCAACGATGTCAGAAATCACCGGTACAGCACTCATGCTTATATACAATCACTGCATGGTCTAGTATGCATATAGATGCACATTCGCGATTGTATACCAGAAGGTAAGTAAGTTAGTCATTTCGATAGCATCATACAAAAGCAAACACTTTATAAGTGTACATGTCAGAAAACAGTAAACATAGAAGTTAAAGGACCAACAAAATGATTCAACAATCTATTGGGTCAAATAAGGAATCAATGAAAAATCACAATAATTAACTAATTTTCACAAGAGACAGTAAAAACCTGATTCACACTGTGTAACCTTGTACATGAATTACAGACCTTCACAAGAATTTATTGCATTCTAAAGCTTGCAAGGTTAGGTTAGGTTAAAAACACAATTCTCACATGGGAAAAACAGATAAACTGCATACTGCATATGGTAAGTTAACTACATTCTGGGTTATGGATACACAATTACAGCCGCTGCATAATGGACACCACCTGGTGTTATAGTTAGTTCACAGACAGGCAAAACAGTGACTTCTCAAAAGAATCAACGGATATATGTCATACATCTGTTGGCATTAAAACTACGCACGCACGCACTCACACGTACACACACGTACACACACGCGGTGCTTTCGCAAATGACATCTGGTCCAGCAAATGAACTGGGAGGTCTGCTAATGTTAGCACATTCTTTGGCCAGCTACGAGTAAACAGTAAAAACCTGGTAACAGCTGCACATCCCCCACCTTTGTCAGGAATCTTCATAAAACAAACGCACAACTCATGCAATGCCATTCAAGCTTTGAGGTCAGTGGAATATGATGAAAGGTTTGAGTAAATAAATTCCCTCAAGACATTCTGATGAACGTACAAAGTATATCTCACCAGCGCCAACATCGCTACACTACTGAGAAAGATGAAGATCTATGTTCTTATGCAGACAATACACATGTACATTGTACATGTAGGTACTACAAAACAGGAACTTCTCATAAATCAATCTCGCAACTTTACATTGTTTGTTTGTATGTGCACTTGTTATATAGCACACCTTCAAGCTCGCTACTCAGAGGCGCTCCAAACCACAGCACGGACACTGCATCAGAGTTTCACGCAGAAGCGCTGAGCAATTGCAAGAGAAGGACTTGTCCAAGGTGTCTACGTGGCGACTTGAGGTGGATTTGAACCTACAACCCTCCGGCTGCAAGGCTACGAACATACCCACTACACCACTGCGCCCCACAAATGTCTTATAGACGAGTGGATGTAGCCTTAATATCATACAACCTCAGGGTGAGAATTGATGAGGAAGGTTCAACCCTTGATTTTTTTTCACAACCCCATGGATAGTACTTAAGGTCTTCATTGCACATGCCAACTCCACATAAATCAACATCTTCTCGTTTATGTTGCTACACTTGCAGAAAAATTCCAGTGTAACAGGGAATTGGGTTTAGCATGCAACTCACCACACAATTATCCATAAAAACTTACTTTAAAGGGCCACAACAACAAAAGTTTAAAGCCACTGTCACAATCTGCAGGCAATTGCTATTTCTGAGTAATCTGAATACAATAGTTCCTGAAGTTTCCAGACATTGTTTTTAAGAGACACAAATGGATAGCAGTACTGTTGTAGTGAGTAGGGTTACATCATTAAAGTTGATATTTGAATAACTGAAAATGGATCATTGCAATTCTAGTTCATCAAGAATGAGAAAACCTTCACATTTAAATTCAGTTAATAAAACTAAATAACAGATTAGTGCATCCTTTTACCAGATACCAATAGTCTCCAATTTCAGAGTCCATGCTTCAGGGTATCAATAGCACTGTGGACACCAGTACTTATAAAGTTTCAGTCCTCAATGTGAAGAGAACCTATAGGTAGAGGGGTCAATAAGGTGTGGACTACTGGCCTCAACATACAAAATACCCATACCCCAGATCATCTATGTATGTTGGCCAAGATCTTGAAGTGTTCTTCAACAGATCAAACTACTTCATTTGACTTGTTGAGCTATAACTGGACCAATCCTTTCTTTCCTGGATTAATAGCTCCAGGAAGAATTACATTGAACATAAAAATACAAACTCCATCAGAGACACGGAAACAGATTGAATGGAAGACAATATGATACAAGACAATTAGCCACTGGCCAGTCCACTTCTTCGCTGTCAAATGGACAGCCGACAGTTGGCTGGTGGAGGAGTGGTTTAAAGTCTACAGTCCGAATGTACACAGAAGTGAAGAACAGCACTAGATTTGAAGATCGGTCTGAAGTTGGTAAACGAGCACGTAGCCGGCCTTTGTCTAAAACAGACACACCATAACCATCGTAGATTAATTGTCTGTCCATCTGTCACCCAGAAAAACACAACAAACAAACAAATGCTGAAGTCATCATTGCTGTGAAATGACCTTTCTACTAAACTCTAATCTGGGCACTACTGCTTCTACTCGTTCTCATAAGACTTCTATATTCAAGGAGTTCTTACATCTGGGAGTGCCACCGATCAGAACACACAAGTCCATGAATAGAATGGAATAAAATAATGAAAAATAAACAAGTCATTTACTAGTCGTTTGATTTTTTTGATGTAATTCTGTATGGAGAAATGCACAGGAAACAAGTAATATAATTATCATGAAATAAAACTACTGAAACGTGCAAAAATAATAAAAATTCCCATGAAATTGAAAGTAAACACTCTACTGTACATGTACAATTGTACATGACAAAATCAGTGGCCCGCTAAACTGCTGTTTCATATTTCCATTACCTAAATATAAGCATTTAACCAGCCAGATTTATTTATGATCTGATAAATTAAAATTTTATACTATTTACCGATTTATAATGCACCTCTTACAGTGAAAATTAAGCTGTGTGAAGACCTTCTCATAAAAGAAATGTCTCATGACAATGGGCAGAAATAGTAGTGCAAAGCAAGAGCTGGCTAGACAAATGTGCAACAGAATTGACCATTTCAGGGAATGTTCGGACTTATTAGCATACTAACAGGAAATTATCACCAACCGCAGTGTAGATCAGCTTTTCAATAACTTTTCTGCCTACTCTACATATAATTAATTATCCTAAATTTATCACTTAATTAAAAAATAAATAGTCTTCACCAATTAAAACTGTTAAAAATAGCATCTTCTATCTTATTGTTGTCAAGAAATTGTGCAATCTATCTTATTGTTGTCAAGAAATTGTGCAATCTATCTTATTTTTGTCAAGAAATTGAGCAATCTATCTTATTGTTGTCAAGAAATTGTGCAATCTATCTTATTGTTGTCAAGAAATTGTGCAATCTATCTTATTATTGTCAAGAAATTGTGCAATCTATCTTATTGTTGTCAAGATATTGTGCAATCTATCTTATTGTTGTCAAGAAATTGTGCAATCTATCTTATTGTTGTCAAGAAATTGTGCAATCTATCTTATTGTTGTCAAGAAATTGTGGAATCTATCTTATTGTTGTCAAGAAATTGTGCAATCTATCTTATTGTTGTCAAGAAATTGTGCAATCTATCTTATTGCTGTCAAGAAATTGTGCAATCTATCTTATTGTTGTCAAGAAATTGTGCAATCTATCTTATTGTTGTCAAGAAATTGTGCAATCTATCTTATTGCTGTCAAGAAATTGTGCAACGTACGACAACCGATTCCTCGCTTGTTCGAGAGACGATCAGATCATCGAAATTGAACCACTCGTTTGTGTCCTTGTTTCTCGTTAGGGCTGTGTCTGGAAAACAAAAACAACATGGAAAATAAAGAAACCCTTAAAGTAACGTAATTTTTCATGTGAGATCATCTACATGATATTAACATCTTGTTCATGAAATATATACCGTGCAAACTGTACTAAATTGCAGAGCAGTATAAACAAATAAAACTAAATTCCAAAACACATGTTTACTTGTGAGTGATGCGCAACATTACTCCGCTGTGAAAATTGAAAATATAATAATCATGAAGCATAAATATCCTGCTGCGATATCTTCTAGTGATTTTTAGATTGGCATGTGCATTTGCAGTTCCTTATTAGCCTTACGGCAGACATGGGTACAAAGTGTTAGCGACTTCAGTTTCTTAGCATCAGCATATTATGGCGGATGGTCTCTCCCGTGCCATCTCATCTTCCCATCAGCAGTGTACAATCAGCAAACTCATCATAGCCGAGTTGACTAGGCCCCCCACTTATGGAGCAGAAATACCTTAAACAAATTCTGCCCTGGCATGATATGAACCTCCGACCTCTCGTTTGGCAGTCCTAGCACGTCAAGCTCTACACTACAGTGCACCCATAAGTGAGATGTAACTTACAGTGTCGAACGCCAAGCACTTCGCTGTGATTCGACACTGCGATCAGATTGTAGACAGATGGCTTGTGACTCGGGTTAATTACGAACGGTGACATATCGAAATCCCTGCACCAGAGAAATGAAAGCAGAATAAAATTAACAGTCGCAAATACTAAAAGACATGAAAATAGCTCTTTGCCATTCAGTGGCACAATGATAAATGATCTTAAAATGTCCTCTATCTGTTCATTATGCAGAGATGAGTCACAAGTGAAAGTTGGTTTCTAAATTATTTAGTTGTTCATGTATAACTGATAAATTCTGCACAATATTCAACCAGTCACATTTCACTGTAATTGAGAAGTGTACTTAAATCCTAAGCTCAGGTATATTTCATTTAGCAATTCAGAAAGGTACCTCAACGAGGCTAAACTCGTCAGCATGATTCCAAAATATCTAAACAAAATGTGACAGCTGGGCCAAAAGCACACATAATGATTACATAAGGCCCCTAAGACAATTTATTAGTACATGACACAATGACAGAAAGTTGTGTGCCTGCTCAAAATGGACTTGGTAATTTACAACATTTTTTGAATGTTGAATCTAAACCATTTGGTTGGTCGATATCTCTATAAGCAGTTAGTAAAGGTGACCAAATCCCCTAGCCTGACATAACTCATTGCATTGTGGAGCGCGATGGTGTACTGGGTATGTTCGTTACCTTGCAGCCAAAGTGCTGCAGGTTCAAATCCACCTCAAGCCACCGCAGAGGGACCCTGAGTCCTGAGCAAGTCCTTCACTCGCAATTGCTCATGCGCTTCAGATGAAACTCCGATGCAGTGTCCGCGCTGTAGTCTGGAGTGTTTCTGGGTAGAAACCTTGAAGGGGCACTATAGCAAGTGCAATACATGTATACATAATCTATAAAAGTGTATGTTTGCCTCTCCAATTCACATGTAACTGATCAGGGACCCTGAGCAAGTCCTTCACTCGCAAGTTGCTTAAGGGTTGCAGGTACATATCTAAGGCAGTGAAATGCTTGGCCGTCATACCTGACGGGAAAGCTGACTAGCGTGTCTATCTTCTCCGTCCTTGTTTCTTTAAAAGCAAATCGCTTTAAGTGCATGACCAGGGTGTTTGGAAGATTCCAGATCTGAAGTTTCTTTGTTGCCTGCTGGTGCTTTTTGCAGACGGGGCAGTTCCTACAAAGAAACCAAATGGAACATTATACTTTTACTAACAAATCTTAAAAGACATTGGACCATTAACTGCAAGATGAAAAACAGTAACATCCAAGTGCCCAAACAATTACAAACAATTAATTACTAGCAAGGGAACTTAGCTGTCAGTAAGACCGGTGATGATGTATGGAGCATATTCATTGGGCAGTGATGAGTAGAGAGGACAAGTGGTTACTGGAGATAACAGCTGAAGGAGAAGAAATGGAATGAGAGAATTAGAAAGAAGCTAGAACCAGATTAATTCAAACCTGAAGAGAGAGACACTTGCTCACTGGTGTGTTACCTAATATTCTATTTATAATGTACAATGTACAGTTCATAAATTTATGGTATAAATAAATTACAGTTGTAGATTATAACAAGCTAGTGGACATAATCTTCAAGTCTGTTTCTATAGTAAAAGAATTTGATCTATAAAGACCATCAAATATCCACCTTCCATAAAGGAAACAAGCGCAACTTGACTTATAAAATATAACCGAACTGCCACTTACAAACACTTGCTTGTAGGCCTATACGTATATGCTTCAAAGTAGTCTCACACCCAGAGGTAAAACTACTCTTAGGTATAGAAGCAATTTACCGATATTTGGCAAAAAATACATAAGAATTTCCTCATTGAATGACATTTGAAGTTAAATACCATTTTGAGTCACTACCCAGCTTCTCCTCGGCCATAAAGAGGTCAAGGCAGTCTTTCATTTGGATTGTTTTCATAGTCGGATTCTGTTTGACACATTCGTCAGGTTCCTGACACAAAAAACACATACCTTGCAAGCATCCTTAAGAGTCCAAAGACAGAAAACCTCAAGTTTAGAACACAAGAACACTCCAGCCTCCTGTAGCTATTTCACTTTGACAGAGGTTGAAACTATTTAATCAGATGGTTGCTTATCACACATTACATCTTAGTAAAAAAGTGCAAATGAAAAGATCATTCAGAAAATTACCTCTGCCTCAGTGGCCTTGTAATAGAGGGCCCTTGCTTCTGAAGACCAATCAGCTGCCAAATAAGAACTACCTAGAACAGACAGAAATGCAAATTTTCAAAAGTGCCTGTTTCACCAAAGATAATAATATTCCTTTTAATGATTCAATCTGACACACCGCAGAATGATTACAGGTACACTGGTACAGGTTATACGAAATACGGCCCACTATAGCACGACACGCAGGTCAACTTTACAGCAGTGGGTTCGGTAACTTAACACTAAAAGAGCTTCATAGTAATGCCTTTACAATGAGCCACACTTTAAAGCACCTAATGCAACTACACATTCTTACATTGCCTGCTAAATTCATTCATTCAAGAGTTTATATAGTGCTTCTTCAAGGGGACTACTCAGAAGCGCTCCCGACTCTAGCACGGGAAAAAGAACAGTTTTGAGTTTAATAAAAAAATGTTTCAGTAATAACTCCAGGAAGTAGGTGTAGCTCCTGTGGGAGCCCATTCCAGACAACTGGGCCGATGGCAGAAA
Organism: Lumbricus terrestris; assembly: GCA_949752735.1. Classification (NCBI taxonomy): domain Eukaryota; kingdom Metazoa; phylum Annelida; class Clitellata; order Crassiclitellata; family Lumbricidae; genus Lumbricus; species Lumbricus terrestris. Next base: position 10,633,722 of record OX457039.1, read on the forward strand.
AGGCTCTATTCTGCATCGTTGGAGTTCATTCAAATGGGACCAAGAGCAATCCCTTCTGTGCAGAACGGAGGGGCGGTGGTCTTGGGTACTAGTGGAGCAACAAAGCTCTTGCAAGTAGTGTGGGGCAATTCCAAGCTGGCATTGCAAAACTAGAGCAGCAATCCTAAATTCAATGCTCTGCCAAGTAGGAAGCCAGTGAAATGTCTCCAGCATATAGCTGGACACATGATCAAATTTAGGGATATGTTCATTAAACATGCTGCAGAGCATAAGACTCTGTTTAAGCACATTATACGTTTGGACGGGAGGCCAGAGTAGAGTGAGGAGCAATAGTCAAGACGGGAATTTTAAATACTTAATTAGTAAATACTTCTCAATAAAAAATTCCTACCCCAAGTCCCGAACTATTCTATGTGTATCATTGCAATTGATTTTCACATCACTTTTTATATCAAGCATGACATCAGCAAAGATTAGTCATTTCAGCAAAAATGCTTCAATAATTTTTAATCTCAATAACTCATATGTACTTTCGTTAAAAAAGGACTATCAATTATAATAATGCTACTTACGTAGACCTTACAGCAACAAATAACTTTGTCCCCATTGCATTTGAAACTCTGGACCCCATCAACAGGTAAGGCGTTAGTTACATACCACTTTTCCAGCAACATGCATGCAACGATATGCCGAACGTTGCATTTCAAGGCACATACACACAGTTGACCAGGGACAAGGACTGCTAACTCCAAAGCAAAGCAACTTTTGTATAGTTTCTAAGAGCCTGAGGGATTATTTCTACCTTGGGCGAATATTAAAAAAAAACAATAATAATGAAAATAATTATGATAATAACAGCAGCGTAACAACATGGCAGTGTGGCAGTGCAAATTGGTCTTGTTAAAACAAGTTTGTGTGACTTACTGGCAAACGTCACTGGCTTTCCATCATCAATAACTTCATCAAGATCAACACTGCCATCCCAACTAACGAACTGCAAAGAAAAAATTCTGCAGTTCTTTTCCACCAGAGGACTGCTCTGCATGGAGGTCTCGTTTGCTTCCGCATCGACCTGTGATACGTCATCCGACTCTTCATCTTCCTTGACATCCATGTCATCTGTGTGACTGCCACTTTCTACTAAAATTAATCAGCATTTATTACAATCCACAGGAATAAATAAATATAAATATATATATCTATCAATGCGTCTTGTTAAGATTATGCAGACACTCATCCTGAAACAATAAATTCTTAGAATTATAATATGCACAATTGCACAGTCCAACACTGTAATCTACATTATATCAATTTCACGCAATGAGCTCAGAATTCAAAATCGTAGATGAGAAAAGCCAATAGTTACCTGCTTAGTGACCATGTCACCTCTTCCATGTGCATACGTGCATGCACACATAAAAGTATTTATACACTAACTTTGTTTTACTTGGTTAGTGAAAGATGCATGGCAAAACTTGATGGTTACCACGGTAAAAAAAATACCTTACACACTAGGACTGCACCAAACATTCGTTTTGTATTGCATTTGGGGTCGAATAGCGGGCCAAATGGCTATTCAGCTAAACAGTAGCGATCAGACTGAATACAAATAGTTGTCACGTGATATCTCTTTCTGCATATGCGGCTGCTATGGCAAGTGGACTGAAGAATGCAAAAATTGCATGCAGTTAACTGTTTACTTTAAGTGTATGCATTAAATTTACTGAACTGAAACTTTTGCTTACATTTGAAACTTTAAAAGTTGTCGGCAGAACTATTTTGTAGGTTATTTGTATTCGTATTGGCCGAATAGCTGGTCCAATTAATCGTATTCACAGCCAAATAGCGATAATCACCTGTTCTGTACAGCCCTATTACACACTAACTAATTACATTTCTCCTTATTGACTACAATCATCAAGTACAAGCCTTTAGTTTAGCCATGATGAGAACAGTTGCATTCATTACATAAATGCCTCTGCCCCAACTCCCAAGGAATGGAACTCATTGCCACATTCTATGGAGCTCAAATTCACTTCCTCCAGCATCATAATTTTATGCAAGCTTCATCTGAGCCAAAATAAGACTTAAAGACGCTAGCCATCTGTCAGGTTTATGTTATTTGACGAAGTGAAGAGTAGACTCTTAAGTTACGTCAGAAATAGAGTCACCAGCTAGAAAAAGTTAGCAAATTCATTTCCTTAGCCTCTGAGTTTACATATATATCAACATCAATCCTCTCTTCCCTTCCTGATCTTTCCAATGACAGAATATAATCAATGCACTTATTCTAAGGTACACACCTACTGAACTGTCGAATGACTCGTCTTTACTGTCCAGATCTGTTGACGAATTTCTGTTCCTATCATTCGGCCTCTTCACAAACTGGCTAGAAAAAAACCAAATTTAATCCAGTTTAAAGATTTGTCTAAGAGAAAACCCAATTGCACATAACAGAGACTCTTCAAAATGTGACATATAAATTTGCATTAATTAATATACACTGCAGCAGCCAGAGCTCTCAGTGCACTGCTTTTTCAACACAGAACATCAGAATTCAGATTCGAGCTGGTCACAGAAAATAAAGAAGTCACTAATTAGCTTAAAAGAAAAACTTGTCTTGCTGCGGGCCACAGCCGAAAAGTCACTAACCCATGACAATGCATTAATGTAGATCAGAAGCAACAATTGGGTGCTTATCGTTTAGGCCAACTGTGTAACATGCTGGTTCTATTGGTTTGAACTTGCCAAGAAAACTCAGCATAAGACTCTACACAAGTTACTCAATGCTCATGCACAATGTCTAGAATCCCAGGGCTAGATAGCCTCCAGATGAAGCAATAACAACAAAAAACCACTGGCAGTAACTTCCAGTCCAACTCTGTTCAAAGCACATCAGGTAAGGCAAAATTTTGGCACCTACTCCATTCGGTCGAGCACAGTGCTGTACATGATTTCAAAAGTGCAGGTGTTTCTTGGAAATGGTACAAAAAGTGGAGAGCCGAAAAGCTGTGAGCACCCTGGATCACTTCTGAAACATGCAAAAACCGACATAAAACTCACCAAATGTCATCACACAGAAAACTAGTAAAATGGCATAATATATAAACTAATAGAAAGCAAATAAAAAATGAAATAAGGGTAGATTTGGTGTAAAACTGCTATTTAACAGATGAAGCAGCGACAGTTCAATGTGGCCAAAAACATACCAGTCAGAACAGAACTTTAGAAGTTCCTCAAGCTAGCCTGGTAGAAAGCTATGGGTATGAGGTGTCGGCAACTTCATTTTTCTAACCTCAGCATTCAAGGACAGGTGACCAATCCTCACTAGCACAGTCTGATCTCTTCCCACTAACAGTGTACCATCAGCACACTGATTTATAGCCAAGATGGCTGGAAGACTCAATTGGTGTAGTAGAAATCTCAAAAATTTCGAAATTTCTGCCTTTACAAAGATATTAACCTCTGACTTCTTAGTCGACAGTCAAGCGTGCTAAGCACCACACTATTTTGCACACCAGTAAACAAAGGACCAATAAAAAGTTAATATTCAGTGGTTTTCTCTAGAAATAAATCAAATAAATCAGAAGCAACAGAACTACTACAATGAGAACAACGCAGAAGAGACCAAAAAAAAAATCTGAATGGCTCAAGAAGAAATAATGTCTGGAAACAGCGACAATTCAATGTGGCCAGAAACATAACCTGTCTGGTATGCAATCAATTACTTTGCCCCTAGACAGACAACAATGTAGTCTTTCAAAGAAATTAGAGAATTCATACAAGATCTATCAGAATATCTATCCAGCCACTATAAGACATAAGTAAAATCATACACTATGTTCCAGCATGGTCCTGTTTACAAGTAAAGTCTGCAATAGAGATCAAATCATACCTTGTTTCTCGCATGTACACTGGCACGATGACCGTGTCTGGATCAGCAGATGACGAGACAGGTATTTCATAGCTACAAATGGCATTGTATTAAAATAAGACACACATACACAGAAAATACACCATAATAATAAACTGTGTCAACTAAAAACTACTACGATTAACAATGCATAGAAACTGCACACTATTCAGCTGTTCTAGAAACTAGATCCTCTCCGATTTATAGCTTAAGCAAGTTATCAGCGAGAATTTAAGTGAACAGCTCAAAGTTCTAAACACAGAAAAACAGTGTTGCATTTATATTACCTGTGCAGCTTAATGGAAAGAGCAGACCCACGACACTACCATAAACTGCAATCCAATTGATCTGCGGACTGCTTCCTTAACACATAAACTTTCTGAAGCCATTTTGCTATAATTTTTCTATGAAAGACTGACCCAAAATTTGAGCTTAAATGCAAGTATTGACTAATACAATTTGCAATAATATAGTTTCATTAATACAATTAACATCAATACAATTGATGTCAATACAATTTATATTAATACACTTTACATTAATACAATTTACAATAATACAAATTACATTAACACAATTTACATTAGTACAATTTTCCAGAATTTAAAGATTTTACAGCAATTTTGACACAATCTTACGTGAACAATCTGTCGTCGTCTGTGACATCGGCTAACATATCCGTCGGTTGGTAAAACGTCAGAAACAGATGGTCAGCAACATCGACAACTACCAACTAAACGGATAAAATAGATAAATCACAACAAATTATAACTGTAATTCTGCGTTTATTAATCACCACTATTTAACAATCAAACATCAATGCTGTTATGCCATTGTGAGTGAAGAACTTAGTGAAAGTCTTCAGGAAGTTTCAAACAAATACTTCTCATGTTACAAGGCAAGAGTTCTAGATACCGTGTCCCACAATCTAAGTTGTTATTCGCAACAGGTAACTTTGGTGACAAAACAAAATGTGCGTCCCTGTTATGTTAACAAATGCCATGTTAACTGCCTGAAGATGAGAGAATCAACTTCGTCAAGAAATTATATCGAGCAAATTCAGCAGAAAACTGGAAACCCACCCAATATCATCCTGATGAAAAAAGTGATAGGCAAATAAGAAAATCGAATAAAAAATTATTCTCCCCATACTACCGTCACCTATAACAATCTGATCCAAACAGAAGTGCCTGTTTAGTGCCACGAGGAACAACCAATTGCTGGCAATTAAAGAATAAAAGTAACAAACTTATAAACTATCAGATTTTCCTGCTACATCTGAAGCAAGAACTTCATCAGACCTTAAAGTGGTGAAAAACTTTGCTTGCATAAGGCCCATCTTGACTGACTTTTCATTGCAAAAAGTGCTTCTGAATCATTGCTACAATCCAATTGTTTGTTTACGAACACAGGGCACTCAAATCTCTGTATTATTATTATTATCATGTTACATAACGGGTTAAATTATACATTCATGAAATATCAGCAGTCCTTCTTGCATCAAAAATATTCATTACATTTGTATAGCAACATAGCTAACTTTTTATGCTTAAGTCATCATGAAATTCCATAGAGCACTCATCATCACAAAACAAAGTATGCTGTCTTGTCTTGTGTTTTGTCCTTAGACATCTTAGATCCAAAGGTTGGCCACACCTTGAACCGTCTGTCTCCAGATGTATCTTTCCTCTGTGTCCTCAGTAGTTGAAATCATAGTCAAACCATCTCACATCTACTGTGAACAGTCCATACAGTACTCATCATCACACATCACAATAAAAAATCTGTTACCTGCTCCATCTTGGCTCCGGTCAGAGTCGCAACCATTCGCTGCAAATCGTAAATGGTTCCCATCTCTGGGACACTGATGTTGAACTAAGACATAAAATCAGTAATAATTAAAAAATTATTATAGTGTGCTTTTATATTTACCAGTCATGGTCTATCTGATCAATATCAAACAACTCAGATCATACAGAACCAAATCCATGAAATAATGTGATAAAACTTGGTCAATTTTGAATAATCAAGTAGCTCAGTAAAAATGCTTTTGTTCTGATGACCTGAACATGACTATGTTCAAATACATTGCACCCGCATCATCAATTTCCTCATCAACAATAAATCTCATGTTACTGTCAAAAGACTAACGTAACATTCAAGACACATAAACTACAATTTGTGCAGAATTCCAAACGCTGAAATAAAATTCACATTAAATTCGGTTGCAACATATAAATTTCAATATTCTTTAATTTCACTGTAACATTAACACACCACTAGCAATAAATTGCAAACCTGTCGTATTTTGAGTTTTGAGTTGACAGGAACAAAGGTGATGGTCATCTGGCGCTCTTTCTTGACCGGCAGGGGCAGCGATAGGTAGCAGAACGGATCGAACTTGACAGACACTTTACTACATTTGGGACAGACGAGAGTCGATTTGAGCTGGCCGTGAAAATTATCTACTATCACTGAATTATTCCGCAGCAAATGGTCAATCCAGGCTTCTGCCGCCACCTCCTGCAAACAAACCAATTTTTAGGGCTGCAGATTTTAATTAAATATTCATTAATAGATAAATTGTTAAAAATAATAATCGACTGATTTCGGCTTGTACGATTAATTTTTACATATCTGACGATATCGAACAGCCCATCTTCACCGTAAGCTTTATGCAAACAATGATAACGTGAAAAGTTTCAGGCCATCAAACCAGTATACTGCAGCTTCTCTGGGGAGTGGACAAGCCTCAATACATCTGTTTAAGCCAGTTCCCTCTTTCAAAGTTCTGAAGTGCACACATGACCACATGACAGAATATCAAAGGCCGTGGTATGGCCAGGTTGAGCAATTGCACATGAAGAACTCGTGCACAATTCTTACACAGTGACTAGCTAAAGTGGAAGCACAAACCTGCACTTTAATGTTTCAGGCTGATTGCTCAATCCATTAAATTTGTATCACGACATTTGTGTGATTTGTCAACCATCCCAGCATGCACTGCAAAATAGAACATGGTGAAATAGAAATCTATAGAGAAACCCCACCTCATCCGGTCTATTGTCTGCCTCCTTTGTTTCAATGTATGGCTTTTTCCGGACACGATTAAGGTCCTCGTGTAAGCCGTCCAGTAGAAAGGCCATAAGTTCCTGCGAGTCCTGTTCCGTAGTGCTGGAAAACTCGGGTTTGAAACGTCCGACTGCCGCCTACAGCACATCATCAGCAATTTAAATAGTCATACATGTATGCATGATGCATCTGAACCCTTGGCATATTTAAGGAACCTCACAAGGGCACAGCTATTTAACAGAATTTTAAGGATGCCTCAAGTTGCCAATAAGCTCTTACAATAATTGACTTTTATTTCTGTCATTAAAACTTTAATAATAATAATAATAATATAAATAATAATCCTTTCTTTAATTGAACGCCTGCAAACGCACTGCGCTTTTACATTTACAAGTCATGCAGTAATCTTAATTAAACTTAACTACTAACTGAACAGACAGCTTTGCAATTACAACGGCGCTAATAGCAGCCTACAAAGCTAATCCGCCCAACGGGGGCTCGTACTCACCACCTCTCGCACTCTTGGCCAGCGTGCTAACCATTACTCTACCGGGCCCCCCAAGGAATAAGGAAAGGCAGGAAACACTTCAGCTTTGAAAATCAATAGTCGCAAAAAAACTGTTAACTGCAAAGACTCTAAACTGCTAAAGAATTGATGATGATGAGTTCTCTGCCCGAAGGCAGGTTTATTGGCGCCCTGGGGATGAGATGAGTGAGATGGTTTCCTGTTGCCTTCCTCACAGACAATTGTGGGTGAGTAACATGTCCAAGGTCGCTATGTAGTGGCTTGAGGTAGATTCAAACCTGCAACCCTTCGGTCACAAGGCGACGAACTTACTGCAACACCACTGCATCCTGGCTAAAGAATTATTACTGTATAAAAGAATTCACTGCAAATCAAACATTCTACTCCAAGAAACGAGTAACAGGTGAAGCTTTATAAACTTTTGGCAGGATTAGGCATTTAGTTTAGTTTAATACATTTGAAGTCTGATTTTAGGCAGGGCTGTTCTTAAGGAATTTTTAGAACTGCACAACTTCTTTCCTTCCCCATCTTCCATGGTAAATTACTTCCAATCGGAGGACAACGACCTTTTTTGCTAGTTTTAACCACACAGAAGTGCTTCTACAACTGCACAAATTCATTTAGAACTGCACATTTTGTGCACAACTGCACGCTAAAAAAGTCCTGGTTTTAGGCATAGTAGTTTATAAAAAGTATGGTAAAGATAAATTCACACATAACACAGCAAAGCACACAAATGTCTAACCCCCAAATAAAAATCATTTTAAATAGAAATACTACAGAACTGCTGCAGAACTGCAAATGACAATTACCGGTAAATGTATTATTACTATTACAAGTTGATCAACTTCAGGTAAGTTAATTAAGGGAGCTCTAACCAAAAGATAATGTAACTAAATGGAAATGTAACAACATAAAAAGTACTTGGTAGATACGCAAAGCACTATTGCAGTTAATGTAAGAGTAAAATCAAAACTCAGATTAAAAAAATCATCTGAGTTGCGCTCAATTTTTTTAAATTCGTTTATTTTAGCCAAAGCGAAAGACCATAACTCACCTTCAAAGCCACAGGCGCCAGGTCTTTGTGCATTCCTGTCCAAATCTGCACAACAAGATCAGCAAAACAAGTAGCTAGTTCTCCTTTCGTTCCTAATGGATTGTCAAGATTCAGGTCTTCGATCCAGCGACCCCCAGTCAGATATTCGATCAGAGACGGCACTTGGCAAAGACACTGAAAGCAAAAAAAATCAAGTAATCGGAATTAGTAACATCAGGTACAACGTAAAAAGATTTTGACATCTGGTAAGAGAAAAATCATCAGAAATCAGTCTCAGCGCTAGTCCAAACGACGAGACAGTTCATTATGTACAAAGAAAATTTCATAAGCAAAGGAGCAATGCAAAAAACAGACAATATATTGACTAGAAAAGTAATCAGCAGTGGACCTTCACACATCAAGCCAAATGTCAGGGTCAAAGCAAGTAGGCCTACTAGGATAACTACAGTTTTGACAGCTATACAGTTAAACTTTGCTGCTGCAACCGCCATGATTATTGACTCAGTTTATACCAAAGACTTCTTGAACAGCTGATGAAAGTCTAGCAAGTTAACAAATGCGTTACCTGATTACAGATCCTGTTCACAAAAATGTGTGGCACAATGACACAAATGAAAACTCTGGCAGGATTTTAAACGATGACAGCATATTAAAAGGACTTGGAAAACCAATGCAGCTCATTGTTAACGTGTTATGAAGCTCTAAAGCATGAGCCGTATAAATGCTAAATGAGACTGCTGGCTTGGCTCAACACAATTGTAATGATTTTATCTGCGTCTAAAATAAATTATCTTTTACAATGCAATGTTACCTGCAGAATAGAATTGAGGAAACAAGAATTTCCAAGGTTTTCAAGCCCACACCGGCCAGGTATATTGGAGCCAATTGATTCATCACTACAGAAACATGAAAAAGACAATATTAAGGCATGACAAAGGTATGCAATCACAAAAATATAGAGCCAAATAAAACACTGGATCCTAGTTACAATGCTCATTTCAGCCCCTCATTGATGTGAGGCTCAGTTTTCAATGCATTTTACTTTACTTTACTTGAGAGTTATTATTGTCTTTCAGTGCATTTGTGCACAAAACAAAAGCCAGTCTTAAATTGAATTTTGTACTTTTATAGTTTAATATACTATTTTAATTAGGAACACATCCTATTTACAACGAAGTCAACATTATTATTCTATCTCAATCCTATTTTCCTGAAATAAAATAAATAAATAACTGAATATACGGAAAAACAAACTACGGTGCCAGTACTCGTTAGTGCTGAAAAACACAAAGGGCAAAGGCTGGTAAACTATTCTAAATCTGGTGCTTTTACATTAAATTTAAAAGCATAACTTGTACAAAATCTTCCAAGTAATGTTCTTTAAGTTACTCTTTCTCAAAGTTTTTAAATTATCTTGCGTAAAATATATTTTCAAAATTATGATTGGTAATAATAAAAAAATTAAGAGAAACCACTTTTTTCGTTTTTTTCTTGAAATTAAACTTTCAAACTTATGACTGGTTTTGTGCAAATGGATCACATTTCATTATTTTATCCTGCACTTTAACCTCTTATTGTAAAAATAATACAATTGCTTGAGACCAGTCATAAATTTTCATTTCTGGTATAAAACTACTTGGTCAGCCTAATTTTCCAAATTCATCCCAAACTTTTATACCATAATGAGACTAAATATATAGTAAATAAAGATAAAAAACCACAATTGGAGCATTTGTGACGTTGACCTTGTTACGAAGGCTACAACACAACCAATTGGGACTTAAACCAGTTCTGACCAGCAGTTCTGTGGGGTGCGGTGGTGTAGTGGTGGCGTCGCTGCCTTGAAGCCGGCAGGTTGGAGGTTCGAATCCACCTCAAGTCGCCGCGTAGGGACCTTGGGCAAGTCCTTCACTCGCAATTGCTCAGCGCTTCATCGTGAAACTCCGATGCAGTGTCCGCTCTGCAGTCGGGAGCGACTCTGAGTAGAGAGCTTGAAGGGGCGCTATAACAAGTGCGCATACAAAGACCAAGGTTACACTGACAGTATAAAGAGAAAAAATCTGATGACACGACGCACCATGCGGAATGAAGGGCATCATCAAGAGTACCAGCAGATGTTTTAGAGTTATTATAAAACAAAGACATCAGATCGCAGTGAGAAAACAATTCAGAATTGAAGTCCAAGTAAAAAGTCTAAAAGGTCCGGATTCCGGATGTAATTCACATATCCCAAAGTAGCATAAGGTGACGACTGATCAGCTTTCTTCCACCTTCTTAATCACTTGCAATCCTTACAGCTGTAGCCACACTGGGAATTTTTGGCCATTTATACAGACAGCATAATACAATACTTCTAAAGGCCTATCAGTATTAGTATATAATTTCAGGATATTAGGATTCCATGCACCCGTAAAAAGAGAACCCATTTTCAGCTGTAGATAAGCGATTTAAGCTCGTTTAAATCAAAGCAATGTCAAATATGATAAGCTAGTTCATTCAGCTACGCAAGGTATAGAACCAAGTAGGCGAGTACTCATCATGGTGAAAGAGCAAGAGTTTCAAATTGCTCCAACAACCGTAAAATCACAAGAAAACATTATATCTGGAAACAATGCTATTTCAGAAACTTGTGCATAAAATTTAATTTCAACACAAGTCTACTTTTCTAAACAGCAAGATGTATGTGCTAATTATGGCAATATGTTGACAGCCACGACAAGCATGTGCATCTGAACACATGTGCATAGGTGCACAGTATTTGCCATTGCCATCTATACACAGATACTTCACAGAGATTTAGTCACTTTTACATCACATCACCTTACATCCAGAAACTATGGTATACAAGTGCCGGTATATATCATATGCTGGAAAAATTTGCCGCCACTGCATTTTTAAAAGCCCTGTTTAAAAGTGCTTACAGAAGAACCATGCACTTGCACGAAATGAAACATTCAACACATCATATAAATTATTCACGTACGTCGTCGCTCTCGGCCAGGTGCCATTGGAGTTTTTCTCCTCAATGACAACCACATGGCCAGAATATAGATTGGCGTCAACCAAAGTATTAGACGAGTTTTTTAGTTCGATGTATGTGTTGGTCGTGTATTTGCACCAAAGTTTCACATCCTTGTCATCAACTATGTTGAACAATCTCCTCATTACTTTTTCCACTTCGTCTGTGAAAGACCAACATACCAGCAATCAACCACAATGACACCCATTGAAAAAGATTAAATCAACTTCAACTGTGGTTGTCATCATTAGAATGTAACATGTGACATGGTTATCTCCTGGTTGAGTACTTACCTTATGACATGAAGATGTCTCGCACACATTTGTGCACACTTCACAGATGTTTACTTACAAAACTAATAAAATGAAAAATAACAATGAAACCTGCTCAAGATATTAAATAATTGCTATCATAGGTATATTATTATAAAATAGTAACAGAGGGGCATTATGGTAATGGGTAAGTCTTTGGCACGAAGAGCACACAGACGCTGAATGGTTCCCCACTATTCCCCAAAGCTCCACTCAACCTTCCATTCAGCAGATGGTACAGGTAAACTGAGCAGTAGGACGTGATGGACGCCTTGCATGGCTGCCAAGAGTTAAATTTGACTCCTGTAAAAAATTATTATCATCTGTTCATACAATGAATTGCAATCACTCTGCAGTTTTTCAGACTTAATTTTTTAAATATTATATTATATTATTATTAGTGTTTGCCCAGCAAGCGAAATAGCATAATTCTCCATGAGTAGGTCTAGTCCTTGGTTGTATAAACAGAGACAGAGAAGAGAGATGTATGCACACAACTTGTTCTGAACCAGAAAATTGATGGTAAAATGAATAAGCTAGTGCCCCGCCCTTGGCTTTCGAGTGGCGCTTTAGAAAATTAGGTAATGGTCAATCTTAAAAAGGGTTTCCAGAATAGATTCTTTTAAAGCATAAGATCATGTAATTACATCAGAAATGCCTCAATGCCTAAGCATGCTCACCAATAGTTGCAGTACGACTGAAGTGCTCTGTGAAGCAAACGTCAAAGTTGTCGTTTTGGCACAGCTTGAGATCGACAAGGTAGACTTCAATATTGCAGTTTTGATTGAAAATGCCTTGATCAATAACATTCCGAGCAACAGGCTCCTGGAAATAACAAGGGACAGTTAACAATAAATAAAAATTATTTTCCAGTAACGTGCTGTTCTATTTTTATAACGCAACAGACTACGTCACTCCAAGTCCAACCAAACAGTCATGATTTATACAAATTGCTTCTGTAATATAACACAACACAATTAGATATGCATTTATACAAGGCATCTATGTTCCTCCCAAACATGCTACATGATGTTGTTAAAACAGATTGACAACAACAAGCATACCGCAAGTGTTTCACATAACAACTGGTCATCTTGCCACATACAATGTCATACATGTACTTGATAAACAAATATTATTTACTTTTGGACAGCTCCTGTATTTGCTGAAACAAAGTTCTTCAAAACTCACAATCACACACACAGTGTTATTTCATAAAGTAATAAACAAACAAATACCATACCATACCATTACCATAACAGAGAGGTCTAGACATAAACATCAGCAGAACTGACCTGTCCTTCCGCCAAGCTGTACCACTGAACCAAGTTGCTCCACGCATCCTCAGGAACGAACGTAAAGTCAATGTTTTCCATCAGCTGCGGCCGTAAAACACTTGTCCCATCTACTCAGAAACAATGCAACATATCCATTTATAAGGAAATATTGTAAGACCATTCCACCCAACAGCAAATCTTAAGTTTCCCATCCGAGTCCTGTTAGCAAGAACATCGGTAAACATCTCTGACAGAGTTTATATACACGGTACTCCTAAGCTAAGGTAAGCCCAAATGAAACTTGACTGCACCTGAAACCAAAGAACTTCGATGTTACATCTTGCAATAGCAAAAATTGAAGAGCTAAAACATATATACTGTAAACAGTTGCCAAGAAAAAAGCACATGTCGTTATCGGACATCTATGAGACTCAAATTGTGGCTTTCTATGGGAGCCACAAAAGTGTCTGGATGATTGTCAAATAACAATGTCTGATTGTCCTTTACCATCATACAGCAAACAATTTAGATCGTAATCGTAAACTCGAAATTTCTAAAGCGCCACTCGAAAGCCAAACGTGGGGCACCAGCTTATTCACGAGCGCTGCGTTGAGTTAGAAGGGTTGTCCGTAAGAGTAGTCCGTGGTGGTCCGGGTCGAGTTACCATAGGATCAGAGGGGCGGAGCAGCTATTTAGGCGGATGTCGTCTGGGCCGGGAATTGGAGGGTGGAGGATCAGATGAGACAGGGTAAGAGTTCGTGAAAAGGAGTGTCTTAAGTTTCGAGTGAAAAGCCCGAGGTGTGATGGATAGAGGAGCCTGAGGAAGGTTATGGTGGGTGATTAGTAGTGATGGTGGAGGGACTGAAAAGGATCGGAATTCAGGAGGCAGATCATTCCAAAGGCGTGGTGCTGAGATGGATATGGCTCGGTTGGAGAACTTGAGATGACTTGTGACCGGCGGTCGAGAAAGTGTAAGGCAGGCGGATGATCGTGTAGAACGGGTAGGCTGGATGGTGAAGAGATCGCGACGAAGATAACTTGGATATAATTTTATGCAAAAGATTGGCCACCTAGAGTCATTGACACTGAAATAGATAATATGTTATAAAACATGATATTTCTAAACTGGCTAAATTCCAGTTTATTATAACTGGATATGAGAAGGATAGTATGCAGATCAGTTCTTTATTTCACTTACATTCTGAAGATATAAAAATGCTAATAATTCCATACCATTAATCTGGACCTTTTTCACATAAACATCCACCTCTTAGACCATGGACTCAAGAGTATACTGAGATGGCAATTAATGATGCAGCAGTTTGTAAGGTTCTGTGCTTTATCAATCATTCACTAGCATATCACTTCTATACAGCCAAAAATCAACAAGTTAAACTAAAGGATTAGGCCCAACAAACTTACCCAGGAATAAACTCTGGTTGACAATTGGGCCAGGATCGTTTGTTACGTGGCCAACAGGCTTTCCATTTGAAATGTCCCCTTCTGTGAATAAAATAAATTTTCTCGCCCACTCTGATGCAATCATGTACCTTAAAAATTAAAGTACAAAACTGATGATCAGTGATCACATTCACATAAAAAATCACAACAAACTTGAGTTTCAAATACATTGGCAATAAACCATTATAACTAATAGGCCTACTCTCAATATAATTATTGTACATAAAGCATGATAGGTTCACACTCAGTGGCATAGGCAAGGAGGGTTTCGGGGGTTAAACCCCCATTGGCTTAGAAACAAGTTTTTTAAAGGTTATTTATCCACTTAAATAAGAAAAAAACAAAACAATTGTTTGTAGTAACAATTGTTTTTCTTACTTTATTCCATTTGTTACTTTATTCCCTTGCTATTTACTGTAACACTGTTGGGTTGGTGTCAGGAAGAGCATCCGGCCAGGCCATAAAAAACCCAAACCCTCACCCCATACGAAATTTCTGGCTACGCCACTGCTCACACCATAAAATGCATTTCTTTTTTCGTAACTTTATAGTCATGCTAATAAGTTCCAATGGAACACATCTGTTAACAGGAATTGAACAAGTCTTCTCGATTTTTATCGTCACGAAGTCTTTCACTTTCGCATACTTAACAAGATGCAGCCTTAAGACATGTAGGCCTAAGTAGTCACCAAGATCTCCACCCTCTTCGCTTATTAAAATTGTCCGAATGGAATACACACGCTCTGCTACGTATTATTCATGGGAAGCGTATTTACGGAAACATAAAACCAACGCATTTGAACAGCTTTCGTGGTCTGTTTACTGAGAGTGGCGTTTAGGTTTTCAGAGGTTACGATCACAATCACAATCACGATTAATATGCATATATGGTAGAGTTCTATAATGACTCGGTGGATGTTCTATAATGACTCGGTAGACATTGCAGCGTTGTTATCTTTAATAAATCCAACTTCTAGTTTGCCGAGAATCCTTTAAATCGATCCAGCTTCTCTTTAGGCAAGAATTTGTTCGATAAATCCCGCTTCTATTTCGTCAGCATATATTTTTCATCCATTTTTCATTGAAAATTATTGTTCATCAATCCAGCGTCAATTTCAGCAGAATGACTGCACTAACAATAACCGACCCTCACGACGCCTAACCTGAGCCCTAACCGACCCTCACACCATAAATCCCGCTTCAATTTCGTCAGGAAATATTTTTCATCAAATTTATAAAAAAAAGTTACTTGCTACCGAGTCATTATAGAACTCTACCGCATATATATATATATATATATATATATATATATATATATATATATATATATATATATATATATTCGTTTAATGACAAAACGAGTGACACACCGCACATGGGTAAAATAACGAACAGTTTCTGATAAACATGTCGGTACTCATCCATAATTACCAGGTTTTGCCAACTATTCGCGGAGCTTTCAACTGTTTCTTTATGGTCCGGTTCTGCAGCTTCAAACCTGCAACTCGCGATTTTTCTGTCATTTTTATCAATTATACATAAACATCACACCGGTTCAAACGTTACTTGAACAACCCTCGTGCAACCATTAGACTATCTGTAACCGGGGATGCTATTCTGACGTTTCAAAAAAGGTTAGATCCGACATAAAAAAGCTACAAAAGCAAAACTGACAGGCTTTACAATGAGAAAGACGTGGATTTTGTCTATTTATTTATTTACTCGAATTTGATATAGCACCCCTTCAAGGTAACTACTCAGGAGCGCTCCCAGTCAAACCTCGGTCGAATAGGACAGTTTTAAGCAGACTTGTTGTCCTCGAGACCAAAGTCTTGGTCTCGATCGAGTGCGCTCGAGTTCGGTTTTAAAAGGCTTGGTCTTGTTCTTGGTCTTGAGAATAAAAGTCTTGGTCTTGGTCTGAAGAGTAAAAGTCTTGGTCGTGATCTTGAGGTTCAAAGTCTTGGTCTTGGTTTTTCAAGACCAAGACCTGCCTTCAGTGCCCTTCAGTATTAACATTGCACATAATCGCATTAAGGAGTTTTGTAGGCACGAACTGAACTCGGAATTCTCTGCAGTTTGGTTATAGAGTTGCTTTGTTTGAACAAAATACGTTTTCATTAAGATAGCAGAACCTGCATTTTCGCAAAGTCTTGTCTTGGTCTTGAGA
Source organism: Lumbricus terrestris (assembly GCA_949752735.1). NCBI lineage: Eukaryota > Metazoa > Annelida > Clitellata > Crassiclitellata > Lumbricidae > Lumbricus > Lumbricus terrestris. The sequence goes on from OX457039.1 coordinate 10,650,525, forward strand.
CCAAAAGTCTTGGTCTTGTCCAAAAAGTACGGTAGTAGTAGATAGACAGACAGACAGACAGACAGAGAGAGACAGAGAGAGAGGGAGAGAGAGAGAGAGAGAGAGAGAGAGAGAGAGAGAGAGAGAGGGAGGGAGGGAGGGAGGGAGAGAGAGAGAGAGAGAGACAGAGACAGAGACAGAGACAGAGACAGAGAGACGAGACGAGACGAGACAGAGACAGAGACAGAGAGAGAGAGACAGAGACAGAGACAGAGAGAGAGAGAGAGAGAGAGAGAGCTCATGAGGGATCGAGGCATATAAATTGCGTTATCGACGAGTTAAGCCGCAATCGGTTGGAAGAAAGGCAGGTAGTGATTAAGGGTGTCAGATGTGTAGACATTAAAGAAGAAATGTAAGTGATGCTTAATTGCTCTAATAATATATGTTTCATCTCTTTGCTGATGATGTCCAGGCATTTGTCCATGGTCCCCCCTCTTCCCAGCTGCTTCTAGTTGGGCTTATTGAATCTCTAACTAATCATCTCCACTCATGGATGTCTTCTAATCGCCTTTCGCTTAATACTTCAAAGACTCAATTTATCTGGTTAGGTACTCCTCAGCAGCTCCATAAGCTTGATCCTTTTCTTCTCTCTGAAAAATTTCCATTGTTTTCCTTCTCTTCAAGTGTGCGTGATCTGAGTGTAGTACTTGATAGCTCTCTTACCTTTACCGAGCATATTTCCAATCTGACACGCTCGTCCTATTTTCATTTAAGACGTCTCAGAGTCATTCGTCGCTCTGTCTCCTCCTCCATCTTCACTACCTTAGTTCATGCTTTTATATGTTCTCGAATTGACTATCGCAATTCTCTTCTCATTGGTCTTCCTAAAGTTCGTCTTTCACCGATTCAGTTCTCAACACAGCTGCTAGTTTGATTGCCCGCCTTCCCAAGTACTCTCACATCTCTACCTTTATATTTGATGAACTTCATTGGCTTCCTCTCCATGCTCGTACACAGTTCAGGATCCTCACTCTGATCCTAAAGTCTCAACGGGGTCTTGCCCCAAAATATCTGACTAATGCTTTACTTTGTCCTCACTCAGCTTCCTCCCATCGTCCACTTCGTTCATCCAACAGACTTGACCTATTGGTTCCTCGGTCTAGAACTGCTATGGCTCAGTCTCGATCTTTTGTCTCAATTGGTTCTTCTCTTTGGAATGTGCTTTCTCCTTCTGTTCGCTCTACACTTCTGTCTGTCAGTCTCTCCTCTGCTCTGTCTCTTCTCAAAACCTGCTTCTTCTCGCGGGGCCTTGCGCAATGGGAGCGCCTCTGAACGATTCACCCTACTAGAGGCGCTTTATAAATGTTTAAATACAATACAATACAATAACGACAAACCTCCTTTGAAAAAAAGCTAGATCATGAAAAAAAACCTAGAATCTAGACAAGATCGAAAAACCTATATCTAGGAGAGAAAAGTTATGAATGGCATGTAACATGCCTGGCTGCAGAGATATTTATATCCAAGACCTATTTGTATGTATATAATTTTAAGTATGTATGTTCACCTGTTATAGAGTCCCTTCAAGATTTCTACTGAGAAGCGCTCCCAACTAAAGTGCGGGCACTTAATTGGAGTTTCACATCAAAGTGCAAATATAAAAGACAAAGAAGTACTTTGTATCATTGCCAAATTGTATGGAATTACTGGAATACTAATTATGATCTAAACATAATAACCAATTAACATATGTCAAAATTTATCTAAATAACTTTAGCAGACATCAACTGATGGGGGCCACACTGCTGCCGCAGTAGGAAAACGAATGTTCAGAAAATATTAGAAGACAGATGTTTCTTCCGGAGTTTAGTCTAACAGTTAAACAACTAAAAGCATTCAAATCACAAACTGTTCCACAAATAAGCCTAAGATACGCTGCAGTCTATCCAGAGACAAAACATAATGTGTGCATACAGAATCGCTACATTTACACAATCTTCTTCAGCAAAAATGCATTAAGCATTGCAACGAAAAACATAAAACAACAAATCACTGAGAGAAATCAAAACAATTTCTACAAAGTCTGTGATAAAAGAATCCCAGTGAATCAATTTTTTAATGGACGAAATTCTAAAATTAACAAATATACAATCAGAAACATTAATACTCACCAGTCTAAAGTTGAAGAGATGTCAAATTCAAACCATAGCATAAATGAATTGTCCAATATGCTTAAATGACACAATATTTCCAATATAAGATGTCAAATGAATTTGAAACACAAGCCGAATACTTCTTCAATGCCTAGTTTGGAAAATACTATGAAACAATACATGTGTGATCATCCCGATTTTGCATCTGTTCCTTAAAGAAAACGGTTTCTTGCCTTGCACAAAATAAACATAGGAATACTTTAAATGCTAAGAATATCCTTTTGAAGACAATCAATCATGAAAATGTTAGCAATGATTGAAGCACCAAACTTAACAACAAATAAGTAACAAAGCTACTATTCTTTGTAATACCTTAATTCAAATCACAACACTATGAAGAAAAGAATAGCAGCAGTAACTGGTTGAGACCCATGCTAATAGTAATAGTACCGGGTAGTAATAATAGTAGTAGTAGTAATAATAATAATATCAGCAGTGTGGCTGAGCTAGCAGCCACCAGAAAGAACGTCAGATACAGTCAACTGTCCATACCCATTTGTTTGTACCACTGGCCTTCGGGGCCCTGGTTCATATCAACAACACTGGAACAGAATTCATCAAAGAATTAGGAAGACATCGTATCCCATAGTTACCGGAGACCGTAAACTTTGTAAAGAAACTTGCTATCTCCTCCAGCGCCTATCGATCACCATCCAGCGCTTCAATGCTGTGGCCATCATCAGTTCTTTCGTCCAATCAGAATTTTTCAAATAATAATAACAACAATAACTACCCTGAAGAATGTATACAACATATATGAAAGAATAAGTTTAGGCTGAAGCGCCTTCGAGAATAATTACGAAGCAAATACCGACGCATGTACATATATTAATCGATGATTTTAAATTAAAGGTGTTTAGTTTTATCATTTATATAATTATTATAATACATTAAAATAATAAAACTTTGTTTTACCATAACTTTAAAACAGTCCAGATAACATTTACAATCATTAAAAGCTTACATGTTGAGAACAAAGATATTCTCCTTCCCGAAAGACTCAACAAATAATGAAAATATTAATTCGTAAAATCTACTGTTAATAATACAAATGACGCCTTATACCACATTAGCGTTCAAAATAAATGGATGTTTATAGCTTTACTTAAAGACGCAATTAGGATCACAGTATTTTAATAGATCTGTCAGTTTGATAAGTGATTCACGCTACACTGAAAGACTATGCAGGCATGGTCTGTCAATTTCATTTGCCGCTACACCACACAATCAGCACAAAACACTTTTCTTATTGAGCTGCCAATCAACATTGCTATCAAAAACGTCTTCAGCGTGTATCTGAAAAGAAACAGGCAAATACATCAGTTACATTAAAACTACTTTGCATACACAACTGTAATAGTAGCACTAATAGTAGTACAACAAAGCATAAAAGTTTTGTAATGAAATGTAACGTATAAAATTCAAAACTTGCTTGGTGCTATGCAAAATCTGCATCGGCAAAGTCACAGCCCAAGCCACGGTGTAGCGAGGGTTGGAGAAGCACGAATGGCAGGTTTACTACACATCCTCTTAAACAGTCTATCTACCAGATACTGAAACCTATTTTAAAGTATTATTATAATAGAAATTATAAGGCAATTAAACTGCTATTATTATTATTATTATTTTTATATTATTATTATTATTATTATTATTTCACATCAAATTATTATTATTATTATTATTATTATTATAATTATCATTATTATTAGTCTCAAACGATTATTGCAGTCATTTCATTCTTATCATCAATGTTCCTTTGCTTCCCATTTACGCATGACGCCGTGCATGTTGTTAAAAATCTTAGCAATAATAGCAATAATTAATTCTATTACAGGCTGAGAATCATCAAGTATGTCGTAATGCAGTGGGTCCCAGCCTGTGGCCCGTGGGCCAAAAGTGGCCTGCGAGGCCTCAAAAATGGCCCTAATCTCTCAAAGAATTTTAAAAATTAAATGAAAAAGTTGACATTTTGGACAGAATAGAACATATAATATTATCTTCTATTACAAATTATTATGTTTTTACGGCTATATATAACATCGAACATTCATTTTGATTCAATTATAACAATTTTAAATTTAATTTAGTTCATTAAATTTGAGTCTTGTGGCCTCCTAATGTCCTTCAGCTAAGAAAAAGTGGCCCTCAAGTCCAAAAGGTTGGGAAACACTGTTGTAATGCATGGGCAGCATGGCTGAGTTGCACCAAAGAACCTTTTCACCAGTGCAAGAACCAAGTTCCTTGGTCAGTAAGCCTTCTAAGCTTATCTAGGTCTTTCGTCCACTTTGAAAATACAGCTGCTTGCCATTCACAGTTTTTACTATGTTCTAATCTTGTCTGAAATTTATTTAAAAAAAAAAAAATATCGGACTTTGTAGAAATTCTTTTTAATTTCTTCCAATGACTTTTCTTTTGACATGGCTGGGAGCACTCCTGAGTGAGTTTCTTGAAGAGGTGCTATAAAAGTCCATAGAATTAATGAATGAATTATGAAATATACCACCAGATGGTAGCAATTAGCGACTGCACACAAATGATTAAAAAAAAGTTATAATGATGATAATGAAAATAATACTAATTAATCACTACTTAAAATAACAATAAATCAATTAAACTAAAAAATATTTACATGAGTTATAATGCAAACATGCTCAACTGTGCTCGAAATGCTTGCTCAGAATCGCTCACCAAAGATCCAGTAGACTGGGATGCTTTGACAAGCTAGATGATTCATGTGAGCCGTGCTTATGACCGGCGAATTCGACGTGAAAGGAACCAGATGCATCTAGCCGGAGAATTTTGTTGGGGGGATCCCCAAAGTCCCTGCTCAACAGCGGCATCTTGCGACTGGACGTCGTCAGGTAAGGATTGGTCGTTTCAGCTGTGCCTGGCAGAGACAACAGTGGAGTCTTGCTATGCAGGATAACCGTCCTGTACTGTGGCTTCGTAGGTCTACAACGAAAACAGAACTTTGTTATTCTATATGTCGGCAAAAGTTGCAACTTAATCATTTTTTTCACTCACTGTCAAAAACTTTTTTTTTAAAACACCAAATAATACTCTCATCATATAATTTCACAATAACAACTCGATATTACAGGCTCACGGGTGCCCACAGAAATTTTTGCAGGGGGGGAAACACAACGGCTGCGGTATTTTTTTTGCAAAAAGCTTGAAAAATGCAAAGCAGAAAATTAAGCACATTGGTCTTTTTTCATAGAGGTTTATAAATGCAAATTTCTTGGTTCCCATATTTTTGTCAATGGTAAACTCATGAATAGTGAAGATATTTGTCAAAATCAAAAAAAGGAGTAGTGAAAAAATTAGGAGTCGATTTTACGGGGGGTTGGGGCACAAGTGCTTCCCCCTCTTGCCCCATGTGTGGCTGCCCATGGCCAGGCTGAAGGGACTGAAACTAAAATGCCAACACAAATATGTTATTATTTTATAGAGTTCTTCCATTGATCAGTGTCACAAGAACGTGCCACATATTGCATCAATCATATTTCAGAGTCATGCCTCCCATAATCTTTGAACGGTCAGAAATATAATATTAGTCCTTTTCTCAAAAGCTGGATAAAACAACTGAAAGTTAGTTAGTCAAACTAAGATCAGCATATTCCATAATTCAACCGACCTGTAAGAAAGAAAGAACAAACAGCGGACTCAGCCGGACTGTAAGTTTCTCGACTCACATTCACTATATTTCACACATAAGTCAGTTTCTTGCTGGCCAATTATGCACCCCGCACAAATGGATAGTAACTGCAACCCTATGCGGGTCTGAAAACGACAACCAGAGTAACCTCAAAACAGGGGCGGATCCAGGGGGGGCCAATCCGGCCATGGCCCCCCATTTAAAAATTGCGTGGGATGTGGCCCCCCCATTTGGTTTCAACAAGCCATTAAATAAATGTAACAGGAGAGAAAAACAGGACATGAGGCCCCCATTACAAAATCACACGGGACTTGGCCCCCCGTCGATTCAGCGGCGGATGTTTCCCAAAAAATTGGTCGACGACTAAAAAAAAAAAAAGTCATCAGTTTTTTCGGCCGATGAAATGGTATTTTTTCCCGGAAAATTGGTCGACGACTTAAAAAAAAAGTCATCAGTTTTTTCGGCGGATGAAATGGTATTTTTTCCCGGAAAATTGGGACCAAAAATTTTTTATCCTGTCTCACAAGACCAAAAATTTTGGCCCCCCCTCGAAAATTCCTGTATCCGCCCTTGCCTCAAAAGACATTGATTAACAGTCCAATCATACAGTTCAATACTTACTGCATAAGATTGCTGGTATTTCCTTGACTAAGGAATGCCGCTTGGCTGGTTGAAGCGTTAGTAGCCGCTCTCTGCAAGACTGAAGCATTAGCTGACCCCAAACTTGTAAACCCATGGTTAGCTGAATTTAATGGGTTTCTCAAAGAACTAACAGATGAACCCCACTGGTTGCTTAGGGGCTGCCCAACCGGACTAACAGATGAGCCCCACTGGCCACTTAGGGGCTGCCCTGCCATCAGTAACGGTACGGGTCCTGGTCCATCTCTAAAATAAATGACACATACAAAACTGACATAATCAAAATGTTTAGAATTACATTTACAAAGCAAGTTACACACAAAGGGTAAACCGTGTTGTGTAACACAATGTAATGCAAAAAAGCATTTATTTATTTAGTATCCATACAAATTATCAAATTACAATTACCACTGCGTAATTTGGTTTCCTTTCAGGACTATCATGCTTGATCAATAGTCTGAACATGTGCTTGTACGGATGTGTTTGCACGTTCATCTTTCCTAAACATCACATGCCTCTAAACATTGATTATACTGAATCACTGCATTGAACAACAGCTTGTCATGTCCACCATTATAGCACATTAATAATTCCAGAACAGATTGTTTCAGTGTCCTTAGTTCCGTCTCATCTTTTCTACTAGATCTAACATCCTAGAAAACATTTACTTTCACAAATGTCACATCTGAAATGCAGCTTAACGTTTCACCAGGCACAATTTCATTTAACATCCTTAATACTATGTAACATCATTTGTAACAACCTGTTTTCCTACAATTCATTCATAACTATTAAATAATTAATCTGAATATACCACAGAAAAATTTTCTTGCAAAAACAATCTCTTGTCTTCATCACTGCACACCAATTCTTCATCATTAATTTAGTTATTTTAGCATCTGCGTTCCAAGAAACAATCAAGTACTTTTAGAAGACATTAATTAGGACATACCCAAGAAGACTGGGGTACCTCGGATTCCGACTACCCGGTTTGCCAATCATCTGATCATCGACATCCAATCTGTAAAGATATAAATAAAAGAACTGTACAACAAACTCTGCTCAGAAACCTCCCAGCAAGCAATACTTGCTCAGCCCGACTCAAGGGCAAATCATAGAATTTAAACCAAATAAGGGAATACCAGACAGGCAAAAGGATAAAAATTCAATGTCATCGCTGAAGCAAAATCTCGTGGTACACCACTACACCATATCAAAAGCAGAAGAGGCGTTCAAAGCACTAACAGGGAGAGGTACGACTGGTCAGTGGCTAAATATGTATCTGACAAAAGGGAAAAGAGGGTGATTTCTGTGGAGTGTAGTTCTGAATTCAGATTGGGCTGGCGGCAGGAGTCCAGCATGCTTACGACAATGAAGAAGGAGCAGTGATTTTTTAAATGCCAAATCCATTTGATATAAAAAAGTTCTGATATGCCAAAGCCATTTTGATATATGGCAATATGCCAAAACCATTTTGAAATGCTAAAACCATTTGATATGCTGAAGCCATTTTGAAATGCCAAACCAATTTGATATGCTAAAGTCATTTTGAAATGCTAAAGCCATTTGATATACGCTAAAGTCATTTTGAAATGCCAAAACCATTTGATACGCCAAAACCATTTTGAAATGCGAAAACCATTTGATATGCCAAAACCATTTTGAAATGCCAAACCCATTTGATATACCCTAAAGTCATCTTGAAATGCCAAAACCATTTGATACGCCAAAACCATTTTGAAATGCGAAAACCATTTGATATGCCAAAACCATTTTGAAATGCGAAAACCATTTGATATGCCAAAACCATTTTGAAATGCCAAACCCATTTGATATACCCTAAAGTCATCTTGAAATGCCAAAACCATTTGATATGCCACAACCATTTTGAAATGCCAAAACCATTTGATATTGTAAAGCCACCCCTACAAGAGGCTCAGGCCCCCTTAAAAAAAGGGACACCCGAATTTTTTTACATTGAAATATCCACGATTTTTGGCTGACTAAAAAAAAAAGGTCGTCAAAAATTTTGGCGGAAAATGGAAAATTTTCATGAGGTTTCGGTCGATGACTAAAAAAAAGGTCGTCAAAAATTTTGGCGGCGAAAATCGGAAATTTCTGCCACGAGGCTTCAGCCCCCCCCGAAACTGAAATTCTGGCGCCGCCACTGTTTGATATGCCACAGCCATTTTGAAATGTCAACGTCTGAAAAAAAAAAAAATCAAAGGCTAACACTCACTCAAACAGACTCTGTATCTTTGGTTTCTTTCCATCACCTGCGCCGTTGCTACTGTGGAGCCTGACAGCAATTCCATCAAAACAAGAACAAAATAAACTGAATTTTAGCCTCTCTACGATAAAGACAAGATTTCAATGCCACCACAGTGCAAAAACAAACACCAAATAATTTAAAAACCTGAGAAAAAAGAGATGGCCGTAACTCTGTGTACCAAGTAATAAAAAACATAACAAACACTGGCTTATAATTAAATGCATCAGATATATAAACCTACAGTGTATACTTGCTATTGTGAAGTCATCCGAGGACAAATCTAATGAAAAACCAAACCAAGCTGCTTGTTAACACCTGCACTAAAATAAATCCATGTCACATGTGAAAATGTATAGATTTGGATTAAACTGCCTCGAGACAAAAATTAAATTAAAATGCTTAAAGTCAGCGTAAAGTATCTGCACTCTAGAAATCTCATTCAAAGCATATATTCAAACTGTTTCCATCCCTATGCAAAATGATGAAACAATTGTGAATATTTTATTTATTTATTTCCTGCATTTGCTGTGTAGCGCCCCTTCAAGCTCTCTACTCACATGCGCTCACGACTACTCTGCGGACACTGCATCGGAGTTTCACGCCAAAGCGCATGAGCAATTGCGAGTGAAGGGCTTGCTCAAGGTTCCTACGCGGCGGCTTTAATATGTGGATTCGAACCTGAAACCCTCCAGCTCCAAGGCCCCAAACACCACCACTACACCACCACACCCCACGATATATCCTTCAGTTAAAGTTCTATATGTGAATATATCCATAAGCAGTTGTATTTAAATGTATTACAATATAAATCAAAGAGCAGCATAGATTGTTTGTCAGAAAAAGAACATATTTATATTGATTTTTGGATTTAGGATTTTGTGCTGTTTTAAAACACTTGACATTGAATGGATATAGAAATGATGTATGTTTGTTTATTATAACATGCCTGTACACCAAAATGCGGATAGCAATTGGTCCATTAAAGAATATTCTTTTCTTATCTTATCTTAGTTGATCCTACCTGTTTTTCTCGTTGTTTAACCTCCTCTGCAGCGCAGTGACTTGTACGATGCCAAGTCTTTGAAGCGTTTCCCTGCACTCGCTTCCTCGTATGACCCTGATGCCCTTCAGAGATCTCAGCTCTTCCAGCGATGGTGCCGGCAACCCAGCCGACTTCCGCACCCGGCAATCCTTGTCGACTATGCTCTGACATTTTTCCAGGCGCTAGACAGAACACAAGACAATGATGTCTAGACGACAATGGTGTCACAACGCCGGCCCGTATGCTGTGTCCTCCAAAGCAGTAAACTTAACATATTGATTTAGCTGCCATACAAGAACTGCATTGCGAAATACAGACTTTTTCAGCATCATCTGTTACACATGAGCCGTCTTAAAAGCTGCATCATAAAGAATGTCCCACACCATGACTATGCAGTAACGAATCCACACTGTAGCTGGTAAGAAAAGGTTGTTTTGCAATTACTTGGTAGCATTTCATCTTTGGCTTAAAGTGCCTAAAGTGTGGAAAAATAAGTGCCTGGATGCTCCTTACCTTTCCAGTCTGTGCTCGCCACCATAAGTGGCTGGACGGCATTCAGATTTTAAAATAAATGCATGGACGCCGTCCATGACCGTCCAGGCACACTTTAAGCCCTGATCCTTGGTCATTGATACAGTACACCATAATTATCAACCAGCTCAAAGATCCTCTGTGATCCAGCTACAGCCGTCTATCAACCAGTACTCACCACTAGGTCGTCGCAACAGCTGTAATCTCCAATAATCTTAAGGGTCGTCTTCAAAAAAAATTGAATTATCTTACTTTATTCGACACTACCAGACAAAAATTATATAATCAGAAGTTGACATGTAGACTTTCTTGGACAACTTCACATCAAATTTACAAAGTAAAACCGCCAACAGCGATAATGTCGATGAAATTTAAATCTATTACACGTACAGCAAGAGACATGACGATTGAAAATCTGAACTGAACCTGTGTACACCAGTCAGGGACTTTCGATTCGTCGGATTCAGACTTGGATTTAATTTCTGCCAATTTCTCTAAATATCTGAGCACCAGAAGTCGTTCTTTCAACTTCAGAAGACCTGTACACAATCAACAGCGCAAACATTCCGATGACCAGTGATGACAATTATAGCCAACACATGGGAACAGCAGAATAAAGAAACGGATTAAATTCCTCAAGTAAACAATTGGATAAGACAATGCTTTGAAAACAAATACCATTTGGTTGATTGTTTAATATCGTTCCAATATATTTGTCTTGGCAGAAACGTAAACAATGTCTACAAATGATTCCAGCTCTGCACTGAAGTCAGTTCAGCATTTAAGCATTCGATTATAAAGAACACAGGCAACTGTGGCACATGAAATCTGTTTGAATTCTGCAAGCATTAAGAATTCAGCATGGTACTTTCATGAACCTTATCATTTTCCTCTACGTATTCAATGACTCAATGATCATTTCAATCAAACAATCGTTCAGTCCACCATTTCATTTCATTTACTTATTCATCCATATCAACATTGCCACCCAACAAAAAAAACATCATGAACTTATGATGACAATACATACTTTATTATATATATTACATAATATAATAATTATATTATACATAATTATATATACATACATAATAGACCTGTCTAGTATTGGATACATACATATATTATGGAATAAACTGTAAGTGAACATGGACAACTAACTGGCATCACTTCTCTTCTTAAACAGCTTAACTTAATGTGGATCATACTACACAAGTTGTCTAATAACACACAAGACACATACCACGTGCATATAAGAGGTTATTGAGTTGCTAAAAAATACCTATAATATAGCAAAATAAATAAGCAGTCGTACACAGCATTTCAATGGAAACAACTGATATGTTCAATATCGGTCCAAGGTGCCATTTAATAGCAATGCTTTAAAATAAAATTCTCATACTGTCCAGTATACCCTGATGTCGGGTATGTAAATCTCACTATTGCATTCACTCATTCGCAAACTTAAGACGTATTTCTGTCTATTTTCTGAAGACTTAAAATTGTTTCTAATAATCGTGCAAACCTTTTGGAATCATTTCCTGCGGCATGTGATACTTTAGGACTTTAAGCGTGCGACCTTTGACCTCGGGTGATTTTGTCTCGTAAGCCTTAGCTGCCTTCTTAGCAGCATCACCGTTCTGATATACAACGAAGGCCTCTCTGAAAAGAATAACGTCAAAAATTGGATGCATCAACCAGCATTTACCAATCATAAATCAGTAGCATTTGGCCAGAGTTACATTGGCACGGTGTTCAGGACTTGCCTGTTACAAATTATTAAACCACAGTGCTCTACTAAACAGGTCAAACACTAAATCCTGACCCTGAAAGAGAAAAAGTCTAAGTATGTGATATTTTGTGCATCCATTATGTGAAGAACAAAGGCCTTATATGCATGATTTCCAAGATATCAACCATTAAGCAAAGCTACAACAAAGGAGATGGGAACAAGTTGCAACTAAGGATGAAGACGACTAGGCTATTTTGCTGCATGGGGCATTAAAGACGCATACACAACTAGTTCCATAGGACTCCCACACTGAACATGCTGCAGATAATCATTCCAATAATTTATAATTATTAATGTCAATCACAAAAATGGCAGATCGTGTCGTGGAGTACATACAAGGTACTGTTTCCCGGGATACTTGTGGGACCATGATCTGGCACTGGACAGATCCCGAGGTGCTAGACATCGCATTGCAAGACTTGTTACACCTTGCTTTCTGACTCAAGTACTGACATCAAGCACCCTCCACTCTACTCATCAGGGCATGCTCCTAGTACCTTTTGCCCATACATACACCAAATTTCTCAGTCACTGACTGCTCAGTCTGGAATGGGCAACCTTTAGCACCACATTTCCTCCACTGGTCCACTCCAAGACATTCTTGTCTAACCTCAAAATGGCACTTCCCCATGTTGGGTTAGGGAGCACTTCTGAGTAGCAGCATTGAAGGGGAGCTATATAAATCTCTTAAATGACTGAACGAACGAATTAAATCTCATAACAATTAATCTACTCGTCTCACTTGGTTTCTTTTGGTCCGTTCATTTTGCCGACCCTCCGGTGCATCGTGACGTCCTCTGCGTCTGGAAAAGCCTCGTAGAGGTCGTTCTCCTTCGCTTCTTCCGGTATGTTCTTCACCCAAAGCAACGTGTCTGTCCACCGTTCTAAGGAGGAGAAGAACAGAAGTTCTTTATACTAATCCTGAGGCAGCCATGACTTAGTAATGTAATTCTTCTAAAATTTCTCACAAGTCATTCATTCATTCATTCAGAGCATTTATATAGCGCCCCTTCAAGAAACTACTCAGAGGCGCTCCCAGCCCATGTCAGGAGACCAGCATTTTCACTGGCACTAGGTATGAAGTGTTAGCAACTTCAATGTAATAGCCTTGGCATATGGGGACAGTTCTATCCCAACCCATCTCACCTTCCACCAACAATTTAGGCCGTGGTTGGTGTACTGCACTGATCATAGTAGCCGAATTTGCTACGCCAAGTCAAAATGGACAATTCCTAGACGTAAACATTAATTTAATCACTTACAACGTCTAGCCATATTTACATGAATAACCAAATAACCATGGCAATTCTAATTCTCATCTTCTGCAACTTTCACCACGCATATTCAAAGAAAATAAACATGACATTTTTACTTCTTACACCAAGTGCCTGAGTTGAGTGTAAGCCGGTCCTCACGACTACCTACACTGTTTTGAATGCTTCAAAAATTTCGAAATGATGAGTCATACAAAATATGTCCAAAACTTCAATTCCTTTTGACAAACAAGATACAACTGAAGAATAAATTGCTAATTAATAATGAAAGTTTATTAAATTAATGGTAGAGCACAAACTTTGTCCTTTTTCCTCTTTTACCCATTGATCCATCATTCGACCTGAAAGGATCATTGCGCACCACAGTAAATCAAATAAATACGCAAACATAATAAAATCCCAATAGTGGACTGTTAAATATATACAAATATTATTAAATAATGCAATAATTGTCAAATTATCATCCAAAGAAAAGCAACAAATAGTCAATAAATGTATTATCAATGTTATACTCATGATCATACAGAAATAAACCAGAAATTACTTAAGCTAATATTAGAAAATTTTCAAAATGACACAAAATTAATCTTGCCTATTTCTTCCTTCATTTATTTAAACAAATCCATTGTCTCATGCCAAAACACCAATTGATGGATTTAGGAATTTTCCTCATGGAACAAAACTATCACAATAACAGGGTAGGTCAAACCTTTGATTCAAAATGCCCACTAAGATTAAGAAAAGGCAAGTGAGCAAATGTATTAAAACTCAAATAGTTGAAAACTACGAAACACCCAGAATCAACCTTCATCAAACCAAGGCTTGATGACAATGGCACAATTCCAGTAAAGGCACAGCACACTTTTACTTTTCTTAGTTCAATGTGTAGCGAGACAAGACCAAACATTTGTCCAAACATTACACAGAGTCCTCTAAAAATGTTTACTCCATCATCATCTCACCTATTCTGTTTGAAAAACTGAGGAAATGCCAACTGTACAAGAAAACTAATTTTATCCAACTTAAAAGTAAAATCAACAACTATCTGATTACAGCTTGAATCTGGCTTTTCATTAGTTGGTTGGAGCCTTATGCAATGCAGAGGCGTCGTTCTCTGTGGTTGGTCCAACGACCTGGAATGGACCTCCCTTGACTATGCGAACCTCCCAAGCTGTTAATAAATCAGTAGTAAATCAAACTGTTGAAGACTTTTTTCACTTCATCTCGGCCGGGAGCGCCTCTGAGTAGGTACCTTGAAGGGGCACTATATAAATTACGATTGATCGATTAATTGATTGCACACAGGCAGAACAGAAGCCGCTATATAACAATAAATAATAACAACAACTAACTGAAACGTTGAAGCAATGAGAAGTTGATAATCACGTCATTGTGATCTAACCTCAAGTAATTTCACAACTCATTACTAACTTGCGTATGCAGTGTCCTCCTTGCATCGAATGTTGAGATCACTTCGCACAGCTTTAAGGTTTTCCGTCGCCTGTTGAGCAGCTTTTGTTGAACCGAAGTGCATCAGAAGAATCCTACAGGTCACGAAGAAACATCGTGAGTTGGTCAACCAGGAAGCAAGATTTTTACAGATTCATGCAAGAGGAAGAGGCAAATTGACCACCAATTACCATCACAAGCAAGCTTAAATGCCATACTCAAGGTCCACTCAACCTTCCACTCAGCAGATGATATCGCATAACTGAGCAATAGCACGTGATGGGCACTTTGCATGGCTGCCAGCAGCTAAATTCGACTCCTGTAATAACTTGTGATCATCCGTTCATAAATACGAATCATAATCATAACTGCATTGTGTCAGTTCAAAATTAAATGAAGATTGCTATTACATCAATTTTGTAAAAAAAACTTCAGACTTCTCCTACAACTTTGTTTGTTTGTTTGTATGTGCACTTGTTATAGCGCCCCTTCAAGCTCCCTACTCAGAGGCGCTCCGAATGCAGAGCGGACACTGCATCAAAGTTTCACGCCGAAGCGCTGAGCAATTGCGAGTGAAGGACTTGCCCAAGGTCCCTACGCGGCGACTTGAGGTGGTTTCGAACCTCGAACCTTCCGGCTTCAAGGCAACGACGCCACCAGTAGACTACCGTGCCCAACTATGCCTGACGTATAATTGCTCACCCGTGCCACTCCTCCGGTTTGTTATGAGGCCGAACGAAATGCAGTTTTATCTCCTCGCATGTGACCTTGCTGATGATGTCAAGGACTTTCGGATGACCCAGTTCTTGGACTTTTATCGGATGAACCATCACTCGACGTCTCTGCTTCAGTTGACTCAAATCTAGAAATCGAAAAGAAATTACAACTCTACAATCCTATTTATATGTATATATACTCGTTTCATTCATCATTCATTTCGAGAATTTATATAGCCCCTCTTCAAGAACCTTCTCAGAGGCGCTCCCAGCCCAACCACAGGTAAAAAGTAGGATCTGAGTGGCTTATAAAAAGCAGGTGAATTTAGCCTAGGCATAAGCCGCAAGGTTAGTGGGAGGCCATTCCAGATAGCGGGACCCACACTAGAAAAGGCTCGGCGAAGTGCATATACATGCCACATCTACTAACATACAAGTTGACAAGTTGCATAAGACTAGCAGAAGTTTACTACCGACAATGTCGTATGAATAGTCACAATTATACTTAAAATCATAAGACGACCGCAAAATTTTCAAATCAATGCATGTTTTAGCAAGGTCCGCATGCATTTTTTATGAGCATAAGAAAATGAATTATTTTATTTGAAGCCCAAAAACCTGTTTAAACTCTTTAGAGCATTTTGCAAATGCCGAAACTTTACAATCTGAGTATGGACCTGTATAGTGCTCCTTCAAGTAATCTACTCAGGAGCGCTCCCAGCCCAGCCCTGCCTAAAGGAAAAAGACTTAAGTGATTGAAATTGACATAATGGAAACCCACTATTTCTCGACACACTAGAGAACTGCCATGCATAAATATCTCTGCGCTATTGACACCTGTAGGATAAACAATATCATCGTCTATCCCATGTCAATAGCACAGAGACAGATAGCACTTGCTAATATCACTCAGATAGCTTTTGCACAACTTGAACAGCAAGTGCAGCAACCAAAGATGAGCTATAAAAGTTGCAACAAGATGGCGGTCGAAGGCATTGCACCCGACGAAGCAAAATAAACAAGCGAATAAATAGTTCACAAGTTACCAGACATGACATCCTGTAACGACGGCATATTCATCAGTTCTTTCTCGTTCTCCTCAGCATCTTCATTCACCTCTGAAATAAAAACCAGAATAAAACTGGTTTCAATCAACTTATCTCCAAAGGAGCAACATGAATTGTCGAACATTTTAACATGTTTATCCACATATTGCAACCAAGAAATAAGATAATATATAATTTCATCTCATTTTATAGCTCTAAGGCGTCAGCTTTATTCACATTTTTCTTCATCATTCTGCTCTTCTGAGAAGTGTTTAATACTCAAACAAAATATTTTACTGCTCCTAATTTGTTGAGTCTTTCATGTGTTACTGACATCATTCTGACTACATTTTAATTTTGCCAATTACAGTACCATTAAAAATAAAAAAGTCAAGAACCAAGTAAGAAAAGGAGCATAAAAAACAAATAAAGTTCAAAACAAATTTTCATATCAGTATTATATATGACGCTTGTTAAAGTATTATAGCTAATTCAATGAATACTAAACAAAAACAATACATAACAGAATAACATCAATTTCTTAGCAGAAGAATATTCAAAAAGCACATAGATCTGTTAACCTGCATGATCAGTTTCTGGTTCGGAATCCAATTCTAAGTCGTAGAATTCTTCCGTTACTTCGACTGGCTTCGACTTTTTTTCATTTTCATCCGTCTCCATTTTGGAAGTTCGCTGCCGTGATTCGCCATTCCTCACGTTTTGTCCCAAATCTGATTTATCGTCATCCAGATCGTTCATTTCTTCATCCACCCGAATCTGAAATGATATCTTCATGTGATTGCTGGCGCAGAATAATATCTTCATGTGATTGCTGGCACAGAATAATATCTTCATGTGATTGCTGGCACAGAATAATATCTTCATGTGATTGCTGGCACAGAATAATATCTTCATGTGATTGCTGGCACAGAATAATATCTTCATGGGATTGCTGGCACAGAATATTAATATCTCCATGGGGTTAATGGCACAGAATAATATCTTCATGCGATTGCTGGCACAGAAAATATCTTCATGTGATCACTGGCACAGAATGGAAAGAGTGAGCTGGATGGAGTACAAGATGAATGAAGAAATCTTACAGATGGTGGGAAAGAAAAGGTCCATGCTGGGGAGAATACAAGGATGGCAGAGAAAACGGATTAGCTACATCTTGAGGGGTGACACCATAATAAGAGACATCATTGTACGGACAATGGAGGGGAAAAGACACGAGGAGGACCAAGAATGATGGTACTGATTGGATGATGACAAGGATAGCTACCGAGGACTGAAGAGAGAAGCGCTGAATAAAGATCAGTGACGTCAATGCACATACAAACCTGCCTGAGGGCACAGAACAAAACAAGACGTGATTACTGCATCTACAGTCGCTACCAGGGCTGTTAATATCGCGATAAAGTATCGCAATACTTGGTATCGCCGATACTTTTTTCAGTATCGCGGCGAGTATCGCGATAGTTTAATTTTGTTGGTATCGCTTGCGTATCGCCGATACTTTTTTGCCTGTCAGCGATACTCGATACCAATACTTTTTCACAATAATTTATATGGTTTCTCATCCGCTTGAATAAGTGACTCTTTGGTGCGATCTCACCGATCTGTGATCTTTGACCGGAATGGACGAAAATCGAGATCTATATATAGCCTAAATAGTCAAATGACCGGAAACGTGTCCTTTATTTAGATTGGAATCTTTGCAGAGTTAAAAATGGACACTAATGTTGCCGATGCGGACACTAACCTTGCCGATCCGATACCAGCACAAAGTGATAATGATAGAATAGCTTTACCATTGAAAGGATTTTTTAGATACGTTGGCCCAAGCAAAACTTATCGAAAAGTATTGGTAAAAGTATTGGTATTGGTATTGCAATACTTTTAAGAACTAGTATTGGTATTGGTATTGGTATTGCCAATACTTTTATTAGTAAGTATTGGTATTGGTATTGCCGATACTTTTTTCCAGTATTGTTAACAGCCCTGGTCGCTACCCTCATCCATATTCCTACACCAAAATAACTGTTATCACTAGCTCTGATATAAAGCAATACAAGACATCATCACAAATTTACATTTAAAGCCAATAATACAATTTAAATAAATAACAATCCTACTGAAATTCATATTGGGGCATATCTTACCGGTATGTACACTAGGTTGATGACAGTGACGATGGTGTCCTAGCTTGTCATGTTTGCTCCTTCTATATAATTTAAATTAATGTGAACTTCTATGCCCTAGCTCTTCCTCAAGGGACAAAACTTACCTCCACAAAGTCTTGATCAGTACTCTCCATACTTCTCTTCAGATAATTCCGCTAACAAGATCAAGATAAATTATCATTACTTACAAGCAGTGACAGACCTACTTACTTGTTTCCTTTCATGATTCATTGCTATCGTAATTATGACAATTTTAATCAATCAATCAATTTTTATAGATTGTCACAAGCACATCATTTATACGATGCTTTACACATGCTGTTAACTGTCAATGCAAATGCTCAGAGTTGTGTAGCAAGTACATTTTAAACTGTTTTTTAAACAAGAGCCTTCTAAAGTTTTGGTTTTCTAAATTATAGTAAAATGTCGTTTGAGTAACCGAGTCTATTCTGAGCAAGTATCTAACTACCCAAGGTATTCCATCATGGGAAGAAAATTACTATTTAAACACAATTACGAGGCAATCGTCAAATACATGGATTTCGCGTAGCAACTTTGACAACTATTTACTAGCAGAGGCAAAATCATTTATTTTATAGAAGCATTTTCTATGTGGTGAAATTCAGTTGAAAAAAATAGATATAGCACCAAGGCTCTTAATTACAGATTTGAAAGACTTGGACAGGCCATCAATCCAAATTCTCCTCAAATCGGAAACAAATGTGGGACCACCTCAAAGGAAACAATAACAAAAACTTGGAAGCCAACAACATTTCTGGTGTGAGATTTATGTGACAAACAGCAAAGGACAAACATCTGCTGGTCTGAGATTGTGACCTACGTAGAAATGACATAAATTTTAGAATGAGCCTGCCACATATCATTACTGACATGAAATGTTAAAATTTACCCCAACTGCATACATACTGGCCAGCTCAGATTCGTTTTATCCCACCCTTAAACCGTCATTTCAGCCAAAGTTAGGTCGGGATCGCTCCCTAGTATTAACCTTGAAGAGATTATAATTATAAGCGTCCATGATGAATGAACGAATGAATGGATGGACACTTATCTACTTCCTTCCCGAATGTATACGCCTCTTACAGAAAATGAAACGCTGCTATTATAATCACCTCAAAATTAATAACTGGATGTTTGATTTTGGGTTGGTTGAGTTAATAAGAATCAATTAGCAAGAACAGGGGACATAAGACAGAGTGCGGGTATGCTCTATCTGTACAAAGTATTTACTAGTAGGCCTAGGCTACGCAGTTGCGCGACACGCCTTGAAACTCACCTAGAAATCCACTCAAGCGAGTCGAGCCTCAAATAATATTTAAACTGTTTAACATGCACACTCTAAAGTCTGAACTTCAGCATAAAGGTATTCGTCGCTAAATAATGCGAATGGTCAGTTGAAACAAAATGGATTAGAGCAACAAGAAACAATTTTAAACGCAAACGTCCACAACAACAACAACAACACAACACCTCAACAACGAAGACGCCTGGCGCAGAGATTATTTATCTTGAAGGAGATTCCTCAGTAAATCAAATTAATATGCGTCAACTGTGACGTTCATCGCCACCTATCGCCAACATTTGTTTTAGAAATTTAGATATTTCTAATAAGTACAGTAGGCTTCTTTATTGATCAAGTTGCAAAATGCAGATGAAAATCCGACATAATAGGCTACATCGTGAACATAACATTATAACTTATAATCCATCGATGAGGAGGAGGGCAGTGATACAGAAGGGCATTAGCAAGGTGGGCCCTAATCGCCCAATTTATGCTGCTGAATGCCACTCCATTGGTCTGATGTTGATTGTATAATTAGGGCAATCCTGTTAGCGGAAAAGTGTTAGGCCTACAGTCAGAGCCCTGCGCCGGCCGCGCCGCGCCGCGCCGCCGCCGCCGCCGACATTTAGTGGGCGCCGCCGCCGATTTTTTGGGGTCGGCGCGCCGCCGCCGCCGCCGAAAATTTGTCGGCGCGCCACCGATGCTACATTGATCAGCGTATTTATTTTTGATGCATTTTTCATCTCTTGCATGATTTCGCGAGAAAATGGTGTGTCAGTGCGAAATAGAATCTTTTTCTTATCTATTTCGATTTTTCCTGGCACCACCGATTTTGCGTCAATGCAATGAAACCTATGATGACATCGATTCGTTTTGACTTTTGGAAAAGAGCGCTTAACGTTTGAGCTGTTGTGGATTTTGTGATTCGATTTGAATTATTAGCAAAGAAGGTAAAAATAACACCAGGCAGGCATAAGTGAATTGTTATGCCGTGTATGCCTTCTTGCCTGGTAGTCTGACCATACGCTAGGATTGCAAAGAACAGTCTGCCCTCTAGTATTAGGATACACGTTAGTTTAATTTTACAATGAAGTGGTGCTCTGTAATTTTATGTAGGCGATTGGTCGCGTCTGCAGGCTTGCGATTCTTCTTGCCAGCCATTTACCGCCTAATTCATATTTTTTCTCCAGTATCAAAGTCCCATGCTGACCGTGGCCTAACCTATTATATTATAAGTGAAATGGGTAATCAAGCTTTCGAACATTAATAGGCCTGTCTATGTGGGACCTATCTGACCCAAACCAGGCTCATGTCGCAGCACACACTTGACCAAAGGCAATGACCAAAACTTGAAGATTCAATTGTTCATTTTTTGTTTTTTGACAGAAAAGAATAAATAAATAATTTGTAAAAAAATTTATTTCTACTGATATTATTGTTGAATAACAACTTGAAGCGGTTTTTGTTTCAATAATTCAATGAATTTTCCAGAAAGTTTTCGCTTTCCCGCCATTATTCATTCATTCTGAGAATTTCTAAAAACCCAAAAATTTTTTAGCGGGTCGTAAGGCAGGTCAATAGTAAAATAGGCAGGCAGCGCCGCCACTGCTTAAACGATTCTTTGGCTTCTATTATTAGGTTACGCAAGCTGGAGGCTTGAATTTGAAAACCCTGTCATGTGGTTTTACAATCAGGCTTTTGTAGAATCTTGTAATTGAACGTCTAGTTTGAGAATAATTGCTTTTCGTGAACATTAATTTAAGACCAGATAATTGCCAAAATAATTGCTGAACACTCATATCTTTATGATATAAGTTGCTTGTGTAACAACTATTAAAATATGCATGCGACGCTGTAGCACTAACCTCACGACGCCGCGCCGCGCCGCGCCGCCGACGCTGACATTTCGAGGGCGCCGGCGCCGCCGATTTATGTTGGTCGGCGCGCCGCCGCCGCCGACCAAAAATGACCGGCGCGCCGCCGCCGACACTCTCGAGTCGGCGCATGGCTCTGCCTACAGTGTGTTCCTTTGGATATTCGAGGTCTGTTGTCAGTGCTTGCGTGTATTTCTAAATTGCTATTGTCTGAAGATTGGCGAACAATAGGCCTAAAGTTTAATTTGGTTTGACTTAATTTTTCCACAATTCTCGTATTGACTATATCAGGCAAAATCATTTCAAGGATGATTAGGTTGCTTCATTTCGATGTGTCGTGACTCGTGAAGCGATACATGCTACACAGAGGCCTATATAGGCCTAGTTCAAGAACAGTAGGCCTACTGGTTTCAAAGGCTAGGCTAACTGACAATGATGGGGAAAATAATTTGAACAAGTAGGCCTATCTTAAGTATGAGTATAAATAAATAGGCCTACTTGAGCACTAAAAGTATTTAAAATACTAGTATAAATACTTTATTACAAAGTTGAAAAAAACTTCCAAAGAAAAAAGCTCTTAAGTGCTGTAATATGCCGAGCAAATTTCTGTCCATGGGGGTAACGGCCTCTGTTGTCATAGACCCTGGTCAAATCGGATCCATCCATTTAAGACACAAGTATAAAGCACTTGGCTGGGAAAAGTATTTTAAACACCAAGCAGGCCTACAAATGCTTTGTGCCATAAAGGTAGCCCTATATCACAGATGAAGGCATATCACAAATCAGGAAGTTGTCTAAAATTGCGACTAAAACAAGTAGCTGAACAGTGAAGACATAGCCTACTAGGTCAAGGCTCGATCCTGTATTGCAATTTCATTTTAAACACACATTTCTCCAGTTTAACAATTAAAACTGACAATAAATCAGCAGAGCAGATCGTAGCAGGCCTACAAAGTGTACATTGCAGAACAGATGGAGTCGATGTACATACACTATCAACGCTAATGAAAGACATAAAGAAGACATAAAAAGCGAAAGACAACACCGAATGAAAGAACCGACACCAACCGAACTGTGCATCGACTAGCTACTCCTATCCAATGTATCATGTCTGGATAATAATAGCCTATTATGTGGAATGCCGACCACGCATAGGCTACCATCGATTTGACCACGTGCATTCGTGTAAATAAAGGCGCTGCAGAAGTTTTTAATGACGCCCAAAACTTCTTGAAGTCAATTACGCCTAACTAAACAACGAATTGCCTTTTGTAGTAACTTCTAACCCATTCAAGTAGGCCTAACTGGTGCCACTAATGTAATGATGTAAATCTACGAGAATTTCTCAGCGCCCACAAAAGCCACGTCAGGGAGACCAGCATATATTCACCGGCGCTCAAGGGCGGATACAGAAATTTTCGAAGGGGGGGGTAAAATTTTCCGTCTTGTTGGGACAGGGGAAAAATTTCGTCTTCTTCGTCGCCGAAAAATCTGATGACCTCTTTTTTAGTCGTCAGTCATCATAGTTGGGAGTAATGGTATCCTGCTTTTCTCTCCCGCTGCATTATTTAATGGCTTGTTGAAACCAAATGGGGGTCCACGCCCCAAGGCTAAATCTACTTGCTTAAGTTATAAGTATGGCCTACTTAAATGGCCAATTTTTAAATGGGAACCATGGCCGGATTGGCCCCTGGATCCGCCCCTGCCACATCCTTCACGACCTCCGACCTTCACATAGGCTTAGATACAATACTCGAACAGGGCCACATGATCTAATTCTAACTCTATATAGGCTACCTTTAGCCTAGAGTTGATTCCTTTGCTAAAAGAAGTTGAATGTGAGAATTTTTACGGCATAGAAATTTTCTATTAGGTCTATCGTTTCTTCTGTTGACTATACTGTGCGTTTGCTGGTGGCAGTCTAATAAAGAACATTCATACGTAGGCTAAATCTACTTGCTTAAGTTATAAGTATGGCCTACTTAAATGGCCAAATGCTTAAAATTGTCAAATGCAGGCCTCTATTACATACTAGATGTGTTAGCCATCGTAAATTTCGGGTTTTCGCCAACCCTCCACCCCACCCCGCTTCCCCAAAAAGCCAAAAGTGACCCGCCCCTTCGGGGAGCTACGGAAATTGTTACTTGGCGAGTAGGCCCTATAACGTCATGCGAACTTTAGACTCTTTACTAAACAGTTAGCGAGAGCGATTATTGATGAAATCTGTCTTAAAACGCGAATTACTCTTGTTTTAAAGTGAATTAAAAGCTGAAAATAGTTGCGCTGACCTTATAATTTGGGTAAGAATCAATTGCAAAAATGTTGGTAGGCCTAAACCGACGCTGTTTCATTTCCGAGCCTATTTTGTCAAAATCCGTACAAACAAACAAACAAACATATGGAATTTCGGAATTATAATATAAGATATAGTCTGGCTGATCCAAATCACGGGTGCTGCCTCTGATTACCGGTCTAATTCGATTCTCCTAAATTATATATAATCACTGTGAAGTTTTTAATTTCGTTTTATAGCAGATGGCAATAGAGATTGTTTATACAAAGGAGGAGAAGGATACGTCCTTTATTTGATCTAAGTCTAAGATAGTCCAAACACTGCCACTCTTGGCATTCCATTCATCTAACTATAGCCGCACAAAAAAACAGATTACTGCCAAGTATATCCTATAACGAATGCAGTTATATAGACCAAGGACTAAAAACTGCAACCATAGTTCAAGTGGGCTAGTTGGTGAGTTGATCTATAGACTGCAGTCTGTATATGATACATACCAGATAGTATATAGTGTGTGAAAATATACATATACAAACATGAATACATTTATTGTATAATTATATACATATAAATTATATATTATGGGCGTGTCGCGTGTTCGGTGGCTGTAGAATATACAAATGTAATCTAGGAACTCTATCCAGGGTATCGAATTAACGCCCCAAGGGTGCATCTTCTTCGTGGAGGACAAGGAGGAGGAGGAAGAGGAGGTGGAGAGGAGGGGAAGAAGGAAGAGGAGGAGGAGGAGGGAGAAGTAGGAGAAGTAGGAGGAAAAGAGGGAGGAGGTGAAGGACGAGGAGGAGGGAGAAGTAGGAGAAGTAGGAGGAGGCGGAGGATGAGGAGTACAAGGACGATCAGAAGGATGGATTGGCTAGATGCAACAGTATATATAAGAGACATCCATTATTATGAAACGATTATTTTTCCAACCCCCGTCTCTCCAGGCACACACATCACATCCGCTCCAGCTACACCTACGATGCATTTGCACCTTCACACCACTTCCGTTCCACCTCCTCTCCATTTCCGTTCAACCTCGACACATCCGTCCCACCTTACAGTTTCCTTCCATCTCCAGACCTCTGATCTGCTACCACACCGGCACAGCCCTCGACGATACGTATCAGATACTGGTGCGCGACTGAGCGGATAGCGGATATAATTATAATCTGACCATATGCATACACCCCCACCATACAAACAATTCACCCGACCTTCAAGACGCTTCCTCTGTTCCACCCTTCTACCTCCACCCCCTCCCACCCTAAGGACGACGACCCCGGAGATGCGGTGACATTCAACACCTGGCAGGGGTGGAGGTAACGACAGATGGATCCGCCAGATCCGCCCAACGCCCCACAATAGAACTGTCTACGTATACATTGTGATGAGCTTGCACTGTACTCCACCATCATCGCACGATAAAACAAAACGTGTCTTCTTCGGTCTGTAAACGCAATACAAAACGAGGAGTTTGTTTGCGCCCTGCCTCGCCCTGACGGGGAGGGGGTTGTAGAGTGGGGTGCTGATCGGGTTGGGAGTGAAAACGGTCCAAATTTCACACAACATAACGAGGCAAATATTTGAAAGCATCTTGTGATTGTAGTTGAGACAGTTTCTTTAGCATCGTCTGTAGCAGCATGCAGCCTACTTCTATAGAATGCTTTATACTTAGTAGGCCAACTCGCATGTTGTCAGCTGTCGGTGTAAATGCAAAATGATCGAAAGCATGTGCAGTTTTGACGTTTAAAAAAGTAGATTGAGTTTTAACATCCTACATAGTCTACATGGTGGAACTGAAAGACTGTTTCAGGCGCGTGGACCAGCGACCCGAAAGGCCCGATAGCTCGTTTTGGTTTTTATCACCGTTCGTCACCAATTATTAGGTTTACTAGATGACTACAGCAGTCTCCTTTCTTCCAGTACAACCCACCATTGAAGTCTTTCTTAGGACCACATAGGAAACTAAGCAAAGTCGTCATTGCAACCCCAACTCCACGTATATACCTCCTCCCAACATGGTTCATGCTGCTAAATGCCCCTCCATTGGTCCGATGTTGACTCAGGGCTTAAAGTGTACCTGGACGGTCATGGACGGCGTCCATGCACTTATTTGAAAATCTGAATGCCGTCCTGCCACTTATTGGCCAGTACAGCCTAGAAAAGTAAGGGGCGTCCAGGCACTTCTTTTCCCACACTTTAGGCACGTGGTGAGCAGTTGAGGCATTTGCACATCATGAATGCAAAGTTTGAGCCTGATGCGCTCGACTACTCCAAGCCACTGAAGCTATAGTCCCGGGTCTCGGTTGAAATATGGTGGAATTTTTGTATCGCAGGACCAGACGAGCAGCAGCATTGATGACCGCCTGAAGCCCAATGATACTGCGTTGTGACAAGCCAGCAAAGGCGACATTGAAGTAATCGATTCGGCTCAGGATAAAACTTTGCCTCAAAGTTTGCATCACATCCTGTGTGAGAGAGATCTCAGATGTCTCAGTATTGCAAAGCGAGCGAGCTCAACTCCCGTGATGTGTAACGTCATTGGCAGGTCTTTGTCGGGCAAAAGACCGATATAACGGACCTAATTCTTTGGCTCGACAATATCCCCACCAACGAGGAATGGACTGCGGCATATTATAGCTTTTCCACCCAGCGTGAGGATGAGCACAAGAGGAATTCAGACGTCGACGAATTGAGTTGCAATCGATTTCATATTCTTCCAGTCGGCGATGCAGCTAATTGAGACGGACCGCAGATTTTGTACGCCAGCGAAATCTTATAATAATAGGTCTAGTTATAGGAGGCAATTATGTAGGAATAAATTGGGAAATAGAACACAGGAGCAAAACTGTGCTTTTAAGAAGTCCTTATAAGCACAGCTCATGTTTTCTGACGTCATCGACCAACCAGTTATAATTATTCTTAACCGGAAATGACTACATCCTGTCCCGTTGTGACCCAATCACAATATTTTCGGAACTTCTTTCGCCGTGACCTCATTTGGCCTCACACCCGATATATATATATATAATATATATAATTTATATATATATATAATTTATATAAATAAGGTATAAGAGTATATATATATATATATATATATATATATATATATATATATATATATATATATACACGTCCCTTGGACGAATTACTGCCTGCAAGCGATGTGGTTCTTGTCGGTCGGTTGTACGAACAGAACAGCACGTACCACAGATTAGCGTGCGCTCTAAGTAAGCAGACGAGAATTACCCTTCTTCTTCTTCTTGATCCATCAGTGGCATGGCCTCTTGGTGATGGAATTCGGACGAAAACTGAGCCACTCTCTGTTTATGTTAGGTCGCGACTCGACCGCCGCCTGTCAGGTGAAAGATGAGTCTGTAATTCGCGTTCAGTATTTACAATAATTTTAACGCAAGTCGTCTGCTGCTGAAATGTTGCAGGGCGCGGAGTGGGACGCCACGGTCTGGGGTGGGAGCAGGGTGGGGGGGTGGGGCCGACAGACAGACGGAAGACCGCAGATGTCTGCAGCTGGGGTTTATCCTAATTAAATTAAAGCGAGTCGTCGACATTCATGAATTTCATGTCATTTGGAGAATTAAATTTTGATTCATTTCAATCAATCGGTTTCAATCAATGGGTCAATCAATCGGCCAGTCAAACATTTCAGAAGTGTTCTGTTCTGCTATAAAACTACTGTATATAGAGTGTGATTCGTATTAATTGGAAAGATATAACCCTGGATCATTCCACGTTAGTGGATGATTCTTGATTGTAACCTACCCCGCACATGGAATTATTTTGATACATAAGAGACTCATACGGAAGGCACTCAAAGTTTTAGATTGATATGCGCCAGCTACAGCCACATGCAGGCCTACAATTTCAAGAGGTCGCGCAAGGGTCATGGGAGTTATTCAACAGGTCGAGGAATTTAAACGTAAGGAAGATATTAAAATCTTCAAAAGAATTTTTTGTCAGATCATAAAGGACGTCAAAGTTAAAATAAGCAAGTGTCAAATGACCTGCCGCGATATATGGTTGCTCCACTGGTCGTCTGTATAGGCTACCCTCACTTCTGCAAGTGGCAACCGAAGGTAATCGTTCCTCAATCCCCACCCCATCCAAACTCAACCCCATTTGGAAGATGCCACCGTCTGCAATTACATGTACCTGCTTCCGGCAGTGGCTTCATTACATGCATAGATGTAAAAAACGATGGAAACGGAATAAAAAACGGGAAAAACGTCGTTTTTTCGAAAAAATAAAAAACGAAAAAAAACGGAAAAAAACGGAAACGGTAAATAATTTGACTTTGCTACATCTAAAACCGAATTTTAACCTTGAAAACATTTATTAGGAACCTACTACACGCAGGCTATCTCTTAAATGATGATGTTAAACGATGAAATAATGACTTTAGTTAGCTGAATCCTTGAGAGTTGGCGGAAAACATGAGGAATATCAGTAAAAAATTTAAATTAAGGAAAATAATAACAGAAAGTAAATGAATAAATAAAGATAAAGAAAAGATAAAAAAAGATAAAAACGATGGGAAAAATAAAAAACGACAAAAGTTTGTTTTTTGGGAGACAATAAAAAACGGGAACAAACCTTTTTTACAACTATGATTACAAGTACAAAGAAAATCATTCGCAATGGCTGGGCGGCGTCTGAACTCTGAAGATCGTGCGAATCTATCCGACCAAGCCGAACACTTGTTTGTGTTTTTGTTCGTGTTTGAAGCGTTTGATCATGATCCCATTGCTTGGTTTGCTACCAGTGTCGTTGAGCACCGTCTGTGGCCAGTGGCGGTGCCAGGGATGGCTAAGGGGCTAAGCCCCCTATAAAAGGCCATCCGGGGCTAACCCCCCCAAAGGCCTTCCGTGTGGTTTTTATATAATGCATCCATGAGATTTCGACCAAATGACTCAAAAAGATCGTAAGAAATTTTTTGCGGAGGAAAATGATGACTTAAAAAAGGGGTGAAAAGAAAAAAAGGTCGTCAGAAATTAGTTTGGCGGAGGAAAATGGAAAATTTCCTCCGCGAGGATTAAGCCCCCAAAAACTGAAATCCTGGTGCCGCCACTGTCTGTGGCGTCGCCAACGGAACGAGATGCGTCACGATATCACAGAGAAAGATAAGACATA
Source organism: Lumbricus terrestris (assembly GCA_949752735.1). Taxonomy (NCBI): domain Eukaryota; kingdom Metazoa; phylum Annelida; class Clitellata; order Crassiclitellata; family Lumbricidae; genus Lumbricus; species Lumbricus terrestris. The sequence goes on from OX457039.1 coordinate 10,679,946, forward strand.
GTCTAGTTCTGTTCGCCGCATCCACCCCTGCAGTCATGGGAAGTTCCTCGCAGACAATGAATGCTGCAGGGAAACAATTGCAATTGTAAACACCACGGTCAAAAAATACAAATTACGTCCATTGTAGCCCTAGGGGGTGACCGGTCGACAGTGTGCGAATATATCGACACGTAATCCCCCCCCCCCAATGCACTTGAGGTCGAAGGACCAGTGGATATTCACAAGACGTTTCAACTTGAGCGTGATCTTGCTTGGAGATCCAACAATCAGGCTTCCGGCAAAGTCTCAAGCCCCGAGCACAATGCACCAGGCATCTATACTGCCTGGAAATTTACTAATTCCACGAACGGTTTTACACACGCCTGTAGCAGAGAAGCGGTTAAGTTCAGTCTGATATCAGGCGCCTCTGATTTGAGAGTTGACACCTGACCCCATGAGATTCCACTACTTATACAAGGAGACCCATCACCTATAATAGCTGCTTACTTGTGTTTAATCGCTGTAGCTTTATCGACGAAAATCATCCAGTTCAACCCATCTTTATGTCTACTGAGCAAGTAAAAAAATATTATAAATTAAGTAGCGCTACACAAATGTTGCATCTGAATAGATTTCAGTCAAGGTCATAATTATATAGCGCAAAGACACAACGTGCAGTGAGGAAACCACAACTGACGAGAGAAATTTCGGGTGGCCACTGGCCAGGCCGAGCAGTCATGGGATGATGGGCCCATGAGCTATCTTAAGGCTTAATGCCAACCATATTTTTCAATCATATTGAAGCGATACAAGTGCCTTGGAATCGGAGGATTGTAGGTTCGAATCCACCTCAAGCCGCCGCGTCGGGCCCTTGAGCAAGTCCTTCATTTGCAATTGCTTGTGCGCGTCAGCGTGAAACTCCGATGCATTGTCGGCGCTGCAGTCGGGAGCACCTCTGAGTTGTGTGTTTGATGGGGCGCTATAGCAAACGCGAGAAATAAGATTTAAAAACCCAGACAGCAGCAATTATATCCTCGTAAACAAAGGCAACCAGTGAGAACAAAAAATGGATTCTGTCTATTGGGTGCCGCAGGGTGTTTTTATGTAGGTATACAAATGATGTCTCAGGTCCTATTTCACTGATTCATTTGCACCGCTTTACAAACGATAGAGGTTCCATTGAGCATATTTTTGCTCTTGTCAGTCAACTGCTGCAGTATTGTTAGCAAAGAATAATTTATTAAAATGGTTGAAAACGAAAAATATTAGGTGTAAAATTATAATTGTGGGCATATATCTATAGGCCTACGTCCCTGGTCACAATTAATTGCCAATATGTAGACGTGAAATAAATGAACTTCAACTACAAGTCGGAAACATTTTTAATATTGCGAACAAAATTTTTATGTCGTTTAAAGTTTAAACAATTTGTTGGCAAAAGAAAAATGCCGCCACTTCACATGGAGCATATAGATGCTAGGATCGTCATCGTGAATATCGACGGGATCAAAATGAGAGCTTGTGAACCAAACGACGTAACAATCCCCCCAAAAAATTTCGACGGGTGTGCTTAGATGTATATATGCACGAAATTGGAATGTTTAGATATTTAGAGAGAAAGATTTTAAAAAATCATCAGTTTAAGAAAATAGAAAACGTTATGTTTTAATGGGAAATTCTGACAGAAAATATAAAAATTCTGGCAACGAAGACATACAATGGTCGTCATCACTCCCACGGTGTCGTCGGTGGCTCAGCAAGTCGTTTTCGTCCGTCCCAAAAACGGGGAATTTTCTCGCTACCCCCCCCGCAATTTATGGGACGATTGACATAGACTGCACCCCTCCCCCGTTATAGATCAACCCGTCTCAGGTGTCTTGGGAAATTGCCTATATATATATATACAGGCTGTAGTTTTAGCCTCTTAGGCAACTGTATAGTATGTACTCACCTTTAATTTTTGCCAGTTCAGCCCTCATTGTTGGGCAAACAGATTTTCTGTTGAAGGTCTTGGTTAAACCAGATTTTGAAAGTTGACTGGTATGCACTATGCATCCAGACATGTTTGCACGCAGTTCACACCTGTTTCTGCTTAGTAAGTCGTTAAGGCTCAACTCGCGAACAGTAAATTGTTGCATCTGCAGAGGTGTCGAATTTAATAGCACAACATTCTGACATTTACAGCATGCCATAAATCACGATGGCTCTGACTGTTCCTAAAATATTTCTCTGTTGTCCAGCTCAGGTCGCTCTTCTAATTTAAGATATCAATGATGCTATTCTCGGACTAGATTAGATTATATTAGATTATAAAATCATATTCCTACTAGCATAAGAGAGCCTAAGAGGACACCCTTAATCGGCAGCTGAAGCTTCTTTTCTGAAATAAGAACACTCGAATAAGAAGAAAAAGAAGAAGAAAAAGAAGAACAAGAAGAAGAGGAAGAAGAAGAATTAGTAATTATTATTATTAAATAAATTTTCAACGCGCGCAAGGTAACACCGAAATGTGAATCTGAGGCGCACATAGTTGGCCCCCAGTCCCAGAGAAAGATGCAGTCAGAGATAGGCCTACACGTGCCTGATAGCCAAGGAGAAGTAGAGAGTTATGAGCCGCTTTTTGAAGGAAGGAAGTGAAACTGAGCTTCGGTGGCCGATTCCATTCCCTGGGTGCTGAGGCATGGAATTCACGCGTGCCCATAGCTGTTTTGCATCAAGGTTCAGATTAAAAGACTTGTACCCGATGAACGCAAGCAACGAGGAGGAATGTAAGGAGTTAGTATAGTGACTTAAGGTAGGAAGGTGTGTTGGTGCTGAGAGATTTGTAGGTCAGACATGCCAATTTGAATTTTATCCTGCACCGAACAGGAAGTCAGTGCAGCACTACCCGCGCTAAGAAGTTTTTGGATGTGTTGCAGCCTGATGAGCTCAGTGTCTGAGAGACCCACAAAAACGACATTTTATTTTTCATCGACCAAATTTTCTGATGACATTTTTTTAGTCATTTCGTACAAATCTTCAGAAAATATGGCTGTTTTACCCCTGTGTGCCCAAAAAATCCTCCCATGCCTGTTTTCCCGAAAATACATTTGCCCAAAATTTGGGGGCATGCATTTGCCCCTCTGTACCCCCGCCTCCTACGCCTATGGGTATAATGCATGCAGAGGAAAGCGTGCTCGACAAAACCTACTTTTCGAATCGCTCGCGACTACAAATTTTTGTCCTCGCGACCTCGCGCTATTTTGGGGCTACTTTTGAGTTGTCCGGTGGTCGCTATGGCGGAATTTTTAATGCTCATAAATTGACGACAATTAGAGGTTACTAAGTTATTTTTATTAGATACTCAAGTGCTGTGTTGCTCACTTAGTAATTATAGGCCAATATATGCTGTGTATACAGCTTAACAGACTAGGCCTAGAGATAGTCAACCGACTAAAACGTATAGTTACAACAGAGAATTTCGGCGAGAAGTCTCTAATTAATTATATACCTCTATAAATTTTTAAGACGTTTCATCACGTGCTTTGTGACGTGACTAAGGAAATAAAAAGATGCCTTCGATGTAGGTCTACCTATAGTAGGCCCAGCATAGCGCATTTTCAAGAGATTACTCAGAGGTGCTCCCAGTAGAGTTAACACGTGAGAGTTTTAAAGCGAATTATAAAGAGAATTAAGACGAGTGTCACCTATTTGTATATGCCTACAATTGATAGGCGTCGAGCATTACATAAATGTACATAATCAGGTCATGATATTTTAGACACTAAAGGTCTGTATATATATATATATATATATATATATATATATATATATATATATATATATATATATATATAAACCAGATATATGAAGTTCGGTAACAGCCCTTTCATATTCGAGGGTCACAATATTTCTCTTATAAAGTGGGCGGGGTGTTGCGTCGCCTCGTATACGTGTGCAGGAAATATGATAATTTGAAGGAGTAATTTATTTATCGATGCTGCACAAAAATCCGGTCTATTTACATCATGAATAATATATAATGGATGGGTGATTGCGTGTGTGTTTGTGTGTGAGTGTGTGTGTGTGTGTGTGTGTGTGTGTGTGTGTGTGTGTGTGTGTGTGTGTGTGTGTGTGTGTGTGTGTGTGTGTGTGTGTGTGTGTGGGTTTGGGTGTGCGTGTGTGCGTCTCTACACGCCCCTCGCTATATATATATATATATATATATATATATATATATACATATATATATATATATATGTATGTATGGCATTATGCCGTATTGTTGATATCAGTATATATATCTGACGTAATGCTATCATCTATTCATCTATTCGGATCACGTATACACGTGTCTACGAATCAACTAGCACACGACCACCGAACACGTACGATCCTTACAAGCATAGATGGACTGCTGTATTAGAGAAGTTAAGAACACAAAGCTCGGGACGATTCAATGGACGTCAGTGCGTAAGTATGTAAAACATGCAGCAATGTAACGTTTTATGGTGTTATATTATTGTTCACATATGCATCCATCATAAATTCCTGGCTACGCCATTGAGATCATCTTTATCTTTTGCAATGCGACTAGAAGAGTCTGTTTCACGTTGAAATTCCCGGGGAAATATGCCTTTTAACCGGGTTATCGTCTCGAATTGCAAATTAACCCGGACACAAAAGCAATGTCAGCGAGCGTGCGCGCCGCGCGTATTGAATCACCCGGTTTACGACTTGAGGATCCTGTTTCATCGATGTTTCGTATTTATAAGACGTTTCAAGGTATTTTTGCTCATCACCTGTTAGGAAAGTCTTTAATCCTTTGAAAAGAATTAAGTCCTTTATCAGATCGCAAAATTCTGATCAAAACTCGATCATCGTCTGTAAATGGTGCCATATTACGTCACTAATAACAAAAAACTATGGTAGCTAGGGCTGTTGCAAACATTGCATCAAAATTTAAACTAGTAGGAGACTGGTTCGAATTTCTCGAGGCTGATACTAGAGTAAAATAGCTTTAAATCGACTCATTAAGTGTAAATAAACTGCAAAAATTGGCTGAGTTATACGCATTCAAAGTCCATGCATTTATGCTGGCCCACATTGTATAATCTAATCTAATCTAATCCAATCTAATCTAATCTAATATAATCTAGTATAATCTAATTCAATATAGATGTCTAATCTAATATTTATTTATTTATTTCAGAAATTTATATAGCGCCTCTTCAAGGTAGGCTACTCAGAAGCGCTCCCGGCCCAGCCACGGCTAAATAAAACAGTTTTTAGGTTCTTAAGGAACAGAGCGGAGTGACCCCTGGGAGTTAAGCGCAGCGTAACAGGGAGACCATTCCAAGCTGTAGGACCTGCAACAGAGAATGAACGACGCTGTCGGATAGCAGTCCGTGAGCGGGGAACCAGAAGCTCAGCGTGGTTCGCCGATCGAAGGGTCGATCGACGCTGAACTCCCAAGGTGGAACAACAGAGTTCTCGAAGATAGGGTGGAGCTAGTCCTTCAATGCACCGCCTAACCAGCGCACAGACCCTGTGTGCAATCCGCTGAGGAGAAGGGAGCCAGTGTAAGATATCCCGCATATAGGATGAGACATGGCCATATTTTGGGATATGGCCAACAAGTCGCGCCGCAGAGCATATAGTCTAGTCTAGTCTTATCTCATCACGTAGCCCACCACAATCACCATAATTACCCAGCCACAGTCAATCGTAATGACAGCTGGGACAAATAATTGTGGAATCAATAAATAATAAATTATGCGACAAAAATTAATAGATTTTGAATGAGAAATGAGAAAAAATTAATAGATTTTCTCATTCTATCTATCTAATCTGATCCTAGGCCCATCTCAAGTTTTTTTCCCAATGCTAAGCTACGAAAAACCTGGGACTATTGGTACTGACGACGTGACAATTGTGAAGCCGATAACATCCGGGACTTTGAAAGGTCAAATAAGCAAACGCTTCCGTCTTGTTTTGGACTTGTTGATGACCGTCGTAACTAAACAAAACGACTTAGTTCAATAAAGGGAACTTGCAGTATAAATAGAATGTAAACGACTAAACATAGCATCAAGAACGATGCGTGCTTTGGTTCTGTTTACTTTTGCTCTGTTCAAAGTTCTTTCCTGCTAAGTTTTCGAACGTTCAGTTCGTCTAAAAATCGACGACCACACACATCGTCTGATACGCTTAAGAAAAGTACGATCTCTGATTGGCTCATATGGCTCACACGTTGCGGTTTCGTATACCTTCAGTAAAAATAGTTCCAGGTCGAACACGACGCAACATAACACAAAGCAGACTAACACTTCACGAAGTAACCCTGCGCAACTCGAAATAGTCCTTACATACGCAATTCGAAATAGTCATTACACCGCAAAATCAACACCAACTAATATCTAATATCGACTACGCATGCAGTCAGCGTCCGTTTACTATTCGGAAGAAGTCCTTTGGTCCTGCAGCGGACGGATCGAGAGGTTAAAAACAGGAGCGTGGTATGCGCTCATATAGGCGGTCGAGAATCGTGCCGTCGGGACGTCCTGAGGAGACGTATGTGTGGCCGACGGACGGACGGACGGAAGGACGAACGGACGGACGGACGGAAGGAAGGACGTGCCTTCGATCACGGAACACTCAATTGCAGAATCCCTGTCGCTGCAGACTGTCGGACTGTTGATACCCTGGCTGGATGGAGTACGCGATCACTTATGTGGCCGATCGTGTGTGTGTGTGTGTGTGTGTGTGTGTGTGTGTGTGTGTGTGTGTGTGGGTGGGTGTGTGTGTGTGTGTGTGTGTGTGGGTGTGTGTGTGTGTGTGTTTTTGTGTGACCGATGATGATGGAAGTAGGAGCAGGAGGAAGGGGAAAGGAAGGAAGGGGAAGTAGAGGACAAATAGGAGGAAGTGGAAAAGAAGGAGGCGGAGAAGGAAGAGGTTGACAAAGAGGAGGGATGTTGGGGAGGATGAGATGAAGTTGGCGGATGAGGAGGTGTTGTTGGAAGAGGAGAAAGAGGATGGGTGTTTAGAGGATGGGGTAGAAGAGGAAGAGGAGGAGAGTTGGGTGGAGGTGGTGTGGAGCAGGAGAAAGAGGAGGAGAAGGAGTAAGCATAGGAGAGAAGAATGAGGTGGAGGTGAGGATGACTGAGTTGAGGACGGTGTGGAGAAGAGAAAGTGGGATGAAGGAGAAGAGGATGGGGAAGGGTTAGAGCACGAGGATGATTGGATGTGTAGAAGAGGAGAGTAAAAGATGTCGAGCGATGAGAACAGGCGAAGAAGAGAATGTGGTGGAGAAAGAGAAGAAGGAAGACGAGGAAGAGGAGGAGGAAATGGGAATGGATAGAGGAAGAGCAGGTCTTGGAGGAGGAAAAGGAGGAGGAGGAAGAGGAAGAGGAGGAGGAAAATTGGAGTGGATAAGTGAGGGGGCAGGTTTTGGAGGCGGAAAAGAAAGAAGAGGAGGGGGGTGTGAAGAGCAGTCGTTGACAGATGCGCATCTTACTTTTCGTGCACTTGATGCGCGCCCCACCACGCCACAGACGACGGCCCGTTGACAATACGTGCTTAGCAGAGCGCATCACGTATCATCCAATATTTTCGATATGAATTGCTCACGTACGGCTTCTCACGTACTACATAACCTGCACAGAGTATTACAGGCACATTCAAATTGTCCTGATTTATTGTTGTTAATAGTAGTGTTATTGTTTTATCTATTATTTATTTTATTTTATTTTTTAAAATTTGCCTTGAGGTACTTCATTCTTCCAGGGACTTAGGGACTATTATTATTTCAAGAATGTATGTCTGGTGGGTCAGGCCTCATCTTATTATTATTATTTATTTTTTTATTTTTTATTATTATTATCATCATCATCATCATCATCATCATCATCATCATCGTCTCGTCGTCGTCCTCCTCTTCCTCTTTTCCCTCCTCTTTCTCCTCCTCCTCTTCCTCCTCCTCCTCCTCCTCATCATCATATTACTACAACTGCTACTACTACCACACCATTGCAGCTATTACAACAACTACTACTACTATAATAGTAGTGCAATAATAGTACTAGGCCTGCTATAATTAATTACCCTACTATATACCGTACTACTATTTATCCGACTACTAGTCTACGACTGCTCTTGCTGCTGCTGCTGCTGCTGCTGCTGCTGCTGCTGCTGCTGCTACAACTACTATTAGCATGGACATCCCCCTATAGTTTTGCAGTAAAGGGGGCAAAACGCAATTGGAGAACGGTCAGTCAAATTATTTTATCAAGAGCTTGAAAATTGCATCGCGGGAAATTAAGAAAACAGCTATTCTTCATAAAGCTTTCTAAAAGCAGATTTCCCAGTTTCACTTTGAATATCATTAATACCACTGGGACATTACTACAAAGAAATTTGCTAAAAACCATAAACTGGCTGTTAAGAAATTGCTGCGAATTTTCCATGGGGAGGGCAAGTGTCTTGTCCATATGTGCGGGCGCCCCTGACTATAACAATAGTAATATTGCTGAAATTGGTAGCAGTAAATATCATTGTAGTTGTTGGTGTTTTTTATTATTGTTATTCCTTTGGCCTGTGATTATAATTAAGCAATCATTATAATCAAATAATGATTATAATCAAATAATTATTATAATCAAATAATGATTAAAATCGAGTAATTATTACACTCATGGGTGGAGTTTGGTATCAGTTGTTGGCGGTTAAAACATAACTTACCCTCCTGGGTTTTGGGTCGACAAGCGATCGCCGAGAGGCCGAAACGAGGAGGGCTTGAGAGGTGGTTGTACCCCCCCCCCAATCAAATTTGAAATGATAAGTGTGGTCTAAGACTTCAGTAAATAAATTTACAATAGCCTAATAGCAATTTCTTATTGAGTTTAAACATTGTAATAGTCCACCATATCAAGATGTCATCTTAGTCAAAATTATTCTATTATTTCAGTGCTGATAAACAGTGGTCTGAGATTGCAACAAATATATTTATTACTAGCTGTACCCGGCCACGCGTTGCTGTGGCTGAAAAGACTGTCCAACCCACCCTTCCTAGGTCCCCTCCCCTTACCCCTCCCCTTCTACCTCCCCTTTCCCCTTCTCCTCCCCTCCCCTTCCTCCCCTCGCCTCCCCTCCCCTCCCTCCCTCCCTCCGTCCCTACTTCTCTCCCTCCGTCTCTCCCTCCCTCCGTCTCTCCCTCCCTCTCTCCCTCCCTGCATCCCTCTCTCCCGTTTCATTCCATCCCTCCCCTCCGTCCCTCCCCTTCCTCCATCCCTGGAAATATGCGCTTTAGAAAGACGCGCGGAAAACAGCCGCAAATGGACGATTTTGTAAAAACCGACAGTTACATATTGCGCTAGAGAAAGACACGCCTTTTAAAACGCACCCAAAAATGGGCGGACGCCGCCGGACGGATGCGTCAAAGTTCAAATGGATATAGCTAGACTCCATCGACGTATATCGAATGGAAATAAAAGTTGTGTTTTTGGGGTCGTAAAGATATTGCGCTTTTTCCCAAAAGACATTATACAAACCCGCTTATGTTCGAATGGAACGTTTTGCGAAAATTTTGAAAACAATCGGTGAATAACTTTCCGAGATCCTTCATGTCGAACGGTAACGTTTTACATTTTTATTTGTATATATGTTACAATGACATTTTCTTTATGTATAGCGCTATAGGCCTATATGAAGCTTAGTAGCTCAGTTCTGCTGTTGCTGCTGAACTATTATAATGAATCACTGAAGACGGGAGCGTATTTATATAGGCATGGGCCTACATAGGCCAAAGCTTACTTTGTAACATATTGGATCAGCTTATCCCTGTTGCACTGTTGAGGTCCTAAATTGCTGACCAGAAGGCTCGTTCTGAGTAGGCCTAATGTCAAATGGGGGGCATGGCCGGATTACCATGGCTTCCTGCCATGGATCCACACCTGGGTGGGGCCTGTTGCTACAGACCGTCATAATTCGTTTTCTTAGACTTGGTGTAGGGGGGGGCTGGTGGCCATTCCTCTTACTAGTCTTGCCCTATAATACTCTCCTGTTGCCCCACAGGAACCATTCGGCAGAACCTTTGGAGTCCATAATGATGCACCGTCAAGTCTGTGGGTTCGTGGGTCCTGGGGGTGTTATTTCCCCCCCCAGCCCTGACAAACTCCGCCCACGAGTAGGTTCAAATTATAATGCGTACACAGTAATTATTATTGTTCATTACATAGGCTACAGAGGGCCAAATAGTGCAGTGCTACTAATATTATTACCGTGTGATGATGATGATAATAATTTATAGTGTTATTATTATTAGTATTTTATCCGTATCGAACTGCATGCATGTATATAATTATGGTTACCATAAATTATGGTGGTGTGTATAGCGGTGTGTATAGCGGTGTGCATAACTGTATATAGCTTACTTGCTATTGTCTGTTATAATATACAAGCATTGATGTTAGGAGGATCAGTGTTGTTTTTCGTTTGATTTTCTCACAGGGTAGGCGTATACACCACGTAACACCTTCAGCGGACGTAAGGTGGTTGAAAAGGTGTAAGCAATGCCATCCAATGACCTTCTCGGTGTCTACGTCTCTGTCTCTGTCTCTGTCTCGGTGTCTGTATACCTCTGTCTCTGTCTAAGTGTCTCTGTCTCTGTCTAAGTCATGCTCATGAGGTGTTCCTAGTGCGTATACAGTTGATGGTGTGAGCATAGTCTGACTGAAGGTTGCACTGTCTGACTTACAAACGTCCCGGTCATATACAGACAGACACGACGCATGCGCATATAGGTATGCAACACACTGCGCATGCGCATAGGTATAACACACTGACGTATACACAGTGGTTAACAAACAGATAAACACGGACAGAGACAGAGACATACAAACGTACATACGTGCACGGACAGAGAACCAGAGACCACACATCAGGGCCTACTATCCCCCCCTGTAAGGTGGAAGCAATCCCCCCCAAAAAATTTTTTGCCTATATTGCAAGCGCCGAAGGCGCGAAGCTGCGAGTGCCGAAGGCACGAAGCTCATAGCGACTAGGGGGTCCGAGGGAGCGTCGTAAGCTCCCCCAGCGGGGTCTGGGGCGGAGCCCCAGAAACCAACGCATTTTTAGCTGTTGGCATCGACTAGAGCGCATGTTTTAGGCTCTTGTTTGCTAGCTGTTTATGAACGATAAAGTCATGAAAATTTCACTTTTTTGGATTTGCACTCTGTAATTGTACCTTTTTAAGCTGTCATCTTCACAAAATTGCTCGTGAATTCAATCCTCAGAAACGTGGTGTATGATATCGTAAAATGTCGCCTCCCATTATTTTTTTTTAAATGTGCACAATATGATGGTAACATTCTAAAGTTTCTCATTACGGTTTAACAGCGTGTTAAACACTAGTAGTCCTGTGAAGTTTAGAAAGTCCAGCATTCAGTAAAATATCAAATTCTTGTATAGCCTATAACAAATGCAGTGTCAGTAGATATAAAATATACTTTAATTTTTTAAAACAATTAATGTAATTAATTACGAGTTGTGAGAGCGAGCGCCATATACGTGCAGGGAAAAATTAATGTAAGTGACTGCAAAGCAAAGGTCATACTAAATGAATATTATACCCTTGAGATGGCAGGATGAACGTTCAAGGGGAATTCACCGTGGGTGTGGGGGGGAGAAATGGTACAGAGTGAGATGCCGGGGGATATGTCCAGAAGGAACTCTCTTATGCCCATCTATCAGTAGGGGGGGGATTTCCCTCTGGCACCAGTTGGATCAGGGCATCAGGCTATTTACCTTCCCCCCCCTACGTCGCAAGCCCTGATGGGTGCGAATGTGATGGAAGTGCAAGGACAAATTTATGTGTTTATCAAAAGTCAAATTAAATGAAGATTTACCCTGTGTTATGACAGGGAGGGGATTTTTCAGGGGATTTACCAGGAGAAAGTCCATGGCAGATGCTGGGGAATATCGGGGGAAATGTTCAGGAGTAAATATTCTATACTCAACTTTTTCATTAAGGGGGGGAAGCCTTTCCCCCCCTGGCCCAAATTGGAAGCAGTCTGCTTCCATCCCCCCATGGCGTAGTAGGCCCTGCCACACATATCCAGGCTGATGGACACAATAATAGCTACGAACAACACATAATATTGAGAGTTGTTTAACATAATTATACGGACAACAACTGCGACGTCATATCAGGCTTAACATGGATTTTTACAGCAGTCGTAAGACGTCTTTAGACTATTATATGATTCGTGCAATCTATATTATAATCCAAACTGATCAAATCTAATCCCAAGTAAACGTAATCTAATCTATCAATAATATAACCTAATCTAATCGAACATGATCCTCTCTAGCCGAATCTGACCAGTGGCGGCGCCAGGATTTCAGTTTGATGGGGGAGGGCTGAAGCCTCCCGGAGGAAATTTTCCATTTTCATTTGCCAAAATTTCTGACGATCTTTTTTTAGTCATCCGGTCGAAAATCGTGGAAATATTTATATCATTTCAGTTATTTCAGTTTTGCATGTAAAATGCAGAGCCTTTTACAGGGGGCTTAGCCCCCCCCTAGCACCGCCACTGAATCTGACCCAATCTTAGCTTCATAAATAATTACTAGTATCATAATTATTAATTTTATAAATATTTATAATTATTATAGAGCACGTGACCAATAGAGCACGTGATCAACCAGTCGATGTATGTGCATGAATGGTTGTCTCTTGTTGTCCTCTCCGAATTGTCCGGTCCGAACTGTCCTCTCCGAATTGTCCGGCGACGAATTGTCCGGGAACCCTCTCGTTGGATCGTTGTGAAAGAAATTATGATCCGCTGGAACCTGATGGAGTAACATAAGTTGCAGAAGCCAGAGCTTTCTTAAAGGAATGTTTAGAACTGCACATGCAGCCAGAAATTCTAATCTAGTGCGCCCTTTGGAATTATAGTGCGCCCTTTGGTCCGAAAATTTCTGACGACCTTTTTTCCAGTCGTTAGCCAGAAATTCTGACGAAATTTTGCCGAAAGTGTTCCAAGTCGCTGGCTGTAAAATCTGACGACTTTTTTAGTCTTTTTTCTTCCTGAATTGCCAAAAAGGACAATGTTGCCTTTTTTTATTGCACAACCCTTAGGCCTACGTTCTATTCCGGTCCTTCATCATGGTAAATTATCCCAAATCGGCTGACAGTGACCTATTTTCATGATTAGCACTGCAGCATGTAGTTTACTTTTACAACTGCACAATTCTTTCACAACTGCACATTCTGTGTACAACTGCACGTTAAAAAAACCTGACAGAAGCTGTAGATCGGGATGCGATTCATCAGAGAAAACCAAGAGTTAAAAGGTCAGAGACCATAAAGCAGAGGTCAAAGAAAGCCAAAGATCAGAGAAGATCAGAGGTAATGAAAAAGCAAAGATCATAGAGAAAAACCAGAGGTTCGGATTCGTAAGCGAATTGGAACAGAAGAGCACTGTAATTCAGACGGCAGTGATATTATTATTAGACTAATCAGATATGATGATTGATGATGCAAAAAACTATTCTGTGAATCCATTTTGCGACTGGATTGCTCAGAATATTACTCTAGCGCAATTCACAAGAAGACTCAAAGAGGCCTATATATCTATAATAAAAAAAGAAATTCACATTCTAACATTGTAATAATATAACTCTCGACTTATGGCTACGTGTAAGTTGATCTGTTGCGTGAATGCTTAGACCCTATTATTATTCTCAGCGTTGTATTCTGTAAGCTAAAATTAACGTGCTTCAGCTTTTTAAAAGCAACTCTTTTGGCCTTTGGCATTTATGTAGCGGTATCATCGAAGGTGCGCATTTAACGATGGAGCAGATTTTGGTTCGATCATCTCAGAAGGGGGGGAGAAGGTCGGAACCTGTACGTCTGATATATATATATATATATATATACCCTGCAGTTAGCTGAGTTCATATGCAAAAGACTATCATTTTAAAAATATGGTGTATATAATATTCGGTTCTCATATGGGTCGGCTTAATTATCTCTTATACTATTAGTCAGGAATATCGGTCCCTTTGAGATTTTCTGTAGGCTATAGAGTATCATGTCCTCATTGATTAGGTAATTTAGGTTCATGCATGAAAAGATTTATTACCTCTTGTACGGTTGTACCCAGCTGACTCTTAGGTCCACGGTCGGCTGATTCTGTTAAACTGATATTTGCATTTTCAATCATAGTCGATGTTTCAGTGTTTTTAAAAATAAAGACATGATTAGTTACACATCACGGATCCACGACCTATGGAATTTTGATACACCGGCTTCTCCAAGCGATCACTATGTCAGACTCAATATAGACTCAATTTCAGTCTAGATTCAATTTTTACAGCGATCAGAGATCGATTTTCTTATGCAGTAGGAAAAAAGGCGCTATAGAAATAATTAGATTAGACATTTATAGATGGTGAGGCGCGATGGTGTGGTGGGTATGTTTGTTGCCTAATTGCAACCGAAGGGTTGTAGGTTGGAATCCAACTCAAGCCACCGCGTATACTATAATAGACTATAGGGATTAGGGAGTTAGGGAATAGGGACCTTGAGCAAGTCCTTCACTCGCAATTTCTCGTGCGCTTCGGCGTGAAACTCCGATGGATTGTCCGCGCTGGAGTCGGGAGTGCCTCTGAGTAGTGATTTTTGCTTCACCTGTAAGAATATCTGTGGGCGTCCAATCCATAGTCAATCGTGTTTGTTTCTGTGGTTCATCATCATCATCATCATCATCAACACCCTTAGGCTCAGCGCCCGTAGGAGTCCGACGCCACTCTCTGTCTGAGTCTGTCTCGCGTCATATTGCCCAGCTTCAACCAGTCCGGTCAGCAGGTCTGCTCCATACCATTAACATCTTGGAGCAGCTATAGACCACCTTGCCTGAATGAAGAGAATATTGGGAGAGAGGCATGAAGACAACCTGGGTCAAGGCCCGCATGTGTCCTACGCTCTCTCCTCCAACTCTCTCCACCGGTCTGTCCTGACCGGCCTGTGGCAAGTCTGCCCCACATCATGACACCTTGAAGCATCTGGGTCACTAAGTCACTTGTGTCGTGGTTTTTGCGGATTTCAATCGTCTTGTTCTTTTACTGCCAGCGTATCGCCACCCATCTGGCAAACCTTCCTCCTTTTGTCCGGGCTTAGGACCGGCACAGGGACGTTGTTGGTTCCCTGTGGCGGAGGATGGATGCAGTTTAACGTCGTGCCCAGGACACTTTCTGTGGTTACCATAATTATAGTCTTAATAATTAAGGCTAAGAAGTGTGTGCACGATTTAGTGTGGTAATAATTTTTTTTCTCCCTGAAATGTTTCGGTGAAATTTGTCGATTGTTCATAGGTATGAATTGCCTTTAAGCATGTAAAATGTGATCTAAGAATTCTTACTTCTGGCCAAGATATTGGCAAAAACCTCAGGGATATTTTTGGCCCACCCTCTATACAGGCATAAGACTGCACTTCCGAGGTACATGTATACATACGTGCGAAAGTGATGCTTCAACAGAAGGTGTTAAATATAGGTTCTAGATTCAGGAGTATACATACTTAGAACAGAACTCAGATTGTTCTGTTGGAGATAAGAGTATTGTTCGAGGCGTCAGCTGTGAACCCGCGAAAATCCAGATTGCTTTAGGTTCTCCAACACTTTCGTCAACAAGCAGCTGATTAACTGAATTGAGTGGACGATTCGGAGATAAGAAAAGTTATATTATTGATTCAAGCTATCAAAAGCCTTTGACAGATCAGATGATCATGCCGAGAAACACGTTCACCTTCAATCGTAGCAGAAACATCAATCAATCAATCAATCAATCAATGAATCAATCGATCAGAATTTATATAGCGCCCCTTCAAGATCCCTACTCAGAGGCGTTCATTCAATTCATTATCTTCAACTTATCAAATATAATTAATTATGGCCTTCGCTGTTATTTCCGATATATCGTTGGCTGGTCATGACACCACAGACATTAGATATTCGAGAAGATGCCGCAGTGTAAATTTGTAATGCTCCAAAGAAACTACTGGTTTGGTGCAACTGCATTTATGGAGCGCCGCGTCCACGGAACCAAATCAGAAGCGTCGCCTCGCCCCCTCCCCCACCACCACCCCACCCCACCCCCGAAACGCTAGCACTAACGAAAAAATTCTCGTTATACTTATAATACGAAAGTTAATCACTTATAGCAAACGAGGTTTAGACGACTTATAAGGTCACCAATAGCGAAATAATAGTCTAGAAATTTACAGAGCTACCTAAAAGCCAAGCGTGGGCACCAGTGTATTCAGGAGCGCTGCGTCATGTCGGACGGGTTGCCCAGAGTGTCAGGTGCATGCAACTTCCTTCCGAGGGTGCTAGAGGTAGGGGGGAGGACAGGATGACTCAGGGTGAGATTCAGCGGGGTCGGTTGGTGAGCTCCTGTCAGCACTCAGAGCACCGTGGGGTAGTGGATATAGATCTATGTTCGTTGCCTTGCAGCCGAAGAGTTGCAGGTTCGAATCCACCTCAAGCCGCCGCGTAGGGATCTTGGGCAAGTCCTTCACTCGCAATTCCTCAGCGCGTCGGCGTGAAACTCCGATGCAGTGTCCGCACTGTAGTCGGGAGCGCTTCTGAGTAGAAATCTTGAAGGGGCGCTATAACTATAGTACACGTATACAAATACAAGCATCTAATGGATTTCAGCAAGATTTTCGTGACGATATAATATGTACAGAGTTAGTGAACTGCGTCGATTGTAAGGAACGATTACCGTGTCACATGGCACGCTGTATTGTTGCGCAATTGCAAGGTTTCACAACAATAGGCAGCATTGTTCAAAGACCTGTTAGAAGTCACGGTGATTAATTACATCAGCAATGATTAATTAGATACAATGTCATCTATACGCTTGTTCAGACGCCTCGATAGAAACAGTCAAATGTCTTGAAGGATGCTTAGGTGAGGCACACAATAAGACCACATCAATCCAATGTAGGATACGTCTGTTAACCTTCCCCCCCCCCAAAAAAAATCAAGTCTGCCTGAAATATATAGGAGATGATTGGTCATCACCAATTTTGGGGCAAAGTTACTCATGGGCGGAGACCTGGGCGGAGACTGGGGGGGGGGACGGAAAAAGGCAACAATTTCTGACGACATTTTTTTCGAAATCTCAAAAAAAACTTTATTCGTCGCCAAAAAGTTGATGACCTTTTTTTTAGTCTTGACGCTCAACGATTGGAGGGGACAAATGCATGGGCCGTCCCCCCAACACCTCCATTGGGGGAACCGTCCTCATGTTCCCCCTTAGGTCTCCGCCCATGAAGTTACTCCCTTGGAGCTGACCCCAAGGCGGTAGCCAGGATTTGATTTCCGGGGCTGTTTCTTCAGTTTCCCGTCCGAAAAAAACTGATGACCTTTTTTAGTCATCCGACCGATATCAATTCATTTTAATTAAGGTTTTTACATTTTTTTCATTTCAGGGGTGTTTTCGTGGTTTTATTTCATGGTTTTTACATCATGCACTAGTAAATGCATTCTATTATTTTTTACTTTTTACATTTCAGGGGGTGTTCAAACACCCAAAACACCCCCTAGCTACGGCCCTGGCTGATCCTGACCGGTCAAAACAATGATCACGTGGTGAGCATGAGCTGCCATAATTATCGTTCATGTAATGCATGTATACGCTTGTCATGTTATAACATGCGACTGCTATTTGTTCACTTGCTAACTTACGCACTTACTTGTAGCACGAGAGCTGCTGTACACCGCGACCAGACAGCAAATGTCCATCATATATGTTCTGATTAAGATGGTGTCTGGTTTATGGCAGACATTGTTATGATTGCCTTGTTAGATCGGTCGCTCTTTAACTCGATGTAAGCAACCATCTGACATTTGACTGGTAAATGCTAATGTGGTAAATGCTAATGTATACATGGCCAACACGTTTTTACATCTTGTATACCAATAGCGCCCACGTGGCATAAACCTCCTGCTCATTTTTAAATGAATGGATGTTTGGGTGAGAGTCCCCACCACCGTTGCCCCTTTCGATGGGTGCCACGCTGTTTAGATCCCCCGCATGGGATGATGGGACGTGCGGCGGTCGTGTGCTGATATCGATGTAGCTATATTTATGACTGGGCTGTAGTTTCCTAGTCTATGCATGACTCGATAATTATTAGCATAGATAGCAATCGTATGGCCAACCACTGAACCACTGCAGAAATTCGGAGATTAATCATATTATTTTATCAGGCAGAATCATAAAGGTGATTATTTACATGTATAGAAACCAACAGCGTGCCATACAATTTTGAATGATAATGCTTCCAAAAGACCAAATTTCCGCGAAACACAGCTGTTGGATAGTATACAGATAAGCTTAGGCCTAATTACACTACAGTAGGCCTATAGTATTAATAATTATTATCAGCCGAAATCTATTGGGCTGCTTTCATGCACTAACACAAACACGGAACAAATCGATATCATTCACAACAGCATCGTCCAAATAACCGTTGCTTTTCATACTCTTCGTATCCATCATAATTAACATCAATAAGTATTTTGACCACGTCAATGTTAAGTGTGTGTACGTGCGTGCGTTCCGTACTGGTGTATAATAGACCTACATCATTACCAGGGCTGAAGAGAGAAATTCCTGGGGCCCGCTACTATAGGCAGAGTATCTATAGTCACTCGCCCCTACACTACCAGGTATCTGAAGGTTTAATGAGAAGCTAA
Source organism: Lumbricus terrestris (assembly GCA_949752735.1). Classification (NCBI taxonomy): domain Eukaryota; kingdom Metazoa; phylum Annelida; class Clitellata; order Crassiclitellata; family Lumbricidae; genus Lumbricus; species Lumbricus terrestris. The sequence goes on from OX457039.1 coordinate 10,698,672, forward strand.
TTGTTTTAAAACAAATTGAAATGATAAAAGTGCAGGTGCGATTTTATATTTATATATAAAATATGGTTTTATTCCGTTGTTATAATTTGAAATTTAAACTAATCGCAGTTAATTGTCTCTGTAAAACTATATACTGAAAAAGACATTAAATTAATCATAAACTACTCCATATATTTGCATATACAGAGAGAGAGAACTATACATATATGATTGTAGGACATTATCCCCCTCGACATTATCCCCCTGGACATTATCCCCCGGGCATTAACCCCCGGACAAAATCCCCCCGATTTTTCGTAGGACATTACCCAGGGTTTCAAGTGTGTGGTAACGCGTGGGAACAGCGTTTCCACTGCTCTCGAAATTCTTGGCTTGCGTTCCCACTGCTCATCATGATGGAACTCTAAAACACATGCATTTCAATGCAATTCTTCATCAGCGTTCCCACTGCTCTCATCCGGCGTTCCCACTGCTCACCCAAACCACTTTAACCACTGGGCATTATCCCTCCCGGACAAAAATCTAATTGTCTGTGCAATTAGTCTGTTTCTTCATGTAGTTTATAAAGCTTAATTACCCTGGGTTTTTTTCTTATATTTTTTGCATCGTTTTTAGGGGATGGTATCATAGACCGGAGGGGATAATGTCCTACCCCAAAGGGGTAATGTCCGGAGGGCTTTTGTTCGGGGGGATAATGTATGGGGGGGATAATGTCCGGGAGCGATAGTG
>OX457039.1:10704400-10756900 GCA_949752735.1 Lumbricus terrestris
GGTACAGAGAAGAGGCTTGATGTTGGTTCGTGGTATAGCAACGCCAGAAACTATAGAACGAAGATGAACTTCCATCCTGTACTGTGGACCCAAAGGTTCTCCTCGCTTAGGCTCTCTCTGTGGTTTCGAGGTCCTATAACCCCTATATGTCTGAACCCACCCAATTGACCATCTCTGTATTGTGACTCCAGGACTCAGTGGGGTACTTGTTAATGGCTGCTATAATATTGGATTCTTGCCCGATATAGGCCATTAGTTACTGATTAACAACACTACCATGGATATCAAAGATGATTAGTGTCACCCTCCTCCTTTATCCAGGCTTGGGACTGGCACTGGCAGAGTGCAACCAGCGGCGGAGGTATCTTCGTAGCAGTAGGGAATTTATCTGCATCTTTTCGCTGCTTGAAGGCGATTCTCTTGCCACGGGTCTGTCACGTTGACACAGCTTATGAATACTCTGCTGTGAGAAGCGATTTGCAAATGTCTAGATTAGATACGATTAGATTGGATTAAGGCGAGTGTGTGAGCGCATGTGTACATCTAAGTGAGCCGATAGGTGCGTACGTGTACAGTAAAATATGCACTATTAACTATTGTAGAGCTCTATTAATTACGCGTATACGTTCGCGAAGGAGTTAGAAAGGGGACACTTTTTTCGGACAGGCTCAGAGGTTAGGGCCAATACGTTGAGCCGTTGCCACCCCCCCCCCCGGCACAGCCTTCGCCCACTTTAACATCAACATCAAACTGATGAGAAGGACCTTGGATCTAATTATTACAGAGGTGTCAATGTCTAAGTCTATCACCCCATAGTGTCCTTATCCGCCCTGTGCCAAGATGGTATACAATAATACACCATATATAATCTGGGTTTTAGTACTTCGTTTGAGAACGCAAGGGGAGAGAGGGATTACACTGTCTAACACGGGTAAGCGGCAGAAAGGGTTAAAGTAGGTCTTTTTCGGACACCCTTTATGTACCCTCATAAGCCATAGCTTACCATAATTATATGGTTAATATATTACACGTGAGTAGGCTAATATATACGTCGTTGACGTTGGTATATGTATACAATTAGAGGCCTACTTGGAAAGCAGAAAAATTCAGTCATAAATGTATCGGTCGGAAACACCTTTCCAGCTAATGTATGACATGTGGCTGCTGTCGGCATAGGCATAATATGTTCACACACGCACACGCACACAAACTCACACACACTCACACGCAAACACAGACCCACACGCACACAAACACAAACAGTCAAACACACATAGACACACACACACACACAAGCACACTCAAACACATACACACACACAAGCACACGTACACACACGCACACACATACACATGCATACGCACAACACACACACGAGCACACATACCCCCACACATACACAAACGCAAACAGTCAAACACACACAGACACACACACAAACACACCCAAGCACACACAAACACACACACACAAGCACAAGCACACGCACACACATACACACGCATACACACGCACACACACATACACACGCACACACACACACGTGCACACACAAACACACACACATATACATATAAAGTCATATATGTATTATAGTGAGCTTTGATCACACCGCTAGGCATTCTAAGACGTAGTTAGACCAGCCTCATCAACAACATTGCCAGGCGTCCAACAGATGCAGACGAGAGATATTCGAAATACCAGCCATTCTTTATCGCGCGGCAGACGCGATATGGTATTTACATGGAATGGTATGGAAGTACACATGGAAGGATAGACATAAATCTGCAACCTGCTTTATTGGGTACACGAATGCCGAGATTCTGCAGAATATGAATTGCATTTGTAAACTGTGCATGCTATTCACATGTATGGTAATTGTTTATTTAAACTGTGTACACTATTCACATGTACATGTATTGTGTACACTATTCACATGTATGCTAATTGCTTCTGTAAACTGAGATGCTATCAACATGTACAGGGTGGGCCAAAAAAAGACCCCCCTAGGTTTTTTGCCAATATCTTGACCAAAAGTAAGAATTTCGAAATGAAACTTTACAGGTTAATAGACAATACATATTTACATATGATGGCTAGATTTCAAAAAAATATTTCATACAGAACAAAAGTTATATCACTTTTAGTGAGGCCACCCTACGTTTTTTGACGATTCAAAAAAGTCAAAAAACGGTAGGTGGCCTCACTAAAAGTGATATAACTTTTGTTCTGTTTGAAATATTTTTATGAAATCTGGCCATCATATGTAAATATGAATTGTCTATAAACTTGTAAAATTTCATTTCGAAATTCTTATTTTTGGCCAAGATATTGGCAACAACCTACTTTTTGTTGCGTTACGTTTTTGAATCGTCAAAAAACGGTGGGTGGCCTTCCTAAATGTGGCATAACTTTTGGTTTGTTTGACATATTTTGATGAAGTCTGTCCATCAAATATAAATATGAATTGTCTTTAAGACTGTAAAATTTCATGTCGAAATTCTTACTTTTGGTCAAGATATTGGCAAAAAACCTAGGGGGGTCTTTTTTTGGGCCCACCCTGTATGCTAATTAAATGTGCAAACTATTCATCTGCAAATGATAATTATTGGTTTGAAAACTTTGTATAGGCCCTACATTATAGTCATTTGCATATGAAATGCAAAAAATTATATATGCAAAATGACAGGAACTTATATAGCACCAGCAGAAGAGAGAGAATATCAATTCCTGCCTAATCCCATCCAATATATTTGTATATTATGTTTGCTGAGTATATATAGCTTATACATGATATACACCTAATTATTATTATTATCGACTATTTATATAGCGCACCTTCAGAGATATCTGCTCAGAAGCGTTTATTCCCAGTTCAACAAAGGCTAAATAAGGCAGTTTTTAAGTGAGAAAGAAACATAGTTTGTGTGGCCTCTATAGGCACAAGTCGGAGTGCAACGGGGAGCCCATTCCAAGTGCTAGGGCTAGCCACTGAGAAAGAGCACCGCTACATTATAGCAGTTCGACAGCGAGGGGCCACATAAATAATTATAGTAAAACAGTATCATCAGTACTATGTTTACATGGCTTCCAAATTTTCGCAGTTTGGTATATAGTTCTTGCTTTTTTCGAGTAAATACCTTTGTGTGAGGGTGTGCAGGCATGTCTACATACATGTGTACACGCATACATACCTTATATATTTTTTATATATTACATATATTATATATATACACATGTTCAATTTGTGCATACATAAAAGGTAGGAGGGCATTTGTGCATGTGTATGTATAGGCGCGAATATTATACTTATGAGACTTATTGGCGCACAATAAACAACCGTGACGTATGTGTGGCGGTATGTGTAGAAGAAGCGACATGTAGCGGGATGAAAGGAAGGAGGGAGAGAAAGAGAAGGGGGAGGAAAAGGAAGGAGGGAGGAGTTTTGGAGATCAGAAGACTTGATCTTGTGATGCTTTTAGAATGCATGCAGTGGTGGAGAATGGGGCGAAGTTGGAGGATACATAGGGGACGAGGTGGAGGAGTATGAAGAGGAGGAGTATGAGGAGTATGAGGAGGAGGAGGAGGAGGAGGAGGAGGAGGAGGAGTATGAAGAGGAGGAGTATGAGGAGGACGAGGAGTATGAGGAGGAGAGCGGTGTATCTCGATTGTTGCTGCATCAGACACTGACAGGCTGCCCTTCCTTCTCCACCTCTTCTCCTTCTCCACCTCTTCTCCTTCTCCACCTCTTCTCCTTCTCCACCTCTTCTCCTTCTCCTCCTCTTTCTCGTTCTTCTCCGCAGACCACCATGCCTGGTGCAGAGGAATGAAGGGAATGAAGGAATGGAGAAGAGGTGGGTGGAGGGATATGCTACGGAAGATGGGCTGGAGCGAGTGTGAAATGGAGAGAGGGAGGTGGGTTAAGAGGGAGGAGAGAGGAAGCGAAAGGAAAATGGCGTTAGAGAGGAAGCAGGAACAGAAGAAGCACAAAAGCAGGAGATCCAGCACAGAGAGACAAAGGCAGAGAGACAGAGGCAGAGAGACAAAGACAGAGAGACAGAGGCAGAGAGACAGAGAGTTATAGAAGATGACAAAGAACGTGAAAACTCCAAGACTCATCTTCGGCGTTCCAATATCCATTGTCATGCCTCTGTGTGTTTCTCATGTACTGTGCTTGTTTTGTGTGCTTGTCTCGGTCTGTCTGTTTCTCTATATACGTATACATAACCATGTATGTAAGTATATCTATGTACATATGTACGTATGTAGAACCTATATATGTTTGCATGCATGTATGTATGTATCGTGTGTAAGCAAATAAGCATGCCATGCACATATGTACGTACGTACGTATGTATGTACGCATATGTATGCTTGCTTGCACGTGTACTTGTCATAGCGCCCCTTCAATCTCACTACTCAGAGGCGCTCCCGTATACTGCGCGGACACTGCATCGGAGTTTCACGCCGAAGCGCTGAGCAATTGCGAGTGAAGGACTTGCCCAAGGTCCCTACTAGGCGGTTTGAGGTGGATTCGAAGTTCGAACCTGCAACCCTCCGGCTGCTAAGCTGCTTGCATGTACGACGTATTGTAGGTGCGTATGTATAGTAATGGTATTCATGTAATTCTCATATTTCTGCTGTACAATTTTTCCTGCAAGCTAAATCTTTTCCTCTGTTGCTCCTTTGTCTTCGTCCCTGTTCGCCTCAGTCGACGAATTCCCTTCAACCGCAAACATTTCATCTGCATGCAGCCATACAGCCATGCAGACACTCTGCACTCAACGCCAGATCACGTCATCGACTGAACTGAACTTAAATGGGAATTCCCCTCTAGTGTTCCAATTAATCTCCTCCGCCTGAGAGACAGACAGACAGACAGACAGACAGACAGACAGACAGACAGACAGAGATAGACAGAGACAGACAGAGACAGACAGAGACAGAGATACAGATATAGAAAGACAGAAAGACAGAGAGAGACGCACACAGAGAGAGACAAAGATAGACAGAGAGAGACATTAGTATTTCTGAATTATTTATGTTTCATTCCTGCACTTGTAGGTCCTGTACTCTTCCTATAATTTTCAGTGCTTAGTGCATAATGTGTGGTTATTCCAGATCTAGTTTTGTGACATTATATAGCGACAGTATATTTAGATAGAATGCACAGCTTTCTGGGAAATTCTGATCTAATGAACAACGTGTCAATCTATGTTTATCTCCTTCAATGACAAAGGAATTGGTATTTCAAAATGAAGAGCGTTGAAATATGTCATATGATACTCTTCCCGTGCAAAAACCAATGACACCGAGTATAGTAAGAGAGAAAGTCTATAGCACGAAGCTAAAATTCTCAAATGGCCTCCGCTGGTGAAGTATATATAAGCTTAGGCCTAATCTCAATGAAATCTCAATGAATCTATAAATAATTACCAAATCACATTAATTACTTCTCAGATTGCGCTATAAATACATCTGTTGCTCGTCATTCAAGCCTTCCGATATATTTTCGTTCTTCCTATTCCTAGAACGAAATATTGCTTCTTCCTCTTTCCAGAAATTTTATTACTTCCTCTAGCGAGAATTCGTGACGTCTCTGTGTAACCGATGGTTTTTCTAACCCTGCAGGAAATAATAACTTAATATTCTCGTTTTTCCTGAAACCATTCTCTTCCTCATCTTAAATTCCATCCTCAAACAAATTCTGAAACCGCGCCGTTCTGTTTGTGGGTCGTGAAACCAACAGCCTCTTCCGCATGTACAATACGTGGTAGAGTAAAAGTTGACCTCACAAAGTCAACATTCTATTATTAAGTAAACAACTCCATTTTTGTTAAATTTTAGCTTACATAGGCTACTCGTATATCCCCAAACAGTGCTTTTGGCCGTGCTGAAGTCTGGAGTACTTTCGAGTAGTTCCCAAGCTTAAGGGGCGCTATACAAATTCACGAGCGAAGGAATGAATCAATTCGTGAATGGATAAGTGTATACCTGTCTAACAGTATAACCCGACCTTTAGCATGTGATCATAAACCATGATCCCTAGCCAATCTCCTTCACCATGAAATTCACATAGGCCTAATCTTATACGACCTGCTGAGGAATGTTAAGTATACCAAAAGGAATTCAGTGTATAACTGTATATACCAGAAGATTTACAGCGGCTCGACTCAAGACAAAAATCGATTTTTCAGAGGACCGGATTATGAAGACTAAAATTTGACGAAATGAAGATGTTTACCCGATGATAATGCAGATTTTGGCATTGCTATAGAGTGAAGTGAAATTTTATTAGCGGTTATTGTTGTTTAAAACGTAATAAAACGTCGACACTGAACATAAATTAGATGTAGAAAGGTCGCGTAGAGAGCGTTGTAGTAAAAGATCATTGTTTAAAATGACCTTCCCACGTCCTTATAGTGACTTAGTCCTTAGTGATGTTAGTACTAAACCTCGGTTCAATGTCGTAAGCACACATCAATCTATAGCGATGGTTACAGCAGGGTACTGAAAATATATCCATACCAATCACGTATGCAGCAATACTGCACTGTATGACCTACTTCTTATGTATACTGTCCTGCACATTATGATGTGTGCGCGTATGTGTACGTGGATTTGTGCAAATTATTGGATCTCGTCCAAATAGACTTTTCACCTATATGCAAGTAGGCCTATATCTATGTTGTTAATATGCAGTTAAATTCACTTTTTGTCTATATGCATGCACAACTATATCTATTGATGTGATTGTATAGGCTAATTAAAACGAACACTAGTATTTACAACACAGTTGTGAAAACATTGTGAACTCTTCTTATTAATTTACTTTACACCATTTTTACACATGTATTACACAAGTCAAAGTCCGTTAAGTATTTACATAATAGCTATACATCATATACGTTAAGCTGCAGAAGGCCTAACATACTGAGTATATGACAAGTAAAGCCTCATTTTCCTAGCTTACGAAGTCCAAAATGCTTTCGGCAACTTGCAGATTGTTTTCAACAGAACACAGATTCAAGGTCCGTGCGCTGTGCACATGTGCTTGTGCTGGCTGTGTCTTTGATTGTTTGTTTTGGTCTGTGTGTATGTTTTGCTGCCTGTCTGTCTAAGTATGATCGAATGGTTTGTGCCATGCTCCGCTTAGGCACATGTTCAGCGGAAGATGCTCACAACACAGCAAGAACAACAATGCAGTCCTGCACGCAATCAACAATATGGATAGCTTGCCAACACATTTTCTATCTGCATATTTACACACACATACATATACGCCTATATATATATATATATATATATATATATATATACACACAATTACACATGTATATACATATACACACATATATATATGCATGTATATATATAATGTAATTATTCTGCATGTATTTATGAATGTTATATATATTTATATTATGTTCATGCAGCATTCACATCCGTTCTTATATATATTTATGTACATGAACTATGAATGTTTATATTTATCATCACTGCACTTGAAAGAAACTCGTTTCACGTCTCGCATGATGATGATGATAAATGAAATGAATGCGCCACAACTTATGATGATGAAGACGACGACGACAATCAATAAGTAGCGACAACGACTACGAAAACAAACAACGACGACGACGACGACTACAATGATGATGACATCAACTAAGAAGTACACCGAAGCCTCCACCACGGTCACGTGGTAGGCTACCAGGCGTGGTTTCAGCCCGGCTGTCGCGTGGTAGGCCTACTATGCATTGCAACAGATGCAGAGAGGCGGCCATCTTCAAGAACAGCTATTAATAGACGACGACTTTTAATTAAATATTTATCAATAATTAAACATAATTATATACCAATCAATGCGCTGACGGGTTGTCGTTCGACTGGGTAATCATTGCATGACTTCGCTGGCTGTAACAGCTGGTCCAATAATTTGACCCCAATCAGGTAGAGACGTCTATCAGCCGTGGCAGTAATTACGCTTAATGAATACAAGGCGCGGAGAGACAGAGAGAGACAGAGAGCGAGAGACGACAGCAAAAACATGTGTCGCATTGATCTGCCTGAAGTCCTATTATGTCGTCCAACATCAATGGTAGCATGTAATAGTCGGCATCTACAGGGCTACACGTCGTGTTAACCACCACACCGTAAACATTAGATGCCTGTCGCTGCACTCCTCTGGTCGTAATCATGTGCCTAAATGAAACACCAGCATTTATATAGCGCAATAGCGTGGTACGCGCGCTTTCTCTTATAATACACCGGTATCGTTAGACCAGACACCTGTTAACAAGAAGTTCGCCGTACAAAGCGTCCTACATGAAACCCTATACATATATAAAATATATATAATATATAAAATATATATAATATATATATATGCATATATACAATATATATAATATATATATAGAACGCTAGTATGAAGTCTGTTCTTCTGCGCTGTGGAGAATACTCCAATCCGCGCTGTGGAGAATACTCCAATCCGACTGACGCGAATGACGTAATATGGCGCAAGGTTTACAGCAGCTGCAGGCGCATGCTCGTGTATTATGCTTACGTAGCTCCTCATCTTCATCCTCCTCCAGCGTCTGTCCATTTCTTCAGACAGAAGATGCACGAATACTGCAGACAGAGAGACAGAGAGAGAGAAGGAGGCACCACAGTCATCGGTGTCGACCTGTGTGGCAACGACGTGGATGCTAGGAATAAGTGCGGATTATCATCTCTCCAGAGGCATTATTTGTTCTCGCTCTCTCGGTGTGCGCCTCCACCCGCCCGCCCACCCGTCCGCCCGCCCGCTCTCCGCTCTCAAGAGGCATCGCCTGAATCGAAAGACTTGCTCAACACGAGCAGAAGCATTCGGATGTAACCGGATACGGAACCTTCTTCCACTGACAATGCATCTTCCCGCTTCGCTTCGTCTTTGCCTCGTCCGAACGAGGAGGGGTAACCCCGCCCGACCCCGCCGACTCCCCGGTCGTTACCCGTCGTCCGTTCCCACCCCCGCCGCGTCGCACCTTCGGGTTCGAGTCCGCCCGCCGACACTGCCAGTGAAGCAGCCGCAGCGTGTCGCTCTCGGCCGCGGCGCAGTGCATGCCCGGCGGCCACGAGCAGGGCGCCTCCGTGTCGCAGTGTCCGTGTTTGACCCAGCGCGGCCAGAACAGCACGCCCATGTCCTCCCACGTGTAGAGGACCTGGCAGCTCGCCTTCTGCAGCAGCCACCGCTCAACGATACTCCGGACGGCCGACGGCATCGTCCGCCGGTCGCCGTGCTCGTCCGTGTAGGAGAAGCCCATCGCCCGCAGGTCCTCGACCAGTTCGTTATCAGCGTCCGTCGGGGCAACGTTGGCCGGGCCGGCGCGGGTCGCCGCCGACGGGGCCTCGATCGACATCCAGGCGGCGTTGAAGTCGGCGCCCAGCCGCGTGCGTAGCGTGTCGGCGTTGAGGTGTCGGGCGCTCGGTCCGTTCGACAGGCCGAGACGGGCGTACAGGTCCCCGGCGGAATTGTACGACGATGCCGCCCCCCTCGACCCGGGGAGCATCATCGCCTGGAGCTGACTGGCCGAGTAGTTGGCTGCGTCGGCAACCCCCCGGGTCCCGGCAGCAGCGGCGACCAACATGACGAGCGTGATCGGCAGGAGTGACGGCGCCAGGTCCCCAGTGAATGACAGGAGTGACGACGACGACGCCGACGACGATGATGAGGGGGAGTAGGCGAGAACGCTAGTGATCGGCAGGATGGAGGCCAGTACACTAGCGACAACAACATGCATCGGAGTCGTTAGTGGCATTGACGAGCGATGTTTGGGAGGATGAAAGCAGAACAGCATCCGAGTTGCCAAAGGTTGGCGGAACTAGCATAGTGAAGAATTAGTCAGTTGTTTTGGTAACGAATCAATCAATCAACCAATCGATCAATCAATCAGTGTATCAATTAGCCGATTAGCTGTGCGATGTAAATTATCCGTGGGCTGTACACGACGCAGACACTTCGTAAGAGGTTCTGTCGATGATGTGGACTGAACCACATCAGACGGTCGTATATTTATCACAAGCGGTGGCAGTGGCGCCACAACGCGGGGTCCGTCCGTCCGTCCCTCCGGCTGCGACTATCAGCTGACAGTATGAAGGCTGCACAAGTCGTCGAAGGACAACATTCCGGTCGTAGCCGCTGGCTGGACCAGAGATGATTTATTTATTCCGAGTGTACTACAACTGCTTCACAGTCTCCGTCAGATGTCCTCAAGTGTTGTATCCGATGGGTGAGAGGAGGAGGAGGAGTAGATGGAGGATGATGAGGATGAGGAGGAGGAATGCCGAGTCCGTATTAGAGTGTCCTCCTGTCAAATGTAGACAACAAACATCCGATTACAGACACTGCAGTAGCGCATAAAAAGTACATTTTATATGAGCCGCAGACAAGATCATTGCTATGACGTGCGCCCCGCTTTCTTCTCGTCCATACATATGCCTGCCTTCCTGCCTGCTTGTCTGTCTACGTCTGTCCGCCTGGCTATGCGTAGAAGACCACAACAAAAACAAAACACTACGCGTGCAAGATATGTATAACAAGATGGCAAACCAAGCTGGCGATGGACAGAAAACGTGGAGTAAATCAGTCTACGACTTCACGTCAAAGGGACTTTACACTGCATATTCCTGCTATAAGGGCTCGTACATGGGCATTACCACAAGAATTTGCATATTCATAATCTCATGCGTATTCATAAATACATGCATATTCATGAGCGTTTGCGAAGTTCATGTCGGAATTATTTATGATGTGACGACGACAACAGTACTGAAGCTGGTTCCCTGTCGTAGCTTTTGTGTTGCGCTGGTACATGATAATGATTTAGTAGGATACGTTGACTTTATAATAATATACGTGGAGTCTATATTACAAAATGCCCGTATATAGACATTTCTGGCATATTTTATTTTTCAGTCAATATGCATAGAAACCCTAATTCATTGAGGAGGAAAAGGAAGAGGAGGAGGACGAGGAAGAGGACGAGGAGGAGGAGGAGGAGGAAAAGGAAGAGGAGGAGGAAGAGAAGGAGGAGAAGGAGAAGGAAGAGAAGGTGAAAGTGAACGACCATGCAGGAAGGGAAGGATGAACAGTTGGTGGTGGTGGTGGTGGTGGTGGTAAATGACGTGGAGGAGCAGTGATACTCTGCACCAAACATCATTACCATCGACTCCAAACAAAACTCGTTAACAGAGGACAAGGTCATATATATATTGCATCACAAGGAGGTCATTGCACTTCGATAAATCCGCAAACAGAAATAATTATACCGATTTAGTAGAAGACTACGGAACGATCCGATGCAGTGTAACAGCATCAACCCAGGCAGCTAACAGCTTTTCACCACGAGTTTTTAAGCGCAGACAGCCTTACAGATGCGTTCGTCTATCTTACAGAAGGGTTCACATAGTTGCAATCTGACTCCCCCCCCACACACACATATACACGCACACACACGCGCGCGCGCGCACACACACACACACTGCACTATAGCATAATGCAGGTCAATTGTGGATTCAATGAAAATAAACTATACCCATGCAACCCATATTATGTGAATTGTGTACAATCGGTGACGACTACAACGTAGAATTGTAGACATTCCATGGCTCAGAGCAAAATAAGCTCTCGTGTATACGTGGACCGTAGTAGCGTGGAAATATACAAGAGACTTGACGCGCTGTGAGGCCCTTCGGCTAAATACGCTTTTCATTATAATATCGTCCGATAATTTGACCTCCACACACAAAGACACGTCCGAGGCCCGCTCCCTCTCGCCCGACCTATAATTTATGATTACCGACAAGCGCATATAGGGTTACAGCGTCCCTTGCCTGTCGTAGCCTAAGATCTTATCCTTATGTGTGATTTATTAGGCGTGCTTTGTAAACACGCTGTCCGCATCCAGCCTTCGCGATGGCGGCTGGTCCTAGGGTCTTACGAGCCACCACCAATGGTCCTAGAGTCATTCTAGCCACCACCAATGGCCTCCATGTATCGCCCAACATCCGACAATAGGGTGACTGAACACGTGGCTCTGCCAGACTGTTTTATACACACACACACAGACGAAAACATGTCTCATGGCTATATAATATATAATTATAATATACGTGCAGGTGGTTCTGTCTGGACGCACAATACATGTGTCATAACTATATATCAAGAATTATTTTGTGTATGTATATGGTTCAAATATTATAGACCCGGACGGCTTTGTTTGCAAAACCGCAACAACATCGTAAAAAGATTTTCATTTGCATATATATCAAAAGCCACTTCGACGCAAGGATTGCTTCATTTGCATATAATATATATATAATATATATAATATATATATAATATATATAATATATATATATATATGCCATGTTATGGCAAAACAACCGCAGTGTTATATTAACAAATTGCGTCTGTGAAGTCAGTTTTGTAATTCAGAGTAGACGAATAAAGAATATTGAATTGAATACCGAATTGAATTCAATTGAATATAAAGTCGTCTGCGTTAAAGAAATCCATTTTTAGGTCACGCATAATTAATGTGTAGCTTAGTCTGCATGAAATTCTTTCTGTCTAGGACTCTAGGCATAGACATACATCGCACGCAACGCGGTCTTTGCCAATAATTTTTCTCTCAGGATACGAAGCAACGTCATTTCTATTCTGTACAGCCTGAATAAATTACTAGCAGCATATATTTATGATGTATCAAAAGTCAACATTAATTATATGGGGTGTTGTTGTTGAAGCAACTGGGCTTGAAATTCCAATCCCCAGAACATTATGTAAATGTTTAAATTACGCTTCCTTCTAACGCGGCTCTGCTAAATTTATGCATCAGTATTCAGTATAGACTATTCTCAGACCATGTTGCCCGCAGAAAGCGCGAGTACAATGCGGAATAGGCCTAACCTTTAACTTCGCTAACCTATTGCGGCTATTAATCGTGGCTGTCTACACGTAGGCCTATATAGGCTATGCTCGTCTAGCCGAGAATGTCTAGAGTAGCTTTACAATTCTCCAGCGGACACTATATTATACACACATCCGACTACAGCAACGACGATGAATGATAGATACCACACAGGAAAATCATTCAGACCCAGTTCTTTATTGGACCACACGTCTGTCGGTCTGTCTGTCTGACGAATAGAAGCACCTACTATAACCCACCAACGATAACTATAAATTATCACACAACATACGAAGCGGAAAAGAAGCAGCCGGTAGGAGCGCACATTAATAATGATTATGCTTCCACCGGCAAACGTAGAATTATACACACGAGAACCCATCATTCACGATCATCCAGCACATCATCTAGTAGTAGTAGTTGCAGCTTAACGTCACTCTGTGGTAACAAAGACCATTAGCGACGCCCTCCTCCTTCATCCAGGCTTGGGACTGGCACTGGCAGAGTGCAACCAGTGACGGAGTTGCAGTTTAACGTCACTGCGTGGTAACAAAGACCATTAGCGACGCCCTCCTCCTTTATCCAGGCTTGGGACTGGCACTGGCAGAGTGCAACCAGTGGCAGGGTTACCCAGCACAGTCATCTCGGCGTACAAGTCCCATATATTCGCACAGACTCATGTAGGACTCATGCACCAGGTCAAACGTAGGCATACTGACAGGCAATTGGACCAGCGCATCATCAAACTCACCGGTGTCTGTTGCTCCAGATTCGCATACGTTCTTCCCGTCGTCAATCCTATTATTATTACTACTACAGAGGTCTCCATTGACTTGAAAAACGCGAATATAATCCGTCAACGAATTAGAGCGTTCGTTCAGTCTAACGTACGCGTCCGCGCGACACAAGAAGCATAATGGAAGCGACGTTGCTGTCTTCTTCTCGCCGGCTGTGTATTGAGCAGTTAAGAAGACCCGGTAGAAATCTTCGCTCTCGGTCGCAGGCCTAAACGTTTACTTACTATGCTAGAGAGAGACACACACACACACGCACGCACACGCGTACTTTGAGTCTGCCGAGCTCAGAAGAGTCGTCGCCGTGTATAATACACGCAAAAGGCTTCGTCTCGCCGATTGGTTGGCTGTCCTTATTAGCCAGCGCGTGTGAATGCCAAATAGCGAACTGTAGACCTACGTAAGTGTGTGTGTGCGTGTGTGTTCGAGTGTGTATGTGTGTTGGTGCGTGCGGGTGCGCCTGTGTCTGTGCGTGCGTGCGTACGTGCCTGTATGTAGGTGCGCGAGGCTTCCATCGAACTTGAAGCATTTGACCGCATAGCTGAACTGGATTGATCTGGCCGACTAGATGTACGGTGGCCCAGAGCGGCAAGCGAGTGCACAATTGGATCGTCTAACACTATGCATTGGTAGGACTACGTGGCGGGAAAAATCCCAGAATGGATCGAATGCAATTCAGAATCTCTTCTTCAATAGCAGCAGATAGATGCTAATACAAGTCGTATCGGCGAGCAGGTATCAAAGATGATCCAAGAAGGAGCGATAGTTCTGCTCTCCACTGGAAGGAAGTCTAGTCTAAGGGTCTGCAAATAGATGGTGGAGAGAGAGATCAGCGCTAGAACTCCGCCACTGATTGTACTCTGCCGACGCCAGTCCCAGGCCTGGATAAGCGAGGAGGGCGACACAAACCATCTTTGAAATGGCAGTGTCTTTAAACCGCAATAAGATGAGCGCTATGCAAGCAAACCTGATGGCTTGGCATCTCGATTTTAGAGTAGATCGGGTCATAGCTTCTTATGAGTTTAAGTTGAATAATCGCTGAAAGGTTGTCTTAGCAAATCACTTCGTCATACTTGATGATCCTCTTCGTTGAAGCTTGAAAGGCACAATGTCACCATGCAGCGTTCATCTCATGGGGTGGGGTGGGGGTGGGGGGGGGTGGCAGCAATGAAGGGCAATCGCCGACGACAACCCTTTGTTAGTTTTGGCGCCTGAGTCATAATCGGTTGCACTGTGAAGGACACAAGTTTGCGGGCGTCCTATACAAACACACGCACAGTTGCACGCGTGCAGCAGCTAAATTTAGTAGGCCCAGTTATCATCTCCTGTTTGCTCATCACTGATCTGATTTCTGTGTTTACACCAGTGAGCAATTCGCGAATTAGTAGCGAGTATATCCAATGTATAGACAGAAATCACAGCGAGGGCCACAGCTTGAAACTGATTAGTTCCGAGTGTAATGTCATGTATGTATAGCCACAGCTTGAAACTGATTAGTTCCGAGTGTAATGTCATGCATGTAGCCACAGCTTGAAACGGATAGTTCCGAGTGTAATGTCATGTTTGTAGCCACAGCTTGAAACGGATTCGTTCCGAGTGTAATGTCATGTTTGTAGCCACAGCTTGAAACGGATTAGTTCGGAGTGTAATGTCATGTATGTAGCCACAGCTTGAAACGGATTAGTTTCGAGTGTAATGTCATGCATCATGTATGTAGCACTAAAATGTTTACAAGTACAGCATGAAGACATGAGCATCGCAGCACTGATCATCTTTGACATGACACATGTAGCGTATATAGTTAAACAGCGACATGCCACGAGTGAGTGTAATTTCAATAATGAGCAAATACAACATCATCTATGCACATCTAGGAAGTGCCATATTCACACAATTTCCTTCTGTGATCGGAGTTCCAATACAGTTGCAATGGCCTGCAGTATACTCTGACCTATGCAAGCTATATGCACGTTGCAGGCAAAAGACTGATGCTGACTTTTCAATACATCATTCATAAACATGCTGCAAGCAATTCAAGCCATGTGTAGAATAAAAGCGACGTCGTTTCACGCCGATATATAAGCTTACACCTCCAGGGACTGCGACGAATACCACGCTACACTACATTAAGAATTATTTCATGCAAACTAAGTTATAGCCTATGATATTATAATATCGCATTGGTCTGTCTATATAGAGTCCTGTTCTTTTCTGCTCGTGCACACGTGTTTAATATATAGCCTGATGCATAAAGGAAACAAATTTCCTTGACATCAAAACACTCCATTAGCAAGTGGGCAATCAAAAAAGTTTGAAGCTGAAGCAAAGACAGTGTACTGCTGTCATTTGCTTGACAAACCAACGAATTTCCTATAGTACTGTAGCCTATAAGCATTAGTGTGTTTATATGTTTTGTACTATATGCCAACTACTATAAAATTATACTGTTTTCGATACAGGTCACCAGAGGTCTAATGAACTATTACAGGATGAATAATTGCAGATGGGAGTATAATGATTACAGGCCTACTTTGTTGCACTTGAATCAGTTTAATTACGGACCAGGATTACAATTATCCTAAATAGTTAAACATGGTACACAAGCCAAGCAAGAAGGATTTAGTTACCGAATTTGGAGGCCATCATGCCATGTATAGTAATGACGTTGTTTCACTGTATGTGGTCATATACAGAGCTGAGAGGTGGGAGGTAGGAGGTTCAGTTCCTGACAGCAGATGTTCTGAGACGTCTGCATGGTCCACTGACCTATCCATATCGATGTCAACCATAACCTATATAATATATGGGAGTTCAATCAATACTTCGCAGTCGATCATTCATATTGATCTTTCTATACCATCCTGTCTATAACATTCACAGTCGGTGGAGGGACCATGAGACTACACATGTGACAATTGACCACCCACGCTCTTATGCTATACCGGAATTTGAATGCTAGACTGCATGAATGCACGAAGTTAGGATTCTGCCTGAAATTACGCAAACATTAGGCCCCTATAGCCTAATTATGGGGGCGTTAAAGACAAAGTAGAACTATCCGTAATATATTATGCTGATTTGTAAACAAACCCATTCATAAATGCATTGTAGGTTACAGTGTTTCTACAATGAATTCTAGGGTAATGAATAGTACTGCATTATTTTGTGCTGTATTAAAAAATACTCTAGTGCAGGGGCTCATAACATTTTTCAGATTAAAACACTCGTCGCGCAGTCATCCAAGTCAATGGTGTATGCTGTATGTATAGGCCCAATACAACAATAGTTTTATTAGTACTTCTTTCAGTACTTCTTTCTGCTAAAAAATGTAAAAATAAAGATAGCCCCTCCCACTTCTGGCTTGGCCGACCAGGAGTGATCCAGTACTTAGGCCATTAGTGTTAAGTTACGGAACCCACTGCTGTAAAGCAGACCTGCGTGTCGTGCTATAGTGGGCCGTATTTCGTATAACATGTACCTGTAATCATTCTGCGGTGTGTCAGATTGAGTGATTAAATGAAGATTATTAGTAGGAACTTCTTAAATTGTATTGACAAATAACCGCATTTGGTTCCATGCATTTAACCGCTAGGGCCTCGACCATATTTACAATAGTTTAAGTTATTTAAAAATAAAATATTCCTGTGGCTCATTTGTGTAAAGATCATCAGACATTTTTGATAGTTTTTTTTACAGAGAACACTGCACAAATTAGTTCAATACCCAACCGCACGCACCACAACCAGAATATTCGACGGGCGCCGCTGTATTGTATTGCTGGTATTGTATTGTATTGCTTGTATTGTATTGCTCGTATTGTATTACTTGTATTGTATTGCTTGTATTGCTTGTATTGTATTGCTTGTATTGTATTACTTGTATTGTATTGCTTGTATTGCATTGCATTGTATTGCTTGTATTGCTTGTATTGTATTGTACTGAACCATGGCCCAATTCCTCGGCCGTTTTCAGCTGTGTTTCCCTGCATGTATATACCTCATTCAAGGCACCCCTCACGCCCATGGATGCGAACCATCCATTGGAGGTCTACACTCTACAGGTGATAAGAACGTGTGAGCAAATGATCATAATAGTTGACCTCAACCCGAGTTGCTCTCCAAGTCGAGAGAGTCTACAGCTCTCTGTATACGGATCATTTACGTATGTACGTAGACACTCAATTTAGCGCGTTTTGAGTGCATTACAAAGATGCGGTACGCATGGCTAACACCGTCCATAGCGGACCTACACAGGAGTACCATTGAAGAACGTTTGAGAATATTTGCTGGACAGCTGAGCAGGCTCAAGTACAGCAGAAGAGTGTTCCAAGATTGTGTGTCAAAGACAAAAGAAGTCTCGAATGGCTCGAGACTTCGAGTCGATGTACGAAAGCGCGGCGCCTGCATATCTCCACATTCTCCACGAATGGAGCAACGGTAACCGACGCGGCAAAGGCTTTTAAAACTAGTCTATTCAATGCAGGTGCAACTTGAGCAGTAAAAACATATAGGGAGTAGAAAAAGTGCTTCTTTTCAATTTTTTAAATCAAGCATTTCGACAAGGTACATAATCTTCACTCACAGCCCTACAAGGCCCCTACATGTCCACATGACAGACCCACCCTATACACACACATATTTAAAAAACTGTCTAACGAGTAATTAGCTAAAACTCGCGTACAGCAACAAAGGACATGGAAGACAGTATAGATACCCGGTCCGGGAGAGGCAAAAGAAAAAGAATGATTAATCCTGGTTGTTTAGTGGGGAAAGGAGCCACTGTGACCATGCAGGTGGACTTGATATCGAAAATTAAAGCTAACAAACGATAAGCATGGAAAGTTACATGCACCACCGCATGGCCGCTGTAAGACACCGTCAGCAATGTTTGTGTAGACTATAGGCTACTAACAAGACGCCGTCGGGATTAATGCTTGAAAATTAATTCTATGGCCAATCGCTTTCTCTCTCTCTCTCTCTCTCTCTCTCTCTCTCTCTCTCTCTCTCTCTCTCTCGAGTCCTCTCTCTAGACCTACATAGGCGTGAATACAGTCCATAAACTCTCGGTGTATTAAGAGAGACTTTAGCCAACACTTTGCAACCGTGCGCGCACACACGCACGCACATATAAAACATATTTACACGAATCGTTATTTACAACATCAAACCGCTAATTAGGATTTACGAAAAGATTCGTGTAAAATAGAGTGCATGCATAGTTTCCAAACATCAAGTATCCTGGACCACTCAACTAATGCGTAAGCAACTTACGCAGATAAGGACATTAATTCGAAACGAATAACCTCTAAATCGCCGCGTACACAACAATAATATGTGCGTACGTGTTCGTAACAACTAGTAAACATTATGCAAATCCATAGTATTGTTGATGCCGCTAGCTGTACGTGACGTAAGAGATGGGACGCGGTGGTGTAGTGGTACCAGGTATGTCCTGTGCCTTGTAACCACAGTGTGGCGGGTTCGAATCTACCCTCAAGCCACTGCGTATACTATAGCGACCCTGGACAAGTTGCTCGCTCACAAATGTCTGTGGGGAAGGCAACAGGAAACCATCTCACTCATCTATCTCATCCTTCCCCAGAATTCATCACCGTCGTCGTCGTCATCATCATCGTCATCTTCGTCGTCGTCATCATCACCATCGGCATTACATATGTACAATGTACATACATAATTATATACATATTATGCTTGCGTGTGCCCTTTGCATCAGGCAATACCAACTACCAACTGACTGTGGGGCAATTCCTACCCTGCTCGAGTAGGCGGACGTGCAGGAGGGTAAGGTGATGGAGAAGAGGGAGAATGATGAGGAAGAAGAGGAGGAGCAGAGGAGGAGGAGGAGGAAGAGAAGGAGGAGGAGGAGGAGGAGGAGGAAGCCATTGTTTGATCGCAGGATGTATTGTCAGAACCTTTACAGGTTCTCCATCTTTTTCCGCCGCAAGGAAGGTAATGGATGCCAATCGCCCTCCCCCTTCTCCTCCTCCTCGTCCTCCTCTCCTTGGATTAGGTTTTCCCTGACACCTGGAACAAATTATCCCCATCCATCAGTAGTTAAAGGTCGACAAAACGGCGTTTCCTCCAATCGGCCGATGAAGGTGAATAGAAACGATCGTTCATCCGTCTGAATTGGCGCCATTTAATGAACGGATGGGGGGGGAAGGGGGACCCTGCCCCGCCCCCGCCCCGTTGCGTTGAAAGGGCAATGTGGGGCACAGTGCGGTGATAGTGGGAGAAAGGAAGAAAAGGAGAAGACGGTGGATCACTGCTTGTCAGCTCTCGTCTGCTTCGTTAATTGATATCACTGTCCACCTCTTTGTCTCTGTATTTGTCTCTGTCTGCCTGTCTCTGTCTTTGTCTGCCTGTCTCTGGCTGCCTGTCTCTGTCTTTTTCTGCCTGTCTCTGTCTCTGTCCGTCTCCGTCTGTCTGTCTCCGTCCGTCCGCTCTCTGTCTCTGTCTCTGTCTCTGTCTCTTTCTCTCTCCCTCTGTATATGTTCTTCATGTATATATCTTGTTATCTGATAACCGACTCAGTGATCAATAACGGCCGCCATATCGGGTCAAATCGGAAATATGTAATGCATTCTGAGAAACTGGCTGACACAGAAGACAGACAAACATACAGACAGATATACAGACAGACAGACGAACAGACAAACATACAGACAGACAGACAGACAGACATACAGACATGCAGACAAACATACAGACAGATAGATAGACGAACAGACAGACAGACAGACGAACAGAGCGACAGACAGACATAAAGACATAAAATGGATGTTATCAAAGAAAAGAGTCATCTATTTGACATCAAAGCATCAGCTCCGTTACAATATAGGCCTACGAAACATTATATATAGGCTCATATAAATAGGCTTGTGTTGTGTTTCTATAGTATACCAGCTCAAACAACATACGTCTGCGTGTGCGCGAGTGCACAATATCATTCTCTGTGTATATATTCCTGCATAATAGTCATGATCTCTTAAGAATTCTGCTTCTAAGCACGTGCTATTCAACATGGCTTCGTTTACAATTGAACACAAAATATGCAGTCATCATTAGCGAACATCTGTTCTCCGTCATTTAGTCCACGTTCTGCATCTTATAGGCCTATATATATACACACATATATATACATATATATAGTGTACATATATATGTATGTATATATATATATTATATAGGCCTACACAAATTGTACTACGAACATATATATATATAGCAAATATATATGCTATATTATAAATAAATAGCTATGGCATATATATATAGGTGAACGGACCGAAGCGTGTCTGTAGTTTGATGCCAGATCAACATCCGTCTGCGATGGGAATGCTCCGGCAGGACAGAGAGGACAAGAGGACAGTAGAAGGTCAGAGAAAGGACAAACAAGGATATATACTGCAGCAGGAAAAGGCATAAAAGATCAACTAAAGAAACTTAAGAAAGACAACGTTAGAACAACACAAGAACAACGAAAGGACAACCGAAGGACAACTCCAAAGACAAGACAACGCTGCATAATATTATTGTGTGGGGTGGGTGGTTGGGGTGGTGTGGGATGGGGAGCGGGCAGTTGGGGAGCCGACAGTGAGGGTCGGGAAGTAAGGAATTGGCCGGGAGTGGGGCGAATCCTAAATTTCCCGGACAACGCCGGGTATCCCAGATATAGTATTAATATAATTACGGAGTCTTTCTAAAGGGACCCAGCTGACAAAATGGCTGCACAAGAATCCACGAGCATCAGTTCATCTGATCACGAGATCCAGATCTCGTCTTGACGAGGTCCGAGTCGTTCCTCCAAACATCTCTTCAAGGTCTGTATACCGGATCTCAGTCGTGGACCGGTCAGCTCACTTGTCGGACAACCATGCACCGCCACTCCAACCACAGCGACAGAGGAATGCATGGTTAATTCTATACACCTATATTTATACTTGTATACAATAATTATACATGCATTGTATATAGGCCAACGTTTAGATCTCTTCCTGGCCGCAGCGGTATACACATTCAAGCAGGTATCGTTGATGTAGGCCATGTGGAGTACATGTGGAGTACATGGTTCATTGTGGAGTACATGGTCCATGCACTTGGCATTCCATCAGAAAGTGTTGTTGATGACTCCCTCTGCTCTTCCCGGATAAACGATTCTAACCCTTCGTCACTTAGCCAACGGTTCTGCTCCGTTGTATACAATACGGACCGCGTATATCGCGTCCAAATGATGACAAAGACAACTCGTATTATATACAAACAGTTCTGCTACAGCATAATCGTTCAGCGAATTGTAGACTCCGAGGGTTTGGTCATGCGGAAAGAATGCCAGTTCATGACCGAATTCCATGGACTTATTTATATGCTTACAGGTTTCGATTCAGAAAGAAACAATGTGAGACAAAGAATGCGCCTCACAGACGATAAATGGAGGGGCATAACAAGACAACAGGACTAACCTTTGTCAGAAGCACTGTATATAAATAGACCTGACATTGCTATCAATCATAGTGCCAGTCTCAAGCCTGGATAAAGGAGGAGGGCGACACTAATCACCTTTGTTATGGCACAGTGTAATTAAACAGCAACATGCAACAGTCGTTCCATGGTGGCTTTTTGAGCATCAAATTTGAATATAGGCTACTGTATACCGAGTGCACGTCCAATAATTCTCTGAGTATATAGGATGAACAATACAATACAATACAATACAAAGCGAACAATGACTTGTCGTAATCGTAACCGAAGCATCCAGACTTCTAAAGCGCCACTCGAAAACCAAGCGGAGGGCTCCAGTTTATTCACGAGCAATTAACCCCATACTGCATTTCCTCAGACCGACTTTACGACGTATAGTCTCCCTATTCGAGAACCTCGCCAGATAGAATTAAGCTGAATTCTATAAACCTACGGAATACATAGACCTATAGGCCTACAGAATATGGAAGGAGATATAGCGAAACAGGTAGGACAAACACACATACAGACATACATAACCACACACGGACACACACATATACATCCTGATACATATAGGCCTTTAGTCAAATGTATGCATTTATGTATGACTATACATGTGTAGGTAAATGTATATAATTATATGTATGTTTCAGTGTACATATATATGTGCATTATATGCATGTGTGTATGCATATATATATATATATATATATATATATATATATACGTGTGTGTACAGCTATTTTATTACGAGCTTATAAATAATGTTCAGTGCAAGTGTGTAATGTGTATGCCAAATATGTTAACCTGGTCGGCTACAACGTTTAGAGCACGTGCTTATAAAATGTGAGATGTTTATTGATTGTAGATCATTGGGGACACGTCCACACTGTCATCTGTCTTTGCTCGAGAAGAACAGACATTAGGAATACTATGATCACTGTCTGTCTGTGCCTGTGCGTCTGTGTGTGTCTGTCTGTCTTTGTCATCTTCTCTCTTTTCCTGACTCTGTCTATCACGGTCCCTGTCTCAGAAATCGGAAGAGAAAGAACTATGCAGGGCGGGCCAAAAAAGTACCCCTCCGAGTTTTGCCAATATCGTGGCCAGAAGTACGAATTTTTAAACTAATATTTTACATGCTTAAAGACAATTCATATTTACGCAAAACAGTCAAATTTGACCAAAATATTTCAAACAGAATAAAAGTTATCTCACTTTTAGTAGTCGATCCACTGTGTTTTGACGATACAAAAACGTAATGCAACAAAAAGCAACTAAAAACAATTTAACAACTTTTTTGTTTTGGTTGCAGATTGTGATATTTCTCCAGCATATAGGTCTCCACACATGACATATACATCGGGTTGAAATCCGGAGATTTGTGGCCATTGGTTATTCTCAATGAAACCAGGACAACGATATTGACGTTGAGCCGATCTCCTTTCATCAACGGCATATTTTCTTTACTCACAATTTTAACTCTTAATATCTGCACTCTCTTTTCTAATAAGAGCAAGTGGTGATTACAGCTTGTCTGAATACATATATGGTCCATCACTAACACCTTGGTCATTGTAATGCTTTATAAATTTCAATTCTAGTGCTTTAGTAATAAAATAAATTATGAATTTGAAAATTCTTTATTTACCAGCTCGATAGTCATCTCACTAAATGATATCATGGTGACAAAAACATAATGCAACAAAAAAGAATACTATGATACCAATGAATACCAATGATCTACAATCAACTACACTGGTACATGTTTTTCACTAAATGATAATAATGATTATCTGGCATTGCAATATCAAGATTATTTGATGGCAATTGAGATGTGATTTAATAAAATCTTTTTAAAAACTGTTTTTCATTATTTTCTGGATCATCATAAAACAGTGGATGGATTCACTAGTTGATACAACTTTTGTTCTGTTTGAATTTTTTGTGAAATTTGGCTAATGTTCGTAAATAAGAATTACTTTTAAGTCTGTACAGTGTACCACCTAATTTAAACAATCTTGGCCAAAATATTGGTAGAAACCTGAAGGATTTTTTCGCCCACCCTGTATATACACCGTGATTCAAAAAAAAGTAAGCCAAATTCTTTTTCATATATCTCCAATGCCTGATAACATATCATGCTAAAATTTTCCAAATATTTAGAGAATTGGACCAAGAATATGATTCCAAGATTTCATGGGATAAAGTTGAACGGATAAAAAGATATGTGTCTTTCAACTTCATATGCCGAAATTTCAGTCTACAAGCAATTTTCTGCTAGATTCAATAGAATGTGAGTCAAACTTTTTCAGTATCTTTATGGCCTGATAATTAATCATAGTAAAATTTTCCCAATATTTAGAGAATTGAATCCAGAATGGGATTCCAAAACATCAAGTCATACATTTGAACGGATAGAAAGATATGAATATTTCAACTTCATCTCCCGAAACTTCAGTTTTCAGCAAGTCTGTTATGGTGTTCTTTGCGGTTTCGACGCTTGATAGTTCCCAATTTTGGTCTTCAGTGACCCTGGAGTAAAAATTAATGGATCCTATTATCGCGACGTTCTGCTGTCACAACATCCTCTATCTGTAATCAGAAATCTAACCCAAGAAGGCTGGGTTTTTTTTCAACAGGACAGTGCCCCAGCCCACAGAGCCAAGGAAACCATTGAAATGCTGACAAGAGAGACGCCAGACTTCATTTCTCCTACATTATGGCCTCCGAACAGCCCAGATTTGAATCCTGTCGACCATAAAGTGTGGAGCTTGATGCAAGACCGAGTAGACATCAATCCATGGTATAAACGATCTGAAGTAGCGCTTTATGGAAGTGTGAGATGACCTGGACCAGCGGATAATCGACGATGCTGTTGCCCAATGGCGCCAGCGCCTGCAGGCTTGCGTGCAAGCAGGATGAGGACATTTTTAGCATCTTATTTAATTAAATAATCAAACCAAACTGTGGGAATCATGTTGTTATTCAATTCTCTACATATCTGGAAAATTTTAGCATGATTAGTCATCAGGCATTAGAGATATAAGAAAAACAGGTTGACTTACATTTTATTGAATCTAACAGAAAATTTCTTGTAAACTGAAATTTCGGCATATGAAGTTAAAATATACATATCTTTTTGTCCGTTCAACTTTATCTCATGAAATCTTGGAATCATATTCTTGGTCCAATTCTCTAAATATTTGGAAAAATTTAGCGTGATATTTTATCAGGCGTTGGAGATATTTGAAAAACATTTTGGCTTACTTTTTTTGAATCACGGTGTATAAAATATGATGTTACTTTAAACTAAAATATACAGCTTTAACTGTAAATAACATATAACGCAGACATGTTATCATACACATCACATATACATAATATACCAGTCGTTGTATATTTAAGGAAGAGCATGCATATAAATCACATGCACCTGCTGATGATTTATTTATGCACATGATTTTGAAACAATTCATATATCCATTTTCATCAAGTAAACACTCATATACAAGCACACTCATGTGCTGATCATGTGCTTATGCCTATAGGAAAACACTTGGATTTCAAAGACCTGGCCCAGGTGTCTGCTATGGACCCACCTGCAGCCTGGGTATAGCTACATTGGTTAAAGGCTTAAATCCCCTCTTTCGAGTATACTTTGATACTTTGATACTTTTATTGCACGTTCAACTCAGGTTACATAATCATGAGCGATTTAGTACAGAACAATGCAATTAGGTGCCAGCAAAAGCTAAAAGCTTATACTATTCTGACACCTCTTCCAATTAAAAATCATGAATGTTTTCATAGAATGCGTATAACTTAACTAGGACTTAATTAATAATGCAACAGTGATAAACCAAATAATTCATTATAGTACGAATAATGAAATACTAATACTTATACTACAACACTAAACTATTAATGCCACTAATAATATAGCAACAGTATTAAAATAATAATAGTAATAATAATAATAATAGTAATAATAAAATGATAATAATGATAATGATAATAATGTCTATAATAATATTATTATTAGAAACAGCAATGGAGTAATAACAGCAGAACTGCACCTCATCACCATAAACATCCACAGCAAGCATAATTAACAACAGAGACAGTCTGGTAAAGAATACTTCGAAAATTCACGTCAATTATAATATGCAAGTGGATCTTCGATTATTCAATAGCAGTTTGCTGTGTAAATGCCAAACAACCCTTTTAATAGTGAAAATACCTAATACCAGAAAATAAAATAAAACGAGTTAATAAAAATAACACCATGGGCTTTATAAACAATATCATCAATAGCAACGGCAGTAACACTGACACTGTTTTTATGTCAAATCATATGGCAACAAAACATTTTTAACATCAAATAGTACTTTCTTTGAAAAAGCAAATTATCTTGTCTGTGTAATTAAACCTATTCCATCAAAGTACTACAGTCACTGCTCAAAATGGGCACTGATAAAAAATAATTTCATTCAAGAATCTAGGTCATCATCATCACCCACCTTCGCATAGTAGTGGTTTTAATCGACAGAGTTGTATTTCAACAGTAGGAATCTTTTTAACTTGGATCTAAATATAAAAATACTGTTTTCATTTGAGATTTCTATGGGCAGGGAGTTCCACAACCGGGGTCCGGTTGCCTTCAGACAATTGTAGCGGCAAGTGGTTCGGGCAAAAGGCACAGCGTATTTATGTGAGCTACGAGTATTAAAGGTGTGTGTGTTGGACACCAGTGTGAAGTAGTCATTAAACAACGAAGGGAGAATTTTTTGTTTAGATTTATACATGAATAACATAATTTTGGCATAACACAAGTCATGAACTTTCAGGATTCCAAGCTGGGCAAAGAGGGGGGCTGAGTGAGCCCTGTATGCAGATCTGGTGATGATCCGTACTGCCTGTTTCTGTAGTTTCAGTATTCGATCAAGAGAGGTCGTTTCAGAGGGGGAGGCCCACACTATGCAACAGTAGCTAAGATATGGTTCTACCAGCGTTTGATACAATAATTTCAGATTGTCCCTCATCAGAATATGGCTAACCCTTCGCAGCATGCCCACTATTTTGGATATTTTGGTTACTAGCATATTTATGTGATTGCTCCATTTCAATTTGTCATTAATAAGTACCCACATATACATGTGTACATGTATACCGTTCGCATATAGGTCTATCATATTGCAAGTGACTTATTGGAGAGATTTTAATTTAGGGCTAACTCGGTCAGTATATATAAAGGAACCTTGATAAGCAGTCGTTTGACCCATTTAAATGAACAGCCGTGTTGAAGGATCTATCTAACTAGAACACATTGAAAAATGAACGTAGCGGAAGACATAGTAATGGCCGCTATCTCCTCTCTCATCTGATCTCCCCCGAGCTGATCTGTCTCCTCTCTGACGAGCCGAACTGACAGTTAAGCTCAGATGAAATCAAACTCCAGTATATCATTTATGGCACTACATTATTTTTTAAAATTCTATATCATTTATGATACTATATCATGTATGATTCAGCATCATTCATGATTCTACATTATTCATGATTCTATGTCATAATGTCATTCATGATACAATATCATCTATGGTACTATATCATTTATGATTCTGCAGCATTTACGATACTATATCAGTTGTGATATACCGTTTATAAAGCTATATCATTTATAAGGCTACATCGTTTATACTATATCGTTCACAAGACTATATTATCATTAATAAGGTTTATCATTATGAGACTATAATTTATAATCATTTATGATACATAATTTACGAGACTACACCACTAATGATAGACCTACTATATCACTGATAGCTTAATACGATGATATCACCTGTAAGTCTCTATACAAACAAGGTCAGAGTTGCTATCAGGGTCAACCAAATTCTAGCAGCGTCACAAAGGACGTGTCTATTACACCTCAAGCCGCCGCATACAGAGGGACTTTGAGCAAGTCCTTCACGCGCAATTGCTCGTGCGCTTCGGCGTGAAACTCCGATTCAGTGTCCGCGCTGTAGTCGGGAGCGTCTCTGAGTATAGTCATGAGAGGTTGAAGGGGCGCTATAGTAAATGCGAGAAGCAAATACATAAGAATAACGCAAAAGTTCATGACAAATCGGGTTTGATATCTGGGCATTACTTCTGTAAAGGCCTGACGTTCATACACATAACTATGGGGAATTTTTTATATAAGAATAACACTAAATTATGCATGTGCTCTCAATTCTGCAGCCCAACGTCAGCACATCACAAACTATAACAAGAACTGACGGGTCTAGGACATTACCCCCGGTCCATTACCCCCTGCCATTATCCCCCGCCGCCGGGGGGGGGGGTAAAGTCCGGATACCGAAGACTGACGCAATTGAGATATAAACACACTGCTGATTTACCCTACGCTGTATCCGTCCCTACAGCCGAGGCTCTGGCTTCTTTTCTGCACTACAAGACGAGAAAAAGAGTGCTGCAGAGAAAGGTAGAAATTCAGTGTGCTTATTTGTCAGCAAGTTGTAATAACTCGCTGACAAGAAACTGCTACGCTTATAATATGGTTCAAAAACTTGCGTCGTCATTATGACACGATTATAACACACTGTGAAAGCATGACAGCGCATAATCCGATAGGCAAATACGAGCTCTGTTCAGGAAAATTAGAGCTGGATTTGTCCGAAAATCCAGCTTCACGCTGCACTAAATGACATGGTGAAGCTTCAGCAAGAACCAGTTTTGTAGTATTAGGTATAGAGCGGTTGCCAAATCCCCATATATATATATATATATATATATATATATATATATATATATATATATATATATATATATAGGGATTTGGCAATCGCTATATATGTATATATAGTTGATTGACAGTGATTGAGAGTGCTTAGAGAAGAGGCTTAGCCTTAATTCTCAACTGACCTGAGGCACAGTTAAATTCCATCTCCAGCACGACAGCCGATTATAGTAGGGCGTTCGACAATGTATATCATCGTATGAATGGCGTCTACATATAATACGACCGCTGCGGTCTGTCTGTCTATCTGTCTGTCTGTCTGTGTCAGTATGTTTATTAGTTTTCTCCTCTGCTTCTCTGCTTGTCTGTTAATCCGAATGGTTTGCGTCTGTTTGTGCCTGACCCGAATGTAGGTCGGTGTGTGCTTCTGGGTACACCTTTGTCTGCATGCTTGTCCGTGCCTGGCCGTGTATGGAACAATGCAATACAATGCAACACAATACGACACGACACAACACAATGCAATACAACACAATATAATACAATACAATACAACACAATGCAATTCGACATAATCCAATACATTTTACAACTATATTTGCTATTGCCTTCTTTCCTAAGTAAGCCACAGAAGTGCACATGTACGACAGTAACGATAGAACATCGTCCGTGCTGAGAAAATAATTACGAGTGAAGGACTTTCTCAAGGTCGTTACAACACAGCGAGCGTCTGTGTGGAAATTCGAACCATGGGCGCCCGCAGAAATTTTTGCAGGGGGCAAAAATTTTACGATCGTCACGACTAAATTTTTTAGTAGCAAGAGCTTGAAAAATGCAAAACTGTAGAGTAAGAATGCGAATATTTTTCTGAGAGGTTTCTTGATGCAAATTTCTCAATATCATCTTTCCCATCATTAGCAATAGCCAATATGAACTGTTTAGCCTACTTAGTGCGAAGAAATATGCTAAACATCAAAAGTTGATGTGAGAAAGTAGGTTCCTGAAGGGGTGCTAGAGTATACAAGTCCATAGAATGAACGAACAAATGATGAACGAAAAAGAAGTGTCAGTTTATATTTCAAGTACTTTTGAATGAGGGGTGATAACCAGAGCCCCTTGCCCAAGGTTCTCTACAGCTTGACCGCTCCGAATTCTGTACTGGCAGCATGCATTATCGACAAAATGCAACCTGGCTTATAGCAGACTTAATTTATAATGAATTATATTGTTGGTGAATAAGCAGATTTACCTGAAGTAATTTCAACATGCTGATGAGAAATTTCAAATCGTTGCATAAGTGTAATTTATTGAAAACTAATTTTTGTGCAGCTGTGAAAGGTTGCATTACAGTGAGATTACAATCAAGCAGGCCGTAATCGATAGGCCTACTATATGCATGGACGCCCATAGGAGGGTTTAAAGCCAATGGTCATTGTTGCAGTTTTTTTTAGCAAGGACTTCAAAATGCCAGGCAGAAAATTAAGAGCATATTTATTTCTATAGTGATTTCTAAACGTATACAGATTTCGGACTTTCACTGTGTGTATCATTCGTACCATTAGTGCTTCAATGCGAGAAAAACTGTTAAAAACCCAAAAGTAGTAGTTAGTAAGATAAATGTCAATTTTCAAGAGGAGGGGGCACTTGCCCCCTATTGCCCCCCATGTGCGGACGCCCACGACTCGAACCGTTGACTCAGCATTACAGGCTTAGCGCTTTATTCAATGAATCCATTCGGCAACCGTGTCCCACTATAGAGGCCTCACTTGTCTGTCTCTGCCTCTTCGTATGTCTGTCTTTGTCTCTCCGTATATCTGTATCTGTCTCTCCATATATCTGTCTCTGTCTCTCAATATGCCTGCCTCTGTCTCTCCATATGCCTGCCTCTGTCTCTCCATATGTCTGGGCGCTGTGTCTCCATATGTCTGTCTCTGTCTCTCCACATGTGTCTGGCTTTGTTTCTCTCTATTTCTGGCGCCATTTAGTCTACGTTATCAAACTACACGACAGCTCAAGTCCTTCTGTCATGTTTCATTCGACATTTTCATAATTAACGACGTAGCATAAAACATTAAAACCTCGCATAAACTTCACATTCACTTTCTCAATCCTTCCTTCAGTTGCCCAGTTGGACCTCTGGCGATTACTTCTAGACCACATCGTAAAATATTTTATTACCAATGTCACGACTATAATTACGGAAACGAAATGCCACTCTTCGGCCTCGATGTACCACCTATGTATGTATGCCTTGCAATCCGACCATCAAGTAGTCTACAATAACTACCAAGGACGGGTTGAAAATATACGGTGACAAGCATTCAACCTAGAGCAACGACTTTCACGAACAAATGGTACTGCAGAGTAGACCAGTGAAAATTTATAGGCCTATAGGTCACTGGCGAGAGGATAAAAATTTTACATTTACAAGTCGCAAGTCGCGTGGCGTTCCCGTATGTTTCCAGTAGCTGGTAGAATCCCCCTTCTCTTTAAATTAGATCCGACTTGGATTTTCATTCACGACCTTTTGATTCCTAGTAGACAAACTTATACAGTGCCTAAAGTGTGAAAAAAGAAGTGCCTGGACGCCTCTTACCTCTCCAAAAGAAGTGCATGGACGCCCCTTACCTCTCCAAAAGAAGTGCATGGACGCCCCTTACCTTTCTAGTCTGTGCTCGCCAATAAGTGGCTGGACGGCGTTCAGATTTTAAAACAAGTGCATGGACGCCGTCCATGACCGTCCAGGCACACTTTAAGCCCTGAACTTATATATATATGCAGACAATGCGCGCAGGGTCTTACTAGATAATTAACTGACTAAACGCAGGGCTTGTACTAAACCGATGCTCAGCGCTCTGCTTGCAGACAGCACCTAAGGGGCCGTCCATAAAGTATGTCACGCTATTTTTGACCATTTTTGACTCCCCCTCCCCCTGTCACAATCTGTCACAAATCTCGGACCCCCCCTAAAGTACGTCACACTTTCGAAATTTTTTTTAAAAACATAACCATTTACCTAACCCTCTAAACCCTAGGATACTATCCCTAATCCCTCTGATAGTGACGTGTGTCCCTAAACGCTTTGATAGTGACGGGAAATTAACTTTTATCCCGCCAGGCCGGGTTTTAGACACGCCTGGCCGGGCCGGGTCGGATTTTAGGTACTAAGAAGAAAAAAGTGTGACGTCACACATGGCCTGACCCTCCCCCTGTCACAAACTGTTACACTTTCTTGCACCCCTCCCCCTGGAGCGTGACGTACTTTATGGACGGCCCCTAAGAACCTATGGAGTAGACGATTACAATGAATACGATGGCGTATTAACGCACTCGCAGCGCCGGTGTCACGTGATATTCTATCCCCCCTTAAAAAGCTATCCGGTTGGGATGAATTAATCTATCCCCCCGGATGGAATACACTGGTCTAGAATATAACTGGCCTAGTTAGCTACACCGGTAAGCGAGAGCGGCATACGTCTGTTGGTTACAACAGACTGCGGTTCAAGCCCCGGGCTGGAAGTTGACACTCAGAGATTTAGATATCTCGGGCTAGCACACATGGGACGCGGTGGCGCAAGCTGCTGCGGAGCGACCTTGGGCAAGTTGCTTACCCATCAAGGTTCTTGTGTGTGGATTGATCTTGCTTGCCCATCGTTGTCTGTGGGGAAGGCAACGGAAAACCACCTCATTCATCTCATCTCCGGGTGGCACAATCCATAGAACCTGCCTTCGGACAGAGAACCATCATCATCATCGTCAGACTATCCGGGGGGGGATAAACCGTTCTATCCCCTTC
Source organism: Lumbricus terrestris (assembly GCA_949752735.1). Lineage (NCBI taxonomy): Eukaryota > Metazoa > Annelida > Clitellata > Crassiclitellata > Lumbricidae > Lumbricus > Lumbricus terrestris. Next base: position 10,737,176 of record OX457039.1, read on the forward strand.
ATTGAAAACGCGTATAATTGAAAAATTTATGCTCTAATCAAAATTTAAAGTGACTCTAATTCTTTATGTGTTCTAAGCAGAACACAGAGAAAGGTAACTCGAACTTATGTAGTGACTCTGAGTGTTTTTAAGCATTTTAAATGTTCTAAGTGCTCTAAAACCAAAGCAAAAAATTCAGTAGGAATAAACATACCTGTTAGTGTCGTTGTTCAAAACAAAGCAGATGGAAATTAATTGCAGAAATAAATACATGCGGAAGTGTTTTTTTCGACTTCTCTTCATATGGGGCGGGGGTGTACAATTAATACGGGGGATACTCTATTTCGTGACACCGGCAAACGCGTTGGGACCTGGTTTCCAATTCTGGAAAGAGAACGTCCCCTCACTGTCAGCAAATTAAAATAGATCAGAATTATTTTGCTATTTTTCGGTTCTTAATCGTAATCTCCACAATTTCTAGAGCGCCACTCGAAAGTCAAGCGCAGGGCACCGGCTTATTCACGAGCGCTGTCTCAAGACGGAAGGGTTGTCAAAAAGAGTGGCCCGAGGGCGGTCGTGGTAATCTGAGTAATCTGCCTGAGGCGTTGACCAAAACTTAAAGTCAGGCAATCGCAAACAGTTGGAAGACTTACCCTGAGAGCTGCCCGCAATCTTCAGCCTTCTTCACTAACAGGTGCTGGCGATCTAATGAAATCGCCTACGTGATTACTACGTCTGCTGGCCAACACCACGAGAGACAGATCGTATTGCTTCGAATGATTATTTACGAACTGGCGGCGTGCGTGCAGTAGTAGTAGGCCCTATATATTATACTATTATACACACGCACGATCTGTATTCAAGTTCGACCTGCTTTGACCTTCGCCAGTCGTGTGACCGCACTGATCCCGATCGGTCATGAGAAGAGAAGCAGGAGACACGACGGTGTTCCCAGTCATAGACGAGCAAGTGAAATGAATGAATATCTTTCCACGGTAGCAGCGGCAGCCAGTCTTTGTGTGTACACTGTCAGTCAGTAGTCGTGTTCAGCTCTGACTGAAGCGGACCATAATGAATGAAAATATGTACAGCGGAGCAAGAGCAAGGTTATGAATATTCAACTGACGTGTTGCATAAGTAGCTTCATATATAAATATATATATTACATATATATATTACATATAAATATATATATATATATATATACATAGCATAGAGCCTACAACAGCAGGGGCGGTATGTACAAGACACGGCATAAGGCTATCGATGTTTAGTGCCTAAACGCGACTTAGTAATTCCCGATATAGCCATTGGAATGTATCCGTATGCACGAAACAAAATAGCAGACAGAATAACTAAGCTACACATTCCTTGTAGCCGACGATGCATGACGCTTGCTCTTCCCCCCATTCAATAGGTTATAGCTGAGCGCGCATGCGTGAAAGATATTTATATGCGATTGTGTGTCAGCGTGGGGTACGCAGAATCAGACCTAAAGCGGCCCGTAGGGAAATATCGAACGGCTGCCTATTGTTCGCGCTGTCCAGCTAGAGTCGGCCGTCTATTGTTCACAATGGGAGTAGCCGGCCAACTCCTACCTCGGGTTTGGCATAACGTTATACCTAGCACAGCTCGCTAAGCTCGAGCCATGCATACCGAATTAACACACTTCTCCCGCATAGACGATATTTAAGCCATATATAAGACTTAAGCCCTTATGTACATACGGGCCCAGACGTGCAGACGTCGTTATATTAGACAAACGAAGATGCGCTCCATAGGGCCAGCGGCACGTAAGCCCGAAAGGCCGCTCTGCGACCCTCCCTCCGGCCTCCTCTGGCTGGCATCATCCCCACCCGCCGCCGTTCCCAGACGTCAGTTGCCCTATGTTCTGAACGACCTTCAGGGCAGAGCAGCGCGTGTTCTATTGGTCGGTGAGCAACACACCCACATATATATCTATTATATAGATATATATATATATATTATGTATTATATTTATATATATATATTATGTATTTTATATATATATATTCATCTATCGTCCTCTATCGATTCTAAACGAACAGACGAAATAATTATACAGTCGGCAGAACGAGCCTAAATATCGATTGTCAATCGTGAGCATAACAAACCAGAGAAACAGACAAACAGACAGACAGACAGACTGAGACGGAGACATACGTACAGACACACAGCGACAGGCTACATCCCACGAGTGACGTTCGCAGGCATTCACGAGTGTGTCTGTCTGTCTGTCTGTCTGTCTGTCTTGCGTCATGCAAAATTTCATCATCCCTGCACTCAAACAATTAACTCGGATGTCAGACAGTTCGACTGGGTATCTTCCGTGGGATCGTCAGGTATACGAAGAATTTAACGAGACGAAGTAAGCTAAGGCCACAAACCGAGATCATCCATAGATAAAAAGAAGAATGCTATTGCAGAATAGGAGCATTGGTTAGACGAACCGAAATTACGTGGGTCAATGCGATCACCTTTCCAAAGAGTGGCAATAGGCTACGTGGCAATACGTTCAGACAAGAGACGTGTGGGTGTTCAGACATAGTGAAGTGTGGTGTGTTGGATGAGCAAAACACACAGCAGAAAGTTATAGGGTTGTAAATTGAGACGAATGGACAGTGGGTGGTTGGCAAACAATTTGCCCGATCTCGTCCCAACTGCCTTTATTGGATTCCAGTGAATCCAATAAATCTGATTTATTCCTCACCATGACGTATATACACAACAGGAAGTTGAATTAGAATATAGACGACCACTGGAACAATACAGAAAACCACGTCTTGCAGAATTTATATTAGAAAAAAATCTCGTTGCATGCTATCTACCAAAACCTGATAGTATATCGAACTTTATGTATGTGTGCGTGTATGCGTGTATGCGTGTATGCGTGTGTATGTATGTATGTATGTATGTATGTATGTATGTATGTATGTATGTATGTATGTATGTATGTATGTATGTATGCATGCATGCATGTATGTATGTATGTATGTATGTATGTACAATTGTACATGTATATTTATGCATGGCATTGTATATATGACACTTTATGTAGCCAATAAATGCACGTATGCACGTAAGTAAACAACTAAACATGTATACCTAATGCGAACTAAGAACTAATACGTTTTACAACATTATTAGTCTACATCTATTATAACCTATATTTTGAAACTCAATTGTGAAACATGCTAAATTCACGAACTTCTGAAATATTTAAAACTTGATTTGAATGTTTTATGTTTGTTTGTTTCCATTAACTTGTTATAGCGCCCCTTCAAAATCTCTACTCAGAGGCGCTCCCGACTGCAGAGCGGACACTGCATCGAAGTTTCACGTCGAAGCGCTGAGCAATTGCGAGTGACCAAGGTCCCTACGCGGCGACTTGAGGTGGATTCGAACCTCGAACCTTACGGTTTCAAGGCAACGACGCCACCACTACACCACCGCGCCCCACAATGATGCCAGCGACATCTAAAGCAACGGTTAACACGATGGTAGCTACATCACACATAGAAAACATCCACAAAGTTGACAAATTATACGTCCGATTAACGGCGTGCACAAATTGCATGGTGGTTACGTCATCAGTTATAAGCACTTTTCCCCCAATATATTTCGCTGCCTTGTATATACGTCCACAATCGATCATCGATATTTTGTCGTATACCGCAAACTCCACATTATACTTCAATGTCAAGAGGTGAAGCTGTGGGAATCAGCTTATTCAGCACGGATTTATGGATGGAAATCGATTATAGACCGGCTGTTGCGGTGAGGGTCTCTCTTCCAAGTCAAGATCCAGATGTCAGTCTCACGGCATAAGTGGTAAATAAGCATATACACGGAAAAAAATCCACCGTGCTTAACCCGGGAGCAACCGGGGGAGGCAACCGAGGTGGGGAAAGGAATATAGGCAGACGAGGATAAATCGAGAATAGAATTTCCAGAACGGCGACGTCGGCATTGGTAAAGTTGTTTCTAAAATTACGATTAAAAATTTGGCCCGAAGTTGCATCATGCACCACCACCAGAGGCCAGCCATGTCTTGGTGCTTTTTTGTGTTGGCTCGGAATGTGAACATCTGCTCCATCTTGTCCCAGTAGCTCGTTATTCCACGGTACATGTAGTTGCGTGGGTCCTATTCAGCGCACCTGTCATTTACATCATGAACTATGCTCAGCCTAATAATGTATCTATTTCACAAGGCTGTCAGTCATTCGCAGACAAAACATTTCATCTTGAAAAGCCAGGCGAAATGTCAGGACAATCCAGTTTCTGAATTACGGCAGAAAATTGAGTTTCTTAAGCTCGGAGTGCAAGACGCCAAGAAAGAGGAGGAGGAAGAAGAAGACGACGACGAAGAAGACAAGTAAGAAGAAGACGAAGAAGAAGAAAAAGAAGAAGAAGAAGAAGAAAAAGAAGAAAAAGAAGAAAAAGAAGAAGAAGAAGAGGAAGAAAAAGAAGAAGAAAAAGAAGAAGAAGAAAAAAGAAGAAGAAGAAAATGAACAAGAAGAAGAAGAAGAAGAAGAAGAAGAAGAAGAAGAAGAAGAATAAGACGAAGAAGAAAAATAAGAAGAAGAAAATGAAGAAGAAGAAGAAGATAAAAGAAACAGGAAAAAGTGAAAGAGCAATATTCCTTTTTAGTCCTGAGGCAGCCATTGTATACACGTGAATTTTGAATAGCTAGCCACTAATTCATTTTCTCTGCAGTATCGGCATGATGCATTCCGGTGGCCAGTCCTCTCCCTCTCCCTCACAGTCTCATCCTTCCATCGACAGTGAACGGTCAGTGTATACGCTACTCATCACAGCTGAGTTGGAAGGAAATGTATACGCCAACAGATATGGGCAATTATTATAAGAGGAAGAGATCATCAATAATATTATTGTCATGATAATCTTAGTAAAATATCTGACGACGCAAAGATCGTCTCTATATAAAAGACCTGCCGTTCAACTCCGCCACTGGTTGTTCCCTGCCAGTGCCAGTCCCAAGCCTGGATAAAGGAGGAGGGCGACACTAATCATCTTTGATATGGCAGTGTCGTTAAACATGTAGCAAGCGATAGTTTATGGCTCAGCCCGCGGGGTCGTTGGAAGTCAACATAACCTAAAAATGATTAATGGCATGACAAATTACTATGCAACTGATACCACACTGCAGCATAGAACTGCTATGGTGGCACTGCAGTCTCGATCATTTGGCTCAATAATTCATCATTGGTCTTTCACTTTGTCTGGTCGGAATACGCTTTCTCCTTCTGTTCGCTCTAAAATAATTATTCTCTTTGGCAGTCTCTCTTCTTTCTTATATGTCTTCTCAAAGCCTTCTTCTTCCCGCATGGCACTGCACTCTGAGATCGATTCTTAACGGTATACATAACATTTACTTTAGGCGCTTTATAAATGCTTAGATACAATGCATATATAAATAAATATATATATATGACCTCCACTGAACGTTTATAGACTAATACAGAGTACATGTGTTGAGTAGAGTTGGGTTTATTCACGAATACGGGATTTGTGAACTCCTGTAGCTTATACATAACTTTTAAATATAATATTATGGATACATGTGTGTGTATATACATGTATGTGTGTAAATGTCTGTAATATAGGGCCTATAGATATGTGTGTAATATAGGTGGAGAGAGAGACAGAGACAGAGGAGAGAGACACTGTGCATAGACAGGCAGAGACAGAGAGAGAGAGATATAGAGAGACAGAGAGACTGAGAAAGTGTGTGTGTGTGTGTGTGTGAGAGAGAGAGAGAGAGAGAAAAAAGATAGAGGCAGAGAGAGAGAGAGAGACAGACAGACAGAGAGAGACAGAGAAAGACAGAGATAGACAGAGACAGTCAGACAGACAGATAGACAGACAGATAGACAGAAGACAGACAGACAGAAACACGCAGACACACAGACATAGACGCAGACAGTTTGGCGCCTGTTGCTGAAGCCGCAAGTGCGCATGGGTCATTAATATTATTATTGTGTAAGAAGCATCACCCTCCAACCCTCCCTCCATCCCTCGTATGCGTATAAGCCTACCAGCTATTATTGATGCTCTCTTCTTGCAGCAGCTGCGGAGTCTGGTTTCATCTCCATGGAAACCCGCGTGGATTAACAATCATGGGAAGGTTAACCACTTACATGTACACACATGGTCTAGTACTCCAGGTCATATCGGATGACCTTGCCACAAGCAAGAGAGGTTGTTTGTAAATGCCTTTTCCATCAATGCTGCAGAACGTCTCCTCAGCCCTGTATTATTCCTTCACCTTCAAATCAGGACTTTGATAATAATTAGAATTATCCATTCATCCAGCCATCCCTCACGTACATACATGCATTTATGGGTCATACATACATACATACGTACGTACGTATACATGCCTGCGCATATATATATATATAAAATTATATATATATATAATATTATATATATATATATACACACACACACAAACATAGCCTATATAGCCTATACTTAAGAGTCGACTCTCTTAGTACCGTTACGGCTGGTCTTGTTTTTGTTTTATGTCTATGATCGGTAGGATGATAGAAAAGTTCGATTACATCTGTTGCTTGCATAAACGGAAAATCTGCAGCAGTTGCCATAGCAATAATATTTATGAATTTGCGTTGATTTCAAGTTCCTAATCTGACTGTAGCTGCTGGTGCGTACAATACGCTGCCTGACCCGTTCGGTTCCATCCCATCTTATAACATAGGTTATAATATAGGGGACCTGTGTAGGGGCCCGGTAGAGTAATGGTTAACACGCTGGCCAAGAGTGCGAGAGGTAGTGAGTTCGAGCCCCCGTTGGGCGGATATGCTTTGTATATAGGCTGCTATTAGCGCCGTGTAATTGCAAAGCTGTCTGTTCAGTTAGTAGTTAAGTTTAATTAAGATTACTGCATAACTTGTAAATGTAAAGCGCAGTGCGTTTGCAGGCACTCAATTAAAGAAAAGATCATCATCATCATATTTGACAGACAAGCACAGCAAGACGTGTCTAATATATGATGTCTAATTATCTAATTACCCGTGGCCATCTTGATTCTGTCGTCTTCGTCACCTGCCTCGGCCTCTGCTTCACTTCACCTGCAGTAGAGTGACCTGAAGGGATAAGAATTCCACCCCAGTCCATATGTTCCACCACAGATGTCCCTTTGAGTTGGCATGCAGTTACTTCAAGCGAACCTTGGATTCTTGGTCCGAAATCAAGGTTCTTTGTGTGTGGATTGATCTTGGTCCGAAATAGAACATTAGAAATCAACTCCCCCCCATTTACGTCCAAAAAGTCAACCCCCCCATTTCTCGAAACATCATCATCATCATCATCATCATCATCATCATCATCATCATCATCATCATCATCATCATCATCATCAATCATCATCATTATTATTATTCAGTGTCGTCTGCATTCAATGGTTAGACATAACTTTGCTCTTCAGTGCAAGATGGTCAAGCGACTCAAGCCTTCACAACTGTTCCCAATTATACTGCCACACACGCAGTGCAACAAGCAACCAGCTTCGCGGGCCATTCACTCAACAGACTCGAGCAATCCATGCAGACTGCACCGTGGGCTTTTTACCAATAATTCTCTCCAGCGTCTATTTAGCAGAAGATTAATATCCAGTCTGTTTGGTCGCAGTCCTGTGCTATTGGTTCGGAAGTTTCTCCATGGATGTAATTTCTCGCATACATGTTCTGCATAAATGTTCAATCGCAATGCATTAAACTACGCCACTGGTTGACACTGGCAGTGCACTGGCCAGTGCCAGTCCCAAGCCTGTATAATTGAGGAGGGCGACAATAATAATCTTTGCTATGAAAGCGCCGTTACACAGCAACAAGCCAACTACAAAATATACAATGTTCACAGACGCACGGCTAACATAAACTATACGTGTACATAATGATTATAGCCTAGGAGAGTTATTGATTATAGGAATGTAATAACGTACTATAGACTCAACGTAGGTGTCAACAACCCAATAACGAGAGATATCGGCGATCGACTTGAGAGATGTTGTTTTCACCAATAATGGTGTTAAGCGGCCGACTATACTTCACTGGTCAATTAAGTTGACCTATTGTACGACGACAGTGTGACTTTGCACCTTTTCAATATTATAGTTGCTTGATACCTTTGCATTATTATACGAAAATAACTGAAATGTAACTGAATGAATAAAACAAAGATGAGCGAAGTATGTAGAGTGTATACCTGCTAAGGGATATTTTTATTATTGTTATTATTGCATGTATCAGTCATTAGGATTATGACTGACTGATTGCTAAAGCAGATCGTCAGACACGCGCGTAGGCATTGAGAGCGGCGGAAAGAGATAAAGAGAGCGAAGCAGGAAGACGAAGTATGCATTTAGCAGTGTCAACACCCAAACACACACGGATACACAAACACACACATACACACATACATACATATACACACATACATACATATACAGTTATACACACATACATACACACACATACATACACACATACGCACACACATGCATACACACATACATACACATACATACACACATACATGCACACATACCCACATACATGCACACATACATACACACACACGAATACACAAACACACACACATACATACACATACATACACACACACATACATACACACATACATACACACACACACACGAATACACACACACACACACACACACACACACATAAACAATTAGAGCACGCACACCCATGAGTAGATGGCATTACAACTGCACGAATCATGATGAACGGTCAGACACACGGACATACAGACAGACGGATGGACGGACGGACGGGCTTGTCTGGCTGTCAGATTAGTAGAGAATTGTGTAAATTGTCTAAATAATTGTTATAACTCACCGCTGAGAAATTTCACATTGCTGGTAGGCCTACCTGCGAATATTTTCCTAATAACAAGAATCTTATAGTCCGAAGTCTCCCCACGGATTGTAGAGCCTATTTATTACCCTCTGGCTGGTTTTCAAGATTTTCCGTTGATGTTCAATTGTTCATGCTTAATTTTGACATCTGGGAGAAACAGAGAAAGTCCCTATTCTATAGCACAAAGAATATCACCTTCAGAAACCAGTTACCCCAAAACCAATCCACACACAAAGAACCTTGAGTTACCCCGAACACTTTCGACTGCATCATTCTCTAACATTGAAAAGCACGTGTTTACATCCTACATGTACATGTAGCTGAGCTTATTCATTAAGCGTATACAGAGCTGGCCGGGTATCTAATTCGAAACATCTGCAATTAACGTCATTAGTTTCACAGAGGGAATCCATGTCCGCAGATTGGGCAGACAAGCACAGCAAGACTTGTCTAGTATATGCTGTCTAATTACCGAGTGTAGGACATTTCCCCCCTGGACAAAACCCCCCCGGACAAAACCCCCCGGACAAAACCCCCCGGACAATTCCCCCCAGGGTAGGACAATTCCCCCCCTGTCGAACATATTGCGTGTAAGTGGTATTACTATAAAACGGCGGTTCTAAGTGTCCTAAGTTGGATTGATGAAAAGATATATTGCTAGATAGAAGCCGGATTGATACAAACTAATTTTTACTTAAATGGAAGCTGGATTGATGAAAATATTCTTGCTTAAATTGGAGCTGGATTGATGAAAATATTCTTGCTTAAATTGAAGCTGGATTGATGAAAATATTCTTGCTTAAATTGGAGCTGGATTTATGAAAATATTCTTGCCTAAATGGAAGCTGGATTGATGAAAATCGTCTTGCTTAAATTGGAGCTGGATTTATGAAAATATTCTTGCTTAAATTGGAGCTGGATTGATGAAAATATTCTTGCTTAAACTGGAGCTGGATTGATGAAAATAATTGTTATTTAAATAGAAGTTGGATTAAACGCATTTTTGCCTAACTGGAAGCAAAGGGGGGGGAATTGTCCGGGGGGGTTAATGTCCTAGGCTAAATCAGGGGGGGAATTGTCCGGGGGGGTTTGTCCGGGGGTTTTGTCCAGGGGGGGGAAATGTCCGCACCCCCTAATGACCCGTGGCCATCTTGATTCTGTCGTCTTCGTCACCTGCCTCGGCCTCTGCCTCACTTCGCCTGCAGTAGAGTGACCTGAAGCGATAAGAGATCCACCCCAGTCCATATGTTCCACCACTGATCAGGTCCCATTGAGTTGGCAATTACTTCAAGCGAACCTTGGACTCTTGGTCCGAAATCAAGGTTCTTTGTGTGTGGATTGATCTTGGTCCGAAATGGCATATTAGAAATCAACCCCCCCCCCATTTACGTCCAAAAACGTCAAAGCCCCCATTTCTCGACACCAAGGGAGAACGTTATCCCAACCCCCCCCCCCCCCCCCCATTGGTAGACGCCACTGGGACAGGGCTTTTTTTTACTGTGCAGTTGTGCACAAAATGTGCAGTTCTAAACGGATTTGTGCAGTTGTGGAAGCACTTCTGTACAGCTAAAACTAGCAAAAAATGTCGTTGTCCTCCGATTGGGAATAATTTCCCATGGAGGATTGGAAAGAAAAGAAGGAGTTGTGCAGTTCTAAAAATTCCTTAAAAACAGCCCTGCACTGGGACGGACGGATGGTAGAGAGACGTACGGACGGACGGACGGATGGTAGAGAGACGTACGGCCGGAAGGAGTTGTGGACGAACTTGTTGAACGAGTATGTATGTATATACGATGATACGACGGTGTAAGAACGAATAAACTAAAACGTCGGTGGCTCTAGAAGCGACAGGACGGCCACTTGGAGATCGTGAAAGGTGAGAGATGTGACCCATCTTTGCCCTCCGCCTCTTTGTCACCTCGACAAAGGCAAACACACACACACACACACACACACACTCATGCACATGTCCTTCTCACCTCGTGGGCGACAAGAGGTGATCATAAGAGATCGGTCATCACCTGTCCTGCAGCCTATATTGCTTTAGAGCTCTTCAGTGGCGTCGGCGCCGGCCCCTTAGGTGACGCGGCTAACGATCGTCGCTGCCGGCACCCCCCCCGAAACCCCCTCCCACAATCGACACCCCCCCCATCGACACTCGGACCTCTCTCTCTCTCGTCGTCCTAGATCAAACGAGCTTTCGGATGAAGGTCATAAGGTCAAACGACGCCTCAAAATCCGTTTCGACGTCCACCACAGCATTTGTTACATTTTGCCCGACATATTACATGCAACTGCATTTCCTGTCAAACTCAGCCAGCCAGCCAGTCAGTCGATCGGTCAGTCTTTAAGACAACCAGTCAATAGTCAAATGGCATCAGACATAGAAACACATGCTATTCAGCGACGACACAACTAACAGCATGCCAAGACAAATGACGTGTAAAAAGCCTTTGCCCTATATAGTCCTGCTTGCCCATGTCGGCCAACATGTTTGCCCTGCCGGATAATTTATTTGGGGCACAAATCGCCTCCCCACTGGTCACTTGTACGACTGCCCTGGCTACAGAAAATGTCCAGTATAATAGCTTTCCAAAAATAGTTTCGTTTAAGCCAAACACGCTATGGCTAGGCAGTCATTGAGGAAAGACAAAGGCAGGAAGATAGAAGCATAGGAAGAGCGACGTTAAGCCATACATTAAGACACTCGAACGGAAATGCAACCGATCAAAAAGGCAAACAAAGCAAGTGATTAAGTTAAACGTGCACGGAGTCAGAGGCAGACAGACAGACAGACAGACAGACAGGCAGGCAGGCAGGCAGGCAGACAAGCAGACAAGTAGATAGGCACGCGTACAACGACGTTCCCAGCGTCTTGCAATAAGACAACAAGTCCGATAAATATGCATCTGTTCTCAAAAGCAACTAACCTCCGTTGGCTCGTAGGTTACGCAGGCTGTGTATAATACATAGCAAACCTCATAGATAAACAGACGTGAGTGAGGCCTGCACTGCTGCGCGGTATACGAGTCCAACTCCGCGCCTTAAAATACATATAGAATCTGACAAGTAAATCGCACCACCACCACCGCCACCACCACCACCACCGCCGACTTGCAATCGGCTAGATCGTCGTGCACGGTGTCTTACATGTAGGAAAGACAGGCAGACAAACAAACAGACGTAGTAGCCTACCTTTGCTGGTTGCCGTGGTTGGGTTAGCACACGCTCCAACCGATGCTATCCGTGCATTGTCTTGTTTCAGACCGATGTCTCTCGTTTTATCGTAGCCACCGGCAGATGCAACGTGCAGAAAGTCAGGCGCGCTCAGGTTGCAGCGAAAATATTACTCCGTTAAAAACGTTCTCTATCTCTCTCGAGCATCTACCGAATGCTACGTGAATACTGCCGCGGCGGTGTTCGTTATGACGGGATTCACGTAGTCAAAATTAATCGAGACGTCCACAGCGATCAAATCTGGATGGCAGACCAAATATTGTGATTATGATCGTGGTATAGTGTATAAGTTCAGAAGCAATGAATGGGCGTGATGGTGCGGATGGGTGTAATGCGGCGTAATGTAACGTAACACTTGTATGTCACGTCTTAAAAGCCTCCCAGCTGGTGCGCTGTGCAAGCAGCTCTAGTCAGATGGAAAAAATGCTTTTGATACAGTGTAAGTGCATTGTGCTTAATGACGGGGCTGACGAGAGGACACGGGCCCCTAAACTATATTTTAAGGCCTTATGATACAATTTAGTCTAATCAAAACAAATTGAAATAATTAGAGGATTTTACCTGCGATATAATATTTATATGCACGATATAAATAAATTTAGACAATTAGAGGATTGCGCATAGTTCTAAATTATTATAACTTACCAATAAATTTACTGTGAAATATTGCGTTTAATAGCACGAACTAATTGCCCGAATTCTCCCCACGGATTCTCTGCGTATCTAGATACTTGTTATCGAGAATTATACCAGTCCTGTTGATGTTCATGCTTAGCCAAATCATTGCAACTCTCTCCGAGAAACTGTAAAAGTTCCTTGTCTAAAGCATAATGAAAATCATCTATATGACCTATGACCAACTGACCATCTTTATGACATAAATTGAGTATATTCCTCATCACCTGCCATGCACGTCTAGTCATCGGCTTGGTTTTGTCAGTAGCCTAATCGTGACCTGAAGTGATCAGAGGTCCACTCCAAGCATGGGCGGAGACCAAGGGGGGACAGGGGGACGGTCGCCCCCCCCCCAATGAAGGTGTTGGGGGAACGGCCCATGCATTTGTCCCCCCCCCAATCGTTGAGCGTCAAGACTAAAAAAAAGTCATCAACTTTTTTGGCGGCGAAAATAGAAATTTTTTAGAGATTTCGCCGGTCGTCAGAAATTTTGGCCGGCGAAAGATAGAAATTTTTCTGCGACACTCTGAGTCATTCGTCCGTCAAAAACCCTCGCGTCTTTCCGCCCCCCCCCCCCCCAAGTCTCCGCCCAGGTCTCCGCCTATGACTCCAAGTGAATGACTTTCACCACTGATTTGAGGTGGCAGACTGGCACGTTGGGTTGTTTGGTTCGAACTTGCATGCTGGAAATCGACAACTCTATGCAGTATATGCCCCAAAACGTTAAACCCCCAATTCTGATCGCTCTCTCAAACCCCAACCCCAGTTGGAAGACGACTTTGAACAGAACAATGGAAAAGAAATTGACTGTTGAGGACAATAATTTTATAATTATATAGGAAGAATTAAATAGAGGAAAAGACAAAACAGGATCAGAAGAATGCAGAGAATTCATGAAGCGACCGTTAATACGACAACTTGTCTGGCAAACTGCATTAAATTAATGGGGATGAGAGAGAAAAAGGGAGAGAGAGAGAGAGAGAAAGAGAGAGAGAGAGACAGACAGACAGACAGAGAGACAGAGAGAGAGACAGACAGAGACAGACAGAGACAGACAGAGACAGAGAGGCAGAGAGACAGAGACAGACAGATACAGGGAGACAGAGAGAAACAGAGAGGAAAAGGGGAAGGAGGAGGAGGAGGAGGACGAGGAGGAGGAGGAGGAAGAGGAGGAGTAAAAGGAGGAAAGGAGGAGGAATGGGAAGGGGACGAGGACGAGGACAAAGAAGAGAAGGAAGGGGAGGGATAGGAAGAGGAGGAGGAACGGGAAGGGAGGAGAAAGAGGAGGAAGAGGAAGAAGATGAGGTGGTAGAGGAGGAAGAGGTGGAGGAGGACGACGACGACGAAGAGGAGAGAACGGAAGATAAAAAATGAGAAGGAGAAGAGGAGTAAGAGCACAAGGATGAGAAAGGATGAAGAGGAGGAGCAGGAGGCGGAAGAGGAAAAGGAGGACTAGTGTAGATCCGATCCAACTGTTGCTTATAATCATCTACCATCGATTGTCTCGTATATCGGTACTTAATTGTCAATTACCGACGGACAAATGAGGGAAGGAGGTACGGAGGGAGGTACGGAGGGAGGGACGGAGAGAGGGAGGGAGGGTGCAGTGACGTCTATTATATAGCGATGCATATCACTGCAGTTCCAGGGCATTCGACAGGCGCAAATAAACATGAGCTTGATAAATCTACGGCGCGGGAGATAAATGGTAATTGAACAGAGGAGGAGGAGGAGGAGGAGGAGAAGGAGGAGAAGGAGGACGAGAAGGAGGAGGAAAAAGAGAAGAAGGAGCAGGAGAGGAGGAGAGGAGGAGAAGGAGGAGGACGAGAAGGAGGAGGAGGAAAAGAAGGAGGAGAGGAGGAAGAAGAGAAGAAGAAGGAGGAGAGGAGGAGAAGAGGAGGAGAAGAGGAGGAGAGAAGGAGGCAGAAGGAGGACGACGACGAGGAGGAGGAGGAAGAAGAGAAGAAGGAGGAGGAGAGGAGGAGGAGGAGAAGAGGAGGAGGAGAAGGAGGAGAAGGAGGAGAAGGAGGACGACGATGAGGAGGAGGAGGAGGAGGAGAGGAGGAGGAGGAGAAGGAGGAGGAGGAAGAGGAAGAAGAGGAGGAGGAGAAGGAAGAGGAAAAGGACGAGAAGGAGGAGAAGAAGAAGGACGAGGAGGAGGAGGAAAGAAAAGGAACTCACTGCACAAAATTATATTGAATGGCACTATTCTTTCCATCCCAATCCCTCGGCACGGCACACCTCCCTACCTCCCCTCTTTCCCTCCCTCACTCCCTCTCTCCCTCGCACTCTCCCTCATTCCCTCTCTCCCTCCCAGTGTCCCGACCCTGGTTTCCAACCCATCTGGAGTGGCATCTATCCTGCTTCTCCGACAGGTTGTCTGTGTCTGTCAGTCGATGTCTGGCATAAACACAGATTGCTCGCGTCAGAAACTTTCGATCTTTTTCTTCTTCTGTTTCGACGATTGCTTTGTCGAATGCGAGGCACCACTCCCCCGCCTCACTTCATGCATGCCTCTGTCTTTCTGTCTGTCTGTGTGCACGTCTGTCTGTTTGTCTGTCAGTGTCTGATCGTCTGTCTGTGGGTCTGCCTGCCTGTTTGTCTGCTTGTCTGTTTGTCTGTCTGTGTCTGTCTGCCTGTCTGACTGTATGCCTGGATGGCTGTCTATCTGTGTCTGTCTGTCTGTCTATCTGTTTGTCTGTCTACCTATGCCTTTACCTCTGTCTGTCTGTCTGACTGTATGCCTGCATGGCTGTCTATATCTGTGTCTGTCTGTCTATCTGTTTGTCTGTCTACCTATGCCCTTATCCCAGACCTCTGTCTGACTGTATGCTTGCATGGCTGTCTATCCGTGTCTGTCTATCTGTCTGTCTCTCTGTCTCTATGTTTGTCTGTCTGTCTGTGTATCGGTATGGCTGTGTGTTACAGCTTGCTTGATATTACGGATGGGTGTTTGAAGAAATGTCTGTCGATCTCTCTGCCTGGAGTCTGACTGTCTGGCTGTCAGTCAGTCACATATAGCATTTATTCCGTCAGTATATATATATATATATATATATATATATATATATATATATATATATATATATATAGGCTATCTATATTATAATTCCGAAACACTTTCCATATGTTTGTTTATTTGTTTGTACGCTTTTTGACTCTCCCCTGCAGAATAGGCTCGGAAATGAAACAGCGTCGGTTTACACAAATTATTGCAATCGATTCTTACCCAAATTATAAGGTCAGCGCAACTATTTTCAGGTTTTAATTTACTTTAAAACAAGAATTATTAGCGTTTTAAGACAGATTTCATCCATAATTGATCACGCCAGCGCTGTAGTGAAGAGTCTGCTCCAGCATGACGTCATACCCGCCCAGTAATAATTTCCGTAGCGCCCCGCAGGGGTGGGTCAAGTTTGGTTTTTTGGGGGAAGCGAGGTGGGGTGGAGGGTTGGCGAAAACCCGAAATTTAGCAGTCAACGATGGGTACCAGAGTGGAGTAGTGTTTAAAACCCTAAATTTCACTTTATAACTCGAGTTATTAGTGTTTTAAGACAGAAGCGTTTTAAGACAGAATTCATCGTTCACGCTTTGGTAAACGCTTTAGTGAAGAGTCTGCTCTCGCATGACGTCATACAAGCCCAGTAATAATTTCCGTAGCGCCCCGTAGGGGCGGGTTACGTTTGGCTTTTTGGGGAAGCGGGGTTGGGTAGAGGGTTGGCGAAAACCCGAAATTTTGCGGTCAACGTTGGGTACCACAGTGGAGTAGTGTTTAAAACCCTAAATTTCCCGGGCAACGCCGGGTTACACATCTAGTATATCATATATATAAATATAATATGCGTCATTCGCTCTGCCCTTCTTTCTCTGTCTTCCTGTCTTTCTGCCTCAGACTGCCGGCCCTTGCCGTCTTCTGCTTGTCGCTGTCTACCTATGCCTCTGTCTTCCTCTTCCTCTGCCTCTGTTTCTGTCTTCCTCTTCCTCTGCTTCTGTCTCTGTCTTCCTCTGCCTCTGTCTCTGTCTACCTCTGTTTCTGTCTCTGTCTCTGTCTTCCTCTGCGTCTGCGTGTGAATTCCTTTCTATGTTTTCCGTCCTCTGCCTTCCGTCCTCCCGACCCTTGTCTCTGCCTTTCTATCTCTGTCTGCCTGCCCTTGCCTGTCCTCTTGTCCGTCTCGGTGAGTATGTTCCTGACAAATTTCTGTGTTTGTATGACCACTGTCTCCCGTCTGCATATGTCTTTATCGTAGTCTGCCTGAATGTCTGCCTAATGTTTCTTTGAATGTCTGTCTGTATTAGCTTTATTTGCTAAATTTGTTCAAGTCCATGTACACCAAGCCACCACGACACCATCTGTCATACTATTATGTGAGCAACAATAGTAATAAAAAAGAATAATAATCATTTATCAACTCATCCCGTCTTATATCATCACTCTATGAAGCGCGTTAGATGAAAGCAGCATGCTAACTATAATTATAGACACGGCAAGCAAGCAGGTCGCTTCACCAACACACACGTTCGATAATTTTCTAATTAGACACATCGCGCTTCCAGCAAGAAGTAAACAACACAGACACTCGCTCAACACTATACGTAAACAAAACACAAACATATGCACATGATAATATGCGAGACCTGTCTGTGAAGTATGCGAGGCATTTACGAAGAAGAAGAAGAAGCGGTGCTTAGCTCTTTAGTATACCCTAAATTTAGATCGATTTAAGGCGCCGACATACACGTATACATACGGGCTGACATGATGCAGGTCTGGTGGGCGTCTCCTCCTCCTCCTCAGCATCATCAGCATCAGCAGCATCAGCAGCCCTATAGCGCCGTACGCGCATCAACAGCAGAGGATGATGCTACTGTTGCTGCTGCTGCTGCTGATGCAAAGTCGAGGAAATTTCCGCCCATCATTCTCTCGCGGTCGATGTGCAGGTGCGTGTGTGCGTGAGCGCGCGCAATTGTACGAAGGCCTACTATTGTCCTGCATCATGCATGACAATTGAATGAAGGTCTACTATTGTCCTGCATGCATGGCAATTGTACGAAGGCCTACTATTGTCCTGCATGCATGGCAATTGTACGAAGGCCTACTATTGTCCTGCATGCATGGCAATTGTACGAAGGCCTACTATTGTCATGCATGCATGGCAATTGTACGAAGGCCTACTATTGTCCTGCACGCATGGCAATTGTACGAAGGCCTACTATTGTCCTGCATGCATGGCAATTGTACGAAGACCTACTATTGTCCTGCATGCGTGGCAATTGTACGAAGGCCTACTATTGACCTACATGCATGGCAATTGTACGAAGGTCTACTATTGTCCAGCATGCATGACAATTGTACGAAGGCCTACTATTGTCCTGCATACATGGCAATTGTATGAAGGTCTACTATTGTCATGCATGCATGGCAATTGTGCGAAGGTCTACTATTGTCCTGCATGCATGGCAATTGTACGAAGGCCTACTATTGTCCTGCATACATGGCAATTGTACGAAGGTCTACTATTGTCCTGCCATCATGGCAATTGTACGAAGGCTGCTATTGTCCTGCATGCATGGCAATTGTACGAAGGCCTGCTTTTGTCATGCGTGCATGGCAATTGTACGAAGGCCTACTATTGTCATGCATGCATGGCAATTGGCGACAGCCTACTATTGTCCTGCACGCATGGCAATTGTACGAAGGCCTACTATTGTCCTGCATGCATGCACACATGTGAACAATGAAAATTGCATCATCGTCGTTCGTGCCTTGTAACAGATGATGCTCTTAATGTAGGTGGATGTATGGAGGCTGACACGTGCGTTATAGTCGTTGTCTAGTTAAAAAAATACAGATGCTACAGTCGTGTGTGACCTATTACACGGTATAATACTGCGCCTATGTGACACTCGTCCACACGCACGCATATATTGCGAGTCGCCTATCGTCCCCCCCACTCCACACACACACACACACACACACACACACACACACACACACACACACACACACACACACACACACACACACACAAGGAAACTGTGTCGATGAGGTCTTCGTTCGCTTCCATGTCTCGGAAACTTCCGCGTTTATCTCTCCTTGGATATATCACCAATTTCCCTTCCCAAAAAATGTATGACCTTTTTTAGTCATCGCCCGAAAATTCAACAAAGGTCACCAATTTTCCTTCCAGAAAAACAAATGATGACCTTTTTAAAGTCATCCGACCGAAATCTTCAAGAAATGTCACCAATTAATTAATTAATTATTTTTTTTACAATTTTCCATTTCTGAGGGTGTTTCATGGTTTTATTTCATGGTTTTTATATCATGTGCTCGCAAATGCATTCCATTATTTTTCACATTTTCCATTTCGGGGGGTGTTCAAACACCCACAAAACCCCTCCCCCCCCCGTAGCCACGGCCTTGCGTCACTTGACTAAATTATTTGTAGGCTTACACAACGCACTACACGTAAGATCCAGCGAATAAGGCATTGAGACGAATGCAATAGAAGTTAATTTCATAAGCAACAAAGGTCTTTCCAATGAAGACAAAGTCGAACATCGAATAATGCTATAGAGAACATAAAGAACATAATAGAGAACATAGAGAACATAGAGAACATTATAACATCACTTGCTCTGAGGACGACTGTTGGCTTTTGAGCGCCAGCGATTCTAGCTCGGTAATTAGACACCGGTGTGGTGTAGAATTGTGTTAGTATAATTACCATCTTACGGAGTTGTTGTTGTAACTGTAAAATTTTTCCGTTTACATGCTATATTACATGTACGTAAGCGCCTTCGTGAGGTTATTGTAAGGCGCTATATAAATGTTCATATACATACACATGAGTTTACATGTCATGCACTGAGTTACATCACA
>OX457039.1:10759400-10849400 GCA_949752735.1 Lumbricus terrestris
AGATTTCCCGGGCAACGCCGAGTAACACATCTAGTCTATTATAAATTAACGCGTTCCAAGCTCCATATGTTGACTGCCCTCTTATAGACGTTTGCGGTCTGCCGTTACTGGCTTGTTGCTGGAAAACACTATGGGTTCCAGGTAATTGCGTGACATAACCAATCAGAATTTATATAGCGCCCATTAAAGATCTCTACTCAGAGGCGATTATTGATCACGTGCTTTCAACTGATGAGCGTCTCGTATTTTGATTAAACTTACCAACTCGCTATATATATATATATATATATATATATATATATATCACCGTATATAACTCACTATTGTTACAGTCAAAACAGACTTTTCTATACTTTGGCTATTAAGTGACTTCGTCTTTGCTCATATAGAGTCAATTAACTTTCGCGAGCACAGACCATCGTGACAGTATACATTGGATTTAAAAGTAATAGGCCTAGGCCTATTATATATTGTCTCTTTGTAGAAATTCGTTGCTCCATGACGCTGTGGCTGGCTACATCAAGATAGACACACAGAAACTGATAGGATGTCGAATGAGTTTTTTTCTCTGATGCAACGCTGTGTACTTTTAAGAATCGCATTAACCCCGAAGATGAAAAAAGAAAAACCGTCGCATGTGCTTCGGTTGTCGGTTCAGACGACGTTAAGTCTGCGACTTTTGCAGCAAAAATGCTAAAAAGTACTGACCTATTATATTGCAAACGCGTGTAAATGTGATAGCAGGAAGTTGGTTACTTTATAAATTGATTGACTATATATTCTACTTTTAATGACGTAATAGATTACTGGAATGCTACTTCGGCCTCTAACTTATGACCATGATTATTGATATATCTCGTAACTTAAGAATGTGTGTGTGTGTGTGTGTTTGTGTGTTTGTGTGTGTGTGTGTGTGACTAAAAATTCAGATGTTACTCTGATAGGCTACAGAGACCACTGAGGCTTTCATTTTAGTTGGAAGGCTTTAACCGCCTCTGTTTCCCAGTGTTCAACACAGGTTCTCATCGGCGGACCTCGGCGGTGTCTATCATCTATGGCTGCCGAGGAGGCGTTGTGCAATGTGTACGGCGCATTCTATATCAATGCCAGGACGCAGGACTTTTAAACGTGCAGTTGTAGCCTACACAAAATGTGCAATTCCAAATGAATTTGTGCAGTTGTAAAACCAATCTTGTGCAGTGAAGATCATTAGAAAAAGGTATCCCTATTAGAATCTGCTGCAGCCGATGATTTACCATGGAAAACGGATTGACAATGAAACAATATGCCAAAAGGCGAAATTTCTGGTGAATGACTATAAAAAGGTCATCAGATTTTTCGGTGGCGACTTGCACCATGTTTTGTGAAATTTCTGACAAACGACTATAAAAAGGATCGTCAGAAATTTTCAACGCCAAAGGCACAACAGAGATTCAAATTGATGGTTGTGCAGTTTTAAAAATTTCTTTAAAAAAAGTCCCGCAAGGACGCAATTTAGAACAAGAATTGAGGATTCTAAGGAAATGGGATTTCCGAGGAAGCGTTTCTGGGAAAATAAATCTTTGCTCTTGTGCAAACGATGCAAGTAGGCCTATAACACGCACGAAAAAGTGCTTACAACACGCGCGCCCGTATATATAAATAGAATTATTCATAACAGTTTTTGTCAGGGTATTTTGCAACTGTAGAGTGTAGACCAATGTTCCTTGTATCTCTAAATTAATCTGATTGCTTTTGCTTGGCTTAGCTTCTGTGCTGGTAAAATTACAATGTTTTTGAAACACACGTGGCGTGGATTATTGGAATTCGTCGGAACATTAATTGAATTTTCTACCTGGACTGCAGTTAGAATATCGCCTGTCTATATCTATAGGCCGACTCTATATACTGCTCTGCGGGAATTAATCATTTCCAGATTGAAGCTTCAGACCAGGTCTGTTTGACTTTGCCATGACGGTCCTCTGTGCATCTTTTCTATTTTTAGCTACTTGGCTGAAAGTAATTTGTGTGTTTTTCTTACATTAAATGCTAATACCAACGGCGGAGACTGGAAGTTGGGGGGGGGGACAGGGCGAACGAGCGGCCGTCGACAAAAATTTCTGATGACCTTTTTAAAGTCATTTTGGTCAAAATTTCCCGAAAAAAATACCATTTTCCCTGCCAAAATAACTGACGCTGATGACGTTTTTTAGTCATTTGTTGGTCGAAATCTCCTGAAACATGCCGTTTTCCCCTCTCAACATGGCTGCTCCCAGAATAATTAACCAAAATTTACCGCGATGTCCTAACGCTGTGAACATTTTTCACTATTTCTTAAATATTTGGGGTGACATGAGCATGGACGGTCCCAACCACAAACTTTGGGGAACCGCCCCCGCTGTCCCCCTAGGTCTCCGCCCATGGCTAATACCCCGGATGAACAAGATTTACGAAGTCTGTATGCATGGCGCCCTTGTTACGGCTTGGATGTGTTACGGCGCCGTAGAAATCGTCATTGTTATTATTATGGCAGAAAGGAATATAGCCTATGCCGCCTTAACTCCCTTTATCCCAGTAATCCCACGCTGCACGTAACAGAGGGCTGGCTTTATATATAGCGTACACGTTGAATGAAAATCACCAGCACATGAGGAAATGAAATGATGTCTATAAGTCTATTTAGGAACATGACTAGTGGCTGCGATAGGTGGGACTAGGGGGCTAAGCCCCACCTGAACAAGAACATCCGGGGGCTAAACCCCCCCCTACAAAAAGGTCATCCGGTTTTTTCGAATGTAAAACTGAAGTTTTGGCGGATGAAAAAGGAACATTTTCCATGAGATTTCGGCCAAATGATTTTAAAAAGGTCGTCAGATGTTTTGACGGATGGAAGTGGACAATTCCCGTGAGATTTCGACCGGACGAACGACTAAAAACAGAAATTTTGGTGGATGAAAATAAAAATTTCCTCCACGAGGATTCAGCCCCCCAAAACTTAAATCCTGGCCCCCGCCACTGAACATGACTCGGGTGGCCATGGTGGGTGATGCATGGGTGCACTATATAGTGGGATCTTTTTGAACAGCGGATTTTTGGCCCCTGCTGATTGTCGGGCTAGCTGCCTGATTTGCCGCATAAGCGAACGAATGGCGTTCCATCTCTTCATTCAAATATCTTTTTTATGGGCGACGAACCAGAACCTCCTGCCAAGATCTCGTATATGTCATAATAATTCAGTCCGTCATTTTAATCTCATAATAAACATTGCACGTTCACACCCAAGTAGGCCTACATGTACGAACCATCATCGTCGTCATCGTCATCATCATCATCATCGTAGCCCCCCTCACCCCCCCCAAGTGCCGCCGTCTCTTGGAAGCGCGCCGAACCAGTGGATGTCGTAGTAATAGTTGACGATAAAAGTTCATCCACGTTAGCAAATACTGTTGAGAATACAAAGCCAGTCAGAACCGGTTGACTCATGCTGCAGCACACACTTAACACCCATCCAATGGCGTCCTATCCTGAGTTGAAAGCTGAAAAGCTCTGGTCCAAACTGGTCTGCCTTGCATTGAAGTAGGGAAATCATGATTCGTGACAACCAGATAAAGTTGGGAGAGCACTGTTACACTCACCGCATCAACTGCTCTCTGTCTCTGTCTCTGTCTCTGTCTCTGTCTCTGTCTCTGTCTCTGTCTCTGTCTCTGTCTCTGTCTCTGTCTCTGTCTCTGTCTCTGTCTCTGTCTCTGTCTCTGTCTCTGTCTCTGTCTCTGTCTCTGTCTCTGTCTCTGTCTCTGTCTCTGTCTCTGTCTCTGTCTCTGTCTCTGTCTCTGTCTCTGTCTCTGTCTCTGTCTCTGTCTCTGTCTCTGTCTCTGTCTCTCTGTCTCTGTCTCTGTCTCTGTCTCTGTCTCTGTCTCTGTCTGTCTGTCTGTCTGTCTGTCTGTCTGTCTGTCTGTCTGTCTGTCTGTCTGTCTGTCTGTCTCTCTCTCTCTCTCTCTCTCTCTCTCTCTCTCTCTCTCTCTCTCTCTCTCTCTCTCTCTCTCTCTCTCTCTCTCTCTCTCTCTCTCTCTCTCTCTGAGAGACGGTGGATGTGACGTCCGCGGTCTCTGGTCTGTGGCGAAAGACAGAAAATCCTCAGAAGCTTCATTTGCCGCTCAACAGTCCATCAAATCCAAGTTCCATCTCCTCAAGAATTGACCTATGAGGCTATGACCGCAATCCGATCTTCCACACTCTTATTGAGAGACTTGAGATGGATGCTAAGGGTGTTGCCGCACCCGATTCCGCGTTTTTGATGGACCCGCAGCTATAAATAGTCTATGTGCGTGTTGGACCGGGTGAATTGTCAAAAGGGGGGGTCATTGGTGGGTGACCGCGCAGCACCCGGGCCCTCGCCATAGCCCTAATGCTGCCCAGATCTTCTGCCTTCCAAGCTTTATCGTCCTCAACGAAACTGTCTCAGCAGATATGCTTTGCACACTATCTATTTCTCTCTTATCCGTCTTACAACTAAACCCGAATATCAACGGGCATTGATCATTGGACAACACCGCTGGTACGACGTAGCGCTAGTGAATAAGCTGATGCCCTGCTATAAACTTAAAAAATTTGGAGTTACCATTAGATTGACGATATTAGCCAATATTTTTTGCCCAATCAAGGATTGAAGCGACTCCTAAGACCTTGCTTCCGCGATGCTCCAACGCATAGACCAGCTGTGCATGTCGCATGGACGTGTCTACGTGTACGTGGTATTAGGTCTAATAGATTTTACTCCGCCACTGGTTGCATTCTTCCAGCGCCAGTCCCAAGCTTCGATAAAGGAGGAGGGCGACACTAATCATCTCTGATATGGCAGTGTCGTTAAACGTGCAACAAGCATAACCCAATAATACATTCTTTTCCTTCTGGCTAGGATTAATCCCTCGCTGTGGAGGGGTCAGCCAGTCTAACGACATTGTGTGATAGCAAAGATCAGTAGCGTCACCCTCCTCCCTCATCCAGGCTTGGGACTGGCACTGTTAGAGTTCGAACAGTGGCGGAGTTACATCACATGTAACTGCGCTCTGTATAGTTACATGTCCCTACGTAACTTTGTGAATAATAATAATAATAATAATAGCATAATAATAATAATAATAATAATAATAATAATAATAATAATAATAATAATAATAATAATAATAATAAGAAGAAGAAGAAGAAGAAGAAGAAGAAGAAGAAGAAGAAGAAGAAGAAAAGACGAAGAAGAAGAATAAGAATAAGAATAAGAATGATTATGCAGATGTACCACGTGGTCTATACGTAGGCTGTAGCCTACGTTTGCTCACGTCCATGGAATGTTCAATGTCAATGTCAATGTCATGGTAGATCCTTTGTTTAAAGGTTGATCTCAATGTCAGATTTTGACAAACTTGTCTAAACAAACGTTAGTCTTTTAAGAAAATCTTGACTAAATCAACAACTAATTAATTTTTATTGACATCTAACGCTCATCTCGGTGCAAAACAACAGACATTGCATGTATCAGAGATTTGAACCTGATCTGAAAACAAGAGTCACACAAGGGTTTTAATTAATTTAATTATTTTAATTAAGTGTCCTTTTGCAGATCAGACACCTGTGCAGAGCACGAAAATGCAAATGACATTGAAAACAAGAAGGAAATCTGAGTTTCTAAACTAGTAAAAACAAACTCTTAGACATATGTCTTTGCACTTAAAGCCTTTTGACACTGACTGCCTTCAGGACTTTGATTTCAGGTTATACCGGTAATTATTCAATCAATCAATCAATCAAATGTTTTATTTGCAACCGAAGTATAACAGGTTTACACATCTTGAACAATGGTTACAAAAAGGGGGCCCTAAAGGGATAAAATAATCCCGCTGTCTAGGGACACCAACTAATATAATGAATTGACGATGTGAGGTGGCCATGACAAAATCGTGCAAAAAAATCAACACTGTGATTAACAAAAACTGACAAAACAGAATCAGGCAACTTATGCTAAGAGACGGAGAAAGAAGCAAACACACACAAAAACACACACAAAAAATGTAAACTGAAAAACTCAACGCTGTTGAGATATAAACACTTATGAAAAAGAAAAAAGAACAAAAGCTTAACTACAGAACAGAGACCTATACTGCAATGCAAAGAATGAGCGAACAGCGCTCTACCTTTATTAGGTACCTTCTATTAAAAAGGCGCTAAATTTCTTCTTAAAAACCCAAACACTAGGGCACAATCGTATTTCTTTTGGAATTTTTTCCCAAGTGGTGATACCAGTAGATTTAATGGAAAAAAGGCGAGTGTTAGTGCGAGCATAAGTACGGCGATACGAGAAAGAGTATCTTGTAAAATGAGAATGAACCTGGGATGAGAGCTGAAAATAATTTTTGTATAAGGATGGCAGGAGGCTTCGGTCAAACCGGTACATAAATTCTCCTATTTGGAAAGTTCCTATCTGGTCGAGTTTTAAAATTTTAAGATTGAAGAATATGCGGGCAGTGTGAGAGCCATATGGAGCTCCCACAATAAGACGAACAGCTCTTTTTTGTAAAATATTAACTCTATGCAATCTTGTGACATAAGTAGAAGCCCACACCATGTTACAATAAGAGAGATATGGATGTACTAAAGAATAGTATAGTTTAATCCTAATACTAGATGGTAAAATGTAAGCAGTTCGAGCCATTACTCCAATATTTTTTGCTATTTTTGAAGCGACATGAGCAATATGATTATTCCATGTTAAATGGCTATCAACGTAGACTCCTAGAAATTTCGTAGATTTTACAGAAGTGAGAGTTATGCCGTTAATTTGTAATTTGAATTCTCCAACTGGGATTTTTTTCCTATGTGATTTAAACAGGATGTAATTAGTTTTTTCAAAATTTAATGACAATCTGTTAGCTTTAAACCAATCGGAAACGAGTTCAAGTTCCACGTTTATGATTTGAAATAGCGTGTGTATGCAAGAGTGCGAATAAAAAACGTTCGTATCATCTGCAAAAAGGATGAAGAACAAGCGGTTGGAGACGTTCGGGAGATCATTGATATAGAGGAGAAACAACAGGGGTCCTAGATTGGATCCCTGTGGGACACCATAAGGGATCCTTTTTAAAGTGGAGCGTTTGCCGTTATTTTCAACGCATTGCTGACGTCCATCCAAATAACTGGCAAACCAACTGAGTTGTAAACCACGTATACCATAAGTTTCTAATTTTTGTAGTAAGATTTTATGATTTACAGTGTCAAATGCTTTCGCCAAGTCGAAAAAAATACCCAAGGAGAATTCATTATTATCTATTGCATTAGAGATTCTATCTTGCATAGATAACAGGGACATATATGGGGAGACGTAGCCAGTTATTATCCAATTATTATGATCATTTATCACATTTACGTTAAAAACTCTTAGACGTGTCTTTGTACTTAAAGCCTTTTGACACTGACTGCCTTCAGGACTTTGATTTCAGGCTACAATTATGATCATTTATCATATTTACGTTCAAAATTATCCGCTACATCCATAACATTATAACGAATTTGGCCGAATTCATCTCTTCAATCACGAATTCAAGCTTCTGTAATGTTTGAAAAAGAATTAGCATATTTTCATCAATCCAACATCTATTTGTTAAAATCCTGTATTCTTTAATCCGACTTCTGTTTAAGCAAGGATTTATTTCATCAGTCCAATTTCAATTTAAGCAAAAACTCCTTATATATCTTGCCTGCTTTAATGCACTTAACCAATGGCCAGGATTTTAGGATTTTGCTCATGCATGGTCTGTCACGGTTGAATTGTGTATGTCTCCCGGAGTTACCTCCTCTAAAGTTTAGTCTGGCTACGTCTCTGTTTGAGGACATTAAGCTTTCATGTCTAGACGCCAATTTGACATGGGACTACATTCGCAAGTGAAAATTGTTGAAAGTTTCAAGTAGCCTATAGTTGCCTTGTTCCGAACATTGTCAGCATTATGGTAATGACATACCGGTAGTGAAATTTCTAAAACCCTCAAAAAGTAAGAAATGTGTTAATTGCAGGAGTTCTAAGCTCATTGAATTTCAGTCTCAAAATAGGCCACTGTTACAAATTAGGCCACGATAGGCACACAAATGATCAATCATTATAGCTCCACTCTATTCTGGATCAACCGACATGCTAAGAGCCGGTGAACATCGAAGTTTGAAAGAAAGAAGGCGATAAAATCAAAGTTACCGAGTCGAGGCATTTATTTTCCCTGTGCTTTCGTGCTGAGGGCACTTCGGAATAGTCTATAGGCCTACTGCAAGAGGCGCTGTAAACTTTAGATAGCCTACAGCGCGAAAGTCCGACGATAGGAGTCTAGAGACCTACTTGACGCTTGGAAGCTTAGGCTAATTGGCACTGGAAAGGAAGCGATAGGCTACATTTGGAGAAGTTCAATGAATTAACATAAAACAAGGCAACTAGTGGAACACAAGTAAAGGCCTACATTATTTCTGACTATACGCGTATTTTAGAATTCTAAAGTAGCATTATAAAGTATGTAGGTAATTATATTCTATATTAATCCAATAGCATAGCCACACTTTAGTTTAAGTTAAATTAGGCGTCAAAAAGCATTCTTATTAAAAACGTTTTTCCAATGTGTAACATAAACGTTTTCTCTCCACTCACACCTCTTGCATTTCAATGCTATGTTATGCTAATGATTGCCAGCTGACAACAGTGACAACACAACACAACACAACACAACACAACACAACACAACACAACACAACACAGAAGGAAGTTATGATATCAATAACAACTGTTGACACACGCGCCCCCCCTAACGACAAGCTGTCATACATTTCCTCTTTCAATGCCTTATGCGAGTCATATTATTTCAATTTAGTCGCTAGATGGCGTAATACGGTAAAATGTAAAATTATTTTTAAATGTCGTAAATTGTTACCAAATTGGCGAATTTTAAGTCTATTGCATAAACAGAAATATACATAAAACAAGAGTGATCATATAGGTTCATGGAAAATAAATTCCATCAGCTTAATCGACTTTGTTCACTGACTTAGAAAAATGACGCTTTGAACACCGCTTAAATTATGGCAATCTTATAATAAGAACTCGGGACTTCGATCGATTGTTAACTCTGGTTTCTCTTCAATCCACGAATAAATCTTTCGCCTTTTACTAAAGATTTCCGTGGAGAGGAACATTACAATGAGTCTATAGACTAATTTATCTCAGCCCTGCCTAACGGCGGGGTGAAAAAAACGAAAGTCAAAATTTTTGAGTTTTTGTTTTAAGTATCGGTTGCCTTAATAAGAAAGGGAACAGAAACTATGTGGCTGTGTATAATTTATGGGATGTTTTGCTAATCTAAACGCGGCTTATCGAACAGCAACATCCCTGTTAGCGTAGTGCTAGGCCTTCGTATACGATACACAAATGTCTTAATATATACGGTGTTCTCATATGACTTGGGGAAGCTCAGATGTCCTCTCATGTGACCATATAATCGTATGTAAGGCAGTGGCATGGAATTAGGCCTAGAGTAGGGGCTTCTCTCCCTATTCAGGGCGGGCGCAACTTGAACCCAGTGAAAAACAGGGTGGAATCATAATGAGCCAAGCTCACGTCCGGAGAGGGAAGGTTGGTTCGGTGGATGAAGGCCAGTCTGGAAAGGGGAGAGGAGATGGATTGAGCCCGGTTTTTTAAGGGGATCACCCTGGCCTAAGTTGATCTCAAATCTCCCTTAGAAATCAAAAATAATTCATCCTGGCTACTGAGTGATAGGCCCTAAGTAGGCATAGACCCTGCTTTCTGAAAAATTCGACGATGTGCTTAGCGATTACAAGGGCTTGGCGCTCTATGAATCGAAACCTGGACGAATTTAATCATCATAAACTCAACATCATCTGCCGGATGTGACCTACTGATAAGAATTGAACTTGATAGCGACGAAGCACGATGCCATCAACCGTTTGATAGACATAATTTTATATACAGTGCGTTTAATACGATTTTTCGGGAAAAAATTCCAATTCCGTTACTTTAAAATCTGCTGACCTCTTTTGATGATCTCATTTTAGTATATCGATGCCACGCTGTCGAATTGTTCTATGGAAAAGCCGAATTTTAAATTTTACATCTACAGTTTTCTGGGGGCGGGGAATGTTACCGTATTATCCGTATACATCCATGGAGCGCTTTTCAGGGGGGAGGGAATGGAATAGAATATATATATATATATATATATATATATATATATATATATATATATATATATACATACAGTATATGCACTTGAACAACACCTCAAAGATTTTTCTGGGGCAATGTCCTTCCTGGGGTGGGTGGGAATTTTCCCCAAACGCGTCTATAATTAAACACTGGTCAAGAATCAAGACTTTTGAGTCTTTCGGCATTTATTCCACAAGACATTCTGGACACATTTCGGAATAAACAATAAAACTTATAAGAGCAACTCATGGAATAGTTTCCCAGTTTCTCAAATGGCCTACATGTTATAGTCTATTGGCAAATAGGGTCTAGTTAGTAGGCCTAATTATGCTTTTGTGCTATTCATTCATCCATTCATTCATTCATTCATTTCTAGATTTTATATGACGCCTCTTCAAGAAATCTACTCAGAGGCGCTCTCTGCGTTGGCCTGTTTGGTGTTTAAGTACCACAAAGAAAAAATTACACAAGTTAGCAAAAAATGCACAGTATGCGGCAGGGGCGGATCCAGGGGGGCCAATCCGGCCATGACCCCCATTTAGAAATTTCTTTATTTTTGACCAGCTATTTTGCTCGGAAAGTAGAGGTGGCCCCCCATGAGTAGTTCCGTAGGCCTTTGGCCCCCCCCTTCGAAAATTTCTGTATCCGCCCTTGGTATGCTGGAAGAATTTAGACTAATCTACACCGGCACACGACCATATTAAGTCTGCGCGAGAACTGCGGACACAGCTTACAACAGGAACAAGCTGGACTGTCTCCAGTTTTAAAAAGTCGAGACAGTTAATTCAATTGGGTCCTACGGACTCCTACCTCAAGACCGAGGCCGTCACAATAGGCCCCGAGACTGAGAACGAGACATAAAAGACCTGTCTCGAGACCAAGACACTGTTTCGAGACCATGCAACTCTGCAAACAGCGTAGTCGTCTATGAATTTATTTAGCGCAGCTGCATTTAAACAAAGGACCAGTGATAAACAGGACAAAAGTTTTTCAGGTTTGGACTATTTAACATCGAGAAGCTTATAACTTAAGTGCTGTAGTATGCCAAAACAAATTTCTGTCCAGGGCAACGGCCTCTGTTGTCATAAACCCTGGTCAAATCTGGATCCATCCATCCAACTACTAACTAGCTAAAGCGCACACCTTTTATTTGGCTGGTCTTGATCGCATAAAAGTGTATCGCAATTTATTATATATAATTTATAGCACGACACATTTGTTGGGTAAAAAATTGTCTGTGGGCCTGGAGAATAAAACTCAGAAGAAGTTAATTTCCGGTGCGAAAATGGATATGGGCGCCAACTATGGTAAGAGATGTAACCAGATATCATACATGTACAGTTAATTTATTAAGCGAGTTTTCATTCCTCTATTGTAGACCTATTCAGACACCATGACCTTGAGCTAATATTAAACTTTAGGCCTGGTTATATTTCATAGGGCCTAATATGGTAGAGTCAGATTTTACTTAGAGCCTATAAGAGAAAATCAATGTAGATACGATTAAAAGGGTAATTTTTAGGCTTGCCTCTACACCGTTGCACCAGTCCATTACAAAGGTTTGCTGCTATAATTTTTATATATATGCCTACAATCGTATATCCTTGCATAGGCCTAGCCTAGGCCTAGATGGCTGCTACCAACCCCACGCCTTTGCGTTAGGCCCAAGCCTCTTAAGGCCTAATTGTCGGAAATGATAATTATTGAGGCATGAAATGGTTATTCACTTAATTCTAATTCCGTTGTGTTGTTACTTCACACTTTTTCTTTTCGATATAATAATGACATCGTGTGAACCATGAGAATTAAAGTTGAATTTGTGAGAATCGTATGAAGTAAATACCACTAACAGATACCGACTATCGTGGTGCGTGAGTGGTATAGCGGTAGCATAGTTGCCTTCCAAGCAATTGACCCGGGTTCGACTCCCGGCTCACGCATTTTGCATTCACAAAATCTTATCATTGTTTTTGCTACAGAAAGGAAATACAGTGTAAGCTTATCTAGTTTCGATCGCTGATTTGAAACGACTTGCATTATTAAGACAAAGGTTATAAACACACAAGTTACTAAGTAGCAGCCTAGAACTAAGTCTAAGTCTATTTAGTTAACAATGGTTTGCAAAATCATAACTTGGGTTGCTTAACTTAGGAACTACATGTAAGTCGCCATTTTGAGTTGGTGACTGATTCGCGGTTGGCTGCATTACCTGGTCGACCGCACCGTATGATAATAATCCATAATTGATTTGCTTGCGCCTCTAGCGAATGCAACGAAAACTACCGAGAACACCTGGCGAATATTCCCAGTCATTGGGATTTTATAATCGTTTGACAAGACTCAGGCAACGCTCGTGAATAAGCTGGTTCCCCAGCTTAGCTCTCAAGTGTAGTCTTTCTTCAGACTTTTTAATCTTCCTCTCACTTCAAATTATGATTTTTCTGTGGGGGTTGATTGCACTGGGAGAGCTTAGCCTATGAAAGAGAGAACAGCGTTAGGCCTATAAATGTTCAAGTACAATACAATACAATGCAATACAATACCATACGATAGGATACAATACGATAGAATACGATACAATACGATGCGATGCAATGCAATGCAATACAATAAAATACGATGCGATACGATACGATACAATACAATACAATGCAATGCAATACAATGCAATGAAGCGCAACGCAACGAAATACAATACAATGCAATGCAATACAATACAATACAATGCAATGCAATGCAATACAATACGAAGCGATACAATACCAGGGCTTTTTTAAAAAAAACTTTAGAACTGTACAACATCTTTTCCTTCCCATTCTCCATTGTAAATAACTCACAATCGGATGACAATGATCTTCTACTACATGTATTTCTAGCCTATCATATTCTAGCTGCGCATATTATGTGTTTCTACAACTGCACAAATACAGTTAGAACTGTACATTTGGTCAAGATCTGCACACTAAAAGCCCTGAACAATACCATACACTACGCTACAATCAGTGCTTAAAGTGTGAAAAAATAAGTGACTGGACGCCCTTGCCTTTCTAAAAGAAGTGCCTGGACTCCCCTTAATTTTCCACTCAGTGCTGGCCAATAAGTGGCAGGACGGTGTTCAGATTTTAAAATAAGTGCATGGACGCCGTCCATGACCGTCCATGCACACTTTAAGCACTGGTTACAATACAATACAGCGATAAGTACTGCAGCTGAGAGCGATGCCACTGCAGGAGATTGGCGAAGATCCGGGCATTTACAACTCGAGTGAACCGTTCATCGAAGGAACGATGTGGCACCTCGGACGGACAATGACCAACTCACCCGGAAATGGTCAGTTGGTAGTGGACAATCCAAGACTGACCAACACACGGAGAAAAAAACTGACGACACGGTGCAATACCGGTAACTGAAAGTCGACGATCTTTTCCAACTATGGATGGTCAACTCCATTTAGGCTAAGCGATTAGTTGGATGAAACATCATGTTTTTATCAGGGCTTAAAGTGTGGAGAAAGAAGTCAACCGCCTAGGCGCCATAGTGCAATCACATCCTAAAAGTTGGGGGACCATAATGAATCACGTCCTAAAAGTTGGGGGGGACCATAATGAATCACATCCTAAAAGTTGGGGGACCATAATAATAAAGTTAGGGGACCACTCAAAAGTTGGGGGACGCGTCCCGTGGGTCCCATAGGGTGGTTGCGCCTATGCCAGGCGCCCCTTTTCTTTCCAAGCTGTACTGGCCAATAAGTGGCTGGACGGCGTTCAGATTTTAAAATAAGTGCCTGGACGGCCCTTATCTTTCCAAATATAAGTACCTGGACGCCCTTATACCTTTCCAAGAAGAAGTGCCTGGGCGCCCCTTACCTTTCCAAGCTGTATACAGGCCAATAAGTGGTTGGACGGCGTTCAGATTTTAAAATAAGTGCATGGACGCCGTCCATGACCGTCCAGCTACGCATTCCAGGCGAACTGACCATATAGCTGAAGCACTTAGTTTCTGTGGAAGCAGCTCCCATTTCTCAATTGTTCACTATCAGTTGACTATAGATTTGCTGATATTGGCAAGTTTAAATGAGCAAAACATTTGAAGAGAAATTATCTAATAAAAAAGTTAGTTTAATGTAATGCGAAGCTTCGCTATGAATCTGTGGTGTAGTGTGATGTAAATGTAGAGTACATGATTGGTTTGACTGACTAAAAGTGAGTCAGTAAATCATTAAATAACTTAATAAGTCAGTAAATCATTTAATAAGTCAGTCAGTCAATATATATATATCAAGTTAATATATATATATAGGCCTAATCGTTCGGCCGGTCGGTCGGTCGGTCAGTCAATCGGTCAGTCGGTCAGTCAGTCGGTAAGTTAATGAATCAATTTAATGAATCAATCAATCAGTCAGTCAGATAGTCTATTAGTCTGTTAGCCCATCAATCAATTAGTGATTATTAGTCAGTCAGTCTAAAAGACCGTAAGGACACAAGCCGCCGTCCGAATCATACTCTGATAGATCTTGGAAGGACAATTAAACAGCAACATGAACCCTCCCTCCCTCCCTCCCTCCCTCCCTCCCTCCCTCCCTCCCTCCCTCCCTCCCTCCCTCCCTCCCTCCCTCCCTCCCTCCCTCCCTCCCTCCCTCCCTTAGTCACTCATCTTTCCATTTCCTCAAACTGCGCAACCCCTTTCCCTTCTGCCGCCGTGACCTCCTCCCTCCTCCTCCTCCTCCTCCTCATCCTACACTCCATGTGGAGTGCTTCCATATCGCTCTTCTCCGATCAGCAAACGCAATCATTCTAATCATTTTCACTAATTGGGTTTATTGACTTCACTTTGGCTCATCCGTATGATCCGTGGCTTGTAAACACGGAGCAACGCCCTAAGAGGAAGACGTCCCATTCCAACTCATTCCAGCCGGAACTGGAGAGGGACGACGGAAGCTAATGAATCCGTTGCTATCAGATGGAAAACGGATCGGACATCGGCGCTGGAAGGGAGGACTACTATCTTTCCCATCTGCCTGGAGAGAATTATGGCTGGATGGGTGATTCGTTGGATGGTGCTCTCCGTATCAATATCGATGAGATGCATTGATTATGGTTTAATATGTACGATGAAGATTTATTGGTAGATAGTTCACTGCGGCTGCTGTCTATGACAGGGTACTAATGACTGCCCTCCTCCCAAACTCAATTCATTCCCTGCTATATGTATACCCAGCTGGCGGTTGTGATGTGGAACGATTCAAATGCTATCTAATAGTATCTATACTGGTGCCGACTGCAGCTGCTGTTATTGCTGATTCTGCTTTTGCTGCTATTGCATGGTACCAGTAGCGGCGCCACAGAGGCTATAGGGGCTCTAAGCAACCTAAAAAGGTCATCCGGTTTTTTTTACATGGAAGAACGAAATATTTCCATGATTAGCCCCCCCCCTAAAACTCAAACATATGCATGAGATAATTTCAACATTTCGACCAAAATTTAATGAGTAAAAAATGAACAAGGTCGTCAGAAATTTTGGCGAATGAAGATGGAAAATTTCCATTAGATTTCGACCAAATGACTAAAATTTGAAAGAGGTCGTCAGAAATTTTGACGAATGGAAAATTTCTTCCGCGAGGATTCGGCCCCCCAAAACTGAAATCCTGGCGCCGCCATGCACTGTACAACTGCTGCTATTATCGTTGGCAGTTTTTTCGCACACTGTTGTAACTGTTAGTGTTGTTGTTGCTGCATGATGTTGTAACTTCCACTGTGGCTATTATTATAATAGCGTTTTGCTTTAGGCATCCATGATATCGGCGTGAATGTCTCATGTACAATGTAGAGTTAGCAGTAAAAATAAGTGGTGCGTAGACCTATAAACCTATCGATCGTCTAGCAGTTCTGACCCTATGTCTACCATTAGGACACGTGTTTTAGGCAGATGAAGGTTCTTCAGCTGACAGTGAATTGGGATTAAGTATAGTGTTTAGTGAATTGAAGCTTCTTTCAGTATAGGCCCTTATATAGAACGGGCCTATGTCTTCGTGTATAGGTATATAGTAATTCAATGGCTGTATACGATGATTTTGGGCGTGTAATCAAGACCTTACTATAGTTTGCCAAGAAAGACTACAGAGTTGAATCCCCTCAATCCTTCCGGCAATTCTCACCCTGCAATGCGCCAATAGCTGAAGCGAAGTTGAGAGTTAAGTGCATTTGCACTCGTCACAAATTTCTTTCATTCGCCGCCAGTATATATTATATATAATTATATCTAGTCTATAGACTATATATAAATTAATTATATTCGCGCTTGTATTATGCTCGTAATTATTAGTCAGATTTATCCATAGTTTGAATTCAGTTAAGGCTTAGGCCTATCTGTTTACGATAACGCGATCTGCGGCGAAAGTATTTTAATTGGATTGAACAAATGCATGCATAAGTTTACTCATTATGCAACAGGTTATACTTAATTAATCTAGTACCTGCTTTGTGGATAATGGAAATCCAGGTCTGAGGGCGGGGAGAGGGCACCAGAGTTTTTTTTAGTATTTTAGTACAAATCGCGGTACTAAACTCACAATTTGAAGTCCGATGACTTTTTTTAGTAGGCCTATAGTGTGTAATCATCTAATTTTATCCTCTATTTCTTACTTCTGCAAAGTGGACAACTCTTTTTACATGTAAAAGGCACCTGTACAAATTTTTTTTTTGGGGGGGGGAATGGCGTTCCTGAGGGGAACTTTCTCCCCCACCAGACACTGTTCGTCCCGATGTATAAGCCGCCCATAAATCCATAATGTTGTCTGCAACTGATGACATAATTATATATAGTTTATTAAATTACACGCAGTGCGGTTATGCCTGTTGTTACACGCATCTGTAAGTCCTACATATAATTGTATTTGCAAAATATATTGTATTTGTATTGGCAGTATTGCAGTGCTGTCCAACGTGCGGCCCGCGGGATGATTTCAAGTGGCCCGTGGAGCTCACTAAATTTTGTGAACTTTGTGCCAAATGGAGTTAGGGACAAAGTCAGTGGTCGACTGTTACGTTTATTCTTAATGATAAATAATATTCTAACAGTTGTCGGAGTTTGGACAACTGCGTATACATGTACCTGGAAGGCAAACCTACAACTAATGTCCTCTTTCCACACCACTGGGGGTAGGTTCCCGTAACCTCTCCATGAGGCTGAAACAGGACTTCTGGTTTTATTCCTCTACTTCGCGAACCATCGCAAACCGATCACTTAAATCACTTCTAGTCATTCCTTGCAGAGTTCAACCATGTCTGTAGGCCTAAGTGGGTGCGACCGTGCCTTCGAGAGATAGTCCAGTTCTAGTCCTGAGGGCTGGAAGGAAACAATCGATAGGCCTAAGGGACCCCAGGGCGGACAAAAGCCGATGTCTTAGAATCTTTCTCAACCGACGATTAGGACTGATCTTTTGGCCGAAGACTCTCACTTCGACGTCTTCGACGAGCAGCAGGCTGGAAATCCGGTTCAGCCATAAAGTGGAGCTGAGCAAGAAACTGTGGCTGGGTTATCTATGCTTATTTCTGCTGAACCGTTTTAGGCATGGATACTAATTAAACCTATATATATGCTATAGTGTATTATTATTATCATGCATTTTGCATTAGAATTATTTTATAATTGAGGTCAATACCTTTAACAATTGAAGGGCTTGGAGCAATAACAAGGTTTGTCGACATACCTATGTCTTGCGAAACAGTATGCCACCGGGAGCGGAAGATGGTAATCTATCAACTCTGTAAATTTGGTACAGATCTGAATAGTTTGGAGCGCTGTTTTTCAAAAAACGTTATGTCAACATAACATGTTATTGCGCATTCGTCAGAGTTCGACCATAACTCTACTGCAATATCCCGGTATGACGACATACATTGCCGTGTTTTCTTACAAACTTTGTATTGAAGCCGGTGCAACAATGAAGTTATTTGACATAATCTGTTATTGCTCCCACTTTCGTTTGAATTGGATGCAATTTCTACAGTTGTGTCATTAAAACTTCTTATTGCACTGTTTTTACATATCAAATATATCGACAGTACTACAGTTATGATGACTTACCATGTTATTGCACGATTCTCGAACTGTGTAATAGAGACAGTTCAGTGCAATAATAAGGCATGTTCACTTATTCCAGATGACATGTATGGTATTGCAGCTGCTAAAAAACGCTTTGTCGACATAACCTGTTATTGCACCAGAAATGATACTGATGACTGAGTGTTCGTGTTGCAATAACCCGATATGATGCAAAATGTATAAAAAGTAATAATATTATTTCATCCTTCGCTTTGAAACATTCACAAATTTCGAAAAAGACAATTTTAAGGTACATATGTTGCTTAAAACAGTTTGTCGATATGTGATCAAATGGCTTAGATAGGCTACGGCTGTTTGAAGTGGTAAATCTTTGAAGTCGATTTCCCAACATTCATGATTTTCGACATACCTTGTTATTGCTCCAAGCCCTTCAATTATCGCTAAATTTTAACTATTGCTTTTGAATTTACTGTTGCGGCCCTCGGTTTTAAGATTATGTCGTCTGCGGCCCGCGGTGCCAAAAAGGTTGGACAGCACTGTTGTATTGCATCATATCTGTTATACGCTTTGTAATCGAGCATTCATAAAGCACCACAAGTATCATGGTATTGATTTGAATTAATTAATTGCATTAATAAGGATACTATGATACTTTTTCACTCGCTCCCTCATTCATTCGCCCAAACCCAACCGCATAATAATTGTGTTTGTCAAAAACCCGTGAACTCAAAAGGTTTCAAAATGCAGTAGAGCGACAGTTGTCACATTACGCGGAGCGACACGTCAACCCTAAGTTGAGCGCAGAGCTGCAGCGTTTGTCTTTGAGGTGGCACCGTGGCATTGTCTTCCGGTGCCATTCAACTCGCAGAGCAGCATCGCTCGCTGATTCAGACGACAACGACAGCCGCTGCAGCTTCCCTTTCTGCACTGCAGCTTCATCAGCACAGTGCCACTCATCCATCTGACCATGTCCCCAGCTCCACCCCCAACGCTTCCGGCCAATGACTGGAACAGTGGATCGCAGATGAGGAGGGGCGGGTCACTACGCCAGTCGACTCCTCCCTATCCTCCCCCTTCTCCATCAGCGTCATCAGTCCTTCCGCATCCTCCCCGCATCCGCCAACCGCGACGTCTCTACTCCGTCTTCCTCCTCGAAACGCCACGCTTCCTAGAAATTCGTATCGGCATGATTTGTCAACATCTTCGCCACAAAAACATTTTCGCATAACTGGTCATCGGACCAAGAGACGACGCGACGAGAATTTAGTTAAAACGATGACAGGAAAGACGGTTGGCTCATCGAAATTTCGATTCTGCTACAAAGGCGAGAAACCCGTGATAATATTATGCACATCGAAGGATTAAATAAAAGACTATGTTGTCGTCGCTTTCAAAGCTGTAGGAAATTTGCGTTTTTTCGAGGATCTCAGGCAATTCTTTCGTCTTTCTTGGATTTGTGTCTAACGAGTAGCGATTAACTAAGAGCATTAAGCTCAGAGGTGACATATGAGTAGGCCTATAGATCCTCAGAGGCGACATATGAGTATACGTCTACGTGATGAAAACTTGTTGGATTCTTTTCTCCCACCATGTGCATGGATGACTGCAGTTATAGCCATCGGAATTACTTGTGCGCTTCAACCAACCGATACAAATATAAACTATAATTATCGCAACTTAAAGACGGAAAGAAGTGAGCATGCTATAAACCTGTAACATTATATGGAATCTCAGCAGAATAAACAACGACGCATATCTACAGAGAGAGAGAGAGAGAGAGAGAGAGAGAGAGAGAGAGAGAGAGAGAGAGAGAGAGAGAGAGAGAGAGAGAGAGAGAGAGAGAGAGAGAGCGAGAGAGAGAGAGAGAGAGAGAGAGAGAGAGAGAGAGAGAGAGAGAGTTCTGAATGGCGCTACAAAAGCAATAATACGCAGACACTCAAACGCATACACATGCGCAAAATAATACATAGAAACATACGCACATACTTAATACATAGACACATACATGCATGCATACAGACATGCATACGTACTGACATACATGCATACCTATAGACTGAACATAGCTCAGAGAGGATGAATCTTGTTGATGGAGAGGAGGGTCATGACGTGGTCGCATCCAATTCTGTCTGTGAAATGGATGTCGCAGTTCAAACAGCAGCTGCAGATGGATTTACTTGTGAACTGGCTTCCACGCCACAACTGCCGCCGGCTGCAGCGCTGTCAACAAGAGCCAGCGCCTTTTCCATCGCTGCTCTGATCGCAGGAAGCGAGTCTCAGACGTCGAAGGATGGAGAGGGCAGCAGCGGCAGCGGAGGATGTCCAAGGACATGTCTGGACGATGAGGAATCAAAGAGTCATTCTCCATCTCCAGAGAAGACAATGGAGTCGAAAGACATTGAAGGAGACAACGGTAAGCACTCATTGTTTACGCGTAGAATCCCTGAAAGATAGACTATAGTCTATATAATCTCATAATCTAATCCATCCATGTAAGCCACTGAGTGACCATTGTGGTAATTCTGATCGCCATTCAATGTCTAAAACGCACAAATGTTCAGTTATAACATTACGTGCACATGTGAATAGGTCCTGCATGCGTGCATGCCTAGAATTATCTCTCCTGTTATACTGTTTAACGACACTGCCATATCAAGGACGAGTAGTGCTGCCCTCCTCCTAACCTCCTTTATCCAGGCCTGGGACTGGCACTGGCAGAGTACAACCCTGCAGTGGCGAAGGCTCATATCTAGAATTGCACGACGCTGAATAATTATCAGCAGAACCAAACAAACTTAACCATAATTATTATTCAAAATGTTCACATCTCACAAGCAGATGTAGACGGCGGCAGGTATCCTATAGCTTTAAAATAATGGTGCATGCCTTTCTCTCTTATACTGTATTCAAATGAACGGATGATTGGCTCATATCTCGTTTGAGGCGGTTGCGAATAAATCTGTAATTATCGTCTTTTAGATTTGCTGCAAGAGAAAGGGAAGCCGTTGTCAATGGATACGAAAGGATGTGGAGGTGAGGAACATGGGGAAGATGCTGAGATGGATGCTGAAGCCATTCAGCCTCAGCAACAGCAGCAGTCGCCCATTTGTGATGCTACAGCATCGCCCTCTCCTCCTCTCCAGCCAGCATCCGTTTCTCCAACGCACGACCACTCCCATTCCCACCCTGGAGTGGGGAGCGACGAGGAAAGGATGCTGCATGTGATGCCGGAGATGCGTGGTTGCTCCTCCAATGAGGTTCTGCAGGGAGTCTGCTGTCACTTGGAGACAAAGGAACTCTGGCAGAAGTTCCACGAACTTGGCACCGAAATGATCATCACCAAGTCAGGCAGGTATGTCGCATGTGTGCATATATATCTAATTTTATTTTATTTATATGTATGTGTGATTGCATAATATGTAACCGTATCTATACAGAGGTGGCTTGAGCGCGTGTTCTCCCAGTTACAAGGTAACTGTGGACCAGAAGCCATCTTATCTATATCCAGTGGCGGCGCCAGGAGTCTAGGGGCTAAGCCCCAAAAGACCATGCGGGGGATAAGCCCCCCTAAAACTGGTCATCCGGTTTTTTGCATGTAAAACTGAAATATTTCCACCAAATGACTATAAAAAAATAGGTCGTCAGAAGTTTTGACGGCTGAAAATGGAAAATGTGAAATTTCCTCCACAAGGATTCAGCCCCCAAAACTGAAATCCTGGCGCCGCCACTGTCTATATCTTTACCTACTTATCTACCTATCCGCCGACCTACCAACTAAATCGAATCACCTGTCATCCATGGCGTAGCAACCTTCCTTACAAGCAGGATTGTACTGATAAAATTATAGGTGAGTGCATGCTATACGAGTGCCCGAGATTATAGTCTACAGGCGTATTTTTGTCTTTGGATTTGTCTAATGAGTTTCTTTAGTCATCAGATTTTCTGATGACGTTTTTTGGTCGTAGTAAGTTTACCGCGGATAAACCGAACTAATTTCATCATTTAATTATTAGTTTTATTTATTATGTAATCGCGGTCTTCTGCTGTCTTCTTGGCAGAATTTTATTTATAACATTTTTTCCATCTTTGCTCTTTGTGAGGTCAGTACACTGAGTACACGCTGTATACCCGCGTACATATACCCAGTGCCTAAAGTGTGAATAAATAAGTGCATGGACGCCCCTTACCTCTCCAAAAGAAGTGCCTGGACGTCCCTTATACCTTTCCAGTCTGTGCTAGCCAATAAGTGGCTGGACGGCGTTCAGATTTTAAAACAAGTGCATGGACGCCGTCCATGACCATCCAGGCACACTTT
Organism: Lumbricus terrestris; assembly: GCA_949752735.1. Classification (NCBI taxonomy): domain Eukaryota; kingdom Metazoa; phylum Annelida; class Clitellata; order Crassiclitellata; family Lumbricidae; genus Lumbricus; species Lumbricus terrestris. The sequence goes on from OX457039.1 coordinate 10,781,999, forward strand.
AAGCCCTACGATATACCAACGTGTACAGCCCTGCGTATACAAGTCACATTATAATCACATTTCAGGCGAATGTTTCCAACACTGCGCGCCAGTTTCTCCGGATGTCTGGACCCGGAAGCGATGTACACCGTCTCAATGGACATCGTTCCAGTGGACAGCAAGAGGTACCGCTATGCCTACCATCGTTCATCGTGGCTCGTGGCTGGTAAGGCCGATCCACCTCTGCCCACGAGGGTCTACGTCCATCCGGACTCACCGTTCAGCGGGGATCAGCTGGCCAAGCAGACCATCTCGTTTGAGAAGATCAAACTGACCAACAACGTACTGGACAAGAATGGACACGTTAGTGATGGCAATGTCGATTCATCCACACACGCACACACACGCACACACACACGCACACTCTCTGTCTGTCTGTCTGTCTGTCTGTCTGTCTGTCTCTCTCTCTCTGCATATAATAAAACCCTATGCAGTTTTGGGTGGTCAGTAGAGGGATAACTAAGAGTATAAGCACATATGCACTCAATGACCTCACAAGTAGTCAGGTTAAGGTCAACGGTCAAGGTTACTAGGTCAAGGTAATTAGGTCAAGATCCTTGGTATACATGTCGTGCTTATACTCTTAGTCTTAGATAGTCCAATATACAGTAACTGTAGTCAACAGTCGGTAGTGCGATGTACGTATTATTCTGATCATTGATCATCAGTGTTTGTCAAGCGTACATCATGTGACAACCAAATCTGTGTCTTGCTTTAGAGTTACCAGGGGTTATTTTAACGTGCAGCTGGACACAAAGTGTGTAGTTGGGAAAGAGATTTGTGCAGTTGAAAATCCGATCTTGTGCAGTTACTTTTTGCCTAATTGTGTGAAGCGACGAGAAGTTAATGGTAAAATGTTGAACGCAAACATGATAGAAACAGCCCAAAGTGAACATCTTTGAGGCGGTTTATTTGGGTGATATTTATGTTCAGGAAAACAGCAGGCCTGTTGAAACTTGGCGTGAACTATAATAGATATGGTGATTACATGCAGTTTTCAAGTCAAGCATTAGACCGATACGGCGAAGGTCACCCGTGTGCATGAAGTAAGAGCGGGGGAAATGGGTGATGTAATCGAAGACAAGGTTCTGCTAAAAATCACACATAGGCTGCAGACAGAAGAATTTGCGGTAAGCTAAATGTATGGGCGAATGCAGATTCAAGGCCTGCTGTAGGTTGATATATCCTTCATACCATAATGACAACTCCTTGGCCATCGTAGTCTAGGCCTACTTTCTCCTGCTTTTGCCGCTTACTCTGACAAGCTGAAGCACGAAGGGACGTAGAGTCAGACTCATATTAAGGCAAAATAGTCTACTATAATATAACAACCCAAGTATCTAACTGGAGACAGGTGATGAAAAGAAAAGAATTAATCAGGCAGGCATCCAGACTGAGCTAGCCTTTCAGCCACACAGGCTATCCAATACATACACACATGATGTAGGATTGTAGGTCAATGCATACTCAAATTTTCTTCAAAATTCTCCATAGCCTATATCCCCATATTACATGCATCCTTTTTGAGTTTATGTGATCGCATCCAAAAATCACCATCCTCAGAATCTGAAAGATACACGTAGGCCTATGTTATTGAACTAGCCTCTCGCACAGGGGTGTAGACTTAGATGGGATAGGATCGAGGAACGGAACCCGGAACTTGTGGTGGTGACGGAGGTGCTTATATCTTATATCCACCAAATATTTCAGAAATTTTATCACAAGCATTATTATAGATTTCTGCGGTGTTATCCACTGCTTGTCCATAGGCCTAATTATCAATTTTGATACAGATGACAGCCTAAACTGCCACCATTACGTTGTGTAAATTAAAAAAAATTAAGATACAGGTAGGGGAAATTATTCAAGTCTTAAACCACGTCTCTGAGTACCAAACTATGATTGAATTTGTCAAGGTAACAACCTAAAATGCTATTACAACAGTGGGCAAATGACTTTTTTCAATCAATGGACGAGAAAAGAAAATTATGAGTAATTTTTTCAAATGACAGCTTTAAGTGCCAGATTAACAGCATGCAACTGAAAAAAATTAAACAATAAGGAGAAGACTCTCTAAACTCTAAAATAAAACCATAGCTGTCAGCATTTAAAAAGAGCAATTTTGTTCAGATGACAGTTACAGTGTGGAAATTCAGAAATGTAAACAATGGGGAGTGGCCTTTATTGAAGTCTCAAACCATGCCTTTTGGCGTGATATTTGTGATCAATTTTTTAAGATTACAGTCTAAAAGTTGCCATCATAATGTTGTAAAAAAATATTTAAACAATGGGACCGGACACTTATTAAAGTCCTAAACCATGACTATCAGCACTGAAATGATGAGCAACCTCGCTAAATTACAACTTAGAATTCCACCAGTGCAGTGTGGAAATTAAGCAAAATTCGAAAATGGGATTGGTACATCACCTTCCAAAACCCCTACCCAGCTAGGTGCACGTGCATTTGAAATTATTGTCCTTCGGTCGCTCGTTCGTTTTCACAAACCCAGGACCAAGTCTGCGGCTATGTTCACACACACATTCTGGTTCTCATGAATGAATGACACCAGAGCTTATTGCAAATAAAATTTTCAGCAGTCAAACCCTAAGCCAACTCATGGTGTGGTAAAATATTATTTATATTTAAATCGGCGACGCGGCTCCTGGTTAAAACTGCTATTAGCCTAAACAGTTCATATTCGTGTTGATGTGGGTGTCAGTATAGGCCTATTGATCAATAATGACCATTTGGGAGGTTTGCTAATTATATTTATCGGTCTTACATCGTATTTTGCAGTAGTGGGTTATATTTTATACAAAATTTGAAATTAGCTCAAAGATTTTATTTCTTGGGGAAATATCTCATCTTGTCTGCTAACTTTAGATTTAGCAACACAATACGAAGTCGATCTTAATGACCAGGGTTTCAGAACAGAAAAGCAACATTTAGACGTACCCTTACATAGGCCTACTAGCGAAACTTTGGAAGTGTCCAGGAACGTAGGTGCATTTAACTTTATTACACTTAACAATCTTTCTGAGTTATTTCCAATTCCAGCAACAGCAGAGGATCTGTAAGGGATCTTTAAGGGATCTCTAGTCGATTAAGGATATTGAAAAGTCTAAACGTCTAAGAACGTCTAGCTGATTTCATTCGTTAATTCATTTGTAGATTTTGACATGATGAACTTTGAGTCAAACTTTGTCACAACAACTGATTTTGATCTTTAATATGAATTTTATAAAGTCTGAAAATCTTAATATTCAAACATCTAAAGCTCGAGTCGAAGGCCAAGCGCAGAGCACCGGCTTATTAACGAGCGCTCACCAAAACCTGCTTCAGCTTTGGGGGACAAATCCCTGGTCAAGGACTTTCTTATGTCCAGTCTCAAAATACGTCATTTGTGTGCAGTTGAGAAAATTCCTTAAAATAACCCCTGAGAGTTACAGACCCTGTACTGGTGATAAATGCAATTCACAATAAACTACACGTAGAGTGAAAATAAATACATATAGCATAAATTGTGTTGTATTGTTATATGACCATTTTATGAAGCGCTCCTTTCAGCAAACCTTTCTAAAGCGCGCGCAGTGGGAACGACCCCGAGAGAACAAAATAGGACCTGAGGTGAGAGAAAGACGAGGAAAGGCTATCAGATCGGATGGCAGAGCGAACTAAATTTTGGAAAGTCCATTCCATATATAGATTTAGAGAAGGACCTTCGCAAATATTTATAATGTGGCCTATTATAAAATAGTGTCCGAAACCTCCAAGTGCGAGTGTGGCAAATGTAGACTACAAAGAGTCAAAGCCATGTTGAAGATTCTGGCAGATATATTGATATTATACTCACCTATAGTATTATGGATGTTTTGTTTTAGATCACTTTTATGATGTCATGAACTGTTTTCGTGGCCTTTTTAGCATCTCGATGTATTTGTTTGTATATGCGCACTTAAATCAAGCTCCCTACTCAGAGGCGCTCCCGAATACAGAGCGGAAACTGCATCGGAGTTTCACGCCGAAGCGCTAAGCAATTGCGATTGAAGGACTTGTCCAGGGTCCCTAAGAGACGACTTGATGTGGATTCGAACCTGCAACCCTCCGGCTGCAAGGCGACGAACATACCACAACATCACCGCGCCCCACAGCATACGATACATATGCAGAAACTAGGAACGTCTGCCGATCATGTCCAGGTGTACTGATACTTTCAGATTGTCTTGAACTCGATGCACAAGTACCAACCTCGTGTTCTACTCTCAAGGAAGTTACTTCCAGACAGCTACGACCTTCTTTCCAGCAGCTGCGCTTCCACTCCAAGTGCCATATGCTGCAGTGCCAATTCCAGTTCCGGTTTGAATGCGGAGCGGAAGACAGCATCGGTGGCGACGGATGAGGTGGAGTGCCAGGAGGCAGCCTTCGTCTTTCCAGAAACCGACTTCATCGCTGTAACCGCCTACCAGAACCAACTGGTCAGTGCCAAAGGAAATCACGTCTCGCCTCAGATTGATTCTGCGTATATATAATTTGTCGATTTAAAGATGTTTCACAGAGGGGGTCATAGAAATCCTCACAGTGTGAAGATTTCCCAATTTTTTCTCTCAATGATCCTTTATTGGGTGATCATAGATGGATTGATTTATATCAATATATTTATGGATAGAAAGATAGAAGGATGGATAAATGGATGGATGGCTAACGGACGGACGGACGGACGGATGAATGGCTAGATGAATGGATGGATGTATGGAGGGACGGACGGATAGATGAATGGATGGATGGATGTATGGACGGACGGACGGAAGGATGGATAGATAGGTTGGATGGATAGATGGGATGGATGGATGGATATATGATGGATGTATAGGTTGGATGGATAGGTTGGCTGGTTCATTGATCGACTGACTGACTAACTGATTGATTGACTGGCTGATGGCTTGTTCTAACTTTACATGCGAACCTTAAAATGAGACGGAGAAACGGCTTTAATCTTTATCGATGAAGACACGGGACCCTTGTTGAGATTTGCCGGTTGTTTAGAATCGGAGAGCAGGAGCACCTCTGAACAATTTGAAAATCTCTGTTGAAACTTCTCGTCGAATGCACAAAAGCATATAATTATACGTGTAGGCCTGTTACGCGGTGAGCCACTGTTGCTTGCCACATCATGACGCTATATAGCCTAGAGCCAAATAATAGTTAGCACATAGGCCTACCTAACTTTCACATATTTTTTTATTAGGATGTTGAAGAGTTTCATCCGTTTTTGAATTTGTGAGTAAGATTAATCTAATACGCGTTTCAGATTACGAAGCTGAAGATCGACAGCAACCCATTCGCCAAAGGATTCAGGGATTCAACGAGACTGACCGACCTAGAGAGGTAGACACGCAACCATTATAGGCATATTTACATGCCATAAACTCGCTGTTGACCGACATGCGAATACAATGGCTTCAAAATGCATATTGCATACAATGCATAGCCTCAGAAGTCAGATAACGACATAAAGCGCCTTTATATAGGATGCACTGACTTGTAAAATTGAAGGTGACTGCGGTGCAGACTATATCATAGGTCCTCGAAGGATAGATACTTTTGACTCATCTTAACCAGTGGCGGCGACAGAAGGCTAGGAAGGGCTAAGCCCCCCCCCTAAACAAGGACATCCGGGAGTTCAGCCCCCTAAAAAGGCCAGCCGGGGTTTTTTTGCATGAAAAACAGAAGTTTTGACGGATGAAAATGGAACATTTCCGTGAGATTTGAGCCGATAAAAAAGGATGGAAGTGAAACATTTTCATGAGATTTCGACCGATGACTTAAAAAGGTCGTCAGAAATTTTGGCGGATGAAAAAGAAAATTTCCTCAGCGAGGTTTCAGCCCCCCCCAAACTGAAATCCTGGCGCCGCCACTGACCTTAACTCAAAATGTTAAATTTGGCTTTTTGTCTGTACTTGTCTGGACTTCGAATTTGGCGTATATTCGCCTCGTGGAGCCTGAATTTCTAAATCGCTGAATCTCTCTCTCATTTCCAGAGACGTTGTTCTCGGATCATCCAACTATCAACCTGGAATCTACGTCAGCCTTTCTGCCTACCACCAGATGGCGTTAGATGGAGTCATTCCATACCACCCTGATGTCTTCTCCACCACCACCGCCACCACCACCGAGGACTTGTGTCCAACGCCTTCGCAGAATTACTGGGAAGATGAAGAAGAGGGAGAAGTTGAAAACCAGAGATCGGATACGAATGACATCAGTCAACTAAAGACGTCAGATGGTGAGGACTATCTATCGTATACCTGGTTATTTGCTTTATTTAATCAAGTGATGGGCAATAAAATAACGTTTGCTCAAGGGCGGAGTTTGGTTTCCGTTCTTGGAGAGGCTAAAGCCTTCTGGGGGGGGGGGGGGCTAAGCCCGGGAAAAGATACCACTTACACGGTTAAAAAATTAATCTGGGTCTTCTTGGAGGGGCTTAGCCCCCCCCCCTAGCCCCTGATAAACTCCGCCCATGCGTTTGCTGATACTTCTCCACCACCGCCACCACTTCCTTGTAGGTCTATATACCGCAAGGCGCAAGCAAGGCCGTAGCTAGGGGGTGTCGAAATGGAAAATGTTAAAAATAAAAGATTGCATTTTCTAGCACACGATGTAAAAATCCATGAAATAAAACCACGAAAACACCCCCGTAATGGAAAATGTAAAAAATTGAATGAATTTGTGACATTTTTCTGAAGATTTCGGGCGGATGACTAAAAAAAAGGTCATTATTTTTCCGGACCGGAAATTGGTGGCATTTTTCTGAAGATTTCAGCCGGAGGACTAGCAAAAAGTCATCAGTTTTTTTCGGGCGGGTAACTGAAGAAACATCCCCCCCGGAAATCAAATCCTGGCTACGGTCTTGGCCGCAAGCCCGCAATAACTTAACCTTCATGCCCACATCGATGTGATGATGATGATGATGATGATGATGATGATGATGATGATGATGATGATGATGATGAGTGATGATGACGACGACAACGACAACGATGATGACGGTGACGGTGACGATGACGATGACGATGATGAGTGATGATGACGACGACAACGATGATGATGATGACGACAATGACGATGATGATGTTAATGATTGTTGATGATGTTAAACTGTTTGCAGGAGGGCAGACGTCGGTGGTGACCGAGAATGACTTGGATTTATTTGGCGCTTCTTCTCTGCTTCTTCGGCATCCTTTCTTTCCAGCGTTTCCTCGTCTACCATCTGATGCCTCCAGCCTCAATTCTTCCATCTCCGCCTTCTATCGGGATCTGCTGAGGCTACCATACCTGACCGGACTGACCCCATCGGCTCCAGGACCCGGTCTGTCTTTGGGTGCATGTCTGGGGTCAGGTCTGGGACGGGCCCCCAATGATTTCGTCTCCAGTCCGTCTTCGTCTGCGTTGGCGCCAGACTATGGCGGGAAATGTGTCGTCACTTCCGCTTCCGGTTGTCACAGTAGTTCGAGAATCTTCGCTCATCGCTACGTACCTTACCCGTCGCCAGGGGCGCTTTGCGACAATGGCGACACCTGTGAACCGAAGAAAAACTATTCATCCAGATGACGTAATGGACTATCATAGGCTATGCATGTGTAAATTGGGAAGTGGGGGCAAAATGCACACTTTATAGAACACACGCTGTATTTTCAAAATTATGTAACTAATGCTACCACAGACATGTTGGATACTTATAAGGATAACAGAAAACGTTGATAATTAATTGACTGCAACATATTTTGCAAAAAAGTCAAACCATAAACTAAAAATTACGACACTCTTATCCGAACACTTTGGCACATATAAGCCAACTGCCATGTTATTGCCATCCATAGTGTTGGGGTGGGCTTTATATGGAAGCATGTTCAATAATAGATAGCTGTACATGTACGTTAACTTTGTTTATTTATTTCGCAAGTTAGCAAATGACATTGTAAGGAAACGTGAATAATATTACAACCGTCAGTCGTATTTGTAATCCCAAGTAAGAAACATCGTTAGTGACGAAAACATTATTGTCCTGATCGAGGGGTCTACCCACTGAAAAGCACACGTGACTGACGTGAATTGTACTGCATTTTTTAGCGACCGAAAACGACTTCGAAGAGGCGCTACGTAATAAATGAATGAATTAATGAATGCGCACCCTAACCCTGTTTTCTGACGGCCTTATCATTATCATCAGTGGCGTAACTACGGGGGGGCAAGGGGGGCAGCCGCCCCCCCAAATGAAAGGGCTGCCCCCCCAGCTGCCCCCCCCAATCCCTGCGTTTGTTTTACTTTTTACTCTTACGAGTGATAAAGAATTAAACAATGTTATATAATTTCTGACTTATTTTATTTTTTATACAACTTCCTGTACAACTTCTTATAGGGTGGGTGATGGGAAAGTGGGACAGGCCACTATAGTGCACTGTGGGACAGACAAGCTAGTGAGGCTTGCATGCGTATTATGTCCAATACTGTAATACATCCAAAATCTAAAAATACATAGTCTATGGCAATATACCGATGCCGATGCACGCTTTACTTGCCAACGGTATCCACCCCATCATTTTAAGCTGCCACCCCACTGCCCCCCCCCATGAAAAAATAACTGGCTACGCCACTGATTATCATCACCACATTAACCCAACATCGCCACTGGTTGCACTCTGCCAGTGCCAGTCCCAAGCCTGGATTAAGGAGGAGGGCGTCGCTAATGGTCTTTGTTACCACACATTGACGTTAAGCTGCAAATACACACAAACACACACACACACACACACACACACACACACACGAATATCCGGCTTTTGCTATAGTTGGTCCTTTAACTTGGAACCACATTCCCTCTGAAATTCGTGGCAGGATTTTTGTAGGAAATTCACCTGCATCGTTTCGCTGCTTGAAGACATTTATCTTTTCATGGGCTTGTCACGCTGAGAGCGCTTCTGAATAGCTCTGCTGTGAGAAACGCTTTACAAATGTTTACTTTTATTAGATTAGATTGGTAGGCCTATAGCGATTCAAATGTGGGTGAAGGATCTCACTCGATCAATAATTCATCGAAAAATTGTAGGTCGATGATATAGAAGTGAGTATTCCTGTCTTACTGATCTCTCGTATTTGCTAGAGCGCCACTACAAGCAGCTCGCTATATACTCAGACAGTGGCGTAGACAAGGGGGCTAAATCACACCCCCATCAAGGGCGGATGCAGAAATTTTCGAAGGGGGGCCAAAATTTCCGGTCTTCGGGACAGGGGAAAATTTTCGTCTTGGTCGTCTTGGGGAGAGGCCTGCGGGACTACTCATGGGGGGGGGGCATGTCAACTTTCGGAGGCAGAACAGTTGGTAAAAAATCAAAAAATCTAAAGTAACAAAGGGAACAAAGTAAGAAAAACAATTGTTACGACAAACCTTAAAAAAACTTTCTTCATAAGTCAATGGGGGTCAGAGGCGGATCCAAGGGGGCCAATCCGGCCATGGCCCCATTTAGATTTTTTATTTTTGACCAGCTATTCTGGCTCGGAAAGTTGACGCGCGTCCCCCCCTTCAGGGGCGGATCCAGAGGGGCCAATCCGGCCATGGCCCCCATTTAAAAATTGCATGGAACGTGGCCCCCCCCATTTGATTTCAACAAGCCATTAAATAAATGTAGCGGGAGAGAAAAACAGGACATCAGGCCCCCCCCATTACAAAATAGTATGGGACGTGGCCCCCTTCGAAACGTTCTGGATCCGCCACTGCCCCTTTATGACTATGTTGTAGACCTCATAATCGCCTCCTGCTCAGTGGTCACGAGTAACCACTTGACCAGCATGACTCGTAATTCACAGAACTAACTGAACCAGTAGCCGACGTAGAAGCATGGGGCCCAGCCAGAAACTTCGAGTCCGTTATGTTATGTAGATTGCGGCAAAATACCGCTTCCCTTCGAGTTTCAATCCTAATATTTCATTTTACTGAACTCACGTACAACGCCCACTCCTTCGGCGTCGGCTAAGTCCGACCACGACCCTCAGGGTCATGGTCCGGCGCTCCACACATCGTTTTACAATTTTTTTGTTTTTTGGGTTTTTTTATATTATTTTTTTATTATAGGTTTACGACCAATTACGGTGCGCCAGTGACCCTCCTGCTTTTCTAGTAGGCTTACGGGATTTTAATCCGCGCCATCGGCCCAGCAGGGAACCAGTTAATTATTATTTCACTTTGATCTTAGCCAAAAGGCCGAGAAGCGCTAAATATTGAACAGCTGCTGAGGTTTATATAGGGTAAGTTGCCCCCATTAAAAGGTGTTTAACGTGACCATAAACTTACCCAGTCTTTTGCGAAGTTATACGACTGCCAGAGACTTTGACTTTGATTCAGCACGTACAATGCAATTTGTTTTCAATTAAAACAGTCCATCTGATGAGCCTCTGAGAAAAACACGACCTATTAAACAGAGAATCAGATATTAGGGCGGCTAGGGCCTCCTACCAATCTAAAATGTGCTAAACTTGCTTCCGTTGAAGCGCCATTTACCTCCAGCGGCAAAATATGTAGACGTCGTTGCTACGCAACAATAATAATAATCAAATAAATAATTGCACGTAATAGAGTTGAACGTCTTTATATACGCCTATTATAGTCAATAGCATACAATCCGTCACTTGCTGTCCCTTCACACAGTCACCACTCTCGTACATTCATTCATTCATTCATTCATTCATTAGATGCATTTATATAGCGCCTCTGTAATTCCCCAACCTCAGCGAGGTCAAATAAAACTGTCTTAAGATGAGAGACGAAAGAGAGCGGAGTGTCAGAGGAAGACCATTTCTGGTTGAGGGTAGGCCTACATGCGCTGATCGGTAGGCATGGGCGGAGTTTATCAGAGGCTGGGGGGGCTAAGCCTCCCCAAGAAGATCCAGATTCATTTTTTCACCGTGTAAAATGTAAATGGTATCTTTTTCCGGGCTTAGCCCCAAGAAGTCTTTAGCCCCTCCAAGAACGGAAACCAAACTCCGCCCATGTCGGTAGGCTATCATTATATGGTTGACTTTGGCAACATCAACTACGCTGGTGACGGCTGGACTCTCACAGTCTCACTAAGCATTTTAAAGCTCCAGCCTCCAGTGAATACAAAGACCTAACGCTGCTGCGCGCCTATATATAATGGATGGTATTGCAAAGTTTTAGGAAGTTTTATCTGCTTTCATTTAGGACTCTCTACAGTCTACACGACTTCGTGGTCTCTGCATTCCGTAGGCTAGTTGTTTCGATTTCCGCTTGACCGCCAGAGGTCGTCTTGTTGACTTCAGAAGCTTTTCTTGCGTTGACCCTCTTTTGACACGCAATTCAGCAGGCTACAATTTTTTAGCAGAAATGGAGGTTTGAGCTCTTTAGTTTTCTCTTCCTCGGCTTCGAAAGGCCCCAAGTCCTTTTTATTTCTTATCGAAAGCCGATAATGGTTTTTTATAGATGCTTGATTAACCCACAGAAATAGAAATAGAATTGGTTTAGTATAAATAATGGACTTTATGGTTTCAGTAAAAAGCAACGTCCTCTCTGCGGTCCATCATGTGAAGCAATTGCACATGGGTGCACCATGGGACAGACAGCACTGCTTTCCCCATGGGCGGAGTCTATCAGGGGCTAGGGGGGAATAAGCCCCCTAAGAAGACCCAGATCTATATTCAGTTTTTTCACCGTGTAAACGGTATCTTTTCCCTGGCTTAGCCCCCCTAAGAAGGCGCAGACTTCTAAGTTAGCCCCTCCAAGAACGGTAACCAAACTCCGCCGATGGCTTCCCCTAATCAAAAGTTTACGTGGGGACAGTCTCCCTCTGTTCCACCCCATGATTTGCGTCACTGTCTGGTTTCCGTTATCTTTGGCCTCGTCTTCTTTCTATCTTTGTAAACGTGCAGCAGTTGCCCCACATGTGCAATGTATGCTTTGGCTAAATGCCCATAAATCAATTATCTGGTTCCCGCGACATCGCTTTTTGGGGGCTGTAGAAATTTCGAGATTACGAATACGATCTGTATACGATGTGCATCTGTTATAGCGCCTCATCAAGACCCACTTAGAACTTAGAAGCGATCCCGACAACAGCACGGACACTGAATCGCAGTTTCACGCCGAAGCGCTGAGCAATTCCGAGTGAAGGACTTACCCAAGGTCCCTGCTAGGCGGCTTGAGGTGCATTCGAACCTGCAACCCTTCGGCTGCAAGGCAACTAACAAGTCCACTACACTAACAAGTCCACTGCACTACACCACCGCGCCACATCAGCCTACTGTAATCAATAGGACACGGGTAGGGTACATGGCACCAATTGACTTTCGCCAGAGGATTTAAAAACCATCGATGGGAGGAAAGTTGAAACTATAAAGCGACGGAGATTTTCCTAGGCTGCCCAAGTATAGGCCTACGTCGTCTATCCTACGGGGGCTTCGGAAATCGAACTCCACTCCGCTGATCTTCATGGCAGTGTTATTCAATGCGCCACCGCCCCTCCATATAGGATGGCTTCCATGGGTATGCGAACTGGAGCCTGACGACAGTGACGAGAGTGGTCGGAGCATAGGACGTGCTCTCTAACCAATACAGTGCTAACCGCACCAAAATAGTTTGCATTTGACCCGTGAACAACACCCGGGAACCTACTTACACTTTTAGACACCTTTTTAAAGGATGCGCTACAGATATAACTGCATGTGCGCTATAATATACTACAATGACTTTGAATGTGTTAGCAACTTAGCATCGTATACCTTTGTACTGACTATAGCGGCATAATGTCGTCCATGTTCATTTGTGCAACGTTTGGCAATATAATTGAGGTTGGTATTGTTGTATTTCGATCTGTTATCGATCGACAGCAGAATCGTTGACGACGACAAGACAGAACACATTGCACGCTGAATGTAAATAGTTAGTCGCAACCGCCAAGACGGACGACCCTGCTGGTACTGACGATTATGACGACGACAGCGATTATGACGACGACGGCGGCGATGATGATGATGATGAGCAATGAAATAGATAGGGGAGACGGGGGCCCACCGGTGTGGACGGGTCGGCGAGGAGCCAAGCCCTGGTCACAGCCGAACAACGAGCGACGGTTAATCGCCAACCAACCGAACGAGACTGGAATATTTAGACGGAGGAGGGAGCGGACGATGATGTATGGCACGGAACATCTAACTGGCCGGTCAGCAGTGAAGAGAGAGGGTGGGTGTTTGAGAAAGAGGACGATACAGACAGACAGACAGACAGACAGAGACATCGAGACAGACAGACATAGAGACAGAGAGAGAGATGCACAGATACAGAGGGACAAACAGATTCAAACAGATACAGACACATCTAGACACAGAGAGAGAGACAGACAGACAGACAGACAAATTCAAACAGAGACAGACACATCTAGACACGCAGAGAGAGAGAGAGAGAGAGCGAGAGAGAGAGAGAGAGAGAGAGAGAGAGAGAGAGAGAGAGAGAGAGAGAGAGAGAGAGAGAGAGAGAGAGAGAGAGAGAGAGAGAGAGAGACAGAGACAGAGACAGAGACAGAGACATAAAGACAGAAACAAGAAAGAGACAGTGTGAGAGAGACAGGGAGCCAGTCAATAACAGATAGACAGAGAAACGGAATAGGAATGAATGCGCGAGAAAGAGAGCAGAGCAAGAGATAGGCAGAGTGGAAGAAATGGGGGAAGGAGGGAGAACTGACCGAAAGATACACAGACAGACAGAGACAGACAGAGACAGACTGAGGGAGAGACAAAAAGAAAGACGGAGACCGACTGTAGCAGATCGGTTTGTCGTCGGTGTTCCTCGGACTCTATCCGCGGAGGAAGCAACGAATATCGGACGAACGCAATAATCATTGACCGAACCGAAGAAATGGAGACGTAACGAAAGCAGCCAGCCCTGAAATTGGCCACCGTTGTTGGGCGGCGGCGGAGGAGGAGGAGGAGGCGAGGCCGGGGTCCGCTGGCCCGGACCGCTGCCCCTCCGACCGACCGACCGACCGGGTCTGGACCTCGGGGCAGGCGGGTGCGGCCGGGTGCGCTCCCGACGACATTAGCCGAGACGTTTCTCGATTGATATTATCTGTCGGTGGCAATGGAGACTGACGAAGTGAGACATTTAAAAGTAATTATTGAAGGAGGCGGGGGTGAGGACGATGGCGCACTCCAAGACCCCGTTGGGGTGGAACGGAGGAAAGAGGGATGGATGGATGGACGGATGGACGGGACAGGCCGTGACCGATGACCCGTGACGACCCGTCGCGATGGTCAGTTGTCCTCGGTCAGTCGTCGGTTCATTGGTCAGATTTAAAGCGTTTCTCTCCACGCTGCCATGTCGATATCCCTCTGCCTGTATGTGTGGAGACCACTTTACCTGTTTGTGTGCGTCTACGTTGGGTTTTCTGTTTGGTTCCTCTTAATAACCTTCGTGTATTTTTCAAACTGACACAGTGCTGTATGATTACAATCAGTAATGAACGTAACGCCAGACCAAGGCTTTTTTAACGTGCAGTTGCACACAAAATGTGCACAGTGCACTTGTACAGTTAAAACTAGCAAAGAGGGTCATTATCCTCCGATTGGAAATAATTTACCATGGATGATGGGAAAGGAAAGGAGTTGTGCAGTTCTAAAAATTCCTTAAAAACAGCCCTGCACCAGACAATTTATCTTTGGAAGACCACTAGCAAATTCCGCTTATAATAGGCTACCAACCATTGTCGACATTTAGGTCTAATAGGTTTCTGTTTTGAAACAAACTGAGCGAAAATTTTGACCGATGAATAAGTCGCGAAAGGGCAATAGCCTACTACAAGCGCTCTACACAGCATTTAATTTCCTCTACTAGCTGCAGCCCGCAGCCGCAGGCTAATCCCGGAGCACAAAACTAGGCCTACATAGGTCATTTTGCCATGCATCGCTATAGTCTTTGTTCCGCGCAATACAAGGGCAAGAAAACGTTCGAACAAGCCCTTATCGCTTTTATCTGCGGACACAAATTGTCTACACCGGGGACCAATGCCCGTGAAATTGATCAATCGGCCAACGCGGTCAATGCTTCCCTATCTACGTGTCATCACCGGGATCCCGGGTGACGAGCAAGAACGCACCCTCGATCGTAAACGGAGCGAGGAAACACGAGAGCGATATTAGCGGACGATACCGACAGCCGTGGACTCGACCTTTGGGGACCAGTATTTCCTATTCATCGGGGCGTTGATAAAACAATCTATTCCGTTGCCCGGGCCGACCCCACTGCCACGTCCATAGACACTTTAACAGCTCCGGGTTCGTCCGTACGAGGCGGCCGCGCTGGCGAGATATCGCCTTCGCAATGCGATCGCCTGACCGATAGCGGCGACTCTCGTTGTAGCGGTCGTTTGGGCGTCTCCTTGGGTGACCTCTATATCGACCGGTGTGGACAAGAGGGAAATCCGAAGTTCATTTTCCGATCAAGCCTTTTCAGTACTATCGCAATCTTTCGTTTCACGCCTGTGGCTAAAGAAAATCCTAGAGGCGTAGTGGACTCCCAAAACTTATTTTGAAAATTTATCTATCTAGCACTCGCTCTCTCTTAACCCCTTTACCGTGGAATAAATTTTTTAAATTTTTTCCACACCCGTGTAATAATTTTTAGGTATTCTTGAAAATAATGGATGTGATATATGGACAACCATGTAGGAGTTTATCTGTAAGTTAACAATCATAGAAGTCTCTGTTTGCACTAAGAAACATAAATGTCAGCCTTTAATATTTAGTAGGCCTATAATAAATAGGCCCTAATAAATTTATGTAGCGCCAGTTTAGTAGGCCTATATTTGCTTTGTAGCCTACGGTTATATTCCAAAGCGTGGTTGACGCGTCCGATTTTTCATCTTTTGGCCCACGTGTAGGCCTACGGCGAATTATGGTCGCACGGAACGATTTTCTGGCTATCATTGCTTTCATCAAGAACGTTACTGGAACTAGAACTAAGTTTGCTATCATCAACAATGTCTAAATCGGACAAAATATCATTACTTTCAAGCAATAAACGTTGTAGTTCCTCACTAGACAAACCACGCTACCAACCCAAAACGCGAACGACCATTTTCTAGCGAACTATGTTTATATTTCTTGTTTTCCGCCCAGCAAATGACGTCATTTATAATATGGAAAGCCGTTAGTACAATCGTGAAACATAATTATATTCACCTATGCCAATTGGGCGAGTTTATTCGGGATACGCGGCCGGCGAATTGACGCATAGCGCGTGGACGAGTTAACTCGGGGATCACGCTGTACAATAGTTAACGCTGGACGAGTTAACTCGGGGATCACGGTAAAGAGGTTAAGTGCTACTCAGTGGTTAAAGTGGTTTGGGAACGCTGAATGTGAGCAGTGGGAACGCTGATGAAGAATTGTATTGAAATGCGTGTGTTTTAGAGTTCTATCATGTTGAGCAGTGGGAACGCAAGCCAAGAATTTCGAGAGCAGTTCCCACCCACTTTAAACCCTGGTGCTACTGATACATGGCTTCCTAAGATTGACCCTACAATTATCCAGAATGTGATAACAAGTGCTTAAAGTGTGGAAAAATAAGTGCCTGGACGCCCCTTACCTTTCCAAAACAAGCGCCTGGACGCCCAAACCTTTTGAGGCTGTACTGGCCAATAAGTGGCAGGACGGCATTCATATTTTAAAATAAGTGCATGGACGCCGTCCATGACCTCCAGCCATACTTTAAGCCCTGGTGATAACCTAATCGAATTAAAGCTAGTCTGAGAAATGCTTTTCTGTTCCAGTATTGTTCGAAAACAAAGACTTATGAGTTATGGCATTTTATTTACCATTAATGCAAACGTGTATAAGCCAACATTTTTTATGTATGTGCACTTGTTAAAGCTGCTATAGCACCTCTTCAAGATTTCTGCTCAGAAGCAATTCCTGACTACAGCACGGGAATCGCTTGAATCGGAGTTTCATGTCGAAGCGCGTGAGAAATTGCGAGCGGAGGACTTACCAAGGTCCCTACAAGGTGGCTTGAGGTGGATTTGAAATGGCAAACAAAAATGGCTGCAAGGCAATGAACATACCCACCACGCCCACTAAAATTTTGTGTGGGTATGGAGTCTTTGGAATACTTTTTAAAAGTTTAGTCAATAGGCACACTCACTTGACTATATGATTGTAAATGATCAGAATCTATAGCTAGATGAACTACTGCTCTTGCAAAAGAGTAAACCGATAACTTCAAGTTTTACTTACAGGCTGCTTAAGAACAACTGACGATATAATTTGCTTTGAATTATTTAACAGTATGCTGCAGCAACATTTGGTGAGTGGACACAATATGTTGCCGTTTGCAAAGTTTAGTCCTGCCCACAAAGGTTTAGTCCTTCCTGCAATGGTTTAGTTCTACCCGCAGTGGCATAGTACTTTGCAGTGACTCCCAAGACAGCACACACACACCGGAAAAATGTTCAAACACCTGCACTAGAATTAAATTAATATACTTTTAAGTCACTTTATTCACCAGCATCAACCAATTATTATCCGCCCGTTTAGAATTTCTTTTAAGCGCAAAAAACAGAAGCACAATATTGCATACATATTCATAGTAGATGCATATTACAAACTACATGCCCGGTTTTGTTTCAAATAAACAAATTAACTACAGATTTTGTTGCTGTGGAGTGTGGAGCACTGTGGACAGTGGAGCATGACTCAAAACCTTTCTCAATAATATGGTAATTGTATGGGCAGCCGGTAAGATGTTTTACACATGTCTGCACAAACACACCCACACCAGTGCATATAACCAAACAGATCATATAGAAAGTCAACTCACAGGCAGATTATAATACGTCGCAAGGTTCAAAGTTGAATTTCAAGGTACTGTAATACATACAGACACAAGTATTAAACTGAGTAAAATAATTAAATATATTATTGAAATAAGCTTTTCAAACCAAATAGCAGAAACTTGGCAAAAGCGGAAGGCCCAACATGAAAACAAAAGCAGAGTAACCAGGATCCCAATAAAGAGAGACTAAAAATTCTATTGACGAACAAGAGACCACCAACAGTAATACGCAAGTGTTGAACTGAAAATAAAGTATGATAGGCCTAGCGATGTTCAAGAGCTCTGACAAAAAAAGATAACAGTGTCCCACTTTACGCCTTCATTATCTATACATTAACCATCCTTAAGGATCAAAATTCATTCACGCTTGCAAGCCCAACGAGATTTTAAGAAAAATACTTCCCAAATGAATTCAATCGCTACCCAAAAAACCGAAGACCAGAATTCAGATTACACAACAACAAAAATAATATCTCCTTTTGTTGTGTCAAGTACTTTGGATTTATTCAGCAAGTCGTCATCAATTATCATCATCATACCAAGTCCGACGAGGTTGCTGGCAAAGAACTAACTGCGAAAAGTACAACAGTACAGAAACGAATATATTTCTATCCGGAACGACGCTAATTAGTCTTCGCTCGGATCGCCGCACGTTTGCTCGTAACGGCCTGGAAACCGGATTTGATGCTCGCCACGGAACATCGCGATCCACAGGTCTCGCACTGAAGGAAGTAAAGACGCGTGTCCTTCTGGAGAAGCGTGTCCGGCGATCGACAGGTGTGGCAAGTTACATACTCTTCTGCAAATTCAAAACCGCAAAAAGTTAACGTTGAATCAAGCACCGGAACATTTGAAGTTTTAAGTGACTTTGGAAAGAGCGTTCAGTAACATAGCAATTGTTTTTGTGTCGTCAAGTACTGGATCTAATGAGGTATGAAAATTTAAGATGTCTTATTATGTTTGATGCGGTCTGCAAGATATGTCTAAAAATTAATAGTCAAATTCACATGATGAACCCACAAACAGAAATTTTGAAGTCTGGCTTAGGTTGAAACCACGAAATATTTTGAGGTGCTTTCCAATTCAGCGGATTGCCAATGGACACAAACATCACAGAATTAGTTTAAAAATTTGGAAGTCATTTCAAAGTGAGGTGAACCCATAAAGCCCTTGGATGCACACTGGCCACTCTACCTTGATACAATCAACTACGTGATCAAACCTTATACAGCCCTCTGCTAAAACTCCTCCCGTAATCAATTCTTCTTGTCTATTTCTTAATTCTCCCTCAAACCACTCAGTGATCATACAAGGTTTATCAGCCAAGCTGCCATTTGCTATCATCGACAACAACATTTTAACATGCAAACTGAACAACGGAAAAGGCAGAATTCAGAAAATAGAATCATAGAAACTCACTGATGTATCGACGCAAAACACTCTCGATCTGTTTTTGCTGAAATCGACCTTTGATGATGAGCTGCGAAGTTCCGTCGAGTGAACCACTAATCATAAACATAATCAAATCTTAATCAGTCACCACTAATCATATCATAATCATATTCAACTCTGAATCAGTCGCCACTAATCATATCATAATCATATTCAAATCTGAATCAGTCGCAGGAACACAAATTGTAATTATACAATCGTTTAAATAATACACAGAGGGAAAATCAAGGAAATTAGTTCAAATTACATAATAGCAATGGTTTAAATTCATCAAGTATTAAGTGCAAAAAAATTATGTGGGAAAAGAACACTGCTGCACTTGTAAAGAAACACTTGAGATTACAACAGAGTTATGTTTCAAAGGTAATAGAATCTTGCGATTCAAGATGTCTTTTCCAATTTTATCTCAAAGCCGCTGTAATGAAACACGTAATAGGTATGGTACGACAAAAATAATAAACTACAAATCAATGTAAAACTACAGAAAAATTCAGAATACTTATTGTACCTCCGAAATCAACAATAGAACCATTGATGGTTTATATTCATAGTTGAAAGCATCAACTCAGATATACTTACAAAAAGAAAAATGGTAAAATCGTAAAAATGTGGAGCTACATTAGACTCTGATTCATAGCAAAATGTAATCAATGATTTCTTGGTTGCACTTGATGCTCACCTTGTACCAAGCTCAGCCAGAAGAAAGGCTAGCAGATGCTTTGGTTGCCTGTGTAGCCTAAAAGAATTCACATAAAAAAAAATACATTTCGGATCATATATAATTAAATCATTCCTCGATAAAATTACTGGCAACATTTTAATACTGATGAAATGATTGCAACAAAACACAGATTTAGGAATATTCTGTAACAGTAAAACAGCACTGATAAATTATTTTAAAAAAACAGTAAAGACAATAGTATACAATTGATATTAAATCGTTGCACTACTCATAAAATCAGGCTTACTCAATGGAATCACAATGCCTCATGGGCAGAAGCCATTTGTTTAATATATAACCGAGTAAACGTAAGCAGTTTTTGCATCATTATTTCGAATTTGAAGTGTTCATCAGAACATTGGTCAAAATATATGAATCAACAATGCCCTAATTAGTAGTTATATACAGGGCCGATGAAAGACATTCCGGGCCCCTTGTCAGAGCGGCTACAGACCCTAAAACTAACATGTGACACGAAAGAAATGTTTAAAATTGCTTACAAATCATAAATTTTGTACATCTTACCACCAGCCCCAAAACTTGCCGGGTCCCTGGGCATTTGCCCCCCCTCGGTGGGTATGGCTATATATAGCACATAAAAAAAGCTCATGACACGAACTCTGCCACTGGTTGTTCTCTGCCAGTGCCAGTCCCAAGCCTGGATAAAGGAGGAGGGCGACACTAATCATCTTTGATATGGCAGTGTCGTTAAACATGTAACAAGCAAGCTCATGGCACAGATCTACTCAATTGAATAATACAACAACTAGATTATCAAAATAAATTACACAAAATACATTAAAAAAAACATTTAAAAAAATAAAAACTTGCATTCCTTTAGTGAACATAAATGGAAACAAATTTTTATCTAACGTACATTTTACAGATTTCCACAAAATTTGAGAAGGATGATTTCTTTGTTCCGACACGCATGACCTGCGGTGGTTTCATGATGATTCTCTTCTTCTCTCCGGCGACCATGTCCGGGTTCTTCTCACGCATTATGTCAAAGACGCGCTTGAGAAGCTGAACAGACCAGACATCATCAATGAGCAGGGCTAAAATCGAGGAACAGGTCACTGGCCACAATAAATGTCAGACACTGCAAATGTTTTCCAAGGTCACACTTCCCACGAGAATATTACATGGAAAGTCAGGTTAAGTTGAGTTAGCCAAGAATGCTGGGTCTTCATGAGCTGCAAATGAAGTACAGGATACAGCAAGTTGAGCATTACAGGGCAAAGGATGACAGTGTATTTCATAATATTGCAAGAGCAGAGCAACTAAAAGCCCCTGACTACAACACTGTGCTGAACCGAGGCTCTTCAAATGAGTCAGTATCAGAAGGAATATTCTCCCCTATAACGCATCAGGCGGCATAACTACAGCTTGTAAAACAGTGAGCAATTATTATTAAATTACTTATAAATGGCAAAATCGTACCTCCTCATATGTGTAATCACGGTCAGTCTCTTCCCATGTCTGACCAGCTGCTGATGGTGTCGCATCATTTCCCAGCTCTGAAAACACC
Source organism: Lumbricus terrestris (assembly GCA_949752735.1). Lineage (NCBI taxonomy): Eukaryota > Metazoa > Annelida > Clitellata > Crassiclitellata > Lumbricidae > Lumbricus > Lumbricus terrestris. The sequence continues at coordinate 10,803,633 of OX457039.1, forward strand.
AATGGAAATCTCCAGCCTAGAAATACTTGACGATTATCGAAACAAATTTATCAAGGGAACAGCACATATGAGATAAGAGAAAAACCGAGCAATGAAGAAATGTAGCATTATGGAAATAAAACTAAAATTGCGGCATATATTTATCTATGTGGACATATGAGATATTTAAGAAGAAACCTGCCCCTTAAGCCAAAGCAGCTAACAGTATAAAACATTAACAACTGCAACATTCTTACCATCAGCATCTGAGGGCAGGTTACCTGCTCTGACAACCACATCTACCAACTGACCCCCTGCAGTGGCCTGCACTCAAACAAATAACATTTCAGGACACAATTTTAAGCAAATTTCAGGACAATTTCGTCACGAGCAAACTAATAACTTCTGCATGATAACACCCGAGAATCCAATTTCTCGAGTCTACTTTCTTCACTTCAGGTAATGCCAAATGAGCACCCATTCCAATATCTACCTCCTTCCTCAGCTGGCACTCAGCTTTCTTAATCATTGCATCAAATGGCAGCCAATTCTATACAGTTGAACTGACTTAAGATTTCATGAACTTCAGCATCACATGGCAAATAAGTTCAACGAATTGACGATACAGATGCGCACAAAGTGGTTGCATCCTTTGGAAGAGTTTGAAGTCCGTTAAACTTAATTAATTTAGGTAAAATAATATTAAGTTTCTATGAAGTGTCCCAGAAGTGTCCTGAAATATCAGGATAGGGTGAATTTTCAGGACCGCTTTAACTATCATGAATTCCAGTACGGCTGACAATGTATATGCACTGATCACAGCTCAGAAACAGTCCAGAATAAAAGTTTTAAAACAACTTTCTGCCCTGGGAAAGATTTGAATGCTCATTCATTTGATTGACAGTTCCGTACACTTATCAGTCTACAGAACCTTAGACCCTTTGACAACGGGCATTTCCTAAGATGTATAGTAAGCTATGCAGCTTGTTTTTAAAGGGTTAAAAGACCATGGGAAATACACTTTGAAATGGCTATTTTTACGGACAGTTCGTAAATAAGCACCTTAAAATAAATTCTTCTTTGATAAGCTTCAAGCATAGCAATTCAACATTTAACGGCAGAAACTCTTCTGGCATGTAACGGCAAACAAATTAACAAAAACCTCCACTGCAAACAACAAAATTAACAAATCCTTGGGCTAAAGACAACGATTATCCAAATCAAAGTCGTTGTGGCAGTCTAACCTTTGTCATCCTCGTTGGCCTCAGCGCTCGGCTTCGGCTTTTTCTTCTTCTTCTTCACCGTTAAATGGAAGTCAAGGTCGTCATCCTCCGCTTCTGCCGCTACACCCTCATCCAGTCGATCGCCAGGCTCATCCTCGTCCGCTCCTGCCTTATCTTCTTTCTACAAATACACAACAAGAAATAGACCAGTGGTTCCCAACCCGTGGCCCGCGGGCCAAAAGTGGCCCGCCAGGCCTAAGAAAATGGCCCTCATCTCTCAAAGAATTAACAAAAATATACAAAGCAAATGACAATCTGGATAGGATAGAACACATAATTATTTTCTATTGCAAATTATTTTATTTTTACGTCTACAAATAGCATAAAACATTATATTTTGATTCAATTATAACAATTTTATATGCTTTTGGTTAATTAAATTTTAGCCTTATGGCCCCCTAATGTCCTTCAGCCAAGAAAAAGTGGCCCACGTGTCTTCCAACTTAGAAAAAGGGGCCCTAAAGTCCAAAAAGGTTGGGAACCACTGAAATAGACCAACACAGTTTGTAATTACATCATGCGTCCGACTCTTCCATCACCATCCATACAACAAACCGGCATCAACCACATCAACATTCTCATTCTCATGACTGTTTTTTTATATCTTCTGGATTGGTCCCTCTCCGACAGTTTGTGTGGCACCTTTTGTTGTTTGTGCACTTGCTATAGCGCCCTTCAAGCTTCACACTCAGAGGCGCTCCCGACTACAGCGCGGACACTGCATCGGAGTTTCACGCCGAAGCGATGAGCAATTGCGAGTGAAGGACTTGCCCAAGGTCCCTACTTGAGGCGGATTCGAACCTGCAACCCTCCGGTTGCAAGGCACGAACATACTCACTACACCATCGTGCCCCACAACATCTTGTCACACCATGCTACATACATAACAGGATTCTTCTCAGCCACCTATAACTTGCTGCTTGTTTGCTTTCCTGTTTGCCACCGTCATTGGCCATACACCAGCATGCTCAAAACTACAGCATTGCACAGGCAAATTTTACAGCACATACTACATCCATTTTCTTCCAGATCTAAGTAAACCTCCAGTTCAATAACAGTCTAGTACAGTGCTATCCGCCTTTTTGCCATCATGGGCCGCAGAAGCAATAACTCTTAAAGCCGAGGACCGCAACAGTAAACTCAAAAACACAAACTAAAATTTATTGATTAATTATTAAATGTATTGAAATTTATTAGGAAATTATCATGTTTGTATGATGAATAACGTGTACATGTATACACAAAATTTTTAAGAACTTCTTTAAGGAACTTTTAGGGCTGTCAAGAACTGCACGCTAAAAAATCTTTGTTTCTTGAGTGATACCAATCCCGTGCCTGAATAAAGAAGGGTGACACCACGTATCTGCATTGCTGTTTACGTATTGCTTGCAATGCATTCCCAAGATATACCAACTACAAGGTCACATATAAAAGGACAAACATACACAGAACATGTGTAATGGCAGCCTGACCATTTTATCTACTAGAATGCTGACGTAGCACTACATAATGCAACATCTACCGCACAGTATGACTGCATTTCTAAACATATGCTTCACTATTCCACTATATGGAATATGGCGTCATTGCCTTAAAGCTGGAAGGTTCGAGGTTCGAATCCACCTCAAGTCACCACGTAGGGACCTTGGGCAAGTCCTTCACTCACAATTGCTCAGCGCTTCGACGCGAAACTCCGATGCAGTGTCCGCTCCGAAGTCGGGAGCGCCTCTGAGTAGAGAGCTTGAAGGGGCACTATAACAAGTGCACATAAAAAAAAAAAAAAAAACCAAACATGGCATAACTGAGCAGAACAGTTAACTGAAATGCAGCAGCAATGCTGTAGCATGGATTGTCAGCACACCGATTTTGCATATAGTAGTCACTGTGTGATGTTAACCCTTTCGCCCCTGGGTTCCCGTTACTCAATGGCTGACAAACCGAAATATCGGTTTCTCGGGTCAAGAAGGTTAATGCTTTAACTGAGGCACGAGTTATCTCATGCGTTGAGCTCAAAGTGTTGACAGATTTCTGGCTTTACAGTAACTCTTGTGCAGCACAGAGATTTTGTTGCTTTGGCCGAGCACTGATTAGTGTCTTAGCCAGTTTATTGTGATTGGTCAAGTAACAGTCCATTAAAAGCCGGTTTTAGTTAAAACTTTCGCTCACCGGAAGCGCTGCACTCACGTCAGACATGTCCATATTCTTCTTCTTCTTCTTTTTCTTGCTCAGCACAGAGAAGTCGTCATCAAAGTGACTGTCTAAAACACAAAATACATCATAAAATCAGCCTTCTTGAGTTATGAAAGGCTAAACAATTCTGTACAAAGAACTAAATTTGGACATCCAGAATGCACAAGAAATGTTCGAACAAAACTGTGTAAGCTTGAGAAACTACAAAATTTTTCTGCCTCCTGCCATTATGCGATAAACGAGTGTCAATGTGAGTCGATGTTTTAAAAGGTAAACATAAAAAAATAAATTGCAGAGCAGAATATACCTATTGCAGATCTGAGAAGCACACATATAGCCATTTACTAACAGAAATAATTTTTTTATTATGTTTCGTTGTTATCTATAATTTGTAAAGCACATCTCACAGTGCACACCAGAGGTGCTCCCAATGCGAAACAAAGAGCGTGTCAACGGAGATAGCTGATTTAAAAAGTGCAGGATCAATGAAGGCAAAATCTCGAGTTTTGTTCAAAGCAGTGAACTAGCAATGACTTATAGAACTTGTAAATAATAATTATTCGGCAATCCACTGAAATCGACTCCATATACCAGATATAATATATACAGTTGTATACACATATAAAACTTCAAGAATTTAAGAATTTGTCACCAACCGGCCGCAGGTTCTTTTCCCTCATCTTCCGCAGGCATATCCGCAGGTGTTTGTGAGTTTTCTATAATGGAAGGCGTCTCAGAGGTTGGGTTGGTATCACCAGACAAAACGTCCGAGTCAAAGGTACTCTTCTTCTTCTTCTTCTTTTTCTTCAAGTTGGGATCAAAAATATCCTACAACCACACAAACATTATATTATTTGAATGCCAACAATTGCAAGTTAATAATTTTGAAATATTAAGAGTTTTGAACAGAATGAAATCCTGATGGTGACTGTTTATTTCAAAGTCTTAGCGCTTTTCGATGAACATTTGGTCAAGAATGAACCGTTAAATATCTTGTCAGCAAGGGGTGAACCCCAAGGATGTCACTCATAGTTTTTTCCACATAGATCTAGGTTTTTTGTTCTTGCCAAGGTTTCTAGGTTTCAAAATCTAGCCTTTTTTTCACAGATGCTTTTTCACGTAAAAACGTGAATTATCAGCAATTCCTGAAACGTTACTTACACTTATTTTTAAAAGGCATTCTCACCATATAGACACTACACACTCTTAACTTCACAATAGCCAACCTATGTTTAGGCTAAATTAATAGATCTACTAATAATCATCTATGGTCTGGAACTTTATGATGCGGAATTGCGGATCTCTGGACATTCGATGGCATGATCAATTGATCATCTATGGAAGAAATTCTGTGATCTATAGCATCTTTGTTTTTTTTGTTTTTTTTAGTTCTTTTTGATTGTATTTATGTAGCAGATGTGCACTTTACCTGAATATCATTAGAATTTTCGACAAATTATTTTTATTATTATAAATTCTATGTATTTACCTACAACCTTGTCTAGCTTTTCTAGCCTTCTTGGCACTGGATCTGGCCTTTACTTAAAAGTCAGAGTAGCATCCCTGGTAAACCCAAATCCCCAAAACGTCGCGAATACATAAAGCCCAATTTCCAAAAACCAGTTTTATAGAAAACAGTCAAACTACTGAAAACTGGTAAGAGTTAATTGAAATGCATGCATGACATAATAAAACTGCTTGTGTTGTTGATAATGCAGTTTTAACATATAAAAATCATTAGGCTGCGTGTGTCACATATAAAAATCGATTTCATGGATTCGGAAGGTATTCGGTCCGGAAATTCGTGTTTTGATCCAGTAACTCGGGTTTCATACGTGCAGATTTATACACATTGACTTCATCAAGCAAAAGTTCGGTAAACGTGTTGCTTCACATAGTAAAGTACTCGTCCAGTGTAGCATTCTTATTTTTCATCAATCCAACTTCTACAACTACGTGGATCTTTTTTCATCAACCCAGCTCCTGTTTACACAAGAATTCATTCAATCATTCCAGCCTCTATTTAACCCTCCCAACAATTATTTTTCATCAGTGCAACCTCTATTTAATTACAAATTATTATTTATCACATCCAACTTCAATTTAAGCAAGAATCTTTACACCAATCCCATTTCTATGAAAGCAAGAAATATATCGATCAATCCGACTATTAATTATCAAGAATCCTGCTCGTCAATCCAACATGTATTTGACCAACGATGACACCCATGCAATGGCGAATATTTATCCACGCCAAACTACACTTTTACCCAAAGACTCACAAGTAACGCAGATCTGATGCAAGCACATCCATATGTGTCGCATGGCAGGCGAGTTGGTGAGTGTAATCAGCCGATTGGCAATTTAAACATTAAAACCATTAAACATCATACCGGTTCGTCGTTATCACTCATTTTCCCAAGGATGTGTTAAGTTCTAAGAACTATTCGTGCGCAAATTAAAGGATCAAGCTAAGCGAATTTTCAAAATAAAATTGAAAACGTGATCCTCAAATATATATCGACCTAATATTTCATCATCAGGAATATCCTATTGCGCATGCCTCAGATAGTTTTGCATTTCCGGTAGAAATTTTAACCGCCTATATTTAAATAAGTAAGGACAAAACCTTTTTATTGCTCCCACGTCGATCGATCATAAGACAGTTCTATTTTAAACAGTTCAGTAGACAACAAAATTTGTTGTCTACTGATAACAATAACAGAGCACAATCAATGCAACTGACAGTTCATGGAATCATAGGCGCCGAGTTGAGCCGAAGAGTGCGAGTGCCCAAATGAATGACCCTTTTTTGATAGGAGGATTATTGAAACTACATTGTACCTCTGTTCATAGGCGGAGACTTGTTCATGGTTTTAGGGGACGAACTCGCCGTCAAAGGAAGATCGCCGTGCAGGGAAGGGCCGAACCGGCTTGGGGAGGGGATGTGCTCCTAACCATTTTCGAATTTTTTCTTGCCACTCTGCGATGGCAGCATCTTAGGCTGTCATTTTTACGAAATTGCCGTGGTTTAAGACTTGAAAAGCATACTTGCTGTCATTTTTAAAATTTCCACACAACATGAAATAGTGACATTTTAAGCTGTTATCTCATCAAAATTTCCCATTATTTCATTGTTTAAATACAGGGTGCGCCAAAACAAAAGACCCCTCTACGTTTTTTGCCAATATCTTGACCAAAAGTAAGAATTTTGAAATGAAATTTTACAGTCTTATAGACAATTCATATTTACATATGATGGCCAAATTTCATCAAAATATTTCAAAAAAGTCAAAAAACGGTGGGTGGCCTCACTAAAAGTGATATAACTTTTGTTCTGTTGGAAATATTTTTATGAAATCTGGCCAACATAATTATGTAAATATGAATTGTCTGTTAAACTGTAAAATTTCATTTCGAAATTCTTACTTTTGGCCAAGATAGTGGCAATAACCTACTTTTTGTTGCGTTACGTTTTTGAATCGTCAAAAAACGGTGGGTGGCCTTCCTAAAAGTGGCATAACTTTTGGTTTGTTTGAAATATTTTTATGAAATCTGGCCATCAGGTGTAAATATGAATTGTCTATAAGCCTGTAAAATTTCATTCCGAAATTCTTACTTTTGGTCAAAATATTGGCAAAAAACCTAGGGGGTCTTTTTTTGGCGCACCCTGTATATGATTCAAGACTTCAACAAAATGTTCTTCCCAATTGCTTAAAATAATTTGATCACTCTTTGAGTCAGCATGTGCTTCTCTTGGAATCCACACAGAAGAAAAGCACAATCTTCGTTAGCATGGGCATCTTGGAGCACTCTCCCCTAATTAGGTCAACACTCAACAGACTCCAATTTTGCAAAAAAATAAAAATTTCTGTCTACATTAACCACTATTTAGTGAGCCAATATTAACATTGTGGAATAGCCTTTAGTTTTTCAAATAGTATTCACAGACAATTTAGTCAAGGCTGATTTGTTAATTAACGCAGACAAAACAATATCCAGCTTTTGTGATGCTGGGAGGTGATTCTCGCGCAGTGAGGATCATTATAACAGCCTATGGCATGTACAATAAAAGAAACAGTCATTCAAATCGTCGCCTTCGTTCGTAATAAAGAAATGACTGAAACGGATCAAATGAGCAGGATTTCGAGATATTCCTCGTATTCGTATGGAGTTCAGATAACCGGACGGGGTAAAACTGCAGTAATAGTAGGCTAATGTAGACTAGCTGAGATAAAAGAAAATATGTAAAAGACGCAATGATTTTTATAGATAAGCAATGCCAACAGAGAAATAATATAAGAAGCACATCTTGTTGGCTGATTTCTGGTGGTGCCCATGCATAGGCAGGCCTCGCATGGCCAATTTCTGGTGGTGCCATGGGCGGAGACCTAGGGGGGGACAGGGGGGGACGGTCCCCCCCAATAAAAGTGTTGGGGGGGACGGCCCATGCATTTGTCCCCCCCCAATGTTTGAGCGCCAAGCCTTTTGGGCGGCGGAAAAAAAATTTTTGCAAGATTTTGGCCGGATGACTAAAAAAAAAAAAAAAAAAGGTCATCAACTTTTTTGGCGGCGAAAATAGAAATTTTTTCCGAGATTTCGCCGGTCGTCAGAAATTTTTCGGAAAATCTCGCGTCTTTCCGTCCCCCCCAATTCTCGGCCCAGGTCTCCGCCTATGGGTGGTGCTGAGCACTCACGGGCCTCGCAGAGTCGGCGCCCATGCATGGAATACGTTTTTTGTTTTTTTAACCCCAAAATATCTAGTCAATGAAATTCACCGGCCTCTTTCAGCCTCCTCGCATCGCCCACTCCGCTAATCAAATGTAAATGTAAATGTAATCGGATTTTCATATAGCGGCTGTCTTATGGCCTCGACCCTGAGGGTGAGATCCTTCACCACCGCTCGCCCGTTTGAATGGACGCCACGCCATTTAGGTCCCCGTGGACGTACCGTGCTAGCCCAAGATTTTAAATCTGTGAAATCTGTGAAATCTGTACCTTCGGGAATCGAACCGCGGCCCGCACGCTCTCTTCTACAGACGCGCGGCCGCCAGCTCTCTTACCAAGGTAGCTATGCGAGCCAAATAGACTTGATCTTCTAATTCCTCCTACTAAATCCGCTACTGGTTGCACTCTGCCAGTGCCAGTCCCAAGTCAAGATAGAGGAGGAGGGCGACACTAATCATCGTCGATATGGCAGTGGCGTTATAAACAGTAACAAGCTAGTTCCTGCTAATAGACTATGGCTCGATCAGTCCCAATCCTTTACATCAATTGTTCTGCATGGAGGCTAGGTGAAAAATTGCACACACAAAATACAAAAACAAATATAAGCTGGTAACAAACAACTAAATGGCACGCATCCCACAACAACTCTGGTCTAAGGTGTAAACGGTCACCACGGAATCCGAAGGCAAAAATGCATGGCCGGTGTGCATATCCCAGCTGAACCGGTTAGGGGTACAATTGAAGCAAGAATATCGATTTGTTTCATTTCCGATTTTCACTTATCTCGTTAAGTATAGAGCTAAATAAATATATCTGCGCTATAAAAAGTTCACGTGAGAGAAATTGCTGCCCGCTTCTGATTGGCTGTTCTGTGGGAAAAGAGCTACGAACAAGATCTCGTTGGTAGTTTTAAATTATTATTATTTTGAGATCAGTTGAGTCTACGCTAACCCTAACCTTAACTGTATAAAGGTCAGTTTCAAAAGTATAAGTTTCTCCAAAATTAACTCCGCCACTGGTTATTCTATGCTAGGGCTAGTCCCAAGCCTGGATAAAGGAGAAGGGCAACATTAATCATATTTGGGTGAATTTCTACAATGACTCGGTAGCAAGTAAACAATATGGTGGCCTCAGATCAGCGCATAATAGAGCGCTGTCACGTGCGGCGATCAATAGCCCAATAAAGTAGCCCAATGTTTCCAACAGTTTCCGCGAAAGTAAGCACGTCAAAAAATGCTTTATTTATTTCATAATCAGTGTTAGCGGTGGTCATATGACGGTTGGACTGAAGAAATTAATTATTGTCAAACAGAAGTCGGATTGATGATCATTTTCCTAAATAGAAGTGGGATTGGTTAAAAGTCATGTATTTCAACATGTATGTTCGTTAATCCAGCTTCCAATTATAAATACCTTTTATTTCTTATTTCTAAATGCCTTCATTTTAATTATTTACTTGCTAAATTAACGTGCTTACTTTCGCGGAAACATATAAGTCTCCTTTAGGGTAAAAGGAACACAGCTATGGAACTAATTTATAATACTAGTCTAACGGAGTAACCTAAGGTGCTATTAAAATAATCGAAGCAAAGGATGATTATATGACGGTTAAATATACAGTAAATAGAAATGAGAAAGTAACACGATTTGGAAATGCAGCGTTTATTATGACCGAACGATTGTAGACTAAATGTACCGATATAACTGAAAGAATAGGCCTCTTCGATTAATTACTTACTGACCGCTTTGTATTGTGGGATGCAGGTGACAGGTCACTGCGCTCTATTTTAGTGCAGTCATTGGCAACCATATTGTTTTCAATACAGGAACGCAGTCTTCGGGATTACCGATATGTCTTGAGTCGTGACCTGAAAGAATGGCCATTAAGTCCGATGAGCGAATTATAGGCGACGTAAGGAGGTGATTTCCCAAACACGATATTGACTTTTATCTTGCCACATACTTTCTCATTGCTCCCTCCCTCCCTCCCTCCCTCCCTCCCTCCCTCCCTCCCTCCCTCCCTCCCTCCCTCCCTTTGTGTCCTCTATTAATAATCTCCCTTGTGTCCTCTCTCAGTACAATGCAATTTCTTTGTTCTCATATTATTAGCATCATGACTCAGGCATTACTCTCATGTTTGAAATTGTCTTCTGTAGGATGGAACGAGTTCTCTGTTGATGGCAGCACAGAAAGGTCACATAGAGGTCGTCTGCTGTCTCCTTGACATTCACCGGAATTTGGAATCTTACTGGTCAGTAAAACCATCTTTACATGCACCGATTATTAATTTAACTCCTCTGATGGATTACCTTCGCTTTCTGGATGGCAGACATTTTGAAAGTTTATAACCGTGTTTTGTAGAAATGCTTAAATGTTTATAGAAGTATTTTCGTACAAGTACATGACCTTTTGTATGGTATATACTTCGATTCAGTGTCCGCTCTGTAGTCGGGACCGCTTCTGAGTAGGAATCTTGAAGGGGCGCTATATATAACAAGTGCACATACATACATACTATATATGCATACATTCATTCATTCAAGGGATTTATATTCATTCATTCATTCAAGAATTTATATGGTGCCCCCTTCAAGAAATCCACTCAGGGTCGCTCCCAACCCAGCCACGGAAAAAGAAAAAAAGACTTGATTCATGAAACAAAGTTATATATATATATATATATAATGGTCAGTACACAGTATATACATGTATAAATACATAAGCGACTATACAGACGAAATTTAAAATGACGTTGTATTCAAAGTGCCACATCACTTAACTGATATCTGTCATAACATGGGTCAATGACCTCTTGGAAATTACGGTTCATGTATGACCCAGCATCATAGCTACCATTTATTTGTTGCAATTACTTCGTTTTCACAGCAACCTTTAAGCTTATATAGTAAGTGCAAATAGATGAATCTCGTATAATTTTTAAAAATGATTTAGATTATCATTTTGTAAACAATAAAACTTATTATCATTTTGAAACTCCTCATCGGATTTCCAATTATCGTTTAACATCCCTAGTTTTATACCCAAAAAATTCGGAGTGTGCCTAAATGCCACACGAGCAATATAACAGGTGCTCTTATATGACAAGACTATCCGCTTGTTTCCATGAGATATGATCTTGGTGTGCATGTAAGTGCATGAAGTTAAATACCATGTATCAATTCCATTTTATTCATATTTAACTTTGAATAAAACAGAATTGATATGGTTTGGTTGTTGAGAACTGTCACATTGTGACTTGAAGAGTCGGCCCCCAGGCAGCTAAATGAAATCTTCTATCCTTCTAATGCAGTTCATGATCTTGGTGTTTTTCGTAGTAAGATCTAATCATCTAATCTACTCAATCAATATTTTTAATTATAGACATATATCCCATCTTTTCTTTAAGTACTTTGTCTAGTCAAATACATTGTGATGCATTCTTTGAATAAGGCTTTCTTCTATTTAGTCATGTTAGATATATGTACATAGTACATACATGTGCTTTGCATTAAATTGCTGGTTATAAGCAATAACGTTTCATTACTAATGAACATATTATATTATTGTAGATGATTGCACATGACCAGATGCTGATTCTTCTTGACAAGATGTCTTCTATATCAATGACTTGTCTGAGGTGACTGGCTCGACCAAAAAGGAATGGAGAAGACCAAGCATGAATCTTGGACAGATTCCGTGTTTCCACAGTTAAGAAAGTGATGAATTCACGCACGTCAGTAAACCAATGACGGCTCTCTGCTGGATATTTCAACGGAACAACACACTCGTCTACCAAAGCACCGATACACAGAGCATGAGAAGAGTGAGATTTATTTTGTTTCGAACTTCTGCATCTAATTTTTAGTCACTCATATCATTCATGATTTTTCTATAGCACCACTCTACCAGGAGAATACTCCAAGGCACTCATCATCATTTCTTGCTGGCATGTTTAGGACTATCTGACTGATGATTCTTGCTATGGTTGGTCCGTCTTTCTGGAATAAGTTACCTATTATTCTCCGTAACAAACTTCTTTGTCTTTCTTTGCCCCTTTTCCGCAAGCGTTTGAAAACCATTCTCTTTGATTGTGGTTTGGTGTCAGGTTGGGAGCGCCTCTGAGGAGTTCTCTTGAAGGGGCGCTATATAAATGTACGATTACAATTACAATCTCTCCATATTAAATTCCTCATCTCTGTCCCCTTACCCAACTGACTCGTATCTCTCCCTCAAGCATTCCTTCCATGCTCCCTCAATCCTATCCCCTTTGTTATTGATTTGGCGAGACTGATGTTTACCTCTTTTATGACAATGGCTCAGGCTAGAATAAGAATGAATTCTTACATTCACGTTCTGAAATTGAAAGTGTGGTGAATGGAAGAACTGCTGTAAAATGTAGGCCTAAATCTGTTTTCTAGCTGGAGATTGGTAGAATTATTTACGACCATTCTATTCTATGAGCGCCTCTGAACGGTTCACCCTAGTAGAGGCGCTTTATAAATGTTTTTAGGCAATACAATACAAAATGGGCAATTCCTGGCATTGAAAAGTATTGTCATTATACAGGGTGGACCATAAAAAAGTAACCCCTACGGCTTTTTGGCTAGAAGTAAGAATTTTGAAGTGAAATTTTACAGGCTTATAGACAATTTATATTTACACATGATGACCAACAAAAGTTATACCACTTTTAGTGAGGTCACACACCGTTTTTTGACGATTTAAAAACGTAGCGCAACAAAAAGTAACAAAATGCGATTTTATTAAGTCACATCTCAAATAACTGTTGTGAAATGAATTTGTTGGTGCTTCACAACTTGTGTTCAATGTGTCCACCACCAGTGCCAAAACTTCTTTTGAGTCTCTTTGCAAAGTTCTTAGCGGCCCTATGATGCGTTCCAAAGGCAAATTTTCACATATCAACTCCAATGCGCCCATCAATTCTCTTACCACTCTTGGTTTTGGTTGCAGATTGTGATATTTCTTCAGCATATCTCTCCACAATTGATTGTCAATCCATCGGGTTCAAATCCGGAGATTTGAGCCATTGGCTTTCTCAATGAAACCAGAACAATCGAGCCGATCTCCTTTCATTCACTTCAAATCTCTTAACTCTCAGCTCAACTCTTAATGTTTACGCTCTCACTGTTTATGAGAGTAGACGTTGCTCATGGTATCTTGCTCAAGAGGTGTCTGAATACACATTTTGTCTGTCATTGACACCTTGACCATTTTCTTTTTTTAAAATTTGAATTGCATTGATTAATAACAAATTAATAATCTGACAGAACCCTTATTTACCAACTTGATTGTCATCTTGCTAAGTGACTTCATGGTGTTGTGCTGCTGCGCTGGTAGCCTGTTTCTGTTTAATATAGTAATAATAATGATCTTCTGGCAATATCAAGGCTATTTGACAACAGTTATTTGAGATGCGACTTAATAAAATCGTGTTTTTGCTACTTTCTGCTGCGTTACGTCTTTGAATCGTCAAAAAACGGTGGGTGGCCTCACTAAAAGTGGTATAACTTTTCTTCTGTTTGAAATATTTTGATGAAATCTGGCCATCTTATGTAAATATAATTGTCTTTAAGACTATAAAATTTCATTTCGAAATTCTTACTTCTGGCCAAGTTATTGGCAAAAATCGTAGGGGGTTGCTTTTTTATGGCCCACCCTGTAGGTATTTGAGGTCTTTTAATTTCGTTTTTCATGAATATTTGATCATTTAAAGTTGCTCTGTTGTTTGTTACAAGTCATCACCGGTAATTGACCAGTTAGAACAGTGGTTCCCAACCTTTTTTGACTTGAGGGCCACTTTTTCTAAGTTGGGGGACACGAGGGCCACTTTTTCTTAGTTGAAGGACATTAAGGGGTCACAAGGTTGAAATTGTATTAACCAAAAGCATATAAAATTGTTATAATTGATTCAAAATATAATGTTTGATGTTATTTATCGACGCTAAGAAAATAATTTTGAATAGAAAATTATAATGTGTTCTATCCTGTCCAAATTGTAAATTTTTTCATATATTTTTGATAATTCTTTGAGAGATGAGGGTCATTTTCTGAGGCCTGGCAGGCCACTTTTGGCCCGCGGGCCACGGGTTGGGAACCCCTGAGTTAGAATCTATTTGCACCAAGGCCGTAGCCAGGGGGGTGTTTTGGTTGTTTGAACACCCCCCGAAATGAAAAATGTAAAAATAATATAATGCATTTACTAGCACATAATGAAAAACTACTGTGTGCAATGTAGGCTATCCTACGAAAAGTATGTGATGACAAAAAGGTCGTTGACGGGAAAAGTTGGTAAACACCCCTCGAAATCAAATCCTGGCTATGGCCTTGATTTGCACTAACATTTGTTCATTCCTATGATCGCATGTCGATAGTTTACAATTGATATTTTTATTAATGTGAATAACTTTTTCCTTGTGTTAGATTTGATCCTCACACCCAGCGATTGTATTCACAAGAGTTAATGCCGGACACAAAGGAGATGGATTTCCAGCTGTTTACTGGCAATGGCAGCTACCATAGGAGCCTCCACCACCCTTAATCTCTGCTCAGCTGGGTTGGGCTGGACAAAGACCGACAGTCTTACCTGTACAACAAAGTTGGACAATGTGTTGCGTAGCTATGGCAGGATGTGATGTGCCCACATCCTAGAGGGCAGGAACTCATTTCAGTTATGCCACCCTTTGTCAGTGTCAAAATGAAGGCCAATTGAGGAAGATGGTGAGAACGTCTGGCTGGCGGCAAAACTGAAAACCAGCCCGCTCCCGAAAGACTGTTGGCAGTACCGCATACATCTTCATCTGTAACCATTCGATGTCATCCACTGTCGTGCGAAAGACGTTCTACACTTGGCTGTCAAGAAGAACAAGATTGTTTCGAAAGGACTTACTTGTGTGAACACCATTGCAAAGTTTTTTGTGCTCTCCCATACGCATATAATGTATAATTTGCATCTAAATAACTATTTGATCTTTTGCGTAGTGTTGTAAAGGCGGCCTGTGCAAGTGCAACAACACTGCACAAAAGTTCAAATGGTGCTGTCTTGAGAATGCTATGTTTGTTGCTGTTTTTTCTTTTGATACTGTGCTTGTATGTTTGGTGATTGATATGATTTTAGCCAGTGCCTAAAGCATGCAAAAATAAGTGCCTGGACGCCCCTTACCTTTCCAGTCTGTGCTCGCCAATAAGTGGCTGGATGGCGTTCAGATTTTAAAACAAGTGCGTGGACGCCGTCCATGACCGTCCAGGCACACTTTAAGCCCTGATTTTAGCCCCTGCTAGACGTTCGTTATCCATCAGCATTTAAAAATAAGGTTTGCTGTTGTCGTTTTGCACTATGTCAGGGTCGCCAAGAGGGGTGGGGCAAATGCCTAGGGCCCAAGCTAGGGAGTTTTATATACAAAGTCTATGATGGGGTGGGGCAAATGCCTAGGGCCCAAGCTAGGGAGTTTTATATACAAAGTCTATGATGTAAACCGTTTTAACTATAATATTGCAGAGAATTAACTATTAATAATTTTAACTCCAACTTTACAGCTAAATAAGATCATAATGTATAACGTAAGATAGGCAGGAGTTTGTAGGGGCAAGTGCCCCACTCCCAATATCGGGCGTTTCAGTTTTTCGAGCAAGTAGGCCCCGCGAAAAATATTTATCTCGTCATGCTTCAGTGCTCATTTGCACACATGTCGCTGAGCTCAAACTTGCCCGTATCGTGTTAGTTGCTATACTAGCTCACAACCACAAGGGATATTATAGTATAAATTGGGGGACAAAAAGTTCTAAATTCGCGGTACCATAACTAACATTGAGTAAAAATGGGCGAAAAACAGCAAATTCACAAGCTGAAATATGTCCGAATATCGCGGCAATTCGTGGAGTTTGGGGAACTTGCACGCATTCAAGACAAGTGCAAAAAGACCGTGCATTTAAGCGTTGGAGTTCTGCAGATGAACACCATTATTGAGACTTGGTGGCTGCAAGCATGGTCGATATGAGAAATTTCTCGCCACCTGGCAGAGCTGCCACGGGACCGTAATTAATCTTAAAGACCAATGAGAAAAAAGAGTAACGCGTCATATACCGAGGCCGAGAAAAATAAGGTGCTTCATATGCCGAGGCCGAGAAAAATAAGGTGCTTCATATGCCGAGGCCGAGAAAAATAAGGCACGATGTATGCCGAGGCAGAGAAAAATAAGGCGCGATACATGCCGCGGCCGAGAAAAATAAGGCGCTTCGTAATGCCGAGGCCGAGAAAAATAAGGCGCGATATATACCGAGGCCGAGAAAAATAAGGAGCGATAGATGACGAGGCCGAGAAAAAATAAGGCGCGATGTATGCCGAGGCCGAGAAAATTAAGGCGCGATATATGCCGAGGCCAAGAAAAATAAGGCGCGATATATGCCAAGGTCGAGAAAAATAAGGTGCGATATATACCGAGGCGGAGAAAAATAAGGCGCGATATATGCCGAGGCCGAGAAAAATAAGGTGCGATATATGCCGAGGCCGAGAAAAATAAGGCGCGATATATGCCAAGGTCGAGAAAAATAAGGCGCGATATATACCGAGGCGGAGAAAAATAAGGAGCGATATACGCCGAGGCCGAGAAAAATAAGGCGCGATATATGCCGAGGCCAAGAAAAATAAGGCGCGATATATGCCAAGGTCGAGAAAAATAAGGCGCGATATATGCCGAGGCCGAGAAAAATAAGGCGCGATGTACGCCGAGACCGAGAAAAATAAGGCGCGATATACACCGAGGCCAAGAAAAATAAGGCGCGATATATGCCGAGGCCAAGAAAAATAAGGCGCGATATATGCCGAGGCCAAGAAAAATAAGGCGCGATATAAGCCGAGGTCGAGAAAAATAAGGCGATATATGCCGAGGCCGAGAAAAATAAGGCGCGATATAAGTCGATGCCGAGAAAAATAAGGCGCGATATAAGCCGAGGCCGAGAAAAATAAGGCGCGATATATGCCGAGGCCGAGAAAAATAAGGCGCGTCATATGCCAAGGTCGAGAAAAATAAGGCGCGATATACGCCGAGACCGAGAAAAATAAGGCGCGATGTATGCCGAGGTCGAGAAAAATAAGGCGCGATATAAGCCGAGGCCGAGAAAAATAAGGCGCGATATAAGCCGAGGCCGAGAAAAATAAAGCGCGATATAAGCCGAGGCCAAGAAAAATAAGGCGCGATATAAGCCGAGGCCGAGAAAAATAAAGCGCGATATATGCCGAGGCCGAGAAAAATAAGGCGCTGCATACGCCGAGGCCGAGAAAAATAAGGCGCGATATATGCCGAGGCCGAGAAAAATAAGGCGCGATATATACCGAGGCCGAGAAAAATAAGGCGCGATATAAGCCGAGGCCGAGAAAAATAAAGCGCGATATATGCCGAGGCCGAGAAAAATAAGGCGCGATATAAGTCGATGCCGAGAAAAATAAGGCGCGATATAAGCCGAGGCCGAGAAAAATAAAGCGCGATATATGCCGCGGCCGAGAAAAATAAGGCGCGATGTACGCCGAGACCGAGAAAAATAAGGCGCGATATACACCGAGGCCAAGAAAAATAAGGCGCGATATATGCCGAGGCCAAGAAAAATAAGGCGCGATATATGCCGAGGCCAAGAAAAATAAGGCGCGATATAAGCCGAGGTCGAGAAAAATAAGGCGCGATATATGCCGAGGCCGAGAAAAATAAGGCGCGATATAAGCCGAGGCCGAGAAAAATAAGGCGATATATGCCGAGGCCGAGAAAAATAAGGCGCGATATAAGCCGAGGCCGAGAAAAATAAGGCGCGATATAAGCCGAGGCCGAGAAAAATAAGGCGCGATATATACCGAGGCCGAGAAAAATAAGGCGCGATATAAGCCGAGGCCGAGAAAAATAAAGCGCGATATATGCCGAGGCCGAGAAAAATAAGGCGCTGCATACGCCGAGGCCGAGAAAAATAAGGCGCGATATATGCCGAGGCCGAGAAAAATAAGGCGCGATATATGCCGAGGCCGAGAAAAATAAGGCGCGATATAAGCCGAGGCCGAGAAAAATAAGGCGCGATATAAGCCGAGGCCGAGAAAAATAAGGCGCGATATATACCGAGGCCGAGAAAAATAAGGCGCGATATAAGCCGAGGCCGAGAAAAATAAAGCGCGATATATGCCGAGGCCGAGAAAAATAAGGCGCTGCATACGCCGAGGCCGAGAAAAATAAGGCGCGATATATGCCGAGGCCGAGAAAAATAAGGCGCGATATATGCCGAGGCCGAGAAAAATAAGGCGCGATATAAGCCGAGGCCGAGAAAAATAAAGCGCGATATATGCCGAGGCCGAGAAAAATAAAGCGCGATATATGCCGAGGCCGAGAAAAATAAGGCGCGATATATGCCGAGGTCGAGAAAAATAAGGCGCGATATATGCCGAGGTCGAGAAAAATAAAGCGCGATATATGCCGAGGCCGAGAAAAATAAGGCGCGATATATGCCGAGGTCGAGAAAAATAAGGCGCGATTTATGCCGAGGTCGAGAAAAATAAGGCGCGATATATGCCGAGGCTGAGAAAAATAAAGCGCGATATATGCCGCGGCCGGGAAAAGCAGAGCGCGTCATATGCCGAGGCTAATTTTGCAGCCCAAGCCCAACAGCCCATCTATTTCCCACCTGAAATTCGGTTATTGGAAAAGGGGTTTCGTACTTGGGGGAGGAGGTTCAGTACGTCGTCGATGTCTCTCCCGGGCAACAGGACTCGGTCCTGGCTGAATCTGAACCGAGGAAGAGGGAGAGACCTGCTGATCAGTCGCCCGTCAAGACTTTTACTTTCTGACCGAGCAGCTAGCTCAAGTCCGTGAGCTAATTTGTCACCCAAGTCGATCTTTATTCGGACAAGGGCTTCTCGTGTCCTGCCTGGTTGGGGCGGATATGGGCTATGCCCATGAGTCCACATAATTTTGAGATGGGTGTCATAAAATGCTGTAGAATCGTAGATTTAGATAGGTGGAGTTTAGAATTTTTATAGAATCATTAGAAACTAAAAAGCATTCAGCCTATTTCCTGACCGACTGACCATTGGGACTATAATCGTCGTGGTGTTCACTCTGGTGATAATTCTTGAGGTTTGATCACTCTTGACCTCGGGTCGACCTCCCGAAACGAACAGGGCAGTTTTTGGCTCTTGCGGACTTGATTTAATTGATATAGCGCCGATACAAATAAGCTGGTCTCTTTAACGTGACTTGTGGTCGCTGAAAATCCCCAGTGATTTACGTTAGGCTACATTGCGTGAATGGCCGTGTTATGGCGTCTGTTCCCGGGTTTTATCCTCTGCTTCTCTCATGACCATGTGCTGTGACTTTAGATCACATTTCATCATCCATTCTTAGGTCCCTAATGCATTTACTGACACACATATTGTGTGTCAGTAAATGCATTATTACATAATTGCATTTCTGGGTGGTGTTCAAATACCCCAAACACCTTCCTAAATATGGTCTTGAGGACAACACCGAGAATATACCTAAAGCGGAAATATGGCCTACAGTGATCATTTAACAAAGATGTTAAGTGTTAGTAGGCCTAATCTACGTCATTAAACCTATACAATGCAATGAATTATAATAATAATATTAATAATATTAATAATAATATATAACCCTGATATCATCATCATTTACACAGACAGCAATCGATGATCGCTTCAAGTCGAGTTGAATCACAACGTAAACAGTAAACTCATAATTAATCCAAATGCAGAAGACAAGAAAACCTCAATAGACAGAGAAACAAGAAGCCAGACGACCATGAGAAAGCAAGTTGAAAGAGATCAGAACAAAGTTCAAACAGTGATAGACAGAAGGATAAAAATAATAGAGAAAACAGTTAGGCAAACAAAACTAGTATAAGAACAGAAGAAAATGCAAATCAGAAGCATTCGTCTGATCGATATCATGATCTACAATTCTACATCCCAATACCTAGCATCCTCACAACCAGTGCCTAAAGTGTGGGAAAATAAGTGCCTGGACGCCCCTTACATCTCCAAAAGAAGTGCCTGGACGCCCGGCCCTTACCTTTCCAGTCTGTGTTCGCCAATAAGTGGCTGGACGGCGTTCAGATTTTAAAACAAGTGCATGGACGCCGTCCATGACCGTCCAGGCACACTTTAAGCCCTGCTCACAACACATGCCAATTTTACCAGCTGCAGCCAATAGGCATACATGATACATCGGATACGTCTCACATTCAGAGAAACTCAAACAAACCTATAGCTGGTTCCACGAGAGTCTGTCAACTGGATCGTCTTTGTCGCTCCTCTCCGGAATTGCAGTCATCCTTCGAGTACCCGCTCGGTTTCTGCCGGAAGCAAGACCCGGCCAACAGCCAACGCGCCATGTCAGATGCCAGAGCTCCCACGTCTCTGGCATCTGACAGGGGGCCAGGACGGACGGTGCCAAAACTGCCGGACAAGTCTCTGGCCGCCAGGACGGACGGTGCCAAAACTGCCGGACAAGTCTCTGGCCGCCAGGACGGACGGTGCCAAAACTGCCGGACAAGTCTCTGGGCTCTGTAATTTATCAACACATTCACGTTCTATAACTAGTCTTCTATGCATATAAGTAGCGCCTTAAGACAGCACTTTATGGCGATAAAATATAGTATGGACTATGGAATGCAATGTCTAGGTAAAAATAATTCGCAAAATTATTTTTGCATACTTACGAGTATCCTATAGTGACTAAAGCATTGGCAATCCATTTTCACATTGAAATGATGAGAAACTCTCAACATCAGAATAATGACTAAACAACTCTAAAAGCTTAGTGTAATATATATGGCAAGAATCTATATATGCCTAGAATGATTAAACTGTATATAAATACCAGTTAGCAATTTTGCTCACGAGCTATCAATGCCTTGCTCACAGTTATTTCCGAATCATTTTATTTACACAGATCCTCGGTGGCCGAGTGGGTTGGTAGCCCGCTCGCCGCCCGGGTTCGATTCCCGGTCGGTCAGAGATTAATTTCTCGGATCTTTACTGCGGGTGGCTCGGTCGCAATATAAACGTGGAGTAGCGGTGGTGAAGGATATCACCCTCAGGGTCGAAGCCATAACACAGCCGCTATATAAATATGCGATTACATTTACATTTACACCATATTCAGTTCAAACCGTCTTATTCCATATCCATTCGGGCTTTTGCACTCAACATTTCACCCTTCCTATTCGTCTATATATAGAAAAAGAAGTGTGAACTATTCCAGGAAGAGCATACTGCCCAAACTTCAAGCCACTTCACCCTCTTTCTCTACAGACACGGATTTGGTTAGTATAGTATTTTAAGTAGAAGTCATGGAGTGGGGTAGCAGACTAGCAGTAGCTTCAGTTTAATTACACTTTGTGATAACAAGGCTTATTAGCGTCAACAATTCTTCATCCAGGACAGGCTCTGATTGGCTCTGTCAGAGTAATGCAGCGGCCGAGTTTAAAGAGGAATCTCCAAGACTCCTATAGCAAGATATACATGTAAGCCGGTGTCATGAAACGGAGTATCCCCCTGAAAGCTATCCGGCGGGATGAATTAATCTATCCCTCGGGATGGAATTAACCGGTCTAGACTATCCGGGGAGAATGAACCAGTCTATCCCCTTTTTTGAAAAATGCGCATAATAAATTTTTTTATGCTGTAATCAAAATTTAAAGTGACTTTAATTGTTTTAAGTGTCCTAAGCAATGCTCAGATAAAGGCAAGTAGGCAACTCGAATTTATTTAGTGACTCTGAGTGTTATTAAGTGTTTTAAATGTTTTAAGTGCTCTAAAAACAGGGCAAAACAAATTAACTAGTAGGAAAAAACATACCTGTTAGTGTCATTGTTCAAAACAAGGCAGCTGGAAATTAATTAATGCCAAAAAAAACCACGCGGAAGCGGTTTTTTTAATTTGGGGGATACAATTAATACGGGGGATACTCTATTTCGTGACACCGGCTGCCGGTTCACCATCTCAGTGACCTTTCGTTTACGGTTTACGCGTGCGCAGTGGTCAAGGACAACACTACAATAGATGGTGTATAGGCCTATACCAAAAGTTCGGAAACATAATTATAAGACTCGAGCATTGCAAATTTGCAATTTTTATATAATACCGGTACACCATCTATTGTAGTATTGACCTTGAGCACTGCGCACGCGAAATGTCACTGAGATGGTGAACCCGCTTATTCTTAAGCTTGGCTTCAATAACTTACAGCTGTTGCCAGGTGTCGCTCGTCAATCCATCCACGAGAAGCGTCATCTGTCGACGGATGTAGAATCTTCACAATGAAGGATCTTTGCGGCAACATCACCCCAACTACACAGCACATCAGATAGTCATAGGCTTAGCCACAATAATTATCGTGTCATAGAAAGCAACAAGACATTTATGAATCATTTAAATGACTTAACTAACATCTTTGTTAAATGATCACTGTATTTCCGCTTTAGGGATACTTGCATAAGAACCTTCTAGATATTCTTACGCTAGTGTTGCAACTACCGGTAGGCCTTTTGTAGTTGGAACTCTGCCACTGCTCGTGCTTTGGCAGTGCCAGTCCCAAGCCTGGAGAAAGGAGGAGGGCGACACCAATCATACTTTATATGACGGTGTCGTTAAACAGCACCAACTTCGTAGTTGCAATATATATGCGACAGATGTCGTTCCAGTCGCAAGAATCGCCACCTTCCGATTGATGATGATTCGTTTGATGATTCCTTGCTACTCTCGAAGACGGACGATCCTGAATGGAAATGTTTCAGCGATCGCTCCACACCGACAACGGAAAGCAACAAACAGATTATCAAGGCTCTAATTATATAGGCCTACACCGGTTCTCAACCTTTTTAGTGCGGCGACCCTGCGGGCAGCCTATAGCAGCTGCTTTTAAGTTTTAACTTACTTTTAAGGTATTTCGCTAACTTTTGAATTTATGTTTCCTAATCGAAAACCATGCATTCAAATTGATAATTAAACTTATTAAAGCAAAGATATGATAAAAGTAGGCCACAAGTCTTGCCTGTCGATTTCATTCTTCAAAAGAAAATAACTTCTTTTCTTCTCATCAATATTTTTGATGAGAGGCCTACTTCTGAGCTTTGGTGTCTTTAAAACAGCAATAACCTAATAATAATATTTTGTAATGAAACGCCTGCAAACGCACAGCGCTGTACGTGTACAAGTTAAGCAGTAATCTTAATTAACATCAATCGTAACTAGGGCTACTAACAGAACAGACAGCTTTCAATACACGGCGCTAATACTATATCCTACAAAGCACGTCCGCCCTTCGGAGTTCGAACCCGGGTCCGCTGATCTCCATGCCAGTGTGTTATCCAATGTGCTATCGGCCTCCAAACTTCAAAAGTAATAGTAATACACGTTTACCACAATAACTGTTCTTCTAATCGAACTTCAAATTTCTGCTGCTTCCGAACGACGAATTTCGATAATTTTCGCATCGAAATGTCTCGCCATTATTAACCGATTCGACTTTCCAGTCACGTGATAATCGGACGAAGACGACGTCATCGAGCAACAATACAAGATGACGTCGTTTACAATTGCGTCATTAGTATAATTGCATAGATGTTAATTTAAGTAATCTACTGACTACTACATGTCCATGTTTTGAAACGCATTGCGATTTGCGACTGAATTTCTTTCAATGTAAAAGAGATCTGTTACGCGGTTACACAGCCGAAATTAAAATTGCCAAATGAATTTGTTTCGTAAATAAATAAAATTATTCCAATGCGGGCTTCAGCGATTAAAAATAGCCTACTACCTGAAATTGTAATCTCCAAATTCCTAAAGCGCCACTCAACAGCCAATTAAGCGCAGGCTGCGCAGCCCGCGCATGGCACCATCTTATTCACGAGCGTTGAAATGCTGTCGCCTGATTCATTATCGGCCTACCTTAAATTTATCAGGTATCACTTTTAAGACTTTCCATTAAAAATCATTTAGGGACTATATACGTACGTCTCTTGCTGCTTTCAAGAAAAAAACCTTTACATAGCTGCACCCATTCTGTCTGATTTCTTTCTGCTCTATCAAATGCTTTGAAACCCAAACCCAAGGACGTAGCATTCAGGATTTTATTTGGGGGTGTGGGGGGTTAGTCGACTGTGAGCAAGCCCACAAGCGACCTAATCAACTGGTTTAGAGAAGAGCCGTGAGCTCTCACAGCGGCTCTGGACGGCCAATGCATTACGGTAGGCACACACTGTCATATGTATCCATGTATGTATCCATAGTACATGCATTATTTCATCTTCAATCATTTCATTGGGGGGGGCGCAGTGCTTAAAGTGTGGAAAAATAAGTGCCTGGACGCCCATTATCTTTGCAAAAGAAGTGCCTGGATGCCCCTTACCTTTCTAGTCTCTGCTCGCCAATAAGTGGCTGGAGGGCATTCATATTTTAAAACAAGTGCATGGACGCCGTCCATGAACGTCCAGCCACACTTTAAGCCCCCGGGGGAGGGGGTGCTCAATGCTCAAACACCCAAAACAACCTCGCCTAGCTACAGCCTTGACAAGCAGTCTCCGTTCATCGTACATTCTCAAGTAGGCCTGTACCAACATTCCGATTCGTACAACAGCACTGGAATGACAACTTGTCAACGGCTCCGTATGCAGCTTTACCTTGGTTTTATCGATATGCTGCACCATCTTCACATCTTGTGCAGTCTTCCAAACATTGCTGATGCCAGTCCAATTCCAGGGCTTTTTTAACGTGCAGTACTGCAGTTGTACACAAGATGTGCAGTTGTAGAAGCACCTCTGTACAGTTAAAACTAGCAAAAAGGTCATTGTCCTTCGATTGGAAGTAATTTACCAATGGATGATGGGAAAGGAAAGGAGTTGCGCAGATCTAAAAATTCATTTAAAACAACCCTGTCGAATTCTACGGTTTTAGTTGTGCTTATCAGTTGTCGTATTTATTATTATTATTATTATTATTATTAATTATTATTATTATTATTATTATTATTATTATTATTTCCTTGGAGTAGTATAGCCTATTGCAACGTAATATTGGACACTAAACCAAAAGATAGAATTTCGTTTGGATCTAATTCTAAGAACAGATCGACTGTTTATGATCAAGCACGTGAATTTCAACAACAAATTGTTTTATTTTAAAATACACCTGACTTTATTGTCTTTGCGACATCTGAAATGTTCGAGTAGCTGACAGACCTTGCTACAACATAATCATAAACAACATGCTGAGCAGTCGTTTAAATGGAAATGCAAGCGTAGCCTACAGTCAAACAATTCGTTGTAACTTCAAATAAAATTATTATCTTACCTGATGTATACCATTTGTAAACAGTTGGGCATACGGGTCGAGGCCTGTAGAATGCACCAATTAAGGCGACATTTTACAGCACTCTAATTTCAATCAGAGTGCCATAAAATACCAATTGGCATTATAGCGTTCAAAGAACAAGAGCAACATTCTATCGATTGCAGTTCTGGCGAAACCGAAGGTAACCCATAATATATCATCAAATAATTAAGCGACCTTGAACTACAAATTGTTAACTAACGGTACCGGTAATGTAGGTCATGCAATGGTCAAGTAGGTTGATTATCTTTCTGTTGTAGTCTCAAATGATATTTACATTCGTTGTAAGAATGTAGGCCTATAATCTACTTATACTACATGTAGATCGCGACAGAACATTGACCTGTCTATATATTTTAGCCTACTCTTGAAAGGCCGGGCTTGCCCTGCCATGTGAGGGGTAAAAAATTCTTTGTAATTTGTAACATCTTCTTCGCATTTTAATTTCTTCGACCTGTTGCTGAATGACTTCCATACGACACTGACGTGACCTGTGGAATTTTTTCGTCTAGAAAGTGAAGCGTTTTCAATGTCTCTTGTAAAACAGTTTTGGCAGCAGGAAGCAAATGCAAATTCTGAAATGTGATTAAACTTTTCTCGCCATGATGTGATCCGAGGGAACCCTTTTAGGAAATGATTTGATCAACACTTAGCCTACAAAATAAAATTCGCTTTCCCTTTAGTAGGGTACATGTACATTTGTCATAATAATAACTTAGGCATGTATACTAAGTTTTAAAGGGCAGTAACGTCTACTCTATAGTTTATTTTAGTCTGTTTGTTTGAATGCGCACTTGCTATAGCGCCCCTTCAAGCTCTCCCTACCCAGAGGCGCTCCCGAATGCAGCGCGGACACTGCATCGGAGTTTCACGCCGAAGCGCTGAGCAATTGCGAGTGAAGGACTTGCCCAAGGTACCTAGGCGGCGACTTGAGGTGGATTCGAACCTGCAACCCTTCGGCTGCAAGGTGACGAACATACCCAATACACCACCGCGCCCCAATACAACGTCTTTGAAAATCAGGTTTAAGCATCGGTTTAGTTCCACAGTAGACCTATAATAGGCCGACACTGGCCCGACAGTCATGTTATTGCGCTTTTGAGTGGTTCCAAAATTGCTCTTGATCAGTGGCGTAGCCAGTTATTTTTTCATGGGGGGGGGCAGTGGGGTGGCAGCTTAAAATGATGGGGTGGCTACCGTTGGCAATTAAAGCGTGCATCGGCATCGATATATTGCCATAGACTATGTATTTTTAGATTTTGGATGTATTACAGTATTGGACATAATACGCATGCAAGCCTCACTAGCTTGTCTGTCCCACAGTGCACTATAGTGGCCTGTCCCACTTTCCCATCACCCACCCTATAAGAAGTTGTACAGGAAATTGTATAAAAAATAAAATAAGTCAAAAATTATATAACATTCTTTAATTCTTTATCACTCGTAAAAGTAAAAAGTAAAACAAACGCAGGGATTGGGGGGGAAGCTGGGGGGCAGCCCTTTCATTTGGGGGGGCGGCTGCCCCCTTGCCCCCCGTAGTTACGCCACTGCTCTTGATAAAAGTCCAGATATAGGCTACATGTATGTGCACTTGTTATAGCGCCCCTTCAAAAAGCTACTCAGAAGCGCTCCCGACTACAGCGCGGATACTGAATCGGAGTTTAACGCCAAAGCGCTGAGCAATTGCGAGCGAAAGACTTGCCCACTGCCCAGGGTACCCATGAGGCGGCTTGGGATGGATTCGAACCGGCAACACTCCGGCTGCAAGGCAACGAACATACCCACTACACCACCGCGCCCAACGTGGTCGAACGCGTTGCACTTCATGCCAAATGCTCAAAAATTAGTTACTTTCTTAGACTATGCAACACTATTGTACTGAGCTTATACGACGCTTCCAAGACCACCGGACTCGATCGGACTCCTTCGAACAATTCTTCTGACTTGACGCAGCGCTCGTGAATAAGCTGGTGACCTGCGATTGGCTTTCGATTGGTGCTTTAGAAGTTTGGAGATTACGATTACGATTACAATGCAAGAGCAGAAGAGCTTCTATGGTTGGTAGGCCTATAGACCGATATATACTATCATGCTTTTTGTCTGTCTGTGTTTTTACTCTAGCTGTTCACACCGTTATTGCGGACTGCACGTGCTTCAAATCTTGTGTCTCATTACTGGGGGAAATCCAGGTCAAGGATTCTGCAGAGGCTATTATACATATATATATATACATAGGCAATTAGGCATACATATATAATTTATATATATATATATATATTATATACATATATATATATTATAACATGCGGCAGCAATTTGCAGAATCCGCACCGCAACTGTGTGCGTCAAGTTAAAAAGTTAACGTTTAAAAAGTTGACGTGATGTAACAATTTTCATAATTTTGTATATACAGTATATATGTAGCACAAATGTACAGTAGGCTATATATACATACATTGTCATACATACATTGCATATATACATGTATATAATTGCAAAAGCAAATCAGTGGGAGGTGGGTCTAAAGTGCTGACATCTGTAATGGCAGACCTCATTGTTAAGCCAGAACACGACCCGCAATCAATTCTCCTGCAGTTAACTACATGCAAGCAAAAAGACTACAGCAGCAGCAGCAGCAGCAGCAGCAGCAGCAGCAGCAGCAGCAGCAGCAGCAGCAGCAGCAGTAGCAGCAGCAGCAGCAGCAGTAGCATCCTGTTGTCGACCGTGACAAATAGCTTTGCACTGCTTGCAATGCATAATTCGATGGCTACAGCGATGCCGTCCTGCGCAGTGCGCATGCGTGTGTCTGTGGCAACCTCGGTTCCATTAAAAGTCAATGTAGACGCGGTTGAGTCTGAAACTGGTTCGTCTGCAGTGATCACAGGGATGCCACTCTGATTTTTCAAAAAAAAGGTCGGATCCGGATAAAATAGGTTAGAAAAATCGAGGCATGGTTTCACGTTGAGAAATATACCTAAGTTAAAAAATTAAAGTCTGAATGAAATCGTACAGGTTTAAAATGCATACTAACTTTGAACTTTGAACTGTAGGCTATAGAACTACTGTTTACAGCTTATCAGTAACGTTCAGATGTTAAAAACTTAGAACTTTTTAACTTTGATTAAGAAATGTTTCACAAATCTTTAGAGTGTGAAGCACGTGTCTATGTTTGCACAAATGCCTGAAAAATACGAACAGTTTCAGGAATCGCTGATGATTAATGCACGCTTTCAACACAAAAAATCTCGTTAGAAAAATCTAGACCTTGAGAAAAAACTCATAGAAACCTAGATAAGAGCGAAAAACCTAGATCAAGGTGGAAAAGCTAAGAGTGGCATCCCCAGCAGTGAGCGTGAATGCCGTTATAGCTGCGCACGTGGGTTGTTATTTTATGAGATGGGATGTCCATTTATCGATTATTTTACTCGTCAGAGGTCGTGCGACAGGGATGACAGGTGGACGACTGGGTCGCCCTTTAAGGGAACGTCATCCACTTCATCATCCATTCATCCAATCGATGCAAGGACAATTTTTATGAACTATGGAAACGGTCGGTGCTTTCGTTTAAATTGGAAAGGCACGAGGTTATATATATAGCCTATTATATATATATATATATTCTGTAGCCTATATATATTCTGTATATATATATGCATATATTTTTATATATATGGTATAATATATACCACATATATGGCGTCGGGTAATTTTAAAGCCAATGGAACTGACGTCATTGTCATCATATGGCCTCAACCCTCTGCTCATTTTTCAATGATAGATCTGGTGAGATTCTTCGCCATCACCGCCTGCCAAGTTTGAATCAGTGCACAGGCAGTTCCTATACTACAACTTCAGCTGCAGTCGCGTATAATTAATCCAGGGTCATGGGAGTTATTCAGGAGATCGAAGAAAACAAATGTAAAGAAGATTAATAAAAATTTCATGGAATTTTACGGCAGGTCATGATAAAGCAGGTCAATGGTAAAATAGGCAGGATATATGTCAAAGGCCTACCGCGACCTATGTTAGGCCTAGCGCCGCCGTCACTGGTTTAAATGGACCTTGTAACATGTTTAACGACACTGCCATATCAAAGA
The DNA here is from genome assembly GCA_949752735.1 of Lumbricus terrestris. NCBI lineage: Eukaryota > Metazoa > Annelida > Clitellata > Crassiclitellata > Lumbricidae > Lumbricus > Lumbricus terrestris. The sequence continues at coordinate 10,833,314 of OX457039.1, forward strand.
TGATTAGTGTCGCCCTCCTCCTTTATCCAGGCTTGGCACTGGCACTGGCAGAGAACAACCAGTGTCGGAGTTACGGTTTGAATGGACGTCACGCCATATAGGCTCCCGCTTTCGGACCGTGCGATCCGTAGCTATCTTTTGATTAAATAAACCACCTTCGGGAATCGAACCGCGGTCCGCGGGCACTCTCTTTTTCAGAGGGGCGACCGAGACGCGACTAACGCTCTTACTCGTGTAGATAATAATAATTGGAGATCAATTGAGTTTTATTAAATGTTTGATGGTGAGGTTGGCATCGTTGTCATGAAACCTCGTAATAAACGTTATTAACCAGTTTTATTATGCGCATCATTTGTTATATTCAAGCATTCTGCACATTGAATCCAACACTGTGAGTAACATTGCATAGGCCTATATACATAATATATATTAATTATATATATGCGCAATGTATAACTGTACAAGCATGTACATATATATTATATATATACACAGCGGCGCCCGCAGGATTTTTTTCTTGTACGCACAAAAATTTTCGAAGGATGGGCGAACAGGGAAAAATTTTCGTTAGGTCGCCGAAAAAACTGATGACCTTTTTTTTAGTCATCAACCTAGAATTTCCCAAAAAATACCTTTTCTATCCGTGAAAAAAACTGATGACCTTTTTTTTTTTTTTTTTTAGTCGTCAATTTAGAATTCCCCAAAAACATACCTTTTGGGTCATCGCGCTGTACGCACTTACGTAGGCACCGCTGCTGTACGCACTTGCGTAAGTGCGTACGCCTGCGGGCGCCGCTGTATATAGCCTACATGATTGTACAGTTATACATTGTGCATTGTACACTGTTGTGCAAGGTCGTAGCTAGGGGGGTGTTTTGGGTGTTTGAACACCCCCCGAAATGGAAAATGTGACAAATAATAAAATACATTTACAAGCACATGATGTAAAAACCATGAAATAAAACCATGAAAACGTGCACCCTCCGAAATGGAAAAAGTGAAAAAACAGAATGCCGGATGACTAAAAAGGGAACTTGGTGACATTTTTGGAAGATTTCGGCCGGACGACTAAAAAAGTCATCGGTTTTATAGGAAGGCAAATTGGTGAAACACCCCCCGAAATCAAATCCTGGCTACGGCCTTGCTGTTGTGCATATACTGCACATTATGCAGAGACAGACAGATAGACACACACACACGCAAGCACACACACACACACAAACAAACACACACACACACAAACACACAACACACAGAGAGAAGCAGCGGCATGCCACTGTGCAGTCTATTTACAGAGAGCAGTTGATCTGTGCTTATAGGTTAGTCTTCCCTCTGTTGCTAACCACACGGCCGCCGACGAATTGTCACGCCAGCCTATACTGCCAATGTTGCTCGCTCCAAATGCAGAATAGCCAAACTCGCTGTGTTTACAACCGTTTGTCTCTCTCTCTGGCAGTCCATCTGTGTGTGTGTGTGTCATTGTGCGTACTTTCTATCAACACATCGACCGTATGTACACTACGCCTAAAGCAACAGTGCACGACCCAAACTGCAATAACACGTGCACTAAGCCCCCGTTCTCAATAATCGTACACTAGAAACAGGCCTACGTAGCAGTCCAACGTATATATTGCTACGAGTGAAAACAAAAGTGTACACAATGCATTAGGCTTACTGCCGAATACATAGGAATGTGCTTATTTATTTGTATGTAATGTATGTATGGATGTGTATGTATGCATGTATGTACGTACGTAAGATGTATGTATGTATGTATGTATGTATGTATGTATGTATGTATGCATGCATGCATGTATGTATGTATGTATGTATGTATGCATGCATGTATGTATGTATGTATGTATGTATGTATGTATGTACGTACGTAAGATGTATGTATGTATGTATGTATGTATGTATGTATGTATGTATGTATGTATGTATGTATGTATGTATGTATGTATGTATGTATGTATGTATGTATGTATGTATGTATGTATGTATGTATGTATGTATGTATGTAGCCTATGTATGTAAATGTTTTTATACAATACAATACAATGTAGCCTATGTATGTATGTATGTATGCATGTATGTACGTACGTATGTATGATCGCTTGTTTGTTTGTCTGTGTTTGTCTAGCTGTTTAATTGCTTGCTTGTTTGTTTACATGCTTGTTTCTCTTAAACCGAAGTCACCAGTCTGCATGATTGCCAATGACGATTGCCCTTGCGATACATACCCTTGCGTGGGTACAACGCTGATGCATGCTAAGCCGCGTTAATAATAATATTATCAGATCGCGTGAGGCAGCAGCGTGTGCTGTATACGGCATAATATATCGCTATTAATTGTCGATACATAGTATGTCGAGTTATAACAGCCGTGGATCTGTATCGAGGTCTTAGTAAGAGTCTTGGCTCTGTGGTGCATTAAACGCTGCATGAAAACAGCATGCGACTATCCGCGTATAATGGACCTAAGTCGTCGTTTGATAGGCGCTCCTACTAAGAGTAAAGTCGCTGCCTTGATGCATAGTTGGGGTCAATAGCAGAATTGAACGCTAGAGTAGTCTGCAGATAATCAGGGCGAATAGACAGACAATCGCTTGTATTCTCAGCCTAATCTCAGGGCTTCTGTTAGACAAGCTGTTGTTGTTGTATATGGCTGACACGAGTGGTTCGTAAGCCTAGATATAAGCTCTTGAACCAGTTATAGGGGTTGAATTCCAGTGATAAGTGCCTTCAGCAACTTAGTAGTTGATTGTCAGCCATCTGTTCGTTACAGGCCCACTTAGTAGTTGGATTTCATCCGAAAGTGCGTTAAGGCCTACTTATTTAGTAGATGAATTTTAGCCATAGCTGCGTTGAGGTTGAGGTTGAGTCATAAACGAGTTGTCTGCACTGTAGTTGAAATTCGAATTTGATCTCGTTGGAAGTAGTAGGACTTGAACACACACGATTTTGGTGGCGTTTTGAGTTGGATTTCAGCGACATTATTTTGTTGCTCTCAGTGCAATCGCCTCCAGGCGAAATCGGATTCCAATGGATCGAAATCTTCACAATGCTGCTGTTGCAGGTGTGTTCAGGTAGGCTTTGAAGTAGCACGCAGACATATTATATATTGCAGACATATTGCAACTGCACACCTGTGCATTGAGATTGCAACATCATTGGAACTGGAAGGTATTTAAAACGTTTGCACTTCTTAACATTTCTTGCTACTTCAATTAGAAATTACGTCGCTTTCTTTCGTGTATATGCCTATAACCATCAATGGCCTACAGTTAACCACTCGGGGGTGTGGTGGGGGTGGTGGTGGTGTGGAGGGCTGGGCCTCCATAATAATTACACGGGGTTCCTTTGTCGTACAGGCCTATATATAGACTGATGAAGCCTTACTATGAGCCTATTATTTCTTGTCGTTTTCTACGACTGGAGGTTGTGTGTGGTTGAACTGGTTCGAGGCAGTGTTATTCGTTCGGGATTTTGCCTGGCCAATATAAACAATGGACACAGGCGAAAAATTTATAGAATTTTTTTAATTAAACATTTCGGAAATTATCTATTTTGGGGTTTTTGAACCCGTTTGCCCCCCCCTTAAATATGTCCATGACTTCATGGCTTCCATCCTTCTCAACCCCTGGACGACCCATTCTTCTACAAATTTAAGATTATATTCGTTATTTTTCTTCTATCCTATCATTTCTCTTGTAGTTTCTGTCTGTCTGTCTATCTGTCTGTCTGTCTGTCTGTCTCTGTCTGTCTGTCCGTCCATCTGTCTGTCTGTCTGTCTGTCTGTCTGTCTAGATCTCTGTCTGTGTAATGCGTATGTTAAAATTCCGAGTAGCCTATAAGGTTAGCATGTTTGTACCATAGGCCTACACGTACTTGACCTCACATAAAGTGGGCCTACCATAATTATTGTTCAGAAGATAATATAGGATGTGCGCCATATGCTGTCGGCTGCCAATTTTTCCATTATGTAGGCCTATCTATTTCTATCAGAGCTGTTTTTAAGGAATTTTTAGAACCGCACAACTCCTTCTTTCCTTTCCCATCATCCCATCATCCACGGTAAATTACTTACAATCGGAGGACAATGGACTTTTTTGCTAGTTTTAGCTGTCCAGAAGTGCTTCTACAACTGCACAAATCCATTTAGAACTGCACATTTTGTGTACAACTGCTCGTTAAAAAAGCCATGATCTCAATTAAACTTAAAAATTTTGTACAGCAAAATGCAGTCAGTGGTATTATTGATTCAATGACAAACATACTTGTGCCTCCCTCATTATTTACTTACCTGCTAATCCGTTGGCAAGTCTTTTAAACGATGCAAATGACGTGGAGCTCTGAGTTCTCAACAGACAATATTCTGCAATAAAAATGCAGCTATAGGCCCTATATATCTATAGAGACGTCTTGCAGTTGTACGTATACATGTGCCTACACGTGTGTGTTGTATCGGAATGTAGGCTACATAGGCCTAATTTGTGCAAGCAGTGATTATGTGCATACGCGCTTGTGTAGGCAACTTGTTTGCGTGTGGGCATGTATTCTAATTCTGTATGTGGACTGTGCATAGGCCTACTTCTAATCGGCTGCTAATTGAAACAAAATGGCGGTCGTATGTTTCTGTTTACACGTACATGTATATAAGACCAAGCGCAGACAAGCGAACAAAACTGATTACTGTCAGAGCGGATTCGTTACTTGTATGTTCATAGAACAGTTTCTCTCCTCCTACTTCTCCTCCTCCTCCTACTCCTTCTTCTCCTCCTCCTCCTTCCCCTCCTCGTTCTCCTCGTCCTCGTTCTCCTCCTTCTCCTACTCCTCGTTCTCCTTCTTCTCCTCCTCCTCGTTGTCTTCCTCCTCCTTCTCCTCCTTCTCCTCCTTCTCCTCGTTCTCCTCCTCCTCCCTCTTCTCCTCTTCCTCCTCGTTCTCCTCCTCCTCGTTCTCCTCCTCGTTCTCCTACTTCTCGTTCTCCTTCTTCTTCTCCTCCTCCTCGTTGTCTTCCTCCTCCTTCTCCTCCTCCTACTCCTCGTTCTCCATCTTCTCGTTCTCCTTCTTCTCCTCCTCCTCGTTGTCTTCCTCCTCCTTCTCCTCCTCCTACTCCTCGTTCTCCATCTTCTCCTCCTACTCCTCGTTCTCCTTCTTCTCCTCCTTCTCCTCCTTCTCCTCGTTCTCTTCCTCCTCCTTCTCCTCCTCCTACTCCTCGTTCTCCTTCTTCTCCTCGTCCTCGTTCTCCTCCTCCTACTCCTACTCCTACTCCTCCTTCTCCTCCTTCTCGTTCTCGTTCTCGTTCTCCTCCTTCCTCTCCTCCTCCTTCTCCCACTTATCCTCATCATCATCGTCGTCGTTATCATCTTCTTCCCCAATTTCTTCTCTTCCCTCCTTCTTCTTCCGTTCTTCGTCTCGTATACTTTATCAGAAGTCATCTCAACCTTATAAATTATATGAGTCACGGGATGAGTCACCTAATGATGCTCCAGTTAGCTTTAAAAAAGAAAAGATAATTAGTCGCTGTCATTGCATGACGTCCAAAACGTTTCCTGCATGAATTACTGTTGCCATAAATTGTCTAATTAAGAGCTTAACCCATTATATGAACGGATGATTGATAAGCAACAATGTCTGTAAGGATAAGACTCTTGGTGTGATATTAATTTTACATACAAAACGCTCAAGCACATTAAATGTCCGTTACTGAACCACGTAATATACTCTGTCTTATAATGTTTTGGTATTGAAGTGTATTTTAATCAGTAGCACGTGATTCGTTTGGAGGTCAACTCTAGACTAAATGCATGATAGATATAGTTCACTGCAGAGGCAACATTTAATCTAGACGTCTCTGCCCACAGGAATGTCATTCCCATAGAATAACTCGAGAGGTGTTTTTACATGTATGAACGTGCCATCCCCCAAAAATGCCACACGTAAGATTCCCCCCAAGAAAAATTCGACAACCATTGTTTAGATGATTGTTTACATGTAAAATTTTCCGTCGCAAAATAATAGCCTAAGAAAAGGTCGTTAGAAAAAAAATTTGGTCAAAGGGCATCGTCGGTGTCTGAATCAGTGGACGCCGTCCGTCCATATCGGCGGGTTTTCCCACCCCCAGAAACCTGAATTCCCCCTTCAAAAGCAGGGGGACTAGATTAAACACTGCTGTAGATGCAAGTGAAAAAAACTGTGTACATAAGAGACTTGCGAAAGATTTTGATGCACAAGCATTATACTCAACATCACCAACCAATGTTTTGTCGTTTTATTAGTGGCTCCTTATGAATAGAGAAATAACATTGACCAATATATTTTTAGCGGCTTGGAGTATACTATTGAGGAACCATCCAGAACGCCCATAGTTATATAGGCGTGCTTCTACGTAATAAATGGTGTTTATAGTGGAACAATAATTAATTATAGGTATAATTATACAAGTCAGTAGAAAATTGCGACGTTAGATGTTTGACCATAATTATGACACACGACCACACAGGTTGTAGGCTATCAATGCTTGATACCTAGATACTAAAATAGTATCCGCCATATATCCATATTTATTGTTATCATCAAAGACAAGTCGTAGGAAACTGCTTATCACAAGCGCTTAGTCTATTTAAGAAATAAAATTAGCGAAGCAAATTTGGCCAGACTTGTATCCGTAATCGTAATTACTGTGAGCTTATAATTCGTAAAGCGTCAAGTCTGAAGTTATTAAAGTGGGGCACAGGTCTGTTCAGGAGCGCTGCATTCCTTCATAATATGATCTTGTATCTGAACTGTTCTGCAGATATACATTATAGGCCTACTGCGCAGAAGAAATTTTCAGCTGAATTTTTAAAACGCGCCTTTCCAGAATTGTTATGCTCGAGCGCTTCTAATAAAAACCGCCACCTGTAGCGTATAAGAATAAGAAAATATATGCATTGCATATCGTGCCAGTAGATCTTAAGAAATATTCTGTTCGTGTGAATCGAAATGAGATCCAACACAAGATTTAATTCTATTTCAATTGTAACAGGTGTTCGATCGATATTCTTCTGCATGCCTTTAGCGTTTGCACTCTGCGGCTTCTACAGAGTATTATAGCCTAAGTCTCTACGCCGCATTTTTATGCAGACTATACCAAATGTAGGGTAAAGTGCATTTCTTTGTATAGCCTAAAGTTATTGATCGTTAAATGATTTTAATTACATAGCCTATACTTAGTTTAAGCCATTGATTAACAATGAGGGGTGGTGTCATCATCAAAAGTTCGCAAGTCTGTGGTGCATCTGCACTTAAAGCAGAGTGAGTAGCAGACACTTAAAACTTGGCTCCTTTAGGCAGCTATATATAGTACGAAGCAGGCTACGACTTATTTTTTCTCAGCCTCGGCATTCGAGGGCGTATTCACCGCCATCCTCTGTCTGTCTATCTGTCTCTTTTTGTCTCTAATTTTGCCAACGCCATCTGCCAATTGGAAGGTTGAGTGGATCTTTGGGAATTGTGATGGTATCCCGTCCGATTCTTAACTAAACTACCGCCAAAGGATTTTGCCTTGACTAAGAGTTTGTGATATATGCTGGTTCCCGCAATTGCTCTTTTAGGGGCCGTATGCGTACAGTGACATCGAGATAGCGATGACGATAGAGGTGAGATATATTACATAGATGTAAATTTGTATATGTAGGCTATAGTAAACGCACACAATGCCACACATTATATACATAATTCACAAACAACACCCACACACCCATAAATATTATATATATTATATATATATTTTATATATATAATTCTAAAATAGCAAGAATCTGGGATAAGTGGTTGAAGTCGCTATAATTCATGACGAACTTTGAGAGCCATCTCTTGAGGTTGACTTGTTTTAAAAAGACAGAAAGAGAGGAATGGTGGAGGGAGTGATGAAAGGAGAAAAGAGAGGGAGAGAGCAGAGAAGATATAGAAGAGATAGACAGACAGAGACAGAAAGTCAGACAGACAGACAGAAACAGATAACAGATAACAGAGAAACAAAGAAATAGATAAACAGAGAGAGAGACAGAGAAAGAAAGAGAGAGACAGAGAGAGAGACACACACACAGAGAGAGAGACAGAGACAGAGAGAGAGCAACAAAGAGGGAGAAACATGGGAGACACAGAGAGAGAAGCAGAGATACAGAGACAGCGAGAGAGACTGGGACATAGTATAAAAGTTTGTGACAAATTTCGACCTGACTTGTTGTATAGCCTACTATCCGAGGTCTCTCTCCATACGGCATAAACATGGTTTGGCCGATTCAATAAATCAACCCTTCAGCTATAATATACAAAGGAGATTCAACTTGGACTCTTGCTTTCAAAAGGTTTGGGTATGTGGCCCCAAGTACACAAGAGGACCAGATATACAGTGCATGTATTGTCCATGGTTGTATATTGCATGCTTGCTTGCTTGCTTGCTTGGGTGGTCTGCATTTCAGATGGTGCACGTGATCATGAGTCCTCGTGACAACTATGGCAAAATGTGACGGTTGAAGGCGTCACATCGTAATGGCAGACCGGTGAAGAGTTTGATGCATATGATCATATACATATATAATATATATAATATATATATACAATATATAATATATTATATAATATTCGTTTATTGGTGTGAAAAATAAAAAAATATATAAAAATACAAAAAGAGTTTGATGGATATGAATGATCACATATATATATATATATATATATATTATATAATATTCGTTTATTGGTAGGAAAAATCTGATATAGGCCTACACACGTACCTCTATCAGGTACAAAAGCAATTGATCAAATGGAATTACATGCCTAAGATGTAATCCATGTCTAGTATTGAATAATAACATGAGTGTAGTAAATTACATACAATTCCATAAAGAATGATTTAAGATAATCTGTATTAATAGGCGTCAATGTTCTGCAGATAGAAAAGCACATAGTCTATATAAACAACACGCATACAAGCGTGCATACACTCATACAAACGCACAAGCGCATATACAGACACATATCCAATGTTATCCATGGCCCAGCACCGTGCCTTTGCCATTGTAGGCCCTTCTATGTAGAATGGCCTCACTCCCACTATCCGTAGTAAGATCTTATTGGGAGTTTCATCTTCAGCTCTTCGTTACTTGAAGTCTTTTTTATTTCCTCGGGGCTGTCACGCTGAGAGAACCTCTGAATAGCTAGTCTGTAAGAGGGGGAAGGAGGGAGTGGGAGGGAGGGAATGGCGGTAGGGAGTGACAGAGGAAGGGAGGGAGCGAGCCAGGGAAGGGAGGTATGGAAGGAGAGTTGCACGGTCTTTTCAGCCACAGCAACGCGTGGCCGGGTACAGCTAGTTATCAATAAAATACAATATTTATGCGCATACGACCTGACGTCTGACTAATATTGAATGACGCGGTTGCTTTCGACTCAAGGACTTTATTTTAGCTTTTGACTTGCAGAGAATACTTACACTCTCAAAGAAATTACGCTAAAAGACTGACTGGCCGATTGAGCAAATGCCATTCTTTGTAGGCTTACATGTATATAATGGCGTGGAGCACGGTGGTGTAGTGGTGGCGTCGTTGCCTTGAAGTCGGAAGGTTCGAGGTTCGAATCCACCTCACGTCGCCGCGTAGGGACCTTGGGCAGGTCCTTCACTCGCAATTGCTCAGCGCTTCGGCGTGGAACTCCGTTGCAGTGTCCGCTCTGCAGTCGGGAGCGCCTCTGAGTATATAGGGAGCTTGAAGGGGCGCTATAACAAGTGCACATAAAAACAAACAAACAAACGGCGTTCAACCGAATCGAAGCTCCCGCATAACACAACTCTAAGGTCATCGGAAAGATCTGGGGGTCAGAAAGGGTATCGGGTCAATGTCCCACAAGTCAAACTGATCTGCAGAGACCCAGGACAGGGCAGGGCAGGGCAGGGCCCCAGGGTTGTTGTTGTTTGTAGCAGCTGTGACGTGCGTGCTCTCACTACAGGATGAGTGACGACTAGTTGACTTGGCAGCTACATGGTCATATTGTCTCCCTCATTCTTTTCATCGTCTGATTCCCCCATTGACAATGTGACTTGCAATTTATAACTGCAAAAATGGTTGGGTATACAAAATAAATGACTGGTTGATTGATTGATAACTTAGAAATAGTTAACTTGGCAGCTTCATGGTCATAATTATTGTCTCCCTCATTCTCTTCATCGTCTGATAACTATCCCTGTGGCCTTCCCACATTGACAATGTGACTTGCAATAATTTTTATAACTGTAAAAATGGTTGGGTATAAATGATTGATTGAATGATTGTTAACTTAGAAATACGTTCTTCGGTTCCTCGTCGCATCTAGGGACCAACTCTATGTCTCTTTCGCTCGACTTAATTCGACCTTATATAGATTCTACAAACTGTTTACAAGAAAAGACCTTGTCTGTGGTCCAAGGGCGGGACAATTGTGCGGAGTGGTGACGTCGGTGCCTTTCGTGGTTTGGAATGCTCGATTATTTCTGCCTTTGTTGACGTCCGTATAATATTCCCACAGTGCTTGCAATGCCAGCCGTCAAGCAGCTCGAAGGCTTTTCGCCACAAAGAAATGATGGTGCTAGTCATCATACAATACAATACAATACAACTGAAATTGGATATCGCCCTCCTTACAAAGCTTAGAAGTGCGCACACATGCTCCGACGGCGCAACTGCAACAATTGTATTGCAGATCAATTGTGAGTGAAGGACTTGCTGAAGTCCTTATATGCAAAGAAATGATGGTGCTATTCATCATACAATACAATGCAATACATTGCAATGCAATACAATTCAATGCAATACAATACAACTGAAATTGGATATCGCCCTCCTTACAAAGCTTAGAAGTGCACACCACGCCTTGACGGCGCAACTGTAATTATTGTATTGCGGAGTGAAGGACTTGTGTCTCAAGATCCCTATATACACAGTTAGCTCCTCGTTCGGGGATAGAACCCGTACTCTCCTCGTTACAGGCCGATCACTCTAACCAATCGTTATAGCGCCCCTTCAAGCTCTCTACTCAGAGGCGCTCCGTACTACAGCGCGGAGACACTGCATCGGAGTTTCACGCCGAAGCGCTGAGCAATTGCGAGTGAAGGACTTGCCCAAGGTTCCTACGAGGTGGATTCAAACATGCAGCCCTCGGGCTGCAAGGCAACGAACATAACCATTGCACCACCGCGCCCCGTTTGCTAGGGTATATGTAAATTGTTTCATGCTACAGGATCATCTTTCATCTCCTATTATTTTGGATATGATAATATTCTATAGATACCAGTTCAACGATTGTGGATTCAGTCTTGGCAAAATGCTCCAGTCTTGTAAAAAGAATGTCCGTGCACAGAAAACATTTTCTTCTATTGGCATAATTATATTTTGGGTCTAGGTTCAAACTAGAGACCTGCGGAATCACAGCTGAATCTCGATTCGAATCAGCTGATAAGCCACGAGTTTCATTGTATTGTATTGTGTCTGACTATTTATAAAGCGCTTCTCGCAGCAAGAGCCTTTCAGAAGCGCTCCCAGTGCGTTCAACCCCCAAAAGAAAAGGCAGGTTTTCAGACGAGAGAAAGATGATGAAAGACTTGCAGAGAGAATGATAGAGCAAACTGATGGGGGAATAGGGAGGACCGATATCGGATATCGTATATACTTCAGTGTGTAGGACTTGATAGCACATGTGTACCACAGTAACTTTGTTTCTATGTAGGATGATAACTCTTTTGCAGACTGAGATCTATATGAGACTAAAATATTTATTTAGGGTGATAACAAAATCAAAACAGCACAACTAAATGTTTTTAAAAATATTTAATTAAAGCCAATTATGGGTATCTGCCTATGTCTGTCTCTTTGTCTCTATCTTTGCCTATATTCCTCTGTCTGTGTGTCCCTCTCTGTCTCTATATCTCTGTGTCTCTGTCTCTCTTCACCTGTCTCTGTGTCTGTGCCTGTCTGTCCATCCGTCCGTCCGTCTGTCTGTCTGTCTGCTCCTCACTGTCTCTATCTTTCTCCATGTCTCTGTCTCTCTTTACATATCTCTGTGTCTGTGTATGTCTGTCTATCCATCCGTCCGTCCGTCCGTCTGTCTGTCTGCCTCTCTCATCTTTTGTTCTTCTTTCGTATTTCTTATCAAATTTCATATCTACCCCTGGACACTCTCGATGACCATTTGAATGCTGCACCGTGACAATCGCAGACACGCCGCAGTTTATAAACCTTCGCTTGCAAAAAATGTAACGTATACCATTTATTATTTTGTGCTTTGTCCCTTCTGCAAAATGTCTGCGGGCGTCCATAAACGACCAGTTGAACAATTCAACAACCCGTCCATATGCAGTGCAGACAAATTAGTTTTCGGCAATGAGTCATGTCACTCATGTGGTCACTCATAGTTAAATATTTTCAATCTTGGATTCTTGGTGTAATTTTTTATTTGAATATTGAAACTTCGCAGGTCTAACCCAGTGGTTCCCAACCTTTTTTTTACTTGAGGGCAGTGCCGGCGCTAGCACCCCCCGTACTCCCCGGCCGGGGGGCCCCGAGTTTGAAGGGGGCCCCCGAATTTAGCTGGTCATTATGCCTATTTGTGACTGTACAGATCCGGTCTTGTGCATGCCTCAACTAACCATACGGCACTGCCATAGCAGATCTAATGCAAATATCATACTGATTTTGGGCGTAAGTATAAAGCCTTTAGAGTTTGAAAGGGGGCCCCCAAATTTAGCTGGTCATTATGCCTATTTGTGACTGTACAGATCCGGTCTGGTGCATGCCTCAACTAACCACATGGCACTGCCATAGCAGACCTAATGCAAATATCGTACCGATTATGGGCGTAAGTTCAAAGCCATTTAAACTTACTGCAGGCAATTTCGTCCACTTTCTCAAACACAATGTTTATAAATTGTAACTGATTCTAATTGCTAATTGGATGAGACCTCCAAATAAAACATGCGTGAGGCCCAAACATTAAAGCCTGTGTAGGGTCCCAGATGTCCTTGGTATGTGTCTGATCTCAAGTTTGCAAGGGGCCTCAAATGTAGCTGGTAATTATACCTTTCATGACTGTTCATTCCTGAAATCACGCACCGAATTATGTTTTAACGCAAATCATACAAAATAATATTACGCAAACTAATAGAGCATTGTCCTTCAACCAAAGAGGAGACTTTGGGGGTGTGGACAGGGGCACGGTCCCACAATTTATGGTTGGGACGAAATCCTTGTATCCCCAATATTTCAGAAATATTTCATAAGTGTCATCCACTGCCCATCAATAAAGATCAATTTTTTTAAGATGACAGCCTTTAAATGCTACCATTACAGTTGGCAAATCGGACAAATTTAAACAATGGAGTATCTAAAGTCCTAAACCACGACTAATAGCATTGAAAAATGAGCAATTTTTGTAAGGATGACTGGTTAAAATTCTCCCATTACAGCATGGAAATTTTAAAAAATTAACAATTGGGATACATTTATTGAAGTCTTACACCATGTCTTTCAGCACTTACATTATGAAATTTTTTACTGAGATGACAGCTCAAGGTATGGGGGGCCCCAAGTTTTTTTTCGGGGGGCCTCAGTTACCCTAGCGCCGGCACTGCTTGAGGGACACTTTTTCTAAGAGTGTGGATATGAGGGCCACTTTCTCTTAGTTGAAGGACATTAGGGGGCCACAAGGCTAAATTTAATTAATTAAAAGCATATAAAACTGTTATAATTGATTCAAAATGAAATGTTCTATGTTATTTATAAACGTCAAAACAAACTAATTTGTAATAGAAAATAGTTGTGTGTTATATCCTGCCCAAATTGTCAATTTTTTCATATACTTTTGCTAATTCTCTGAGAGAACTGTTGGCCATTTTTTAGGCGGGCCACTTTTGGCCCGCGGGCCACCGTTTGGGAACCGCTGGTCTAACCATACTCGTAGAAACAATGACATGGTTGATTCTGCGCCTAATGCAATTTGGTTGTTGTTCATGTTGATTAATTGCATCGGTCGGAAGTCGATGAAGCGTGAAAGCTCCGTTGTACGGCGTGCACGTACGGCCGCAATCTATTTTTATGTATGCACAAATTAATTTTTAACAACATTGTTAAGGGCTTTGGTAAATACATTGTTTAGAATTGCTGGGCTTGGAGGTGGCGAGTCTGAGGTGGGCTTCCTATTATTGATGCACGAAACTTGCGGCCATTATTTTCTACAATAAAACCAAAGAAAGTGGAGAATCTTCTTGCAAGAGCCCAGCAGGGACAAGGGCCCCTGGATCCGCCCTTCTGAACGGGTTCTGGTCTCGCCGGATTTGTTAAAAATCCGATAAACAAGACGATCCATCCTGTCGACAGATTCTCTTTTGGCCCTGAGAAATCCCGCGGTTTGCATTTACTTAGATTTACAAGCGAATCTATTGAGTTGCTGTTGACGAGTAAACGAAGACTTAGTCATATCCTTCACTCAGAGTGAACGCCTCATTCCTCATTCCTCTAGCCGACTAGCGCGAACTGCTCTTAGACAGCACCATGCTTCCTCTGTCGCTGACCATATATTGTACGAAATGGGCTCCCAATGTCTTTAGGTTTTATGCCTATAAGGTTTGTTCTGTTGCGTTTTATCGCAGCCTTAAAACCGTTCTTTGCTGCCGAGAGGTTGGGTCGGGATCGCTCCCGAGAAGGGGCGCTATATAAATCTTCAAAATAAATAACTGAATAAATGAATAAATATGCATGGACAGAAGGTGTCGTCGCTCAGACACATTTGTATACTGGACAAGAAAGCGGGAACGTGGACCGGACGAAATTGAACGCAACCGGGATCAAGAGCAACATCAATGTCAATGAGGGCAAAACATGCGACATCATTCTGTATATGAATGGAAGGAGAGTTGAGCAGACATGCAACTCCGACGCTGCTCGTACTCTCGCACTGCCAGTCCCAAGCCTGGATGAAGGAGGAGGGAGACACTAATGATTTCGTTAATCACGCTGTCGCTAAACTGAAACCACTAGGCCAAAGATCCAAGATTGAAAACATCGAACTATGTATGACCACATGACTCATTGCCGAAAACTAATTTGTCTACACAATACATGTGGACGGGTTGTTGAATTGTTTAACTGGTCGGTTAAGGGCACCTGCAGACATTTTTCAGGAGGGACAAAGCACAAAGTAATAAATGTAAAAAAGTAACCTACACGTTACTTTTTTCAAGAGAAGGTTTATAAACTGCGGCGTGTCTGCGATTGTCACGGTGCAGCTTCAAATGGTCACCGAGAGTGTCCAGGGTTAGATATGAAATTTGATATTTATTTATTTACTTATTTAGATTATTGCCTTAGCGATTATTGCCTACTATAGTCTAGTAGGTATGCAGATTTGCAGAGTGCTCTGATAGCTAGCCTACTCATCGGCGGCGCTACAGCACGGCATGCTATATATATATATATATATATATATATATATATATATATATATATATATATATATATATGAGGGCAAACTCCTCGTAATAAAGCCTTTGCCCTGGTCGTTTCCCGCCCAACATTTTGTGTGTGCTGAGAACTCATTTGGGGCATAAAATGGCCTCTGCAACGCAGGGTTCACTTGTATGACTGCCTTGGCGATGCTCTGGTTTTAAGAAATGTCGGTCACCGCCTCTACTGATGATACGCTTTCTTCGAAAGATTCTATGCAGGATAATCATACTTTGACACTTCCACTGAATTCCAAAAATCCCTATTGAGGCTGGGAGGAAGCATTGTGGACAACTGATGTAAGCTATAGGCTATGCACAACATGTCTGATTCGACGTAGCGCTGGCAAATAAGCTGGTGCCCTGCGCCTGGCTTTCGAATGACGCTTGAGAGGTTTGGAGATAACGATAGCCATAATGGGCTATATCCGCTTCTGTGAATTCGAGATTGGAATCTGTTTTCGTGGGGGGTACCAACATTAAACTGTCTTTGTTTACGACCCATATAACCTGCAGAAAGTATGTTATGATGGCTCTATATACAGTTATACGAATACGATACGACCTTATACCATTAGG
>OX457039.1:10854400-10964338 GCA_949752735.1 Lumbricus terrestris
TTGCTAAACTGTGGGCGTTGCAAAACGTCTGTTTATGTGGCATAGTAATAGCTCGGCTGTTTATTGCGTAACGTTCAGGCGACTATATATATCGTAAAAATCAATACTGACCGAGGTTGCAATGGGGTTGGTAAACACATGAGAAATTTACAGAAGGACAGGATTTTACTACGGATAAGAAACATCTGGAGTTCTGGAGGGTACTGTATGGTTTGTGGTTCGGCCAACCTTCGGATCGGTCGGTTAAAAACAAGGGAAGAGGACGATCACGTGTTAGTTGGCCTATAGTACAT
Source organism: Lumbricus terrestris (assembly GCA_949752735.1). Taxonomy (NCBI): domain Eukaryota; kingdom Metazoa; phylum Annelida; class Clitellata; order Crassiclitellata; family Lumbricidae; genus Lumbricus; species Lumbricus terrestris. The sequence continues at coordinate 10,854,694 of OX457039.1, forward strand.
GGTAGCATCTTGAGGAACAGTATGGTACGTTATACACATTGCATTTCTAATATGTCGAGGTGATATTGGGTCTTTAAAAACTGATGGGAAATATCAGGGCTTTTTTAACGTGCAGTTGTACACAAAGTGTGCAGTTCTAAATGGATTTGTGCAGTTGTAGAAGCACTTCTGTGCAGTTATAACTAGTTGAAAAATGCCAGTTTCCTCCGATTGGGAGTATTTTACCATGGCGGATGGGCAAGGAAAGAAGGGTTTGTGCAGTTCTAAGTATTCCTTAAAAACAGCCCTGAAAAATATTGCGTGCGGCGTTGCTAAACACAGCTATATATATATATATATATATATATATATATATATATATATATATGTGTGTGTGTGTGTGTGTGTGTGTGTGTGTGTGTAGACACGCATGCATACACGCGTACATACAAAATGTACATGCACACACACAAACACACACACACAGAAGGACGTTTACTGTGGTATTCTATTTGGACCTCTAGACCTACTGCATGGTTAGCGCGACATGCAAACCGAGAGAGCGGAAACGCCCAGTGGCAGTTTTTGCAAATGCCTAATGGATCTCGCATCGTCAAAACAGTTAGCATAGCCATGGGGTTCCAGACTCTATAATGTCTATCATCATTCATCACCGTTGGGTAGGTCTTCCTAGCGAGACGGCTGGCTAGTTAAAAACTTAACAACTGGTGTAGGGACCTATATATCTGTCTGAAGCAGTATAGAAAACTCTGACGCTAGGTGTCACCAGCATGTAATAAAGACGTCCAAGTCATCGAGGTCGAAGAAGATTTTCGCTTTCATAGTCTCCCGTTTGTACTACTTTGTAGGCCCCTATAACATAATAAGTTACCTCAGGGCTTTGAAGAATCACGTTCTTACATAATAAGTTATTTTGGGGATATCTGATATTTTGCCATAGACTGTAAGTTCCATCGCGAGCATGCCTTGTTTTCGCTTTCTCAAATAGCGAAAGTGTAACCAGTAGATCTATACGGTATACATGTTTAGTTTACGGTTACCGTAGGCTATACCTCCCGGCAATAGATCTACAGGATCGATGTTTACAATGTGTTTATAAGCCCATGCAGTAGTATAATTCTTGCTTCAGTTATTTATTTGCAGCAACTATAAAAACACTCGTATATATAGTTGTCTGAATTCGGTAGCCACAACAGCCACACACGAAGACATATACTTCTAGCTTAACCCAAATGCAATCAGTTTTCAAATCCAGAGACTGAGCCAAGTTCAGCCAACGGCAGTATATGTGAATAATAATTTTAGAGAAATAACTGAGGGTCAGACGTTCATTTGTGCGGAGTTGGAGTTGCAAGGAAAGACTTGACCATGGGGTTCTAAAAAATACTAAGTGGGGGGGTTGAACCCTCGACCCCCTAGAAATTCTCAACCATGGTCAACGGGATTTCCAAACAACCCGTCCGGGACCCCAACACCCCCACCTTGAGCCCCTCGCAGAGACAGGCCCTGCGTGTGTAGCCTACACGCATCATCTTCTGATCATAATTTTATTAAAGTCTAACAGCTGCGTACATAACGCCGGCGATGTCAAGTGCATGCCAATTATGAGGCGCAAGTTTTACGACTTGCCGGTAAATAATGCATTGATAAGAGATATCGGCTTAGAGATATAATCCCTGGTGAATTGAAGCGCGCAGGAGTTGGTGATCCATGATATAGAGGGCAATGAAGAGCCGAACAATGCAGGCAGAGAGAGAGGCTATCAAAGACAGAGAGGTAGACAGACACACAGACACACACAGACAGACACACAGACAGATAGGCAGACAGACATACAGGCAGACAGACAGGCAGGGAGGCAGACAGGCAGACAGATAAACAGACAGACAAGGGAGGAGGGGGAGGAGTAGGATGGCGAGAGAAGAATGGGGAGAAGCAAGACGCTATAGACGCATCATCCTTGCAATTTGGAAGTCATTCCATAGCCTCCTTGGGGAAAAATTCCAACCAGAATGGTCCCCACAGTGGGCTGATAAATCCTACAAAATCTCCAGCAATAATTAGACTATTGGGGCGCAAGGCATTCAAACTAAAAAATCCCTCTGTTACTAGTCAGATCCTTGTGCCTATCCTTCCCAAAGCGCCTCCGTGAGCTTATTGTAAGGCGCTATATAAATGTTCATATACACACATGCGTACATTATTCCTTCCACTGCTCCAGTTCTAAATCCCCTTAACCACTGACAGGCCTCTGACTGACTGCATACATGCGGGTCTTGACCTGGAGCCGATTACGACCTTGACTTACTTTGAACCCTAAATTCCTTGGTGTTGTTTAATAGAGTGCTTGCGAATACGTTTAATTGTTCCCTCGACCAAGATTTCCTTGGCCGTGTGTAAGTTACACGTGTAAGAATCTTGAGATAGCGATTACAGCGGAAGAGAGAGAGACACAGAAACACGCAATGCGTATCAACGTCTTACGTATACATACACACGCAAATATATACATAGATACATAAATACATACATGCATATATAAATACATAAATACGTACATAAATATACATAAATACGTACATACATATACATAAATACATACATACGTACATACATACGCACACACATGCGCACATACATACAGGCATACATACAGGCATACACACATATATGGACCTACATGCATGCATTCATACGCACGTACGTACGTGCGTGCGTACGTTTACATGCATACATGTATTGCCTAGGCTACATTCTTGTTTACTATGCACAAGGCCGTAGCTAGGGGGTGTTTGGGGTGTTTGAGCACTCCACGAAATTGAAAATGTGAAGAATAATAGAATGCATTTACGAGCACATGATGTAAAAACCATGAAATAAAACCATAAAAAGATCCCCAGAAATGGAAAATGTCAAAAATAGAATTAATTGGTGATATTATGTGAAGATTTCGGCTGGAGGACAAAAAATAAGGTCAGCATTTTTTTTGGGACGGGAAACTGAAGAAACACCCCCCGAAATCAAATCCTGGCTACGGCCTTGACTATACATGCATACACACACACACATACACACACACACACATACACGCACGCACACACAAATACATACATAATACATTAATGCAACGCATTAGCACATGCATACACATATAAATGCGGAGATGCGTCCATGTTTGCACGTCTGTATACGTACACATAAGTGCGTGAATAACACTGCATATACAAATATATACAAACACAATTTAGAAGGCAATCGAGCTGTTCGATGAAACCTGACGCGTCACTGGTAAAAGTGGTAAATAGACTTGCATGACATTTCTGTGAACAGAGAGAGCGGGTGATGGCCGTGTATTTGATTACATACACATCCGCTAGAAAATCACGCTCACCTGTACGTACATGACATTGTATACCTTGCTAGATATATACTCTAGTATACTGTTGGCTTTTATCTGGATCAATGCTTTCTGACCTTCACTGCATGATGATGATGATGCACTTTCTACCTCGACCGAGTTTTCAGTCGGACGGACAGACAATTGCTATAGATCACGTGATCATCATCAGAGAGACCATTGATTTCTGAGTGTATACATATACCTGCAGTATATTATAAAACAATATATAATGAGGTTATTGCTGCAATCTCTACTCGCGTAAGAGACGTGCATAGCGTGCCGTTTTCTCGGTGTTAATCGGAATAACTACCGCTTTGCGTGAAAAGAAAAAAAGACATATGCTGGAGACTTATGTTAAGCTATCATTATGAATCATGGCATGAAGGTGAGTCGTGAGAAGCATATAGGCTATTAATAAGGGATGAATGGTGATTGGAAGTGCAAAGGATGGCCATGGACCGTATGGACGTATATTATAGGGAAAGAGAATATTGCAGAAACGAAATATTATAGGCGAAATAAATAGGCGAGGTTTTTTCTTCTGATTATTGTGCTATGTATAGGCTGTTAATTGTCAGTTCTAAAATTTCCTTGGCTTATTCTTTACGTAGAACTGTGCGACATTAGAACGTTGATTGCAATGATAATTGTTTACTATAGGGGACCTGGTTAGCATAAGCTTTTTGCTTTTTTCCGGGCTTCCTGTTGCCCAGTGATTTTCTGTTGTTCTATACTTATTTTACTTCTGGTGCAATAAAGAAATATATATATATATTATACTAGATGTATGAACGTCATGGTGATGGATAAATTTAATGGGGATTTAAAAGTTGGATTTCCATAAAGAAAATAAAAAATTAATCGTGTCGGTTTAATGACAAATTTATATAGATCCAACTAAACGGAAACTACACAATTAGGTTTACGCCTATTATAATTGCATTATAATTGCATTGGCCTATATAATATTCCACACCGCCCCACCCAGCCTCCACCTCCCTAAAGGGTACCCTGCGTTTCCGGGTAAATTTCGTTGTTTCGCTCCACCCCACCCTCGACTTCGCCCCACTCCGGCCACCACCCTACCCCACCCCATCACCACTGCTCCACTTAAACCCTCCTCTCTTGGGTAGCCGTCGTTACAAGGTATTTTTCGGTTTTGCGGGGTAAGTGCTGGGTGGAGACGGTTGGCCTTGGTGGCACATAAATGTAACAGCACGGTTTCAGCCAAATAGCTGCGAAACTGTGTTGAGGGTGTGTTAAGAGTGAAATTTCGGTTTCTCGCCCCTCCTACCCCTCCTCCGCGGGAAAGGACAAACTTTCAGACTTATAATATACATTTTTCATGCTTACACCTGACTGGGTTTATATCACTATGTAATAAGGCTAACTGCTTTTATATGGCCTTCGTATTACGGCTACGCATAGTCTATGTATAAATGCTGAAAAATCAAATGAGCTGCTACTGGGCGACGCTTTTGAGTTGGCTCGATCCCTTAGAGCAAAGAATGCAGTTTAAACTGCTCTGCGTGGGCTGCAGATCGTCGCATGTTTTTAAGGTTTAATGGCACGAAACTATATATATATATATATATATATATACTAGCTGGGCAGGGGCGGATCCAGGGGGGGCAATCCGGCCATGGCCCCCATTTAAAAATTGCATGGGACGTGCCCTCCCCCATTTGGTTTCAACAAGCCATTAAATAAATGCAGCGGGAGAGAAAAGCAGGACATCAGGTCCCCCCCTATTACAAAATCGCATGGGACATGGCCCCCCCCGTTTGATTTACCGTTACTCTCGACTACGACGGATGACGACTAAAAAAAGATCATCAACTTTTTTGGCGGATGAAATGGTATCTTTTCCCGGAAAATTGGGTGGATGACTAAAAAAGTTCATCAGTTTTTTTTTCGGCCGGCAACGAAATTTTCCCCAAGAAGACCCTAAATTTTGGCCCCCCCTTCGAAAATGTCTGTATCCGCTCCTGTAGCTGGGTACCCGGCGTTCCCCGGGAAATTGAGATATATATGTAAGTATGGGCAGAGCTGTAACTGCTACACAGCGGGTCGCAGGTGGCGGATAGCGAAAAGACCATTAGTACGATGGTCAGCTGCGAAATAAGCAGGCTTGCCTGACGAATAAGCAGTCCCGGACCAAACAGCGGTGGCTCTCATCAGGGCGTGGGTGGGATGTGGTGTGACGACCGCATTCCTATAAAATACCCATTTGTGCCCAAAGACGAGACCATGTCGAGCGAGGGAAGACCGCTATAAGTCTTCGTGTCACCAGGGGCGCTGGGCAGCAGCAGTGCGGGAGAATTGGTCTTCGGCGGAGGAATCTCAACAAGGAGATCAACGGCTTTGACTGACAAAATCAGTTTTCTGTACTGCGGTCAGAAGAGGATTTGGGGCCCACTGACTATTACATCCCCAATGTGAACCATGAGAAAACGACAAATTTTTTTTTTTCTGGTCTCCGACCCTCAGAAATGAGGATGGACAGCATCATCATCATCATACCAGTATATGCGTGTATGTGTGCGTGTGTACGCGATGGAAGAGGGCGGGTGAGAAGGACGGAGTGGGAGTTAGGCGAGACGTGGCGGGGGTACCCGACACTTTTCGGGCAACGTCGGGTAATTTAGCTAGTGTATATAATTTTATTATATACTTACTATATATATATCTATAGCTGGGGTACCCGTCGTTGCCCGGGAATTTTAGGATTCGACCCGTTCCCCGCCAATCCCTCCCTCCGTCCTTTCCTGCATCCCACAATCCCACCCTCCTTACGTCCCTCCCACTCTCCCTCCCTCCCGAATCCAAATTAGCACACAACTGCAAAATTAATAATGACGCTGACATTCGCATTCATTTTCATTTTCATTTTCACATCCTTCCAGTCAGAGAAACTACAGTGTTGCACTCAGAGCTGCTCCAAAGTGTAGCCTACACTACTCAGTTTTTACTTTTCCATGTTCACACACCTACAGACCGCGAACGGTTAGAGAAGACCTCTGCAGTTATTCGCTATCTTAATTAATTTTTTAGAAATTATCTTAACTGCTAGCAGAGCATACAGCATGCAATACCACGGCGCTAATCGCCGCCGACAAGCACGTCTACAGGGTGGCTCAATAAAAAATGTCCCACCGGATAAAATGCGATATCTTCGCAACCGATTGAAATTTTTCTGCGAAATTTTCCCAATTTGCAGGGGAATGAATTTTCAACAACCCCTGAAAGTTTCACTTAAAACACTTCATGTTTGCAAAAGTTACAACTGTCTAAACTTTCAATTCCGTTTTTTCAAATATCCGCGGAAAAATGATCGTCGATTGTAGATTTCCATGTTAAATAATATCACCTTTCAATACGCCCTTTGTATTTCGTTTTACAGTTTATTGTAAAGTATGAAGGGAGTGTCCACTCCCTGCTTTAATACGAGCTCGAATTTTTTTGTGAAGCTCAATGTGGGCCTGTGCATCCGGTGTTGTGGCGACTGATCCCACATTCTCAGCGAGACTTCTTTCAGCTAGCCAATGTTCTCCAACTTGGGATGAAATGTCTTGCAGCATTTCAGCATAGCTCCCTAGACGTGATAATTAAGAGGGTTAAGGTCTGGCGAGTGTTAGTCATTCGTCTTTGTCAAATAAATTTACTCTAGCTGATGGCAATAAGGTAGCGTCATCATAACCAACCTTGCCGTGCGAGCAAGCAGGCGCACCGTCCCGCTGGAAACTAAAACCAGATGTTGTAGCATGCCTGTAGTCTTCAATGAGTCTGGGTAAAAGAGTTCAACAATAAGTTTGACATTTAACCTACTGAATGTGATCAAGTTCAGTCTTTCCTTGCAGCCATAACACAAACTAGCAGATCTGATGCCGAAACCACGACGTGCTTTGCAAACTTGGCCCCTTCAACAACCAAGCGAATTTTGTGAACATCGCGCTCTTTGCCGTCATATCAAACGACCACGCCCTGCTTATCTTCCGACATTTGGCTTCCATTACATAAACACGTTTGCAGGTAGCCTTTATTGTGCTCAGGCTCTACTTTTCACTGGGCATTTTGCATGATCACGCGATGTCCCAGTCTCTGTTCACGCAACGTCCGAGTTCCCATTTTATCATCGGCAGAAACTTTGCCCATGACGTTTAGTAACGGCTTCACAAATAGAGACCTTAATATATAAAATCTCATCAAATACTAACAGCTTGCCTCATAAACAGCTTCTTTACAGCTGTTAGTGAGGTCATGTGAAATCATACTATTTTTATGTGTTGTAATTTGCAAAAAATCTTAAAGAAATTACATGTATTGGAAAGTCATTCTGCGGAAATTTGAAAAAATGGAAAAACGTTTTTACACGGCTGTAACTTCTGAAGTAATGAAAATTCATTATTGAGATTTTCAGAGATTCTTGCAAAATCTTTCCTCTATAAATCCTGCTATTTTCATAAAATAATCTCGACTGGTTGCGGAGAAATTGCATTTTTGCTGGTGGGACATTTTTTATTGAGCCACCCTGTATATCACATGGGGTGTCGGGAATCGAACCTCTGATCTCCATACCAGTGTGTTATCCAATGCGCCACCTCTTCCCCCCACCCTATGTCTGTAAATTAGGTCGATAAATCACTAAGACGTTACAAGTTAAAAATATGCAGAGATCGAGAAGAAGATGACGTCTTCAAAAACTATCGCGTTTATTGTCGCTGCAATCTGGAATACAATTTTGGCGCCGTTACCATGACGGCGTTGCCATGACAACGTTACCATGACAACGACGATTTTATAACAATGAGAATTATTAAATTGCTAACCAATGACAGCGAAATGAGCCGTGCGTGCTCTCACGAGAAGCTATAAAAAGGCTTGTGTGCAATCAATTGAGTTAATTACAATGTCTTTTATATCTTTCACTTCTTTTGCACAAGATTTAATATTACCACACCAGCAGTTCAAGCGTCATTACACGATCGATAAGACGAAGTAAGATGACTGTCAAAAGCGCTTACCAAGGCCTATGTGGTACGAGTCCCTTCCGAAAGTCGTGACCTGCAATCACGCACATAATTATTTTCTTTCACGTCGTTTTCTAAATGCATAAATTATACCCAACTAACATCTACATCAACAAAGTACCATATATATATGGTACCAGGTTGACCATTGTGTGACATAAAGATCCAAGATGACCTACAATAACCATTAGGAATATAATAGGTGGTTTATTATGCAACAAACTTGTCTACACAAGATGATCTATCAATCTGCAGACCACATGGGATTTATACGATGTCTATACGCAATCGATTCGCCGGTGTCGGTTAAATGTGGGCAAAGTGTATATTCTGTATGGAATACAGAAAGAGAAATCATTTCTGGATAGGTAAGTCGTTACATCGTAGACATATCTATTAGCTTCCAGTGGAGCAATTATTGGAAAATCATTTTGAATCGATATGACATGCTATTATGGCGCCTATATGTAACCATACACCGTCTCAAAATCCTGTCTTAACCATCTAGAGTAGCAGAAAAAATCCCGAAAAGTCTGACCAGCAGTGAATGGGAAATGAAAGCATGGCTTCTGTAGATTGTGCCTGTTTTCCACTCAATGCCGCTCGATCATCATCATCGTCGTCGTCGTCATCATTATCATCATCATGCGGGGGGTGAAATCAAAAGGGCGCATGTTTAAAACGGCGAAATCAAAAGGGCGCATGTTTAAAACGGCGAAATCAAAAGGGCGCATGTTTAAAACGGCGAAATCAAAAGGGCGCATGTTTAAAACGGCGAAATCAAAAGGGCGCATGTTTAAAACGGCGAAATCAAAATGGCGCATGTTTAAAACGGCGAAATCAAAAGGGCGCATGTTTAAAACGGCGAAATCAAAAGGGTGCCTGCAATGCATGCGTAATTAATAAGGAAGTAAAAGTAGAGAAATAATAATTATGAAGAAAAGAAACATGGTAAGTTAAACGTTGTTTAATCATGGTATATTAGGCCTATTATGAAGCCTCAAAATACTAAGCAAGTACTAGATATAATCGTCATAATCGAACTTGGTTGCTTATATACAGCAAATGTCATTAAATTCCAGAGAGTTTCTAAGAAGTAGCTTGCTAAACCTAGTAGAATAAATGTCAAGTTCAAGCAAGATTGTTTACAAATAATTTCTGAGACTGGAAAACATACTGAACAGTGAACATGGTAGAATGTTTGTCAATTTTAAATAACAGATTTTACAATCAGTCTAGGCTAAGATAAAAGAAACCAATGAACATTAGGGTCATAGGCGTAGGAGACGGGGGTCCAGAGGGGGCAAATGCCCCCCCAAATTTCGGGCAAGTCTGATTTTTCGGGCAAGTAGACCCGGGAAAATATTAACCAAACTTCTTGAAGTTCAACGTTCATTAGTAGACCACATTATCTCCCAGTTCCATCTTGCCCGAATCGAGTTAGATATTAGCTCACAACAACCATGGTTAGCAGAAATTCCCGAAAAAGTTCTGAATTCAAGGTAGTATTTTATAAATAAGCTTAATGGCGAGAATCACAGCAAATTCAAGAGCCGAAATTTGCCCGAAAATCTTGCCCGAATCGAGTTAGATAATAACTCACAACAACCATTGATAGCAGAAATTCCCGAAAAATGCTGAATTCATAGTAACATTTTGTAAATAATGGCGAGAATCGCAGCAAATTCAAGAGCCGAAATTTGCCCGAAAATCTTGCCCGAATCGAGTTAGATAATAACTCACAACAACCATTGATAGCAGAAATTACCGAAAAGTTCTGAATTCACGGTAGCATTTTGTAAATAATGGCGAGAATAGAAACAAATTCAAGAGCCAAAATTTGCCCGAAAATCTTGCCCAAATCGAGTTAGATCTTAGCTCACAACAACTATGGATGGCAGAAATTCACGAAAAAGTTCTGAATTCAAATAATGGCTAGAGACGCAGCAAATTCAAGAGCCGAAATTTGACCGAAAATTGCGACTATTCGTGGCATTTGGGGAAATTCACAGCATGCAAGCTATAGGTGCAACAGAACACGGAATTCACTGCCTGTATGACATTGAAATTTCTACTGGTCATTAGGCAAAATAGACACGATAATCTTGCGATCATCAACATTGAACGTGCAGATCTTGTTCTGTTCTATGAAAATTTACCATCTTTTTCTTCTTGTCAAGTGTGCGGGATCAGGGTATTGCACTTGATAGCTCACTTATATTACGGGAAGGATTTCCAAAAGCACACGCTCCTCTTATTTTCATTTAAGGTACGTGTCTCAGGATCTTTCGCTGTTCTTTTTCCACCCATTGGCTTCCTCTCCGTGCTCACATACAATCTAAATTCCTCACTCTGATCTTCAAGGCTCAGCGGGGTTTTGCCCCAAATATCTGACCGACGTTTTAGGCTACTAAGGCCTCACTCAGCTCCCTCCAACCCTCCACTTCGTTCATCCAACAGACTTGACTCTTGCTTCCGCCTTCTAGAACTGCTATGGCTCAGTCTTGATCATTTGCCTCAATTGGTCCTTCTCTTTGAAATGAGCTTTCTCCTGCGTTCGATCTGTGGCAGTCTCTCTTCTTCATTCTCTCATCTTAAAACCTGCCTCTTCGAGCGCGGTTTTGCGCACTATTACCGCCTCTGAACGGTTCACCTTACTGAGGCGCTTTGTAGATGATTAGATACAATACAAAACAATCTACAATTATGAATTTAATCAGTTGCTCGTGTGAAGTTTGAACTGGTTAAGCGTCAGGAATATATACATATAGCTACATAATAAATTTGCATATATATGCCTTAAATTACCCAGCCTGGTCCCTATAATATGGCCGGGCCCGGGGTATTGGCCCTTGTCCCCGGGTGTGGGTGCAAGAACAGAGATGGCTATGTGTGCACGACGTCAATTATTCCGGGTTTAATTTTTCGGGCAAAAGTAAAATTTTTGCCCCCCCACTGCTGAAGTGTCCCCTACGCCTATGATTAGGGTGCTCCAAAAAAATAAAAGTTGAAAATTCATAGCTCCCGGATATTTTCCCATGCGTCTCATAGAGATGAGTCTAAAAAACCAAATTTTAGGATTCTTTATCAAGGTTAAGCCTTGCCACCAGCACGATGAAGTTTAACAATAACGGCTATTTTTCGGTTGAAAATACAAATTGCAGGTATGTAAGAAAATATGATTAAAACCAGTGTGTGTTTATGATTTATTGGTCAAAACACGACCCTAATATCAACTGAAAAATGTAGCTCTCTCCACAAGCTGCTACTGCAATTCCACTCCCACTCCCACAGACCTACAGATCTTACATTGTTATATGTATACTGTTTCAAGAGTTTCGCCAGTGCTTAAAATCTAGGAATCTGTATCGATGAGATTTAACCGCCTGTAGAGTAGACTATCGTTGATATTCATCCTTTATAACTGTATTTACAAAGTATTTGATTAGTTTCGTCGCTTTTTTCCATTCACGAACAAACTTCAATAGACATATTATAGCAGTGCTGCCTGCTGGAAATTGTCAACAGCTTTCCACTTTAGTAGTATAGCCTAAGCTGAGCCAATAACTTTCAATATTAAGTAGGTTGAACAATAAGCAATGACCTTTTGGTAATCAAATGAATCAGTTTTGAGGATGCATTCAACTGTGGAAATAGCCTACTGAAATGATGGTTTCCAGTGGTGGTTCTGTTTGTCTCACTGTCAGATGTTGGCGAGCGATTTGTGGGTTTTCGGATTCATAAACCAAGTTCAAGATCAATGCGAATGGCACAATTTCTTTTGCAAGATATCATAAATGTCTAAGGACAGTAACTGCAGCTCCTGCAACATCTGAATCAGTCGTGTTGAGATCAGTTCAGAACTGCAGACCATCTAAAGGTGCACCCGCAGCAGACACCGCTAAGAGCCAAGCCTTGGCAAAAAACAAGGCATTGAACGTGCAAACACGACTCTATAAAATTTGTATCGTAGAGATCCATAATCTTGGCCTTGATGTTCTTCTTTCATTGTTCGACAACCCCAAACTTATTTATTTGCTTTTCACTGTTTTTCACTGCTTCTGGAATCGTTCTAGTACCATGAACATTTGGATCGTTTTCGGATAAACGAACAAACGCAGAACATCTCCATTTAAAGAAATTCCGTTGTCTGACAATGGGATAATTGCCCCCTCCCAACAAGCCATATAGCTTGTAATCACTTCTCAAAAATAGTTTAACCATGTTCACTAAGCAATCTAAGACACACCCAGTCAGTGCTAGAATTTCCTGGTTTGGTATTCAGCACCCTAGTCTTTCTTAAGATCCACAGTAAAGTCTTCATTGCACAACGCAACTCCACATAATTGAACGTCTTACCCCCATGCAGCTATTTTTCTACAATTCTCATACTGCACCCAGTGCATCTAAGATTTATCATAATAAATATCGTCAGGCACATACAAAACCTTGTAAAATAAGTTAATCATCATGAAATAATTAAGTTTTCCCACCAATTCCCGTCATGGTTTCCAAATTGCCGATTTTAAAGGAAATTCCTATGTATTTTCGCATTGTAAAGTTTTTATGCCGGTGGCAAGGCTTAACCTTTTTCAATTGGTCTGAAAATTGGTACAGTTGTTCAAAATGATAAATGGAATGGGAAAATTGCCAGGGAGCAGTATTTTGAGAAACTTTTTGAAAATGCATCATAATCTGGAGCACCCTAATGAACATATTAGAAATAAGATTGTCATTTGCAAACCAAAGATTTAACAATTAACCTTTAAGCTAATAAACGGACATCTAAGATTGAATGCCATTTCGAAAGAATAGATTTAGGCCTAACCATCAACATCTAATTTATTTCGGTCCCCTTTGGTCTCTTGAAAATTCCGTCCTTTAGCTTACCGACCGTTTAAAATTCTTCATTTCAACATTTCGTTTTTAATCATGTGGGTTTCGATTGCTCTTCGCCTTTTTAACACAGATCTTTAGTTACCTTTTTGGATGGCGGCGCTAGGGGGAACAGGGGCTAAGCCCCCTATAAAAGGCTAAGCCCCCTAAACAGGTCATCCAGTTTCATACATTGAAATTCCACGATTTTCGACCGGATGACTAAAAAAAGTCGTCAGAAATTTCGGCGGATGTACATATTAATGTAGAATTTCCTCCGCGAGACTTCAGCTCCCCAAAACTGAAATCCTGGCGCCGCCACTGGGAAGGACGCGAGATTTTGGGCTTGGGCGGACGAATGGCTGAGTCCCGACGAAATTTTTCATCTTTCTGACGACCTTTTTTTAGTCATTGGTCCGCGAAATGTCGATGAAAAACCCAATTTTCTCTGTCATAAAGTTGATGACCTTTATTTAGTCATCACCTCATTTGTTCGAAGACCTCTTTGTTCGAATATTCGAAGATCTCTTCTTCTATCTTCTAACGTTATAACCTCACAGTGTGTTTCGTGAAGCGTGTAGAGTCTACATGTCCTAACACTTAACGATGGGGAGGGGGCAAATGCATGGGCCGTCCCCACCGCATCCATTGAGGGGGACCGTCCCTCTGTCCCCCTTAAGTCTCCGCCAATGATTTTATATATACTTTATAAAAACCTATGCTCTTCCTACACTTCATGTAAAATAGTAGAGTCTATATGTATAGGCCTATATAGATCTATATGACAAGCACATAAACATTTTATATTAGGCCCAGTGGTTAAAGTGGTTTGAGTGAGCAGTGGGAACGCTAAATATGAGCAGCGGGAACGCTGATGAAGAATTTTTATTAGAGTTCCTTCATGATGAGCAGTGGGCAGTGGCGGCGCTAGGGAGGTGGCTGGGGGCTAAGCCCCCCCTACAAGAGGTTCAGCCCCCCCTAAAAAAAGGGCCACCCGATTTTTTTACATTGAAATATCCAAGATTTTCGGTCGATGACTAAAAAAAAAATGTCGTCAGAAATTTTGGCGGCGAAAATGGAAAATTTTCGCCGCGGGGCTCAGCCCCCCGAAACTGAAATCCTGGCGCCGCCACTGGCTGTGGGAACGCAAGCCAAGAATTTCGAGGTCAGTGGGAACGCTGTTTCCACGCGTTCCCACCCACTTGAAACCCTGAATAGGCCAAACCATTGTCGAGAATTCCACAGATTAATTAATCGTAAATTATTCAATTAATCGTAAAAATTGTGATCGATTAATCGTAAATTAATTAGTTAGATTCTAATCGTAAAAATTGTGATCGTTTAATTCAGCGATGCATTTGAAATAGTTTTTTTAACGGTAGGCCTACAAAAACTGATTTTTAATCGATGAAATGTCTGCATTCGATTTCGCCGTGGTAAAAATGATAAAGTATTGTTTAAAAATGTTTTCAGATGTTTCAAAGGCTTTAGCCTAAATGCTTTAGGTTTTATTGCTTTGCACTTATTGAATAGAAGAACGAACGTATTAGTTACAGTATTCGCTTGCGGTTTTCAATGTCGTGCAGCATCATTCACGAGATCTTCACAGTTAGGACTCGACCATGCATGCTCTTTTCCTCTGCAGAATGTTTTCTTTCTCTCTATTTTGGCTAGTCACCCGTTGGTGTCGATGTCCCTCTCGTGCCTAGGCCTATACAATTCTTCTGTTAATATCTCCAAGTTGTCTTGTTTGTGTGGCGTCCATGATTCACCCGGTTTTTGTTAGTAAATCGCTGAATACAAGTTTTAATATTATCTTCACTTTATCTGCAAACAAATCAATCGGCTCCACCAAATAGCTCTGAGACGTGTCGTCGCTCCAGCTGTCTTTCTCATTCTCCTCCTCCACATCTGCTTGCCGCAGCCATTATTTTTCAAAGTCAACAGTGCTTCTTAAAAGAACATTTTTATAACTGCACAAACAGCACCGTTTGATCTACAGAGTGCGCCAAAAAAAGACCCCTCCTAGGTTTTTTTAGATGAGACTTAATAAAATCTTGTTTTTGCTACTTTTTGTTGCGTTACGTTTTTGAATCGTCAGCAAAGCGGTGGGTGGCCTCCCTAAAAGTGATATAACTTTTGTTCTGTTTGAAATATTGCTTTGAAAACAATGATACTTGGTGAGTTCTGCCTCAATTTCAACTCTGGTTTTTGTGCACCATTTTCTGTAATAGAAATCTACCTGTAAAATTTGTCGCACTATCATCATCATCGTCTTCGTCACCATCATCATCACTCTCATCGTCATTTCATCGGAATCAGTCATCGTCATCACGGTCATCGTAGTGATCATCGTCGTCGTCGTCGTCATCATCATCACTGTCTTCATAATTGTGCTGATAATCATCATCACCGTCATTTCATTATCATCATGATTAGGCTATCATCTTCACCAACACAGGCCTGCTGTTTGTATTACCAGTAGCCAAATGTTCTTATCTTGGGAGTTGGTATGTGGCCCAAAGTTTACTGGGCGAAGCTTCTTTTGACTGTGTGGAGAAATGTGATTCAGCTTAAACCGATCTGTTTAGGTTACAGCGCTTCGTGAAAACAAGTTTCGGATAACGCATTAAGTTTTTACGACACGTGTGCTTCTAACTCTCCGGCCATTGGCTCGGAGGACTTGCCGTTGCTATTAGCTTACTTGTACTAACAGTTTGAGCTTTTTTAAGCAACCCAAGTACGCAGATCAGTATCGCTTGTATACTGTATAGCCTACTTAAGCACATGTGCAATGTTTCGACGTCTTGCAAGTGCATTGAACTGTACTGTTGTGGTCTACACTAATGAGCTTCTGCGTCTTGAAATGGGTGGCATCAATTTCTTGCAACAACTAACAACGAACTCAATGACTTATCCGCGGCTTGCACCTAATTATTTTGTGGTGCGATAAAAAGCAACGCCTATTCTGACCGTTCGTGCCTTAGTGTCAATTTCTGTCTCCTCCTAATGCCTTCACTTTATCCTCTTATTTTTGTTCCCACTTCCTGCCTCCTTTCCTCTTTCTCATCCAACTCATTTCCTTTCCCTGCTGCACCCAATTATTCTGGTCGGTGCATCTCCGCTCCTCCTCTCCTCCTCCGCCTCCGCCTCCTCCATTGTCTCCACCTCCTTCCTATTCCATTGCGTCCTCCTCCTCCTATTATCCTCCCCCTCCTTCCCACTCCTTCTCCTGTCTTCCTCCCTCCTCCTCCCTTTCCTCTAATCCTCCTACCTTCTCGTCTATATCCTCTTAGCCCCTCTTCTTTCTGCTCCTTTGCTTTCACTCCTTCCGTAACTAGGTCTTCCTTCTCTTCTCCTCTTCCTCCACCTCTTCCTAATGTCCTCGTCTTATTCTTCTTCCTCCTTCTCCTTCTCCTCCTCCTCTTGTCCTTTCTCCTCTTCTCCTCCTTCTCCTCTTCGTCCTCCTTCTCCTCCTCCTCCTTCTACTCCTCTTGTCCTTCCTCCTCTTTTCTTCCCCACTCCACTTCGTCCTCCTTCTCCTCTTCGTCCTCCTCCTCTTCTCCTCCTTCTCCTCTTGTCCTTCCTCCTCTTTTCTTCCCCACTCCACTTCGTCCTCCTTCTCCTCTTCGTCCTCCTCCTCTTCTCCTCCTTCTCCTCTTGTCCTTCCTCCTCTTTTCTTCCCCACTCCACTTCGTCCTCCTTCTCCTCTTCGTCCTCCTCCTCTTCTCCTCCTTCTCCTCTTGTCCTTCCTCCTCTTTTCTTCCCCACTCCACTTCGTCCTCCTTCTCCTCTTCGTCCTCCTCCTCTTCTCCTCCTTCTCCTCTTGTCCTTCCTCCTCTTTTCTTCCCCACTCCACTTCGTCCTCCTTCTCCTCTTCGTCCTCCTCCTCTTCTCCTCCTTCTCCTCTTGTCCTTCCTCCTCTTTTCTTCCCCACTCCACTTCGTCCTCCTTCTCCTCTTCGTCCTCCTCCTCTTCTCCTCCTTCTCCTCTTGTCCTTCCTCCTCTTTTCTTCCCCACTCCACTTCGTCCTCCTTCTCCTCTTCGTCCTCCTCCTCTTCTCCTCCTTCTCCTCTTGTCCTTCCTCCTCTTTTCTTCCCCACTCCACTTCGTCCTCCTTCTCCTCTTCGTCCTCCTCCTCTTCTCCTCCTTCTCCTCTTGTCCTTCCTCCTCTTTTCTTCCCCACTCCACTTCGTCCTCCTTCTCCTCTTCGTCCTCCTCCTCTTCTCCTCCTTCTCCTCTTGTCCTTCCTCCTCTTTTCTTCCCCACTCCACTTCGTCCTCCTTCTCCTCTTCGTCCTCCTCCTCTTCTCCTCCTTCTCCTCTTGTCCTTCCTCCTCTTTTCTTCCCCACTCCACTTCGTCCTCCTTCTCCTCTTCGTCCTCCTCCTCTTCTCCTCCTTCTCCTCTTGTCCTTCCTCCTCTTTTCTTCCCCACTCCACTTCGTCCTCCTTCTCCTCTTCGTCCTCCTCCTCTTCTCCTCCTTCTCCTCTTGTCCTTCCTCCTCTTTTCTTCCCCACTCCACTTCGTCCTCCTTCTCCTCTTCGTCCTCCTCCTCTTCTCCTCCTTCTCCTCTTGTCCTTCCTCCTCTTTTCTTCCCCACTCCACTTCGTCCTCCTTCTCCTCTTCGTCCTCCTCCTCTTCTCCTCCTTCTCCTCTTGTCCTTCCTCCTCTTTTCTTCCCCACTCCACTTCGTCCTCCTTCTCCTCTTCGTCCTCCTCCTCTTCTCCTCCTTCTCCTCTTGTCCTTCCTCCTCTTTTCTTCCCCACTCCACTTCGTCCTCCTTCTCCTCTTCGTCCTCCTCCTCTTCTCCTCCTTCTCCTCTTGTCCTTCCTCCTCTTTTCTTCCCCACTCCACTTCGTCCTCCTTCTCCTCTTCGTCCTCCTCCTCTTCTCCTCCTTCTCCTCTTGTCCTTCCTCCTCTTTTCTTCCCCACTCCACTTCGTCCTCCTTCTCCTCTTCGTCCTCCTCCTCTTCTCCTCCTTCTCCTCTTGTCCTTCCTCCTCTTTTCTTCCCCACTCCACTTCGTCCTCCTTCTCCTCTTCGTCCTCCTCCTCTTCTCCTCCTTCTCCTCTTGTCCTTCCTCCTCTTTTCTTCCCCACTCCACTTCGTCCTCCTTCTCCTCTTCGTCCTCCTCCTCTTCTCCTCCTTCTCCTCTTGTCCTTCCTCCTCTTTTCTTCCCCACTCCACTTCGTCCTCCTTCTCCTCTTCGTCCTCCTCCTCTTCTCCTCCTTCTCCTCTTGTCCTTCCTCCTCTTTTCTTCCCCACTCCACTTCGTCCTCCTTCTCCTCTTCGTCCTCCTCCTCTTCTCCTCCTTCTCCTCTTGTCCTTCCTCCTCTTTTCTTCCCCACTCCACTTCGTCCTCCTTCTCCTCTTCGTCCTCCTCCTCTTCTCCTCCTTCTCCTCTTGTCCTTCCTCCTCTTTTCTTCCCCACTCCACTTCGTCCTCCTTCTCCTCTTCGTCCTCCTCCTCTTCTCCTCCTTCTCCTCTTGTCCTTCCTCCTCTTTTCTTCCCCACTCCACTTCGTCCTCCTTCTCCTCTTCGTCCTCCTCCTCTTCTCCTCCTTCTCCTCTTGTCCTTCCTCCTCTTTTCTTCCCCACTCCACTTCG
The DNA here is from genome assembly GCA_949752735.1 of Lumbricus terrestris. Lineage (NCBI taxonomy): Eukaryota > Metazoa > Annelida > Clitellata > Crassiclitellata > Lumbricidae > Lumbricus > Lumbricus terrestris. The sequence continues at coordinate 10,873,605 of OX457039.1, forward strand.
TCCTCCTTCTCCTCTTCGTCCTCCTCCTCTTCTCCTCCTTCTCCTCTTGTCCTTCCTCCTCTTTTCTTCCCCACTCCACTTCGTCCTCCTTCTCCTCTTCGTCCTCCTCCTCTTCTCCTCCTTCTCCTCTTGTCCTTCCTCCTCTTTTCTTCCCCACTCCACTTCGTCCTCCTTCTCCTCTTCGTCCTCCTCCTCTTCTCCTCCTTCTCCTCTTGTCCTTCCTCCTCTTTTCTTCCCCACTCCACTTCGTCCTCCTTCTCCTCTTCGTCCTCCTCCTCTTCTCCTCCTTCTCCTCTTGTCCTTCCTCCTCTTTTCTTCCCCACTCCACTTCGTCCTCCTTCTCCTCTTCGTCCTCCTCCTCTTCTCCTCCTTCTCCTCTTGTCCTTCCTCCTCTTTTCTTCCCCACTCCACTTCGTCCTCCTTCTCCTCTTCGTCCTCCTCCTCTTCTCCTCCTTCTCCTCTTGTCCTTCCTCCTCTTTTCTTCCCCACTCCACTTCGTCCTCCTTCTCCTCTTCGTCCTCCTCCTCTTCTCCTCCTTCTCCTCTTGTCCTTCCTCCTCTTTTCTTCCCCACTCCACTTCGTCCTCCTTCTCCTCTTCGTACTCCTACTCCTCCTATTGTCTTGTCTTGCTGCTGCCTCTTTGGTCCTCCATCCACCATTCTGCGTCTCACTCGCGCTAAATAATTCGATCGCTTCCTTCTTAAACCTTTTCTCTCGCATCTACAATTTCACCGCATTTTTATTTGTCTCCAGTCTTTCGTTGGATCTTAATAAATTTCCATTACCGTCCGTCCATCCGTCCGTTCGTTTAACCACCTGTGTGCCTGTGCATCCTTGTCATGCTCGTCTTCTCAGTCAGTCAGTCAGTCAGTCAGTCAGTCAGTCAGTCAGTCAGTCAGTCAGTCAGTCAGTCAGTCAGTCAGTCAGCCAGTCAGCCATTCAGTCAGTCAGTCAGTCAGTCAGTCAGCCAGCCAGCCAGCCAGCTAGTCAGTCAGTCAGTCAGTCAGTCAGCCAGTCAGCCAGCCAACCAGTCAGTCAGTGAAACCGACTCTATGCGTGTCTGCATGCGCTCGCCAATCTGCCTGTCTGTCTGTATGTCTGTCTGCCTGACTGTAGATCTTTCTGCCTGCCTGTCTGTATCTGTTCGTCTCTGTCTTGAAGTAGCGCTACACATCTATCTTCTATAATAGCATTAGAACCGACGCAGAAGGAACTCAATGCAAAGGGGACGCCAGCAGCACTGTTATGCAGATGCTCCGATGCCTCTGTTACTGCATGCATCCATCCTGCAGTGCTCCTGCTTCAGTTGCTATGGTCGGAGTCGCTCGGCGTTTACCTCACAGACACGCATCCTTAATCCTATGCCAAGGAATGGCAGCGCTGCATGGCCTCTACTGACGGTGGTTTGCACCAAGCAGCAGCAGCAGCAACAGCAGCAACAACAGCAGCAGCAGCAGCAGGCATTTAGAGAAAGGACGTTTACACAACTTAGCCTCTGCTGTGACGATCTGCAGATGGATGAAGAGATGGAGCGGCCAGCGATGACCTTAACCCCTGCGGTACCAACAGCCAACTGAGTTCGACCACGTACTCTGTATACGTGGATAGTCTTCTTTTCTTCCTCCGACTCCTCTTCCTCTTTTTCCTTCTTCATCCACCATTCCCACGAAGAATTTCGATCCGATGTTTATCTGTTGATTCCGTGGTTTGCACTTGCGTTGATCTTAAGTGCTATTCCGATGAATCGATTGGCGCGTCCTAATGACCTTTGTATCATGAACGATGATATCAGGTATCGGCATTATTATCATTATTTGCAATATCAGGTGTAATATCGCATCTTATTTTTGTTTGCAATATCGAACCGCATTCTTTGCAATAGGCTATCATGTGTAATATCGCATTTGACAGTTGCTGACATAATATCCTTCACAGTAATAACGCACGCAACGTCATGCTGGGTTCATGGGCAGAAACAATAATAGAGAGTCTTATGGGTCTACTAGACTCTCCTGTCGAGTCCTGTGTTATCCGAGTCTATATCCGACATTTGAGTATAAACTATGCTAACATAATATCTTCGGTATTTTAATATTATGTGCAATAACGTTTGCGTCCTATAGCCTACGCTATATATTCGATCAATATCAAATTTAATATATATACATATATATATATATATAATTATATGGACTTATATTCTAGCGCCGTAATAATATTGTACAAGGCAAAGATTGAATTGTTCGGGGTTGGGATGGTTAAACCATCTCCAAAATTCATTTCTAATCATCAAGTTACCTACCTACACTACCTACCTACCTACCTATAACCACCTAAACTACATACCTACCTACCCACCTAAAGTATCTACCTACCTACTTACCTACATACCTAAAGTACCTACCTATCTACCTACCTACTACCTACAACTGTCCTACTTACCTACCTATACCTACCTGAAATACCTACCGATAATATGCCTGCTTATTTACTTACGCTGTATATTCGCAATCTCGTGCTAATTTACACGGTCTGCTGATTTCTTTCAGTGATGCATGATATTATTCGCTGACTTCCTCTTCGACCTTCGTTCCACTTGATCGACGACGACGTTCCACCTCATCGAATGGCATCGATTGAGTCGTCCGTTCGAAAGCTGAGCCGGAGACCTCCTCCCCTCCTCCGGGCGGCGACCATCCACGACTCCACACCAGTCACCATTCCCTCCACGAAGACTCTGACGATCAACATCCCAGGTGGGAACAGTCCGAAGGTGTCGTGGGAGGAGAGCCTCAACGACCTCTCCCGCGGACTCCAGATGATCTGCGGCAGCCCGCCGAGCACCGGCGTCACCGGCGGTGGGCCCCCCATGTCTCCCCGTCGCCCGAACCACCCTCTCGGCGGCCCACCCAGTCCCTTCGCTTTCGGTGACCCTGCCGTCATGGGACCTATACCCTCCAACCCACGCAAGAAGTCCCTACGGAAGCACACCGGTCAACTGCGACGGGCGGACAGCGTACAAGTGCGCGGATCGCGACATCCGCAACAACGCACGATCTTCGTCCGCCACATCGAAACGCACGCCGAACTCGAGAACCGACTCGTCGAGATCTGCTGCACCGGACCCGGCACCAGTCCAGACGGAACCCAGCGCACCGGAGGCAGCCCTCGCGGCTCCTCTGCGCGAGAGAGGCCCTTCTCTCTGGCGAGGGTCCTTGACCCGTGCTCGTTTCGCATCCGGGTCAACGTCGCTCCCTGCTCCGTTGAAGAGCTCGTCGTCAGCGTCCGCGAGCGACGCCGGATATCGGTCGAGACGATTTCCGGTTCGCGGCGAATCCTCAGCGAGACGACCCTGACGAACGAGACGATGACGGCGAGGAACCTCGTCGGTCAGCTGGAGGACGACGGGGTCCTGCTGATCCGGGAGCGACCGGAAACGGCGGCCGACAGCTCCTTCACCGCAACCGGAAGTGCTTTCGTGCCAGTCGTCAGACACGACGAGTCGAAGCTGGAGCTGACGATCGTCCTTCAGATTCCGACGGAGTTCCGGTTCGAGGATATTTCCGTTCAGACGGTCGACGATCACGTGATCGTGACCGGAAAGAAGCGGACGATGTCGCTCCCGCAGGTGGCCGCCGCTTTCATCTTCCGGTCGAATGGCAGTTCCGCTCTGCCAACGTTCCGCGTCATGCTTCAGCTGCCACCTGGAACGGACAGTCGAAGCATCTGCGCGGTGCTCACCAGGCGTCAACAGCTGATCATCCGTGGCAAGCTCGGACCAACGTCTCGTCGCTACACGTTCTGAGGAAACAGTTACTGTAACACCCCACGGAGTTTGACGATATGTTGTGAATATACCAGTCCGTCGAAGTCGTCCTCCTCTTTATCTAAATGTGGGACTGGCGCTACCCGATCACGGGCAGTGGCGATGGATGTTATAAGTTCTTCGCGGAATTGTCTTTCCAAGCTGTTCTGAAGGAAGTCTATTCACACCACTTTCAGAGAGAACGTATAATATATATACAACAATATATATATATATATGCAACACAACCCGAATGGTTGACTGTTCAGCACATTCTGCTGAAGAATCTGAACAACGTATACTGCGTATGGCCACCAGTAGTGTACAAAGGGCAGGTTCTGGCCCACCCCGTGACCCACACTGCCGCTATTTATTCGTTCGATTTTGAGCAAAGGATCAATCTACCACATTCTGAATGACTGTTTATTCAGAGCAGTCTGTGGGAAGGATCCTCGCAACAATTTGCCATGGAAGTGCAATGGGCAACAGAGCAGATTCTGTCGACAGCAGATTCTGAGGAATGATCTTGCACATCCAAAACGTCGTGCTGAATAACGACCTATTTGCCAGAATCTATTCGACACTTTGAATTCATTCCTCACGTACTTTGGACTCAAATGAAAGTCTTAATGGGCATATATAAGAGTCTCAGAAAAGAAGCCAGCTACATGTACAGATACATAGACTACCAAGAGATACCCCAAGTCACCGAAGGCTCACTTGAAATATATACAACAAAAATATTACTGTTGAATATGACAATGGCTGAATGATTTCGAAACTGTAGTAATGCATCTGATGATTAGCTGAAAGTCTGTAATTATTGCTATTGTTATTGCCATTGTTATTGCCGTTGTTATTGCCATTGTTATTGCCATTGTTATTGTTAATCAAGCTGGCGATTGACGTCTTGTCGCCCGCCCTGATTTGCGGAGACTACAAAATATGAAGCATCTATAAAAGGATACTTCATAAGGACTGCCGCTGGGAGTCAGCTTGAGAGACTCGATTTTATTAACATCATTGGCTTATTTAAGGGACCATAATCTTTTATTATTGTTGGCTGTTTTAAGAGATCGCACCTGGCTTTTATTTTATTGGCTGCTTTCTACCTCGCGTATTGTGTTACCCATTCTTTGGGATGCAAAGAAAACTGTCTGGGGACTAAAATACCGCAAAATGGCTATAATTAAATTATTACTCAATGTTATTTTTTGTTTATTATTTTATTTTTTATGATTAGCGTTAAGTCTCTCCGAGTGTCTGACCCAGGTAATGTGCTTCAAAAGGCCACGTGTTGAACCGTTGGATAGTTATAGAGAGACGTTGTAGCAGGAGGTTATCTCCTGTAGACAACGTCAGACCGCGGTTTTGATCTGCTAATTTCTTTAGGCTATTTGTTATTTTTAGTCTACTATTTATTATTACTTTTATTACAATTATTACTATAATTATTATTACTATGATTATTACTGTTATTATTACTATTTTCACTTTTGCTATTATTACTACTATAACTACTGTTGTTATTACCATTATTCTTTTCACTATAGTATTACTACTACTACACTATTATTGCTGTTATGGACATCATTATTACTATTATTATTGCTCTTACTATCACGAAGATACTACTGTTGACATTTACAGAGCATTATGATTTACAAATCTGGTGCATGATTATAGACTGCGTTCTATAATTATAAAGCATGGTTGTTCTGCAAACGTTTCCCTCGATGGGTTGGCATGTCGAACGAACGGACGAATTGTGGCTCTCGTTTTGGATAAACAACTGTAGTTGTACTTGAGGTTAACGTTATGAGGGTGATCTCTGATCCTCTCTGGGAAGCACGGCTGCAGTGTGTGTACTCGTGACCAGAAGGACTTCGTCTCAGACGTAAGGACTGATTAGTTTCGCGTTTTACAGCGGAAATTCGTGTTGTGACAGAACTTTGTCTTACACATATATATATATATTTATATAGTCGTATTATATATATATATATATATATATATATATATATATATATATATATATATATATATAGAGGCGTAAAACATTCGAAGTTATAAATATATTATAGGCCTGACTGTATCAGTGGCGGAAGGTAATTTGACCTGACTATTTTTGCTATAGACCTGTGTTATGAACTGCCAAAAATTCTTTGGAATTTTTAATATCTTGTATTTAATTTTTCATTCGGCATGCTGCATATATAGCTGGCGCTGCTACTGTACTATATATAGACAATATATACACTATATATATATATATACACACTGTGTTTATATAGACTACAGTGCGTATAGGTCTACACAGTGGTTGGATAAAAAGTAGGCCAAACTGTTTTACATATATCCATAATGCCTGATGATTAATCATACTAAAATTTTCAAGATATTTAGAGAATTGAACCAAGATTATTATTCCAACATATCAAGTTATAAATTTTAACGGATAGAAAGATATGAATCTTTCAACTTCATCCACCGAAATTTAAGTTTTCAGCAAGTCTGTTATGGTGCTCGTTGCGGTTTCAACGCTTGGTCGTTCCCATTTGGTCTTCGGTGATCCTTGATTAAAAAACTAACGGTGTCTATTATCGCAAAGTTCTGCTGTCTACCTGTAATCATAACTTATTTATAGCCCCAGAAGGCTATTTTCGCCTCAACGGAACAGTGCCAGCCCACAGAGCCAGGGAAACCATTGAAATGCTAACAAGAGAGACACCATACTTCATTTCTCCCACATTATGGCCTCTGAATTAAAGAGTCCAGGTTTAAATCCTGTTGCCTATAACATCTTATTTATTTTAATAATCGACCAACTTATAGTTTCTTCGGGAAAACATATTAAAGACTGTTTGCATGTTTGAAGTTCTTCGTTACAAAATCCAAAAGAAAATATATGGCTCGTAAACTTAAATTTCGGCATATGAAGTTGAAAGATTCATATCTTTCTATCCGTTCAAATTTATAACTTGACATGTTTGAATCATATTGTTGGCTCAATTCTCTAAATATCTGGAAAATTTAGTATGATTAATCATCTATAGAGCACTAGAGATAATATAGGAAAAATAGTTTGGCTTATTTTTTATTGAGCCACGGTGTATATATAGCGCACACGAACTAGCTTCGACTCAGCTATTGGTATGGACTAGGGCTGTTCAGCGATTAAAATTTTTAATCGCGATTAATCTTGCGATTAAAAATGTTAACTGCGATTAACCTTACGATTAATCTATCTTGCTAAGAAAAGCAACAATTATTCATCCTTGCAAAACCTTTTCGTTTCAAAGGTCTGATATTCCCTGCTGCCGTTAAAACCAGAACACTGCCAATGGAGTCTCTTGCATGAGTATATGAACCTGTGATGTTCTCGTATTTAAAGACATTCAGTTGCAATATTCGCTTTACACTGATAAATTGTTAGTCTTATATCTAACTGAATCGTTGTACGTAGATTGTCACATTCATTGCATATAGGTTGTACAGAGAGTTTCGTTGAATAGAGTCCTAGAATAATTATAATGTTATGGACTTGCATGTGATGTTCTGCATTCGGGTGTATTTTCTTAATTTCTCGTTATATTATGACTGCTTTTTAACTATGACATTGTACAATTAATTATTAGGTGTAGAACTATATATACCCGCATGTATAAGTCGCAGCGTGCTTCGCCTAATATAATAGTAGATTCATAATTATGATTTCAATATTTATTATGTATATACATATAAAGGGCATATATATTCTAATATTATACTGTAAACAACTATCAGTGTTTGTGCCTTCGCTTGCTCTTCTATGTACAACAACTTGACGTCTTGATGAGATTTTACTAAGTAGGCCCAATATATGTAGGAAAAATGGAACTGATCAAGATAGGATTGAAACAGATTATAGGGCACACAAAGCCCTACACACATGCACACATGCATGCATTTAAGCACGCATGCAATACAAGGAGCCCTACATATATAAGATTGCATGGATGCAAGCATTGCATAGCCTACATTATACGCGTACATAAATAAACATGTTGGTTGAGTTCAATGGCATGACCCCTGCTGTTCCATTGAACGGCAAGCATACACGATGTCTACGTGACTATGTATGTATGTATGTATGTATGTATGTATGTATGTATGTAGGCCTATGTATATATATATATATATTAACCTACGCTTACATGTAGTGGCGCTAATGCACATGTGCGATAGTTTGTTTTTGTTCATGCAGGTATATGGCATTGGTAGATAGATACTTGGGTATAATTTTAGGCTCTTGTAAACCTATATAGGTAGACATGTTCAATTGTTCATGTGGCATGTTGTAGGTTACTTTTCACGTGTTACGCAGCACGTAAACCTTGTGCGCAGGCCATAATAATGTAGCGCGGTTACATGCTTGGGCTCCAGTAACGGCAGTAAACACTTGTCTTTCATGAAGAGGTAACTGCGGTGAGAGTAAGTAGTCATCGCTGTTGTTTAGACGCCACTATACTGCATGACTATCGTTAGGAATGTCCATGGTTTCAGAGTTGCAACTATATATTTACTGACTGGAAAGCCTTTAATTGATAGGCTTACACTGTATAGCTATAACGGTCCACATTTATAACCTGCTAAATGGTTTAACCACTCGATCGTCTGCATATCTCTGAAAAGAAGGATGGCATCATGGCAGACGGAATTCGCTCAGACATTCTGGCATTTTTAGATGGTTATGGTTATACGCTTACTATTACTCTCTCCACGGGCGTCCTTCCTTAAGCTTCAACGTGCTTACCACACTTAATTGCCCCCTCGCAGAACTGTTTAGAGCGTTCGATAATGGCTTATTTAAGATAATATCTAGATATATTAACGGTATTTAAAGTTAACCTAGAAGGTCAAGTTTTTATCGTTTGTTTAAAGACGTCTTGATAACAAAGATTATGTGCGTCATACTGAGTACATGTAGCATGTAGCCTATGATAAGCAGGCCTAAGCTATAAGTTATGCTACTTCTACGATAGGTTTAGTGGTGGCGCCCAGGGCTTAAAGTGTGCCTGGACGGTCATGGACGGCGTCCATGCACTTAATTTAAAATCTGAACACCGTCCTGCCACTTATTGGCCAGCACTGACTGGAAAGGTAAGGAGCGTCCAGGCACTTCTTTTGGAAAGGTAAGGGGCATCCAGGCACTTATTTTTCCACACTTTTAGCACTGGTGGCGCCATAATAGATCCGGCAGATCATTGACCTGCGTATATTTTACTCCTGACCTGTCTTATGAGTTATGACCTGCCAAAAACTATTCGGAATTTTAAGTCTTCTGTAGAATTTTAGTTTCTTCGATCTTCGATCTGCTTAATAATGACCTCGATGCGACCTGCTGAAATTGTACGGCTGGCGTCGCCGCATGACAGGCTTCAATGGTCACATATATAATAATAATGTTATACAGAAGCTAGAACGGTCCGTACATGTAGGACTTAAATAGCATCTATTCAAATATATGGGGCCTACGCAGCAACGGAGGACCTTGCTGCTAAAATTCCTTGAAAATGAGCATGACCATGCAGTCGACATGTAAACAAATTCACATTTACACATTACGAGCATCGCATTTACACTGGTACTGGCAGGGGCGGATCCAGGGGGGGGGGGCCAATCCGGCCATGGCCCCCCCATTTCAAATCACCATGGGACGTGGCCCCCCCCCATCCATGGTGGACGAAAAATAATTTTCAGGGTGTCAGTCATGCACAGGAGAATTAATGTATAAATGTAATTAAAATCTATAATAGAAATAATATATATAAATGTAATCTAAGTCTCTCACGCAATTGCATTGTCTTAATATAAAGCAACGAAATGAAACAATCTTATAACAGTATCCAACAATGATTTATGGCATACAATGTAAGTTATTCGTGTATATATTCGTAGTAAATTTTAAAAACATTAACACCAATAAACACAATTATTATGACTAAGTACAACTAACTATTAATTACAAATCAAGTTAACACGAACAACGGTGTTTGGGATGTAATTTATTTTTTGCAGATGCCAAAAAATTTCAGGGCGAAACATGTTAAGTTTTGAGTGTAGTCTATATGTGCAAGAAAATGCGGTGAATGAAAACACATGTTTACTCCTTGTTTTTATTTATATCTTACTATATTTCATTCAGTAGTGGGAAGTATTTTATTTATTCTAGTCTTAAAACGTCATCACTCTTTTTAGACGAAAAATTAAACACCTATTTTTAAGATTTCGCACGCATGACTACAAAAAGTTATCACTTTTTTGCGATGCTAAATTGAACACCTTTTTTAAAAATTTCGCACGGAAGAGTAAAAGGTCATCACTCTTTTTAGACGAAAAATTAAACACCTTTTTTAAGATTTCGCACGGATGACTACAAAAAGTCATCAGTTTATTGGGATGCTAAATTGAACACCTTTTATTGAAAATTTCGCACGGAAGACTAAAACGTCATCACTCTTTTTAGACTAAAAATTAAACACCTTTTTTAAGATTTCGCACGCATGACTACAAAAGTTATTAGTTTTTTGCGATGCTAAATTGAACACCTTTTTTTGAAAATTTCGCACGGAAGACTAAAAGGTCATCACTCTTTTTAGACGAAAAATTAAACACCTTTTTTAATATTTCGCACGCATGACTACAAAAAATTATCAGTTTTTTCCGATGCTAAATTGAACACCATTTTTTGAATATTTCGCACGGAAGAATAAAAAGTCATCACTCCTTATAGACGAAAAATTAAACACCTTTTTTAAGATTTAGCACAGATGGCTACAAAAAGTCATCAGTTTTTTGGGATGCGAAATTGAACACCTTTTTTGAAAATTTCGCACGGAAGACTAAAAAGTCATCACTCTTTTTAGACGAAAAATTAAACACCTTTTTTAAGATTTCGAACGGATGATCAAAAAATGTCATCAGTTTTTTGGGAAGGAAAATTGAACACCCTTTTTGAAGATTTCCGGCGGATTACTTAAAAAAACATCTAGTTTTCGGGAATGAAGTTTTTAAGTAAAATCTATATTTATATTAAGACCTTATGGCACTCTTATAAGCACTGAAAAGTACAGCTATTTTGTTAAGATAACAGCTTAAAATGCTACCATTGCAATGTGAAAATTCAAAAAGTTTCTGGTGGGGAGGGGCATATCCCCTCCCCACACCCCTCCCCTACCACTCTCGGCGCTGCGCGCCTCATGATTGACTTCGGACGGTCAATTATCTACTCCTCCGGAAACCTCAATCCCCCCCCCCCAGAGGTGGGGGCTAAATTAAACTCTGGTTTCCGCCAAAAACGACTAAAATAGTTAGTCAGATTTTTCAACAAAAGATCAACAAAAAATTTTCCGACCCCAGCCCAAAAATTTTTTGGCCCCCCCTTCGAAACGTTCTGGATCCGCCACTGGGTACTGGTAGGCCTACGTGTTGCCTGCGTTTGTCCAGCAGCGTAGGCCCGTGGTTTTCGTGTCCATAAAATTATCGTATCTCGTAGCCTATCAAATATCTCTGTGCAAGGGCTTTTTTCCTGCGTATTTTTCACTGCACAAGACCTTCGTTACATTTCGGTTTTCCGTGGTAAATCGGCTGCAGTCACCTTTTTCTAGTGATTTTCACTGCACAAGATTGTTTTTACAACAGTATACTGCACAGGTTCATTTACAACTGCTCGATCATTTTGTGTAGAACTGCACGTTGAAAAGTTCTGTTAATTCTGTGCATAGTCTATGTGTGCATGTGTGACTTGCAATCTCCTTTCCTATATATAGCCTACACCTCGACCTCTAACTATTCGATCAACTCGAGAGGCGTCATTAACCCATTCTTCAAGACTGCAGAGAAAACAAAAACAAATTAAGAACGTTCTTATCTATAGCAGCAATTTGCTACAATGAGGATATAGAAATTATCAGCAAAGTATTTGCTCTGCGGTGCATACCGATGATACCGTACATGACTATGCATATATATATATATATATATATATATATATATATATATATATATATATATATATATACCTACTGTGGCTAGATGTATGAAGACTTTTATTAGCCCAATTAGGCAGAATCAACAAACAGGCGATACAACTGAAAAAGGACAGAGCACTATGATAATTATAGTCAACAGCATTGTACACACATCATCAAGTCCTATATATAAGCCATGTATTAAAGCCTACAGTTGAGTAATGGCATAATCTAATACAACGCCACCACTGTTTACACCCTGACAGTGCCAGTCCTATGGCGCAATAAAGGAGGAGGGGACTCCAATTATCTTTGTTATGACACAGTAGGCTATCGTTAAACAGCAACTAACAAGTCTATAACATCTAATACAGAAGTAGAAATCGGTTAAATGGTTTGCGGCTGTTAATTACGTTAGAGCCGCAATATGCAAAACAAATTTCGTCAGTTTTAAGTGCCTGAAATTATCCAGAGGCATAGAGGTGCAATATGCCAAGCAAATTTTTTCCACGGCAACAATTTTTGTCGTGGTGGTAGTTGCAGTTTAACGTCACTGTGTGATTACATACAAAGACCATTAAAGGAATGACTGAAGCGCGGTGCATGGTGTAGTGGGTATATGTTCGTCGCCTTGCAGTCGAAGAGCTGCAGGTTCGAATCCACCTCAAGTCGCCGTGCAGGGACCTTGGGCAAGTCCTTCACTCGCAATTGCTCAGCGCTTCGGCGTGAAACTCCGATGCAGTGTCCGCTCTGTAGTCGGGAGCGCCTTTGAGTAGAGAGCTTGAAGGGGCGCTGTAACAAGTGCACATACAGACAAACAAACAAACAAAGAAGGACAGTAGGCTGCTATACTGACATTGCGCTTCTTTAGCCAAATTGTATTGCATTGCATCTATAACTTTATATAGCGCTTATCGCAAGTACACACTAATCAGAGACGCTTCATGATCTTTGTTTAGCTGCGTGCACGGTCAAGCATAATTTTCATGGTCTCAGGGTGATAATTGGGGGGGGGGGGTGAGTTGTAGGGTTCAACCTCTAGCCTTTCTTATATAGGACGTCATAGTAAAGTCCTCGTTGCACGTGTCCCAACGCCACATAAATAAACATCTGATCCCTAAAGTTATTTTTCTACAATAATTATTCTCGTACTGCATGACCTTATATTTAGCTTAGTTACTCAACGAAGCTCACTGTGTCATAGCAAAGTCGATTGACGTCCAGTGGCGGTTCCATGACAAAATGTCGCCGACAAAATGTCGCCGACAAAATGTCGCAGAGACAATATGTCGCAGGACAAAATGTCGCCGACAAAATGGAGCGATCGTAAATTAGTAAAACACTTTTTTATTGCACAAATCGACCATTTAAAAAAAACATCGATGGAACTTGTTAATAGTAGTGTCAACAGACACACATTCCAACAAAAAATATCCAGGAAGAAAGTCCGCAAAAAATTAAAAAAATTAAAGTGTGCGAACTAACTCTCATTACATGAAGTTACTCAGAGTCTCAGACAGCTACATTGATGTTAATAGGCCTACTAAATGTGTAACAGTATACGGAAATGTACGTGATGAATGAAAAAATATAAATACAAAGCTACATAGTGTGCAAACACACTATAAATAGGCTTACATGATGTTAATTACAGCTAGAATTAATTTAATATTGAATCTGACAGTGCCTCTGTTGATGTCCATCAATAATGCTAATACAGCATTCAAACAATTCATACAACATTTATATTAAGAATTCTTGCAATGTAACCCGAGTATTTAATGGGTTCTCTGTTTCCGTTATCGGTGATGATAGTGCGAAGTCCTTCGTTCACTCTAACGTACGCCATCTTCTTCTTTAGGGAGTAGGCTCAGGCTGCTATCTATAGCTATAGGCTAGACAAGCTTTGTCTCAGATCCTTCTTCTTTAATCCTGGCCCGCTACCTCCTCGCACAGGCATGCTTCAAACTTCGGATAGATCGAAGAATTACTCGCGACATTATGTCGGCGACATTATGTCGGCGACATTTTGTCCACGACATTTTGTCGGCGACATTTTGTCCTGCGACATATTGTCTCTACGACATTTCGTCCGCGACATTTTGTCGGCGACATTTTGTCGTGCGACATTTTGTCGGGCCACCCCAGTGGCGGCGCTAGGGGGGCTGGGGGGCTAAGCCCTCCCCCTACAAGAGGCTCAGCCCCCTAAAAAAATCCGAATTTTTTACATTGAAATATCCACGATTTTCGGCTGACGACAAAAAAGGTCAGAAATTATTTGGCGGCGAAAATGAAAAATTTTCATGAGATTTCGGTTCGCGACTGAAAAAAAGGGAATTTTGACAGATGAAAATGTGAAATTTTCGTCGCGAGGCTTCAGCCCCCCCCCAAACTGAAATCCTGGCGCCGCCACTGTTAACGTCGCCCTTCTCCATCGTCCTCGCGTGGGACTGGCCCTACAGAGTGCTGGCAACGGCAAAATTCGTGGTCCTGCTGAGCTGTTTTTGTGTCTGTCTCTGAATGATGCCAGTTCTAATGCCACTCTCAGCCCATGCACAGCAGGTGTTGATAGAAATCATTTATAATAGTCTATCTGAAGTGACAGCTGAAGCCTCCATGATGTAAATTGACGCTCTTCTATATAATAGGTCTATGCAATCTCCGGCCAAGTAAACCCTAACAATTATTTTGCCTATTTTGCTGCAGCTTTTACCGGTGATTATCTTCCTACGCTCGGCAGATGTCAGACTAATAGTAATAGTCTACATTCTATGACGGTTCACATTTAGGCCACTTATAACAGCTAAGGACAATAAATGACAACGGATTCAAGTGGCATGAAATTTTTTATAGGAGTACTTTGACCTTTTTGACGAATGTGCATTCGATGAATTAGATGCAATTCGTTACTTCAACTTCTTTATCAAGTTAATTGGCCATAATTTGAGCCTTCTGTTGTTATTCGAGTTTGCAATGACTAAAGGGACTGTAATAATGCACACATGCAAAGACTACACAGTACACACACCCCCCCACACACGCACATGCGCACCCACACACACACTCTCTCTCTCTCTCTCTCTCTCTCTCTCTCTCTCTCTCTCTCTCTCTCTCTCTCTCTCTCTCTCTCTCTCTCTCTCTCTCTCTCTCTCTCTCTCTCTCTCTCTCTCTCACTCACACACACACACACATACACACAAGAGTACAAACACACGCATGCACACGAGCATACATCATGCACAGTATTATACCGGTAAATAGTTAATAGATTTCTTGGTTACCCTGATGTCTCGCTTACCGATTAATAATCAAAAAGAGATGCAGCCTGCGATTCAATCTAAATTGACTTAAATTATAGAAAATAAAAATTTATTGGTCTGCACTCTGCAGCCTAAACACGTACTTATACGCTACCGTACTTCAAAACTGCCTACAAAGTATAATGCACACGCACATTATTTCGTTTCTGGGGGGGTTCAAACACTCAACACATCCCCTACGGCAGCGCTGTTCTCAACCTTTTTAGTGCGGCGACCCCTTGGCGACATTTCAAAAGTTGTGACGACCCCAACATCAAGATTGAGTTACCCTCCCCATTCACTGACTTTTTGGTACCATTGTCGATTTTATGCATTTTCACTTCATAATTCGAAAACTGCTTTTGGCAATTCTGTGAAATTTCTTGGCTCTTGCGATTCTGAGAGCTAATTATTCGGTAGTCTGAAGTTGAAATGTCATAAGTCTATTCAGCAGAGGGAGGGGTATAGAAAGGGAAATGTGCCCACTCCTGATTCTCGAATTTAAAAAAATTGAACTGCAATGGCTTCATTTTAAGTTGCCATTTAAGTGAAATTTTTCATCATCTCCGTGCTAACAGGCGTGGTTTAAGACTTCATAGTGTAACCACATAATTGTTTACAATTTCTTTCACACTGTAAGCCTTGCTGTAACATTTTAAGCTGTCATTTTAGCAAGGTTAGGCCTACTTATGATTTCAGTGCTATGAGACGTACCGGTAGTTTAAGACATCAATAGCCTAAATGTCCCTTCCCCATTGCTTGCATTGCTTATTTGCCCACTGTAACGGTAGCACTTTAAGGTGTCATCTTTAAAAATTACTCTAACTTGTTTTTACAGCTCAGAGACGTAGATTTAGACTTCAATAAATATCCCCTTCATGGTGTTAGCAAAGATATGCATTTCAAAATTTGCACTCGGTAATAATAGCATTTAAGATATCATCTTAATAAAATTGCTCGTTATGACAAGCAGCATATAACAGTAACATTTTTAATGATATTCATGCAATATTTATAAACTATTGGAGATACAAGCAGCTCGATCCCTCACCAAAAATTTCGGAGGACGACCATGGATAGACCCCACTATCTGACAGCATGGAATGCCATAGATTCTTTGAGCAAACCGAATGTTGTTTCATTTTTTAGAATAACTATACATGTGGAATTAACATTTGAAATCTAAATTGGCAAAAATAAATTAGACCTAGTTGCAGCAGTCTAACGAATGAAGCACAGCAAATG
Organism: Lumbricus terrestris; assembly: GCA_949752735.1. Classification (NCBI taxonomy): domain Eukaryota; kingdom Metazoa; phylum Annelida; class Clitellata; order Crassiclitellata; family Lumbricidae; genus Lumbricus; species Lumbricus terrestris. Next base: position 10,889,966 of record OX457039.1, read on the forward strand.
GCTAAGAAAATTATTTGAAGCTGATAATATGGCGTTGAAGTTGATAGCGTTGAAATTGCATTAAATAGTGTACAATTTTCTGAAGGTACAGGCGACCCCTGGCAAATCGTCAGGCGACCCCCGCGGGGGTCGCGACCCACAGGTTGAGAACCGCTGCCCTACGGCCTTGTGGGCAACATCAAGAATATAGGTTCTACTTAAAGCGGAAATACAGTGATCATATAACAAAAATGCTAAGTAATTTAAGTAATTAAACCTGAATTATAGCTATAATTATATCATTATTTACAAAGACACATCAATCGAGGCTCGCTTCACGTATAGAATCACAGACTAAACTCCTAATTAATCCAAATGCAGAGGTCAAGAAAACATTAACAGACCGGAAAAAACAAGAATTCAGCCGACCGTGAGAAAGCAAGTTGAAAGAGATCAGACTATAAAGTTCAAATAGTGATGGGATAGAAGGATTAATAGAGCAAAACAGTTTGGCAAACAGAACCAATAGAAGAAAAGGAGAAAATGCAAAAGCAGAAGCGTTCGTGTGATTGATATCATGAGCTGCATCCCAACAGCCTACCTATAGCATCCTCACATGATACGACGATTTTATCAGCTGCAGCCAATAGGCATCAGATATGTCTGACATCAAGATAAACTCAAACAAACCTAGGTGCTTCCACGAGGGTCGGTCAACTGGATCGTCTTTGTCGCTCCTCTCCGGAATTGCAGTCATCCTTCGATCGCTGTCGGAACCAGGTACCAGTCAACAGCCAGCGCGCCATGTCAGATACCAGAGCCGACAGAGCTGACAGGTGGCCAGGACGGACGGTGCCAAAACTGCCGGACTTCTCTGGCCGCCAGGACGGACGGTGCCAAAACTGCCGGACAAGTCTCTGGCCGCCACTGCAGGGCGGACCCTGTCAAAACTGCCGGACTAGTCTCTGCCATGGCGGCCTCTGCAATTTATCAACACCTTCAATTAACTTCAGGTTCTATAACTTTTATACATTCAAGTAGCGCCTTAACAGTGCTATTTAGATAGATAGATAGATAGATATATATATATATAGATAGATAGATAGATAGATAGATAGATAGATAGATAGATAAATAGATAGATAGATAGATATATAGATAGATAGAGAGATAGATAGAGAGACAGACAGACAGACAAGACAGAAAGTAGTATAGGGAATGAAATGTCTAAGTCAAAATTGCAAAATTATTTTTGCGTACTTTCGAGTATCCTAGAGACTAGCATTGGTAACACATTTTCACATTGAAATGATGAAACTCTCAAACAGCCGAATAATGACTAAAAACTCTAAAAGATAATGTAGAGAAAGAGAGAGAAAGAGAGACAGACAGTCAGACAGACATACTCTAGATATAGACTCCAGAGAGAAAGACAGACAAAGAGGGAGGGAGGGAGGGAGGGAGGGAGGGAGCGAGGGAGAGAGAAACACCCATAGCACAGAAGAAAAAGATACGGTATTAATTCAATATAAGGACATTGGGGTCACCGTTTCCTACACTTTAACTTCTTTGGCCTGTGTTCCACCCTTTCCAGCAACTCAACTCCGTGGACTCTCTCCGTTCAAATTAAGGCCATGTCCTTTCCCACTACTCAACTCCTTAATTGGGACTCTTTCCATTTGACTAAAGGCCACACTTTTTAAAATAAAACTTCTTGAGGCTCTCTCCGTTTAACTGTAAAATCACCCTTTCATATAATTCAACTCCTTGCACCTCTCACTCCTTTTTTCTTAATTAAGTCACCCTTTGCTGTTATTCAACTAATTGAGGCAGCTTTCTGTTCAACTTAAAGCCGCCATTTCCAATTCCTCGTCGTTTTGGAATATCTGCCTATAAAATTTATTCAACGGAATCCCTCCTCAATAATAAGTATGATGCCCAATTTCAATTACTAGCTTCAGCCACTCTTCATCCAGGGCAGCTGAGGACAGGGACTGGCTCTGTCAGAGTAATGCAGTGGCTGAGTCTAGAGACAGGTCTCCAAGACTGCTGCTAATTTAAGATATTCTTAAGCTTGCTTTCTTCAATAACTTACAGCTGTTGACTGGTGTCGCTCGTCATTCCAACCATAAGAAGCGCCTTCTGTCGACGGATGTCGAATCTTCTTGAAGGATCTTTGCGGCTCCGACGATAGTACATTCTATATCCATCACCCCAACTACACAACACACCAGATAGGTTTAGCATAGCTATGCATATGATATGGTATCATAGAATGTAGCAACACATTTCCGAATGACTTAAACGACTTAACTAGGGTAATTGAACCTATTGGTGGCCACGTACCATTTAATGGCCAGTTTTTAATGTCATTTATCTCACCATCAACGAGGTTTCTAAATAAGCAGCTGTTACATTTTCGATTTCAATTTTCATGGGTATCTATCTTAATAAATACTTCTCGTGATCACGTGATGTTAGCCTCGTTTCCAGAGCTACGAAAGTTTCAGCTGGGAAAGTCGTATAGACCCATTGAGATGCATTATTAGGCTAATAGTACGCTAGAATAAAAAAATTTCAATGATACCTTAGAAAATTTATGACAAGCGTATAGTTTTCAGTATTTTGTTATAAAGGTATAAGAAATTTATAAGAAAGTGAAGGATACACGCATTTTCAACCGTTTACCATGTTTTGGTCAATGAAGTGATTGAGCTCCACTCAGAGCTCCACTATATCTACCGGTCTGGATTTAACAGCTTTGGTTTCGATGGAAACTATGTAGATGTAGCCTTCGGGTTTCTCTAATTGTTGAAATTAAGCTAGATTAAACACTTCTGAACTCGTTTGGAGTTAAGGTATTGCGTTTTGACATTTGGGGCATTCCACGTCAAATCAACAGTCATTTGCATCACCATCTTAAATTAAGTTAAAATTTTGTATGGTTATAAATCACTGTGAAAAAAAGTTTAAACCCAGAATTTTTGGGGGGGTCTACTTGTGTCCAAGATTTGGGTCAACGAAATTGACACAAAACGTGTTGATTTTCGCTGACCGGTCGATGTTCAAACTGCTATATCTCAGCTTCTACTACCTTTGGGTTTACATTATGATATGCAATGATCTGCACCAATATTTTATGGTTCGGTAATCCTGAAGATTGAGTGGCAGAAATGGCTGCCCACGCTTTGCTCACATAGAGCACTGCGATTTACTGGGAACATCCCATAATGCAGCGCTCTAGTTAATAGCAATAATCTACATTTGGTTCCTACAGTCGCTCCTTGCTTGTGACCATCTGACCTTTTCTGTTATGCCAAGTCGTTGAACGTGTTGTTGATAACTTCCCAGGCGTAAGCGTGTAGTTTAGTGTCGTAAGTCCTTCACCATTGCGTGAGTTTCAGCGTTATTTGAATACAAGTGGGATTGACACAATAATTAATATCTAAATAGAAGTTGTATTGATGAAAAGTATTTATTGCTTAAATAGAAGCTGGATTGATGAAACGAATTCTTGCCTAACCAGCTGGATTGATAGAAGCTGGATTGATGGAATGGATTCTGGCCATGTGGAAGTTGGATTAGTTAGAAAATAACGCAGCAACTTACGACACTGAGCTACACGCTTACCCGTCTGAGAACTCATGTTACTCAGTTTAATGAGGTGCATGGTAGACGAAATGGCATCTGCTGGAAAGAAATGGCTCCAGAACATTGTAAATCAGAAGTGGCATGAAGAACACAAAGAAAATCAGGGGAACACATCATAGTTACAGCTGCCAAACTGTTAAAGGTGACGATTTGAGAAGCACAATGCCAAACTGCATCATATCCATCTTCTGAGGAAGTGCAAGATCCAAAACGTGCCAAAGAATGGATGTCAGATTTGCGGCAACTTTTTCTGGACCATCTTATATGTCCCGAAGAGAAGAAGATTGGTGTGGGACACAGTATTGTGCAGGCAGTCAGGCCTAAAACAGTTAGAGGTGGCTCAAGTGAAAATGACTAGGGGTCTCTCAAAACTGGCAACCAGGAAGTAGTTAGTCACCCATAGAAGTCACAAGATTTCTCTTGTCACTCAGTAACAGCAGTATGTTAGATCCTTCACCAAAGGGTGCTCGATTTCAAAGAGAACTGCTCAGTGAGCAGGGCCGTATGCACATAAGGGCATAGCTCTTATATATGGCTTAAATCTGGCCTAATCGGGAATACTGGGTTATTTCCGTATGCACGGCTTGAGATTAGCGAACTAAACTAGGTATAACGTTATTCCAATTCCGAGGTAGGAGTAAACCGGCTATTCCCATTGTGAACAATAGACGGCCGACGTTAGCTGGACAGCGTGAACAATAGGCAGCCGTTGATATTTCCCTGGGGCCCGTCTTTAGGTCTGAATCTGTTTACCCCACGCTGGCAACGACTGCATATAAATATCTTTCACGCATGCGCGCTCAGCTATAACCTATTGAATTGGAGGAAGAGCAAGCATCATGCATCGTCGGGTGCAAGGAATGTGTAGATTAGTTATGCTCTGTGCTATTTTATCTCGTGCATACGGATAAATTCCAATGGCTAAGTCGGGAATTACTAAGTCGCGTTTAGGCACTATACATTGATAGCCTTATGCCTTGTCCTGTGCATACCAGCCCAGAAGAGAACAGAGTTAGTAGAAGAGAGCTATGTATTAGAAGAGAGCTCTGTGCACATAAAAGCATAGTGAGCAAAAGAGAACAGAAAGAAGCAGAAAGCAAAAGAGGGCACAGTGAGCATATGACAGCCTATAGGCTAGTGTGCTTAGGAGGGCACAGTGGGGAAACGGGTAACCTTAGGATGAACAAGCAGCTAGTTAAACAATAAACTTGAAGCAGATGACAGCTGTCTACATGTATGTCCATAACATGCAACAAGTGATGGCCCTCTAGGGAATACCCACAAGGAGTTACCATAAAAGCATAGTGAGCAAAAGAGAACAGAAAGAAGCAGAAAGCACCCTGAACGTCCAGCGCCGTGGCTCTCTCCGCTCTTCTAAACAGGCTCAGCTTCTTGTCCCCCGATCACGCACTTCTATTACACAGAACCGTGCCTTTTCTGTCGTTGGCCCTGCAACCTGGAATGGGCTCCCTGTGGAACTACGTCTTGTGCCTAGAGCCTTTGAGACTACGTTCTACTCTGCTCTTAAAACTATTCTTTTTAACCGTGGTTGGGTCGGGAGCGCTTCTGAGTAGATACTCTTGAAGAAGCGCTATATAAGTGTTTGAAATGAATGAATGAATGAATGAGAGAACTGGGCTGTCTAACCAAGTAAAGGAATTCTCCAGCCAAATTGTGTTCACTGACCTGTGTGGGTCCCTCTATTGCAGATTAGCATTCTGTGTGCCCAGTTGAGATACCCAATTATAAACAGCTTGGCACATGCACTGTGATAGAATCACTGCAAAGACATTGTATATATACAGTATTATACACATAATATGTATATGTGTATATTATGTATATAAGACGCACACCCTGAGGTAAGAGGGTGGCAGGTAAACTTGAAGCATTGCTGATTGACCAGCAGTTCTCTTTAGCCACCCACTGTTTACAAAAAGAGGGAACCTTGGCCTACTTGGATCTATTACTCCTTCCCACAACGTCTGCCTTGTCAAACTGACCATGAGAAACTATTGATTGCTCTATTGAGGGGCCATTATACACATTGAAAGAGAGTTGTTTATGAAGGTCTGCCTCAGTGAAAGCCATAATTATAATGTCCCAATTCTACCTGTGGTACACAGAAGGCAATGTCACTGTACTATGTCAATATAATAAAAACTTTTCACAAAAATAATTGAGTCGCGGCAATAGAAGAGGGTCGGTCGGGTTATCAGAAACACAACATTATTTGTTTTACGCCTTACAAATGCATTTGAGACTAGATGAGCTGATAGAAGATATCTGTTTGCTGCACCCAGTACACATAGGAAGAATCATTCAATCGATCAGAATTATACGGCACCCCTTCAAAGATCCCCACTCAGGGAAAGGGTCAAGGTCAAGGATGAAGTGCTCACTTGTTGAATAAGGGATTTTCTCCATCTTCTTAACAGTTGTCATTATTTTGCCCATCTTGATCTTCAAGATGGCTGTATAATGATGCCAAGAACACCTTCGTAGCTATTATATAAGCTGAGATACAGGTGTTCATAGACCGTTGCGAGGTCAAACTGGTTGGGTCAAAATTTGTCGACCTGATATATCTTGAAGTGTAATTGACCCAACAAGAATACTATATCTTGCTGCTTTGCCAAGTGCCTGGACACCCCTTACCTCTCCAAAAGAAGTGCCTAGACGCCCCTTACCTTTCCAGTCTGTGCTCGCCAATAAGTGGCTGGACGGCGTTCAGATTTTAAAACAAGTGCATGGACGCCGTCCATGACCGTCCAGGCACACTTTAAGCCCTGGCTCTGCCCAAATAGAGCATTCACTCAGTTTTATTTTGGTATTTCACTCTTGTTTTTAGGTGCAATAGTAGCTGAGATACAGCAGTTTAAACCCCGTCCAGTGTGTGCAAATCGGACCATTTGGGTCGACTTCAACGACCCATATCTTGGAAACCGGTTGACCCAAAAGTCTAAAAATTTTGTTTTGAGAGTTTCTCATTGGGATCTACCACCCTGCCAACTTTCATAAAAATCGGCCATGTCATGCCGGATCACAGTGTTGATTTAATCTGAAATCACCCTAAATAATATTGGGCAACCCCCCCAAAAATTTACCTTTGGGTGTCATTGGGTGTCATTCTCAGAAAATGTTGCCCATATATGTATGTATCAGAAACAGCAATAAAACCTTTGTCTCAAATTTATTCTATGCAGTGCTCTCCATCAGACGGTCTAGTAAATTTTGCTTGTTTTTCTTTGTCCAATTTGTAAATCCAATCAGATTTAGCGTTCGCCAGGTTCGTTTGACTATTATTATGTTATGTTTGATCCACAGCAGATTAATTCTTTTATTTAAAAATATAAAGTCGGTGTGCTGGTTAAATGAGAAGAATTTCTAAATTAATTTCTTTCCAAATGACCGCATTTTACCATTTAATGGTCGGGTTGATACCATATAGTGGCCGAGGTGATACCATATAGTGGCCGGGTTGATACTAAATAGTGGCCATGGCCATTAATTGGTATCAGGGTGGCCATTAAATAGTTAAACTCCACACAACTGTTGTATGGATAGTTGGTTAGGCTAGTTGTTGGGGCTAAGATTAAGGGTCTTCCATTTATTCATTCATGAATTTATATAGCGCCTCTTCATGGAAACTACTGAGAGGCGCTCCTGACTACAGCGTGACCAGAGTAGGCCTACAGTTTTAGGCTTAGTGCAGAACTAGTCAGAAAGAGTCACAAGGCTGCAGGCACAGCTCTATATTAAGGACCACTGGGTATAGGCCTATACCAAGGAAAAGATGGTTTCTTACATTTAGGCCTACATTGTCTATTTTTACCTTCATTATCAGGTGAACAATGAATCCGTTAAAGAAACAAAAGAGTGGAGAAAAGTCAAAACGAAAAAATCGTGAAGTTGTTCCACGGGAAAAATCCAAGCGTTTCCAGTGGACCGAAGCGGAAATGAAAGCTGCGCATGATGCCATTCTTAATGGAATGAGTCAACGGCAGGCTTCAAAGCAGTTCAATGTTCCTAGGTCTACTTTGCAGAAGCTTGCAAGTGGGAAAACGTGCATTGGAGCAAAGCCTGGGAAAAAGTCTTTGTTTGGTAATGAACTGGAAAAAAAATTAGTTGACTTTGCTGCCAACCGAGCTGCACTTGGTGTTGGGTTTGGAAAACAACAATTTTTAGACTATGCAGGTCAACTGGCACGGAAACATAAGATTGCACTGAAGAAAGACAAACCATCAGAGAAATGGTGGAAGCTGATGAAGAGAAGAAATACAAATGTTCGGCTACGTCGTCCTGAAGGAACTGCTTCAGTTCGACATATGTGCATGGACAAAGTGAAAGTTGGAAAATACTTCCATGCATTAAAGGAATTGTTAAGTGAAAGGAAATTACTCAACTCTCCGGCCCAAATTTGGAATATGGATGAGACAGGTCTGCAACTCGAACATAAACCTAGGAGAGTTGTAGCTCACAAAGGAGCCAAGTACATTCAGAGCCGCACAAGTGGCAACAAAGAAACTATAACAATTATTGCCTGTATAAATGCTGCTGGTGGAAAAATCCCACCGCATATTATAGCAAAAGGAAAAACTCAGCGTGCACTTCATGGGTTTGACCTGGAGAGCTCACTGCCTGGAGCAACGTGGAGTGTTTCGGCAAAGGGTTGGACACGGCAAGGAATAGCCAAACTTTGGTTTGAGCAAACCTTCCTGCCAAACATTGGAACCGATAGACCACAAGTCCTCATACTTGATGGTCATGATTCGCATAATTTTGTGGAGCTCATTGAGATGGCAATTGCGAATCAGATCGACATAGTAGAATTGCCGGCTCATACCTCCAACTGGCTCCAACCTTGTGACAGGACGGTTTTTAAGCCACTGAAAAACGCTTATGGTGACGTTTGCCAGCAACTCATGAATGACTATCCAGGTGTTGTCGTTTCTCACGCAAATTTTTGTGGCTTGTTGACAAAAGCGTGGACAAGAGGTCTTACTCCTGATAACATCAAATCAGGATTCAAGGCTTGTGGAATATTTCCATTGAATGAGGAACAAATTCCACAGGAAGCTTATCTTCCAAACATGCTGTATAGGTCTGCTGTTGAGAATGACACACAATGCAACATAGAAAATGTCCAGAGTATGAATTGCAATGATGGAGAAGTTGAACCTTTAATTACCTCTGCAGTGGTGCAAATAGACTCTGATGCTGGCAACAAACAAATGAACGATCATGGACATGGAGCAAGTGACCATAGTATGAATTGCAATGATGGAGAAGTTGAACCTTTAATTACCTCTGCAGTGGTGCAAATAGACTCTGATGCTGGCAACAAACAAATGAACGATCATGGACATGGAGCAAGTGACCATAGCAATCCCACTCCGGATGAAGGTGCAGCAGCTGAAAACAGACCATGTGGAATTTTACTAGCGCTAAGTGCATTCGAATGCTCTTTGCCTGCTGACAGGTTGAATTTATTTCAACAAGCATATGCTGCTGGCGAAGATACTGAGTTCCTTCAAGACCGGTTCTATATGACATGGAAGGGTTTGAAGGAAATATCGGTTTTAGAAGAGTCGTCATCTTTGCTGAATTTTTCGACTGCTTCAGTGGATCTGAATTCACTTGAACATGACGTAATTCAGCAAAATGAAGATCCGGTAAACATTTCTTTAGGTCCAATGGATATGGATATCTTCCTATCTGGAGACATATTGGATATTCATTTAGGCCTTCCAAGCAATGATAACTGTGAAGCAACTGACGAAGTGGAAGCTTTGTTAAGCATCAACTCCAGCAGGCCAACAGCACAAGCACAACCTGAGGTTCTAATTTCCTTCCCGTTCCAGAATTCCTCAAGTCCAATGGATCAAGACTCTGATGTACTTCCATATCCAAAGCCCCAACTGCGACAAAGAAAAAGGAAGGATGGCCTTAAATCAAATGATAAATTTTTTGTTTTAACATCTAAAGAGGCCTATGAGTCAAAACTAAAGGAAAAAAATGCAAAGATTGAAAAAGAAAAACAGAAAATTGAGAAACAGAATTTACAAAAAGAGAAAAAAGAACAACTGGCTAAAAAGAAAGAGTCTAGGCCTAAAGAGAAAGCATTAAGCCTTCGGAAAGCCAAGAACAGTGCACAAAAGCCGTCTCAAAAGCAGGAACTAAGAAAAAAAGCTCCAGCTAGAAAACGCATGGAAGTAAACTGGCAGTGCAGTGGGTGTAACGGTTTATACTTTGATGCAAAGAATCCAAAGTACAAAGAAACCTGGATTGAGTGTGTCGAATGCTCGAAGATCCGCTATCACATGTCCTGTGCAGTTGGCCATGGGAAATTCGACAACGATGATTCTGATGGGGATTTTACCTGTTCAGTTTGTTTCCAGTAGGCTGGGTCCCATTGAGACTAACTGCAAAACAAACACTTGACAGAAATTCTCCATGCATGATAGACCTAGGGACCACTTTTTATGTGTCTTGCTTTTGAGGATATTGTGGTTACTATAAATCAGTGCTAAGAAAAGTAGTTATTAAAGCAGGTAGGCCCTACCAACCATACCACTATGGCCTAGGCTATAGGGCCTAAGTTCCAGGGTAATTGATTGCTTCTTTCTGCTAGTTTTAATCCAGAGTGCCTAGCCTACTGGGCCTCTAGCTGGTTGTGCATTTACAGAAATTTCAGATTTTGATTTACAGACATCAATTTAGGCTTTTCATATTTTGCTTTCTAAGAGCAAATAACTTGTGCAATATAGGTTAGGCCTAGGCTATTGCTATTAAATACTAGGTTCCAGAAGGCTACGATAACAATATATAGGCCTATATATAAACAAACGAACACTAAGCCGAGGCTAATGTTTGACACAATTGCTAAAGTTTTATATTTTTAGTTTTTGTTCTCCTGGAGATGTAATTTGAAGACATTCTTGTGTATTATTGCTTGAAATATATTTGGTGTGTCATTAGGCCTAGCCTATGCCAAGTAGGCCTATACGTACATGATATTTTCCTAATTGGATCAATGGAACTATCTGAATTGTACCAAATGAATGGTCGTGGCTACTAAATGGTACTTGGTGGCCATTAAATGGTGCTTGGTGGCCATTAAATGGTATTTTTCTGGTCTTGTGTTTTGGATGATTATAGCAAGCACAGACTGTTTGTAAATTGATATGCCTGGCCATTATATGGTATGACAGAGGGTACTCTTCATACATAACTAAATCTATATGGTGTAGCTTATGTAGGTTCTGCAGAGTACTGGTCAATTAGAACTTGTGGCCACTAAATGGTACAATTACCTAGCATCTTTGTTAAATGATCACTTTATTTCGGATCCGCTTTAGGAATATTTCTATAAGAACCGTCTAGATATTCTTACGCTACTGTTGCATCTATACTGGTTTAGTAGTTGGAACTCCGCCGCTGCTCGATCTTTGGCAGTGCCAGTCCCAAGCCTGGAGAAAGGAGGAGGGCGACATCAATCATACTTGACGTGACAGTGTCGTTAAGCAGCAGCAGTTCGCAGTTTGCATCATATATGGGACAGATGTCGTTAATTAATTACTTCAGAGTCGCAAGAATCGCCACCTTCCGATTGAAGACAATTAATTCGCCCGACGGTTTCTTGCAATCCCCGAAAACGAACGATCTGGATAGGAAACGTTTCAACAATCGCTCCACCGACAACGGAAAGCAACAAACAGATTAACAATTAATTACTTCAGAGCAGCGATTCCCAAGTATCAGCACTTTTTAGTGCGTCTACATGCTGGTAACATTTCCAAAGTTGTGACGACCCAAACAAGAAAATTGATTAAGTTACTCCCTTCAGGCCTTCACTGGATTTTATTTAGTAAAAGTGGAGTTTAGATTTGAAAACTAAACTGGCAAAAATGGTTGGATTCGCATTATTTTATGAACGGGTATAAATTTCTTAGGAATAGGACTTACATTAATATTTCACGATATGACATATATTCAATTTCCCTGTTCACCAAAAATCCTGATGACTTTTTAGGGGAGGGGGGCTTAGTCGAAATCTCCGCCACTGAATCTCAGTCTCAGGCTATAGGCTCATAGCTCAGAATTGCGAATTCAATCACCAGCGCTCGCTCTTTTTGAGTAAGAAAAATAAATATAAATTTGACAATATTAAGAACGTACTTAACTCAATTGAAGACTCAAACTTCGTATCGACTTCAGTCTTCAACAGTCACATTTCTCTTTCTGATCGAAATTTTTATGATGATGCTGTTCGAAATGGCATTTCTTTCTGGTCAATAGGCCTATGTGTCTTCATAATTATGGTACAATTCTTCTCGTCGCATTTAATTTTTGTACTTCTTCTGATCGAAAAACAATTTCTTTTCGAAATGTCCATTTTAGTGTGAACTTACTCTTTCAACTCGTTTTCTCAAACGAATCTCGCTCGAGGTCGTTTCCTAGCAACGAACAATGGGTGTAAGATTACGTCACAGGATCAAAATTCAAAGATGAGGTTTTTAGCAAATTTACGTCATCAGTATAGGCTGTAATTGTTGTCCATGGCATGATGGTACGCATTGCAATTGATTTTATATAGTGCCATTTAAAGAGAAACTCCTTAGAGGAGCTTTCGACCTGACACCAGTGGCGGATCCAGAACGTTTCGAAGGGGGGGGGGGGGGTATTTCCCAGAAAAATCATACCATTTTCCCCATCAAAAAAGTTGATGACCTTTTTAAAAAATTGTTTTTGTTATTATAGACTACTTTAAATTTGTACTTTTGTAAAGGTCTGCCGAACCAAAATGGCTGGTGAGAAAGAATTTTCTAAAATGGGGGGCCATGGCCGGATTGGCCTAGGATCATTTGCAGGTTTAAAAATAAGTCAGTTTTCACCTAATGAAACCCTAATTGGATACAGCTTTCGGGGTTCGGACGGACAACTCTTAGCGGCGTTACAGGCATAGGCCTAATGGTGCCGAATCGTTTCCACCTATCTATGCCTCAAGCGTATTTTGTGGAACGCACAATGTTTTGAAGGACTAACTGTACTCAGCAGACCATCACTCTCCATGCAGGACTGCTAACACAGCTTCATCCATGCTGTCCACTGACCACTAGGCCTATATATATATATCCTGGGATATTCTTTGAATTGCGTATTCTCATCATGCATGGGGTTACATATGGACCGTGGTCTATGCAACCATGTGACCGTGGGTCCATACAACCACAACCCCAAACATGGACCACGATTGCAGCGACAGATAAACAACATATTATCGCTCATGTTCCATGCAAATATATGGTCTCCAAAGGTCGTTGTCTCCAAAGCGCGACATTTCAACGAAAAATGATATATTGGTTACATATATCCGCCGCCTGCAACTTGTCGTCATCGTGGATGGCAAAAATTAATATCAGAAACTTAAAATAATTGACGAACTTCACTTGTGATAACATTTTAAAATCGTAAATTGGCCAAAAAACGTCCGGTGGACCCATAAAAAAACATGTGTGCTATAAAATAAGGCATTCACATCATCACATGGATCAACTTGATTAAATGCGAGTGACTGCTTGAAATAGTTGTTTTCTTTAGATGGTCCATAGCCTACAACCCCAGGGTCCATGCAACCCCAAGTTACCCTATATAACAGTTATAATAATACATGCACTAACATTATGTGCTAACAGTTAAAACATGCTGGGCCTACTAACAAACTATAACAATCTCAACCAAGGGCGGATACAGCTAGGAATTTTCGAGGGGGGGCCAAATTTTTGGTCTTGTGAGACAGGAGAAAAAATTTTTGGTCAACGGGAAAAAAAAACCATTTCATCCGCCGAAAAAAAACTGATGACCTTTTTTTTTTTTTTTTAGTCATCGGCCAATTTTCCTGGAAAAAGATACCAACTTATCCGCCCAAAAAGTTGATGACTTTTTTTTTAGTCATCCATTAATTTTTCAAGAAAAGAAGATGCCATTTCCGAACGGGGGGCCACGTCCCGTACGATTTTCTAATAGGGTGGGGTCAGATGTCCTGTTTTTCTCTCCCACTACATGTGTTTAAAACCAAATGGGGGCCACGTTCCATGCAATTTTTAAATGGGGGCCATGGCCGGATTGGCCCCCCTGGATCCGCCCCTGATCTCAACCATAAATAAATTTATTCTGAAACAGATCTGTCGGGGGGTGGGGTAGAATATGGTAGAATCTATTTCGGAGTAGTCTAAAGCAGACTCAAGAAGGATGCTTTTATAGGGGGAAGACTCTGTCACGCGACACCGGTAATTAAAGCAACACGTTGCCATTGGTGACCGTCACGTGACCATCACTGCTATCGGTGAAATTTGTAAGAAACGCGCTGAAGAAAGACGAAAGAAATTTAAAATCAATAATTACTTGGTGTCCTGAATGGGTTGTCTTCAAGGAATATAGGATCTTCGAAGTCTCATGCTGCTGTTCTCGAAAACGACATATAAATCGAACGCTAACGGTCACGGAAACAGTTGAATTTCGCGACATTTATTAAAATGCGAAAGTAGATAAATGCTTTTACAAGCAACGATGTCAGCTTATGACGTCATTATCTTTATTGTTTATTTAATGCCGGATTAGGCCTAACGTTTAACGTTTCTGTAGCGCCATACCAAAACGTTTCAGAGTAGGTTACGACAGCAGCCCTTATTTTCCGTATGACAGAATAGACCTACTGATCGATAGGCCTATTAACAATAATTATAGTTAATAATAATATTATTACCAGTAGCCTATTATAGCCTACTGATTGTAATTGATCATTTATCACTGCCCGCCCTCTGCTGTGGTTGCGGGTTTTTGTTACTGGGAGTAGCCAGTCTGCATGTTTTTTTGTTCCATCTGGTCTATAGCTGGTCCAGAGTCTCCTTTGGGCTTTCACATGATTCTCTAACTATAGGAATTTTGCTGTACACTTTACTTACTTGCTTACTTACTAAATCAGATTATGTTTTCTGTGTGAGGACTGGGGAGGAAGGGTTGCGGTCATTGGCTCAATCACGGTCTAAAAGTTGGGTAACCTAACATCAATTCCGAGTCGGAGCAATTGCGCAAGGTCGAAGGTAAGAAATTAAGAATTACCTCTAACAATTAACTAGGATCGAGGTAGGCCTATGCGGGAGCGTCTTAAACTCACTCAGCGGGGTCTACAACGGAGCCCCAGAAACCGACGCAATTTTGAACATTTGTTGCCAAACAGTGGCGTAGGCAAGGGGGGGGTTTCGGGGGTTAAAATCCCCCCATTGGCTCAGGGAAAAAGATTTTTTAAGGTTATTTTTCCATTTAAGTAAGAAAAAATAGCAAAAAACAGGGTTTCCGGCCATAAAACCCCCCCATGAAAAATTCCTGGCTACGCCACTGTTGCCAAATCATCCAAATGAAGTAGGCCTACATTTTGAACTCTAGGCCCCTATGCCTATTCTAGGCCTAGGCCTACTTATGTTGCTGCGCCTTGATCATAACACCTACGTACGCCTCTGGCTTCGAGTTTGTATGCGCTGCATTACTTCACTTTTTTCAAAATCATGGCATTTCAAGACGTCTGAAGAAATTCACGTCTATCTTAGAAAACGATTTTCTGATCCATGGCGGGAGGAAGCTATATGCTTAATTATCAGCATTCTGTGTAAAGAAGACTTAGTGGTGATCGTATCAATTTCTAGATCAGCGTATGTAATTTATGGACGGTACCTCAGTTGGTCCGTTGCCAAGCGCGCGCTATCAAGTAAACAGACTTGAACTCCTTTGAAGAGAGTCGTTTTGAGTGCGGTGCGTTTAATTTGAGAAATTCTAGCAAAACTCAGAGGAAAATGTCCAGTAAGACTCTCAGATGCCTCGTGGATATCGACGTAAAATCAGTAAGTATGAATGGTCGAATTGTGTACCTATAATTATTATGAAATCGCAATGAAAAGACGATGATTGAGTGATTGGCAAAGTAGGCCTACGAGTATCTGGGTCAGCCATTTAGGCAGGATATATCAAATACTCATTTAGCCTACACCGAGTTATAGTTAAACCCACCCACGCACAACTTATTTCATTCACCCACCCACCGTGCGCCCACCTGTGCAACAAGTGCACGAGTTAAGCAATTAATAATTCGAAGTCAGATATAATAAAAAAAATATTATCTTGCTCCTTCTTTGAAAGCATATTATCTAATGTAATTGTGTTATTGGAATTTGGTTGGCCTCTTATGGGCAAAGATGTACACGTTGTGCCAACTTCTTGAAGCAGGTCGTAAAAGTTGAAAGATTTTTATTTGACTGAGATGCACACAGCCACACAATTTACAATATTTAGGACACCTTTTTTTCGAAATGTCCCAATTGTATGTATGCATGATAACACTTGATACAGCGCATTTTGACAACTTGCAGAAACGCTGCATGGTACGGTCTCGAATGTAGCTAAAAGATCTAAATAAGCGTGTTTTAAGACATTTGATAAATGTGTGCTGCTTAGAAGCAAATGCAACCATATGCAAGTGCAGTGCAGACTGTTTCAAGGAGACGGTTAGCGCACGAGAAAGCATGCTGGACTCAAGTTGAAGTGCAACAGTATGGCACCTGCATATCTCCACGATCTGAAGTGCACAAAAGTGGCTATTCCAGATGATCCCAGATAATAAACAATTACTGGATGTAAAATGGTGGAGGGTTGAGTGGGCACTAAGTTGTATATTTTTTATAGAACGGCCTTTGACTGAGTTCAGCTTGGCTCAATTTCACTGTACCTGCCAGCTTCTTATCAGTAGTGTGGTGCTGATTGATGTAATATTTTATTGGAATGATAAGCAGTGGTGTGGAGATTAGTAATTGTGCGTATAAGTACTTGCTTGATGGGACTACACACGATGTGTAGACAGCTTGAGCGTGTGGGGTCCTTGGATTCTTATCTCCACAGGAGCTATAAAAAAATGGACACAATCGATCAGTCAGTCTTTTTTGTCCAGCACGATAGTAATACAAGCACGTACTTCAACAGATTCGTATGTTAGGTGTTGATAGGTTAGTCCAAAGGAACATATGGTTCCACTCACAGGTTCCGCTATTACTGCGTGTTTTCCATCACACAATCAAAGATTCAATCAATCAAATCTTGCATCAGTCAGCATCACTTATACTGATAAGATGCTGGCAGGAATTGAATTGACCTTGGTTGGGGAGTTAGAGGTGCTCAACCTTCCCAATTCAGTTTTAACCGCTCCAGTTAATCCCAAAATATTACCTTCCAAGGGGAGTTAAATTAAACATCTCGGCGCAGCTTTCAGTGGTTTAATGTATTTTGTGCGCTTAACTAATGAAAACTTTTTTGATTTTTCCCTCTGTTTTCATTCTTAAGTGGTCATAATTTTTTTACTAGAGTTATTTATCTGTAAATAAACCTATAAGTTTTCTTCGTTTTCGATATTTTGGCAGAACTTAAGATCAAGTTCACCCAAAGCCACTACAGTTTAGCTGGCATAAGAGTTTTAAATATGAAACAAATTCTGGTAGGAATATCTGTGGGGCATGGTTGTGTGGGGGTATGTTTGGAGCCTTAAGCTTGAGGGTTTGAATCCACCTCAAGCCACCGTGTAAAGACCCTGAGCAAGTCCTTCACTCACAATTGCTCATTTGCTTCGGCGCGAAACTCCGATTCAGTGTCCGCGCTGCAGTCTGGGGCGCCTCTGAGTAGAGATCTTGAAGAGGTGCTATGACAAGTGCTCATGCATACATCCAAATTTGTAAGACACCCCTTGGCTAAAATTTGACAATTCAAATCGTGAACTCAATTGTGCATATGTTTTGCTGTTCTCTTTGGCACATTGGCATGCGTCTGGGGGTTTATCTTCAAACGATTGTGAATTTGGACCTGCTCAGTAGACTCCATGTTATGACCATGGAGAAGGTGTAGGCTACCTGCATTCTTATCTCATATTCAGATAGAGAGCAAATATCACCTTGTGCAGGTGATATTTGCAGCAAATAAATGAGCTATATTTATTGATTTATTTATACCTCAGTCACAAGCTTCATTAACCCAGCATCGGGCTTTTTCTATTGTGGGTCCCTCGATGTGGAATCACCTTCCTTCTGGAATTCATGGCAGGATTCTGGTGGGAAATTCACCCGCATCTTTTCACTGCTTGAAGACCTTTCTCTTTTCATGGGCCTGTCACAATGAGAGTGCTTCTGAATAGCTCTGCTGTGAGAAGCGCTTTACAAATGTTGCATTACATTACGCTTATATTATGTTATATAAAATGTTTGTTTGACTGATAGATTACGAGTCCAGGCACATGGCTTCCGAAGCACGAAGATATTTATCTATCGGTCAATTTGTTTGGCCAAGAACGAAGAACTCGCCTTGTGGGTTGCGTCTTTCCACTGGTCTTCAATGACCATTTCAGATTTGACAAGGCAAGTTCATTTATTGTTCGACTTGACTTTTATCCCCTTTCTAATTAGTGAATTAATTGTTCTCATAATCTGAGTTAATATTATTAACTTACAACTAGAAGATGATAGTTGACTTTATATATTTTATCAGATTTAATTCTCTACTTATGTTTAACTGCATTAATAGAATTGAAAGCTTGTTATTATATTATTACATTATATTTTTCTGGCCCCTTTATAAAAACTTAATTACTCATGGCAGCATTCTGCTGGACAGAATTTTTATATTATAGCTCAATATCAATAACAGATTATCTGTAATATAATTTATAAAATCATATTGGTAGTTAAACAATATTGACTGACCGAAAAGAAAGTATGTTTAACTCAAGTTTTCACTTGCTGGTTGGCAAATCTAAGGAAGACAATTTTAAAAAATGATTTGAGGTAAAGGGACCCATGCGGTATCATTAAATTGATTAAGGTTGAAAATTATTGTATGAAATTCTGATTGTGAGAATTCAAACTCCAGTTTGTATCGTGCAATCTTGAGGCAATAGGCAGAACTCCTTATCCTCTAACTTTGTGATGATTGGAATATTTGTTTAAAGTATATGAAGGTAATTTTCAGCATCAGCATTTCTAATACTCATGATTCATAAATTTGCAGTAGCTTTACTGTTATTGTAATTTATTTGAATTTGTTTGCCAAATATCTTATTTTTCAAGACTATACTTGTAGGTTTTCCACACTGCACATGAGCCATCTCAAGTAACCGAAGCATTACTAGGTGTGTATTGTTCCGGTTGTTTTACGCACTTTCGACGTTACACTTCTGTCCACCGATCATGTCCTGCAGCTATAATTAATTCGGTTGTAGTATGTTTCCTAGTTTGCTAGGATTTCCACTATGACATATACATGTATTCAGCTATGATTAAGTACACATAATGTAGTTCTTACCTTTTGGTACTTACTGGTTACCTTTTGGTACTTATTGGTTACGTTTTGGTACTTATTGGTTACGTTTTGGTACTTATTGGTTATTCTACTTCATCAGTTTGTATTTTGTTCTGTTGCATTCTGTACGGTTTTGCTTATTATCATTGTACGCATATTTGTGACTATTACCATAAGCGCTAAAGGTAGCAATAAGATTGCCCAAACAGTAACAATTCATACAATGCTATAATATTACTGTGTTGTAATGAGTTTCTTGAGAGCCATCCACAGAATTTTTCAAACTTGTAAGTAAGTATGTATGTATGTATTTATGTATGTCTGTAAGTAAGTAAGTAAGTAAGAAAGAATATTCTTTGTTAGACTACCAACAAACACACTGTAATTTATGAAGAAATGAATGATTGAATAATATTTATCCAAAGTAATACAACCTTCTCACAATAAAACTTCTTTTGGCAAAGGCTTCAGCTCTGGGTAGGTCAAGATCATGCGGCCTTAGATCGAGTATCGTATGAAGTCCTTATAAAAAATGAAGGAGGATGTCATGAAGAATGCAGCAATGGTGTTTTGCATCATTCAACAGCAATTTACCGTAGCTGGTTTTGACAGGAATGCCATTGGCAAACTTTTTTGTTGAAGTGGCATTTTGTAAACGTCAGATGGTAATATTACGATCAGTGCATAAAGTGTGAAAAAAATAAGTGCTTGGATGCCCATTACCCTTCCAAAAGAAGTCCCTAAACGCCCCTTACCTTTCCAGTCAGTGCTGGCCAATAAGTGCATGGACGCCGTCCATGACCGTCCAGGCACACTTTGAGCTCTGATTACGATACAATAAATAATTCTTCTTATGCTGCAGGTGATTCCGTTCGGATAAACCTCATCCAGATGTCGGAGATGTTTTCCGACGGCCGTCTCCTCGCCTACTACGAATCAAGCGCCAGGAACTTTCTCTATCCGTACCAGTCGCACTCGAGTACATACAGCATACGCGACAGAGAAGTGCTGCTGGAACGCACGGTGGCATTTCCTGTAAGAATGTGTTCGTGTATTTCTAAGTGCAATGCTACGCTTTTAGGTCTTTGCTTCTTTTCAGAGTACCGATAGAAACAGTACTTAATGATCGTTATTGTATCATGAAAGTTTTCATACATTACAGGAACGTGATTAAATGACAGATACGCAAATCACGCAAGTTAAGATTTCTATGACACTGGATTTTTTTAGACATTTCAAATACATCAATCTGAGCAGAATTTGTTTATAATTTGCAGTTGCTCATATTGTGCAGTGAACAAATTATTGTCGACATACAATCATTTTGATTCATTTAAAACACTAATGCAGCTGACGTGTAACATTTTCAGAAAAAACTAGAAATTTTAAAGAAAATTATATAATTTTCAAATTTTAAAGCTCGTTGGGCCACATCTTTGAAAACGAATTTTAAAGAAATATTTTGCATCAATTGCATGATAAATAACTATACCAAAGGCAACGAATTGTCACCCACGTTCAGATTCTAGAAATTTTACGTTTTTCACTCAACCCTAATATACATGCCATGCGCACTCTAAATTTCTGTTTTTGTGCTTTAGAAGTATTTCAGAGGAGCTATATTGTTTTAAATGAGTAACTAACTTACCTCTGTTATGTGACTGTTTTTTGGTGGTTGAACGCTTAGGGTATAAATCCTCGTCTGGAGTTTTCAACGAAGACGATTATTGAAGATGCTTCGGCTTCTGGTCCGCTGGAAATCAACGTAAGCTCAGAATTGTCAGACTTCTCAGATTTAAAATAACTCGTATAGAAGTCGATGTATTAGATAACTACTACATTTTAGTGTAAAAGATGCTGATGTGTTTCTATTCAAGCTGGAACCCAAAGCAGTATTGTATGTATTCAGATGCCATAATTACGTGTTAGTATGACACTAAAAATAGCAGGCTATCCTGATTTACAGACTAAGAAACACAAACTTTATGCCGGAAGAGGTAGCAGAGGCGGTAGCTAATTAATTGGATTTTTATTTGCTTTTTTAAATGATGCCTACAAATATGGATTTTATGCCAACAATAGGCAGCTTCTCTTAATATGCTAAAGGATATTATTACATTTTACACATCAAAATGTATTCAAATTCAATCTTATGAATTATGAATCTTGATTTGAGTTATTGAGATCTTTAATTGTGGTTCATTTTTTTGTGAAACTGTCTGTCCGTTCTCAGTGGTCAGCCCAATGGTCTGGAATCGGCTCCTTCAGGAGCTATGCCTACATACCACCCATAATTCAGACCTACATTAACCTTAAAACTTCTTTTTGGCCATTCTTGAAGCCAGGAGCACCTCTGAGTAGTCTGTTAGAGACATGCTATGTAAATTCTTGAATGAGCAAATGAATTTCTACCATTTTGCATTAGTGGGTTCAAGCGTTTTGTTTTAATGTTTTGTGATTGTGTTTATGACATATTATTCAGAGCGATTACTTGGACTACGGTATTGGTGGTCGACAGGAACGTCGGTCGCGATCCAGAATCAGAACCAGGTCAGCGGAGAATTAAAGGAACTTATCCGTTTCATTTAATCATTTTCTATTTGTAACTAGGTTATAAACTGATTTTTTACGTCTCAGTCATTCAGAAACATTGAAACTTGTTTATGCCATGATGAGAATTTTGACCGTAACTTCTGTGTTAATAGTCCAACATGCTGACAATGGCATGGTGTTGCTTCTTAGAAATGTTTGCACAGAGAACAGCAAGTTCACTTTGTTGGTGTATAAACAAATACTTGAAATATTTGAAACAAACACGAAATATGCAAGGCTTGCTTGCAGCAAAACTATGTGGCAACTTCAATTAATTTTCCACAGGACATGAAAACTTAATCTGGGAGGGGAAGCCCGGTAGCGCGTTATTGGATAAGACACTGGCATGGAGATCAGGGACCCGAGTTCAAGCTCTGTAGGATAGACGTGCTTTGTATGCTACTATTAGCGCTGTGTATTGCAGGTTGTCTGTTCTGTTAGTAGTTAAGAATTATGTCTTTTTGTATTGTATTGTATTGTATTGTATTGTATAGATCTGACCATTTATAAAGCGCTTCTCGTAGCAAGAGCCTTTCAGAAGCGCTCCCAGTGCTTTTGTGATTTGTGTTGTTGTGATTTGTTTCAATTGCATGATGACACCGGTTGTGTCTGTCAACCAGATTGTTCAATAAAGGAATATTATTATTATTAATATTTAGCGGTTGACTGTTTCTGGATTTTTCAAGATCATTGTCTAGAACGCCATCGTATGGTCGCTCGACCATTTCTTCTGCTCATCGTTATCGCTCGCCGTCCCCGACTCGTCCACTGAGCAGTCAGATGAGGTATCTGGGATTTGAGGACAACTATGATGACCTCATGAACTCCGTTGAGAACCGGCCGCCATTTGTAGTAAGAAGGGTTAGAGAATTATTATTAGATTTATCGTTGGGTTTTAGGACCGGGAGCACCTCTGAGTAGGGATCTTGAAGGGGCGCTATATAAATTTATGTAATTGATTGATTGATTGACAAGGGTGTGCTTCAATAACTCAGTTTCATGCTTAGCAGTTTATGTAAATATGTATTTTTGAGCTTGATAATTATGTAGTACTACTTACAGAGGATTTCGGGTTACAGTGAATTATTATTTTACATTTTTGTGTGTTTTTCCATAAAATCTAAATAACAGGTGATACAGATTACACAATTGTAAGGCAACCTAAGTAAGACAAACTTGGAAATTATCAAAACTTTCTTAACTCCTTCGACAACTTGTACATTTCTAATGCAAGACTTACGTGATAGTATATCTTAAAAAGAACTATTGTGTATGTTAAAATGGAGTTTGCAATTTGTCGATTAATAAAGAATATTCTGTTCGATATTGTCATTAATGTGATTGTTAATTTTTTAAAGAGAAATCACGTGTATTGCTGATCGTTAGGTGACAGCTGGGAGCAGTTGTGATCATGTCTGATTCCCATTCTTTTGTTCCCATTTCTTTATCTAGGTTGAGCGGGATTTGATTGAGAGGAGACCAAGAACCTGCCAACCGTATGGCGGAATGTACGGAGATGGGTTCATCAAGAAATATGTTCCCCCAGGTCAGACAGAAACAAATATTCCTCAGACCATCTTTCTTTGGTTTTGTTAACCTAGACTTTAGTCGTTTTCTAATGATTCCTTTGCAGATTAAAATCAATTTTTAAGTGTAAATTAAAAAATAATTACAAGCTTGTGCGTCATGAACAGCAATGGTATTGCCATCAAAAAGATTTTTTTTGTGTCAGCCCATATCCCAGAACTGTGTGCCTTCAACATTGGCAACTTGCTATTCAAGTGATATTATACTGACATATAAAGATTTCTCTTGTGACTGATATTTCTACAGTTTTCACTTGACTTTGAAAGGGACTCTGTTGTTGTTTTTTCTTCAGGAACTGTTGCCTCTTATAACATGGACCCAACAAGGTTGTACAGACCATCAAGTCCTGGCCTAAGGGTTTGTTTCTGTATTTGCATACGTATAATTTTGATATCCACCCTATCTTCTCATTTTAAGAGCAAATTTATCAAAAGTTTTAACGACGGTGTTGTGGTGATGTCATTTTCTACTTAGTGGAATCCTTATTTGTTATCCAACTGTGTTATGTATACCAGAAGTTGTGCTAGTGCTACTATGGAGCATGTTGCAAGTCAGTCCAGATGTTATATATCACAAACAAGATGATTTTATGCATTATGTGTTTTCTGATTTGCTTTTGAGAGACTTATGGCACTACACTAGCCATCTATCCATTTGCCAGAGCATTTCACCCCGACCCAGGCATAGCTTTATGTTATCTGCTTTGCTAATTTAAGTTAATTTATGCCATCAGTTTATTCACGGGTTTGCATTTATATAAAATTCAGTTGGGCAGCTAGCATACGGTTTATATGTTCAAGAGAGATTGCGATTGCTAAGATGTGAAGGCTACGTTACACTTAGAATTTGCATAGGAAATTTACGTTTTGCTTTTCAATGTACTGTGAACCATTTTTGGAGTGGAATGGACTTAAGTATTCTAATTAATTACTGTTCAAAGTATTTTGTTAAAATCAATCGACGATGTGTACAGTTGACTGAAGTAGTGCTATATAAATGTGTCTATTAACAGAGGTTTATTGATACCAGACCGGCATACTCATCAAACTACGATCGAACAGGCTACGTGTATTCAGGTAGATTTCCTTTATGTAATTTCAAATCTGAATAGGATGATGAACTCTGATTTTAGTTAATTTCCACAATTTTCATACATATATGTTTAGTTGTTTATGTGCCGTAATTGTATAGAAATATGGCTGTTACATTATTACATGTGCAATTGAATAGTCATGCATCATAAAATAATCTGTATTTGAGGCCTTGGCAGTGTCCTCAAATAAAATAAAAATACCTGGAACTTCTGTGGTTTTGTCACAGCAGCATTTGATGCATGCTGGAAACCTGTCTTGTCATTTTTTTAACATCGGTCAAATCGTGCTGCTGTTATCAAACTATTTGTTAATCTGTGTACTAAATAAGCAATTATACCGGTAACATACCTTAACAATTGTTCTGACATTTGACATTGCAAAAACACTTGTTTACAGTTCACAATATTATATAAATCATCACAGTTAAAATTATTATTAAATACCTTGCCTTGCTGTTTTTCAAGAGCCTGCGTATGACTCTGAGTACCGCTATCGTCGTTCTCCAAGTCCAACTCGCTATCTTTCGTCGCTGAGATACAAGTACGACTCGCAGTTTGATGACGTCTACTCGTCACCAGAAAGATACGATCGAATGCATTTGCAGAATGATCGAGGCCTTCGTCGGAATAGATCCCTTGAACGTCTTGATCGTGTTGGAAGCACCTTTAATGGAGGATATTCAGTGAGTGCATGGTGATTACCAAACTGCTAATTTAGTCTCTATGGCAGTGCTGTCCAACGTGCGGCCCGAGTGGCCTGCACTGGCTCACTAAATTTTGACACTCCGTGTAAAGTGAAGTAGGCCTAAAGGATAAAGTCACTGATCGACTTGAGCGTTTATTTTTTTTATATTGATGTTGTGAGAGTTGCTGATTTGGAATACTACCTGGAAGGCCAATCCGAAAACTAAATCTCTTCTTTCTTTTCCTTGGGTTAGGCTCCCGTAGTCTATCTTGAGATTGACACACGACTTCTGGTTTTGACAACTCTTATTACTGTACTCAACTAAACGGACCTCGAAAACACTCCCTACACTTCTAGTCAATCCCTGAGATGTGTAAACAATCGATAAGAGACCCTGGGCCAACGAATGGCAATGTCTTGGCTCTTTCTTTTCACCGATTAGACCGAGTGGTTCAGACGATTTTTTTTTAAAAGAAAGAGCAGGAGGATAGAAATTTGCCCCAATCATAAAGTGGATCTTAGCAAGAAAAAATTGACTGGGCGACGTAATGAAGAGCTGGTTATCTGTGGAGCAACAGATCTTTTTCAGGTAGTCTGACATGGCCAAACCAGAGCAATGATCCTATACTCAATGCGCTTCTCTGCAATTCAGTATTTGAGTGTGCACTATTGCATTAATTCTAGATAACTAACATCAATTCATTATTTCAACATGATCTGTCATGAGGTTCGTTAGGTGCTGGCACTAACAGCCGTTATGTTTTTGTTTACAGCAGAGATACCTTTGGTAACTTAGCAACGTGAAAGATGAGCACAAGATGACAGTCGTCTATACGGAATGCAGTTTAACGTCGCAAACAGTGGCTCGGACAAGATCTCTAAATTATACGGACATATGTGTTGTACAGTCATGCGTCTTAAAAAGTCGTATATGTATATTTGCTATTATGTGACGCCAGGGCTCGAAACCCATCACTTGTTGCTTCCTAAATATTGAGTTAGAAGCTGAAAATGTTATGGCCGGTCAAAAGTATAGAATATTTTTCAAATGATCAGTTGCCTATGAATTTGCCATAATTAAGAAAGTAGCAACTGATTTTGATACCATTTGCGTTATATGATAGAGGACATAGCCTTTGATTGCCCAGTAGAATTGCAGAATAAAGAAATAATGGTTGCTGTAGACTGAGGTGACTTGAACATTCTGAAACTTTTTTTATTTCATTTTCTGACTAAGCTAATGAAACGAATGTAACTTCAGTTGGAGGAAAGATAGTTGCATTCCGTAGAATGTACTTTGATGCAGCTTAATTGTAGAACATGACTGAATAAAAAGGTCAGAAACTGACAAGTGTGGAGTTTGAACCCTGTCATCACATATGTAGATTGTGCTTTTTATAGGCTACATATTATATTTATTTGTTTGGGAAAATCATTCCACAATGTGCCAGTCTTTTAATGGTCTTTTAATGCACATAAATGCAAGAAGAAAGGTTTACCACTTTAGCGATGAGTGTGTTTTAAAAGTGACTTGGAAATCAATACACCTTATTGTTAAAGCGTAAAAATTGTCCTTTCGTCGGAGTTTTATTGTTTGTGTTTGGAAGCCATTTGAACAATACTTTAATCATTTTGGAGTCTCGATAAACAGAAATGTAAATTAGTGTCTTTCATCGATTGTAAAAGCAGTTTTTTTATTCAGACATTTGTAGTAAATGTTATATAATAAAATGTTTTGTATTAGGTTTAAACTATTCTCGTTATTCAAAACATGATGTAGGTTTTGACATTGGTTGTAGTTTAACAATTTTTTGAATAGATTGATCTGGTTGTACTTTTGACAGGCATTTACTAATAAATTATTAACTGCAGTTGAAGTCTCTGAAAGTCTAAAATTCAGCTACATTGCTGGAAATCACATGGTTTATTTGGAAGTGGAGCTAATTAAGTAACCACATATGCACACCAGCCACGTCTCAGGAAATATTTGCGATATTATTATTATTTGACCATTCAACAAACTAACGCAGCACTTTATATAAATTATATAATATGCTACCTCTGTATGTGCTTGCTTCAATCACGATACATAATTGCTCTTTATGGGTTTATCCCTTTCATACCAATGAACCATGCAGCTGTTCGAACAAATCGAATCCACCTCAAGTCGTCACGTAGGGACCTTGGGCAAGTCCTTCACAGTTCACTCGCAATTGCTCAGCACTTCGGCATGAAACTCCAATGCAGTGTCTGCTCTGTAGTCGGGAGCGCCTCTGAGTAGAGAGCTTGAAGGGGTGCTATAAGTGCACATACAAACAAAATCATTTAGGAAATTCAACAAATTAACATGAACTTTTATTTTGGTGATCAATGAAACCCATGACTATTATTTAATTGAATCTTTATTCAACCACACCGTCAAAGTAAGGATGGCTAGCCTCGCCGCCTCATTTCTCCTTGCGTGGGCCTGGCACAACCCGTATACGGCAACGGCGGAGTAAAATCTCGAGATTTCGATTACGGTCATGTCCCAAAGCATAACTATATAAGATGCATCAGCATTTCATATAATATTACGACTTCCAACACGCTCGTCACGCTTCCACTAATCTGCATTATCAAAGCAATCTAGCGTATTAAAAAAATTAATGAAAACCCTTAATGAAGCTTTCTGTTGCTCAGCAACCGACGCGCCATCTGGTAAGTGGGAGTGTTGACGCATGCGCACTGGCGCGATTGCAAATGGCGTCCTGTTGTTGTGAAGATCGAGGACCGCGAGTTGACCAGGCATCGTGTTTATTTGCCTCTCGAGCTGGACTAAAAATATCTGACTCCGTTTCTGCACATATTTACCCGTATTGGTTCTGTCAAACGTGTTTTCTACCGGTGGCTTGATATTTATTGGCGGAGTACCGGTCGAGTATTTTATGCTAACCCTGGCGTGTAAGGGTCGAGGCTGACGTTATATCTAGCAGACCGTTGTACATGTAGTCGTGGAGTCGTCGCTGTGTGTAGCTTGGATTGTGAATATTATTTACTTTACGTATATGATCGCTGTGCACGCCTTTTCTGAAGGTGAGCACGTACCGCAAAATATAAAATTCATTCATTTCAAAAATGTGTGTTGCCCATTTCAAGATTTCCACCCACATGCGCTCCCAGCCCAACCACACGCTCAAGAACCTAGCCGCACATTCGATTCCGTTATGCGGCCGCACATTCGGTTCCGTTATGCGATTCCGTTATGTTCAGGGTTGCCATGTACTTTCCAAAATTCCCGCCCAAAGGCTTCCAAAACCGGCCTAAGAGTAACCCAATGTAATTCATAGGACGAAACGGCCAGCAACAGATTCGCTGTTCACTATACAGGCGCTAATGATCATCATCATATTCGACTGGCGCTATAATATACCACTGAATGGCTAGCAACAGATTCGATTTTTACTATACAGGCGCTAATGATCATCATCATATTCGACTGGCGCTATAATATACCACTGAATGGCTAGCAACAGATTCGATTTTTACTATACAGGCGCTACTGATCATCATCATATTCGACTGGCGCTATAATATGCCACGGAACCGCTAGCAACAGATTCGACGTTCTCTATACATGCGCTAATGATCATCATCATATTCGACTGGCTCTATAATATACCAAGGAACCACCAGCAACAGATTCGACGTTCACTATACATGCGTTACTGATCAGCATCATATTCGACTGGCGCTATTAATATACCAAGGAACCACCAGCAACAGATTCGACGTTCTCTATACAGGCGCTAATGATCATCATCATATTCGACTGGCGCTATAATATACCACTGAATGGCTAGCAACAGATTCGATTTTTACTATACAGGCGCTAATGATCATCATCATATTCGACTGGCGCTATAATATGCCACGGAACCGCTTGCAACAGATTCGCTGTTCACTATACAGGCGCTAATGATCATCATCATATTCGACTGGCGCTATAATATGCCACTGAATGGCTAGCAACAGATTCGATTTTTACTATACAGGCGCTACTGATCATCATCATATTCGACTGGCGCTATAATATGCCACGGAACCGCTAGCAACAGATTCGCTGTTCACTATACAGGCGCTAATGATCATCATCATATTCGACTGGCGCTATAATATGCCACGGAACCGCTAGCAACAGATTCGCTGTTCACTATACAGGCGCTAATGATCATCATCATATTCGACTGGCGCTATAATAAACCACTTAACAGGCCAGCAACAGATTCGATTTTTACTATAGGCTACATTCGCTAATGATCATCATCATAGGCCTATTCGACTGGCGCTATAATATACAAAGGAACCACCAGCAACAGATTCGACGTTCACTATACATGCGTTAATCATCATCATCATATTCGACTGGCGCTATTAATATACCAAGGAACCACCAGCAACAGATTCGACGTTCACTATACATGCGTTACTGATCAGCATCATATTCGACTGGCGCTATTAATATACCAAGGAACCACCAGCAACAGATTCGACGTTCTCTATACAGGCGCTAATGATCATCATCATATTCGACTGGCGCTATAATATACCACTGAATGGCTAGCAACAGATTCGATTTTTACTATACAGGCGCTAATGATCATCATCATATTCGACTGGCGCTATAATATGCCACGGAACCGCTTGCAACAGATTCGCTGTTCACTATACAGGCGCTAATGATCATCATCATATTCGACTGGCGCT
The DNA here is from genome assembly GCA_949752735.1 of Lumbricus terrestris. Taxonomy (NCBI): domain Eukaryota; kingdom Metazoa; phylum Annelida; class Clitellata; order Crassiclitellata; family Lumbricidae; genus Lumbricus; species Lumbricus terrestris. The sequence continues at coordinate 10,919,689 of OX457039.1, forward strand.
ATAATATGCCACTGAATGGCTAGCAACAGATTCGATTTTTACTATACAGGCGCTACTGATCATCATCATATTCGACTGGCGCTATAATATGCCACGGAACCGCTAGCAACAGATTCGCTGTTCACTATACAGGCGCTAATGATCATCATCATATTCGACTGGCGCTATAATATGCCACGGAACCGCTAGCAACAGATTCGCTGTTCACTATACAGGCGCTAATGATCATCATCATATTCGACTGGCGCTATAATAAACCACTTAACAGGCCAGCAACAGATTCGATTTTTACTATAGGCTACATTCGCTAATGATCATCATCATAGGCCTATTCGACTGGCGCTATAATATACAAAGGAACCACCAGCAACAGATTCGACGTTCACTATACATGCGTTAATCATCATCATCATATTCGACTGGCGCTATTAATATACCAAGGAACCACCAGCAACAGATTCGACGTTCACTATACATGCGTTAATCATCATCATCATATTCGACTGGCGCTATAATATACCAAGGAACCACCAGCAACAGATTCGACGTTCTCTATACAGGCGCTAATGATCATCATCATATTCGACTGGCGCTATTATAAAGGACAGAACGGCCAGCAACAGATTCGACGTTCACTATACATGCTTTAATCATCATCATCATATTCGACTGGCGCTATTAATATAGGCTACCAAGGAACCACCAGCAACAGATTCGATTTTTACTATACATGCGCTAATTATCATCATCATATTCGACTGGCGCTATAATATACCACTTAACATGCCAGCAACAGATTCGACGTTCACTATACATGCGCTAATGATCATCATCATATTCGACTGGCGCTATAATATACCACTTAACAGGCCAGCAACAGATTCGATTTTTACTATACATTCGCTAATGATCATTCGACTGGCGCTATAATATACCAAGTAACCAAGTAACCACCAGCAACAGATTCGACGTTCACTATACATGCGTTAATCATCATCATCATATTCGAATGGCGCTATTAATATACAACTGAACCACCAGCAACAGATTCGACGTTCTCTATACAGGCGCTAACCATCATCATCATATTCGACTGGCGCTATTAATATACCAAGGAACCACCAGCAACAGATTCGATTTTTACTATACAGGCGCTAATGATCATCATCATATTATACCAAGGAACCACCAGCAACAGATTCGACGTTCTCTATACAGGCGCTAATGATCATCATCATATTCGACTGGCGCTATAATATACCACTGAATGGCTAGCAACAGATTCGATTTTTACTATACAGGCGCTAATGATCATCATCATATTCGACTGGCGCTATAATATACCACTGAATGGCTAGCAACAGATTCGATTTTTACTATACAGGCGCTACTGATCATCATCATATTCGACTGGCGCTATAATATGCCACGGAACCGCTAGCAACAGATTCGACGTTCTCTATACATGCGCTAATGATCATCATCATATTCGACTGGCTCTATAATATACCAAGGAACCACCAGCAACAGATTCGACGTTCACTATACATGCGTTACTGATCATCATCATATTCGACTGGCGCTATTAATATACCAAGGAACCACCAGCAACAGATTCGACGTTCTCTATACAGGCGCTAATGATCATCATCATATTCGACTGGCGCTATAATATACCACTGAATGGCTAGCAACAGATTCGATTTTTACTATACAGGCGCTAATGATCATCATCATATTCGACTGGCGCTATAATATGCCACGGAACCGCTTGCAACAGATTCGCTGTTCACTATACAGGCGCTAATGATCATCATCATATTCGACTGGCGCTATAATATGCCACTGAATGGCTAGCAACAGATTCGATTTTTACTATACAGGCGCTACTGATCATCATCATATTCGACTGGCGCTATAATATGCCACGGAACCGCTAGCAACAGATTCGCTGTTCACTATACAGGCGCTAATGATCATCATCATATTCGACTGGCGCTATAATATGCCACGGAACCGCTAGCAACAGATTCGCTGTTCACTATACAGGCGCTAATGATCATCATCATATTCGACTGGCGCTATAATAAACCACTTAACAGGCCAGCAACAGATTCGATTTTTACTATAGGCTACATTCGCTAATGATCATCATCATAGGCCTATTCGACTGGCGCTATAATATACAAAGGAACCACCAGCAACAGATTCGACGTTCACTATACATGCGTTAATCATCATCATCATATTCGACTGGCGCTATTAATATACCAAGGAACCACCAGCAACAGATTCGACGTTCACTATACATGCGTTAATCATCATCATCATATTCGACTGGCGCTATAATATACCAAGGAACCACCAGCAACAGATTCGACGTTCTCTATACAGGCGCTAATGATCATCATCATATTCGACTGGCGCTATTATAAAGGACAGAACGGCCAGCAACAGATTCGACGTTCACTATACATGCTTTAATCATCATCATCATATTCGACTGGCGCTATTAATATAGGCTACCAAGGAACCACCAGCAACAGATTCGATTTTTACTATACATGCGCTAATTATCATCATCATATTCGACTGGCGCTATAATATACCACTTAACATGCCAGCAACAGATTCGACGTTCACTATACATGCGCTAATGATCATCATCATATTCGACTGGCGCTATAATATACCACTTAACAGGCCAGCAACAGATTCGATTTTTACTATACATTCGCTAATGATCATTCGACTGGCGCTATAATATACCAAGTAACCAAGTAACCACCAGCAACAGATTCGACGTTCACTATACATGCGTTAATCATCATCATCATATTCGAATGGCGCTATTAATATACAACTGAACCACCAGCAACAGATTCGACGTTCTCTATACAGGCGCTAACCATCATCATCATATTCGACTGGCGCTATTAATATACCAAGGAACCACCAGCAACAGATTCGATTTTTACTATACAGGCGCTAATGATCATCATCATATTATACCAAGGAACCACCAGCAACAGATTCGACGTTCTCTATACAGGCGCTAATGATCATCATCATATTCGACTGGCGCTATAATATACCACTGAATGGCTAGCAACAGATTCGATTTTTACTATACAGGCGCTAATGATCATCATCATATTCGACTGGCGCTATAATATACCACTGAATGGCTAGCAACAGATTCGATTTTTACTATACAGGCGCTACTGATCATCATCATATTCGACTGGCGCTATAATATGCCACGGAACCGCTAGCAACAGATTCGACGTTCTCTATACATGCGCTAATGATCATCATCATATTCGACTGGCTCTATAATATACCAAGGAACCACCAGCAACAGATTCGACGTTCACTATACATGCGTTACTGATCATCATCATATTCGACTGGCGCTATTAATATACCAAGGAACCACCAGCAACAGATTCGACGTTCTCTATACAGGCGCTAATGATCATCATCATATTCGACTGGCGCTATAATATACCACTGAATGGCTAGCAACAGATTCGATTTTTACTATACAGGCGCTAATGATCATCATCATATTCGACTGGCGCTATAATATGCCACGGAACCGCTTGCAACAGATTCGCTGTTCACTATACAGGCGCTAATGATCATCATCATATTCGACTGGCGCTATAATATGCCACTGAATGGCTAGCAACAGATTCGATTTTTACTATACAGGCGCTACTGATCATCATCATATTCGACTGGCGCTATAATATGCCACGGAACCGCTAGCAACAGATTCGCTGTTCACTATACAGGCGCTAATGATCATCATCATATTCGACTGGCGCTATAATATGCCACGGAACCGCTAGCAACAGATTCGCTGTTCACTATACAGGCGCTAATGATCATCATCATATTCGACTGGCGCTATAATAAACCACTTAACAGGCCAGCAACAGATTCGATTTTTACTATAGGCTACATTCGCTAATGATCATCATCATAGGCCTATTCGACTGGCGCTATAATATACAAAGGAACCACCAGCAACAGATTCGACGTTCACTATACATGCGTTAATCATCATCATCATATTCGACTGGCGCTATTAATATACCAAGGAACCACCAGCAACAGATTCGACGTTCACTATACATGCGTGTCAACCTTCAATTGACCTTCAAAGTTTTCTTCCTTTTTCTTCAGTGTTCAGTAGCGCAGCCTAGGCCTAACCTAGTCACTGTATTTCGGTATCTAAAGCTAGTGTATAAGTTTCTAAAGTTCTTAACTTGTTCAATTACAACAAAGCTCTCTTTCTTGTATTTTCTTCTTCGTTCATAACAACGCAAATAACACAACAATGGATCAACGACGACAAACGCTTGAATTCTACGACAGCAACGCAACTATTATTATCTAACTCCACTGTTCTCTAAAACGTCTTCTATTCTCTACTACCAACTCCTTCTTCTACGACTTAACTCACTGTCTAGACGTACACTCTTCCCCTTGCCGCTCTGTCCTTCTATCTGTCCGTCTGTCTGTCTGCCTATCCCTCTCTCTCTCGCGCTCTCCGGCGACGGTCGGCCGAGCCGCGCCAACTTTCCCGCCAGTCTGTCACCTGCAGGCCTAACTGTCTAGACGCTGACCTTGAGCTGGTCTATTCGTACGCCTAAACATCAACTGACCACATAGACTATACAAAATTAGCTCACATTACCTCCCTCCTTTCTTTTAAAGAGAGCTAATTATCTATAAAAATTAGCGAACGTACCTTAACTAAACAATGCAAATAGTCTATAACATAATACATCATAAAATATCTTACACTACAATCTAGACAGACAATCAGCTACTACATTCAATTTACCTTTCTTATAGTTCAACAGAATGTCAAAATTTTGCAATGATAAAGACCATCTGACTAATTTAGCAGATTTCGACATTGATTCAGTCAAATAAACTAAAGGATTATGGTCTGTAAACACATTGATTTTAGAACCAATAAGAATTTCTTTCAACTTGTTTAAAGCCCATATGATTGCATAGGCTTCCTTCTCAATCGTCGCCCACCTCCTCTGAGTATCTGTCAGCTTCTGACTGATAAATGAAACAGGACGTTCAATCCCTTCCTCGTCCACCTGAGACAGTACAGCTCCCACAGCAAAATCACTGCTATCACAGTACAAATTAAATGGTTTCCCAACCTCAAACATATATAGAATCACATTTGATAAAACAATCTGTTTAAGGGAATCAAAAGATTTCTGATGTGCATCAGTCCAAACAATGTTCTCAGGTACTTTCTTGCTGGTCAAGTCTGTCAATGGTTTAGCAATTTCAGCAAAATTACAGATAAACTGTCTGTAAAATCCAAAAAATCCTAAGACTTGCTTCACTTCCTTCCTGGTTTCAGGTTTCTTCAAATTAATTAAACTGTCAATCCTGTCTGGATTCATCATCTTCTTCCCTGATCCTATGAGGTGACCGATGAACTTCACCTCACTCTTACCAAACACACATTTCTTCAAGTGAAAATATTCCTCCAATTGAATTCGCTATCCCAACATCCTTTGCTTGAATTCAGTATCCCACCGCTATCACCAAAATGTCAACCTTCAATTGACCTTCAAAGTTTTCTTCCTTTTTCTTCAGTGTTCAGTAGCGCAGCCTAGGCCTAACCTAGTCACTGTATTTCGGTATCTAAAGCTAGTGTATAAGTTTCTAAAGTTCTTAACTTGTTCAATTACAACAAAGCTCTCTTTCTTGTATTTTCTTCTTCGTTCATAACAACGCAAATAACACAACAATGGATCAACGACGACAAACGCTTGAATTCTACGACAGCAACGCAACTATTATTATCTAACTCCACTGTTCTCTAAAACGTCTTCTATTCTCTACTACCAACTCCTTCTTCTACGACTTAACTCACTGTCTAGACGTACACTCTTCCCCTTGCCGCTCTGTCCTTCTATCTGTCCGTCTGTCTGTCTGCCTATCCCTCTCTCTCTCGCGCTCTCCGGCGACGGTCGGCCGAGCCGCGCCAACTTTCCCGCCAGTCTGTCACCTGCAGGCCTAACTGTCTAGACGCTGACCTTGAGCTGGTCTATTCGTACGCCTAAACATCAACTGACCACATAGACTATACAAAATTAGCTCACAATGCGTTAATCATCATCATCATATTCGACTGGCGCTATAATATACCAAGGAACCACCAGCAACAGATTCGACGTTCTCTATACAGGCGCTAATGATCATCATCATATTCGACTGGCGCTATTATAAAGGACAGAACGGCCAGCAACAGATTCGACGTTCACTATACATGCTTTAATCATCATCATCATATTCGACTGGCGCTATTAATATAGGCTACCAAGGAACCACCAGCAACAGATTCGATTTTTACTATACATGCGCTAATTATCATCATCATATTCGACTGGCGCTATAATATACCACTTAACATGCCAGCAACAGATTCGACGTTCACTATACATGCGCTAATGATCATCATCATATTCGACTGGCGCTATAATATACCACTTAACAGGCCAGCAACAGATTCGATTTTTACTATACATTCGCTAATGATCATTCGACTGGCGCTATAATATACCAAGTAACCAAGTAACCACCAGCAACAGATTCGACGTTCACTATACATGCGTTAATCATCATCATCATATTCGAATGGCGCTATTAATATACAACTGAACCACCAGCAACAGATTCGACGTTCTCTATACAGGCGCTAACCATCATCATCATATTCGACTGGCGCTATTAATATACCAAGGAACCACCAGCAACAGATTCGATTTTTACTATACAGGCGCTAATGATCATCATCATATTATACCAAGGAACCACCAGCAACAGATTCGACGTTCTCTATACAGGCGCTAATGATCATCATCATATTCGACTGGCGCTATAATATACCACTGAATGGCTAGCAACAGATTCGATTTTTACTATACAGGCGCTAATGATCATCATCATATTCGACTGGCGCTATAATATACCACTGAATGGCTAGCAACAGATTCGATTTTTACTATACAGGCGCTACTGATCATCATCATATTCGACTGGCGCTATAATATGCCACGGAACCGCTAGCAACAGATTCGACGTTCTCTATACATGCGCTAATGATCATCATCATATTCGACTGGCTCTATAATATACCAAGGAACCACCAGCAACAGATTCGACGTTCACTATACATGCGTTACTGATCATCATCATATTCGACTGGCGCTATTAATATACCAAGGAACCACCAGCAACAGATTCGACGTTCTCTATACAGGCGCTAATGATCATCATCATATTCGACTGGCGCTATAATATACCACTGAATGGCTAGCAACAGATTCGATTTTTACTATACAGGCGCTAATGATCATCATCATATTCGACTGGCGCTATAATATGCCACGGAACCGCTTGCAACAGATTCGCTGTTCACTATACAGGCGCTAATGATCATCATCATATTCGACTGGCGCTATAATATGCCACTGAATGGCTAGCAACAGATTCGATTTTTACTATACAGGCGCTACTGATCATCATCATATTCGACTGGCGCTATAATATGCCACGGAACCGCTAGCAACAGATTCGCTGTTCACTATACAGGCGCTAATGATCATCATCATATTCGACTGGCGCTATAATATGCCACGGAACCGCTAGCAACAGATTCGCTGTTCACTATACAGGCGCTAATGATCATCATCATATTCGACTGGCGCTATAATAAACCACTTAACAGGCCAGCAACAGATTCGATTTTTACTATAGGCTACATTCGCTAATGATCATCATCATAGGCCTATTCGACTGGCGCTATAATATACAAAGGAACCACCAGCAACAGATTCGACGTTCACTATACATGCGTTAATCATCATCATCATATTCGACTGGCGCTATTAATATACCAAGGAACCACCAGCAACAGATTCGACGTTCACTATACATGCGTTAATCATCATCATCATATTCGACTGGCGCTATAATATACCAAGGAACCACCAGCAACAGATTCGACGTTCTCTATACAGGCGCTAATGATCATCATCATATTCGACTGGCGCTATTATAAAGGACAGAACGGCCAGCAACAGATTCGACGTTCACTATACATGCGTTAATCATCATCATCATATTCGACTGGCGCTATTAATATAGGCTACCAAGGAACCACCAGCAACAGATTCGATTTTTACTATACATGCGCTAATTATCATCATCATATTCGACTGGCGCTATAATATACCACTTAACATGCCAGCAACAGATTCGACGTTCACTATACATGCGCTAATGATCATCATCATATTCGACTGGCGCTATAATATACCACTTAACAGGCCAGCAACAGATTCGATTTTTACTATACATTCGCTAATGATCATTCGACTGGCGCTATAATATACCAAGTAACCAAGTAACCACCAGCAACAGATTCGACGTTCACTATACATGCGTTAATCATCATCATCATATTCGAATGGCGCTATTAATATACAACTGAACCACCAGCAACAGATTCGACGTTCTCTATACAGGCGCTAACCATCATCATCATATTCGACTGGCGCTATTAATATACCAAGGAACCACCAGCAACAGATTCGATTTTTACTATACAGGCGCTAATGATCATCATCATATTATACCAAGGAACCACCAGCAACAGATTCGACGTTCTCTATACAGGCGCTAATCATCATCATCATATTCGACTGGCGCTATAATATACCAAGGAACCACCAGCAACAGATTCGACTGGCGGTTCAAGCCCCGGGCTGGGAGTTGACATTCAGAGATTTAGATATCTCGGGCTAGCACGTGTGGGACGCGGAGCGTCCCTGGGGGAGTTGCCTACCCATCATTGTCTGTGGGGAAGGCAAAGGGAAACCACCTCACTCATCTCATCCCCAAGGGCGTAAAGCCAATGAACTTGCCTTCGAGCAGAGCACCACTATCATGCAGATGTTAATTTTAAGAATGTAAAACGGGATCCTTTTATGACGTCACTTCGATTATGATACAATTTTGCAATTAAATAAGTTCACTGAGAAACGAAATTAGGCCTGCTATGACGTCACAGTACTTCACAGTACAAATGTACTTCGATCAGGATACAGAACTACTATCATATAATTTCACTAATTTTGAGAATACAAAACTAGGCCTTTGCATATTGTAACGTTACTCTGATTACGATACAATTAAATTTTAGCTACGGTATTATATTACAAGTTCACTTCGAGAATTTAAAAAAACTAGGCCTATTGTGGCGTCACTTCAATTATGCTACAAAATGTACTGTTATAGAAGTGCATTTTGAGAATATAAACATGGCCTATTTTGACGTCACTTCGATTATGACACAAATGTACTAGGCCTATTATAGAAGTGCATTCTGAGAATATAAACAAGGTCTATTGTGACGTCACTTTGATTATGATACAATGTACTATTATAAAAGTGCATTTGGAGAATATGAACAAGACCTATTGTGACGTCACTTTGATTATGATACAAATGTACTAATATAAAAGTGCATTTGGAGAATATGAACAAGACCTATTGTGACGTCACTTTGATTATTAAACAGATCTACCATTATATCATGTTCATTTTGCAAATATAAAACGGTACCTTTTATGACGGCACTTCGATTATCATACAATTATTCTATTATATAAGTTCACTGAGAAAACGAAATTAGGTCTATTGTGGCGTCATTTCGATTATGATACAGATCTGCTGTCATGTTATTTCATTTTTATAATACAAAACTGGGGCTTGTTCAAACGCAACATCGCTCTGATTATGAAACAAATCTATTATTGTACGTCTAGTATGAGAATATAAAAACTAGGCCCATTGTGAAGTCACTTCGATCATAACACAGACTTAATATTAAAGAAGTTCATTTTGAGAATTGTGACTAACTTCTATTATGATGCAGATCAACTGTTATATAAGTACATTTTAAGAGTATAGACCAGCTCTATTGTGACGTCACTTCGATTATTACACAGATCTACCGTAATAATTATTGAAGTTTATTTACAGAATCTAAAACGAGGCTTAATGTGACGTCACTACAATTACAGTGCAAATCTACTATAAATTCACTGAGAATACGAAATTAGGCTTATTGCTACGTCACACAGATCATGACACAGACCTACTATCGTATACTTTCATTTTGAGACAATATAACTGCAGAGGTGAGCAAGAGACAAAACTAGGTCAAGTCGACGCGAAGTCGATCGAGTCGATCGTTTGCCGAGCCGAGTCGATCGAGTCGTCGAGAGGTCGGCGAGTCGACGAAGTCGATCGAGTCGATCGTCGCACGAGCCAAGTCGATCGTAGCCCACGACTCGATCGACTGCGGGGTATAAGGTCTATACAGTGTGCTTATACACATACAAACCGTTTATTCACATAGCCTACAAACCGTGGTTTAAAGTATATTCCTTAAGCATAATGTACTATCAATGCAAGACATCTAATGACTTGCAGCAGAATGAAAAACTTATAGGCCACGTGGCCTATGCCTACATAATTATGTAGTATATCCAGTGCTTAAAGTGCGTACAAATAAGTGCCTGGACATCCTTTAATTTTCCAAAAGAAGTGCCTGGACGCCCCTTACTTCTCCCGTCTGTGCTAGCCAACAAGTGGCAGGACGGCATGCATTCAGATTTTAAAATAAGTGCATGGACGCCGTCCATGACCGTTTAAGCACTGAGTATATCCTCACATACCAGTTGCTCGGTTTTACTAAGCCTTATATAGCCTACACGCCTGTATGACCAGCAGCGGATTTGGTTGGCACTAGACTATATATACACGCCTGCAGTGTAGGCCTATGACCAGGAGCATATTCACTTGGCACTAGGCTATATATACACGCCTGTATATGACCAGCAGCGGATTTGGTTGGCACTAGGCTATATATACACGTCTGTATGACCAGGAGCATATTCACTTGGCACTAGGCTATATATACACAAGCCTGTATATGACCAGCAGCGGATTTGGTTGGCACTAGGCTATATATACACGCCTGTATGACCAGGAGCATATTCGCTTGGCACTAGGCTATATATACACGCCTGTATATGACCAGCAGCGGATTTGGTTGGCACTAGGCTATATATACACGCCTGTATGACTAGCAGCATATTCGGTTGGCACTATAGGCTATATATACACACCTGTTTGACCAGCAGCAGATTTGTTTGGCACTATCATTATATACACGCGTGTATGACCGGCCGCATATTTGGTTGGCACTATATCTACACCCTATATTTCCACGCCTTTAACACAAGCAGCGCATTACGTTGGCACTACATATACAGGCCTGTATGACCATGCAGTCGCAGATTAGCTTGGCACTCTGTGCATACAGGAATGGCCCGCTAGACATGAATTCTATACGCTACACCTTGGAATGGCAACCTGTGACTTCATACTTACTATAGTATATTATGTTGAACAATGACCTAGGTCTTTTGGCATTCTGAATTGGACTTTGAACGCCTAACAAATGGTCAAGTAATTACAATTTTAAAATAAAACCAGATTTGGTCTCAAAACAAACTAGAAACAAAGACGAAGTTGCAAAAAACCCAGATCTAACGGAAAGATCAGCTGTGGCATCACTGGCGATTTATGGTGAGCACGGTAGCGCCAAATTATAGGCCTACGTAAGCAAGGGCGGATACAGGAATTTTCGAAGGGGGGCCAAAATTTTTGGTATTGTGAGACAATAGAACAAATTTTTAGTCATCGACCAAATTTTCCGGGAAAAAGATACCAACTTATCCGCCAAAAAAGTTGATCACCTTTTTTTTTTTTTTTTTTTTTAGTCATCGACCAATTTTCCGGGAAAAAGATACCAACTTATCCGCCCAAAAGTTGATGACTTTTTTTTTTTTTTTTTTTTTTTTTTTTTTAGTCATCAACCAACCAATTTTTCGGGAAAAGGAGATGCCATTTCCGAACGGGGGGCCACGTCCCGTACGATTTTCTAATAGGGGGGGCCAGATGTCCTGTTTTTCTCTCCCACTACATGTTTTTGAAACCAAATGGGGGCCACGTTCCATGCAATTTTTAAATGGGGGGCCATGGCCGGATTGGCCCCCCTGGATCCGCCCCTGTACGTAAGTCCGTGCTGCAGTGCACGCGACTCGATCGCCCTCTGCCCTGGCTACTTGTATGACTGCCCTGGCTTTGCCCTGGCTACAAAAAGTCTCTGGCGCCGCCACTGAGTTTGTGACAGGGGGAGGGGGTCAAGCCATGTGTGACGTCACACATTTATTTTTTAAATTCTTTATTATACTTTTTTGTTCTTAGTACCTAAAATCCGACCAGGCCCGGCCAGGCGTGTCTAAAACCCGGCCTGGCGGGATAAAAGTTGATTTCCCGTCACTATCAAAGCGTTTAGGGACACACGTCACTATCAGAGGGATTAGGGATAATATCCTAGGGTTTAGAGGGTTAGGTAAATGGTTATGTTTAAAAAAAATTGTTCGAAAGTGTGACGTACTTTAGGGGGGGCCGAGATGTGTGACAGTTTGTGACAGGGGGGAGGGGGTCAAAAATAGCGTGACGTACTTTATGGACGGCCCCCGATCTGCATTTTAGGCAGGGCTGAAAGTGAGCCGGGTATAGTAAATCCGAATCTGCTGATATACGTTCCGTGGCATTATTATAGCGCCAGTCGAATATGATGATGATGATATGCGCCTGTATAGTAAATCCGAATCTGCTGATACACGTTCCGTGGCATTATTATAGCGCAAGTCGAATATGATGATTATTAAATGCGCCTGTATAGTAAATCCGAATCTGCTGATACACGTTCCGTGGCATTATTATAGCGCCAGTCGAATATGATGATTATTATGTGCGCCTGTATAGTAAATCCGAATCTGCTGATACACGTTCCGTGGCATTATTATAGCGCAAGTCGAATATGATGATGATGATATGCGCCTGTATAGTAAATCCGAATCTGCTGATACACGTTCCGCGGCATTATTATAGCGCCAGTCGAATATGATGATGATGATATGCGCCTGTATAGTAAATCCGAATCTGCTGATATACGTTCCGTGGCATTATTATAGCGCCAGTCGAATATGATTATTATTATGTGCGCCTGTATAGTAAATCCGAATCTGCTGATACACGTTCCGTGGCATTATTATAGCGCCAGTCGAATATGATGATGATGATATGCGCCTGTATAGTAAATCCGAATCTGCTGATACACGTTCCATGGCATTATTATAGCGCCAGTCGAATATGATGATGGTGATATGCGCCTGTATAGTAAATCCGAATCTGCTGATACACGTTCCATGGCATTATTATAGCGCCAGTCGAATATGATGATGATGATATGCGCCTGTATAGTAAATCCGAATCTGCTGATACACGTTCCGTGGCATTATTATAGCGCAAGTCGAATATGATGATGATGATATGCGCCTGTATAGTAAATCCGAATCTGCTGATACACGTTCCGTGGCATTATTATAGCGCCAGTCGAATATGATGATGATGATATGCGCCTGTATAGTAAATCCGAATCTGCTGATACACGTTCCGTGGCATTATTATAGCGCAAGTCGAATATGATGATGATGATATGCGCCTGTATAGTAAATCCGAATCTGCTGATACACGTTCCGTGGCATTATTATAGCGCAAGTCGAATATGATGATGATGATATGCGCCTGTATAGTAAATCCGAATCTGCTGATATACGTTCCGTGGCATTATTATAGCGCCAGTCGAATATGATTATTATTATGTGCGCCTGTATAGTAAATCCGAATCTGCTGATACACGTTCCGTGGCATTATTATAGCGCCAGTCGAATATGATGATGATGATATGCGCCTGTATAGTAAATCCGAATCTGCTGATACACGTTCCATGGCATTATTATAGCGCCAGTCGAATATGATGATGATGATATGCGCCTGTATAGTAAATCCGAATCTGCTGATACACGTTCCATGGCATTATTATAGCGCCAGTCGAATATGATGATGATGATATGCGCCTGTATAGTAAATCCGAATCTGCTGATACACGTTCCGTGGCATTATTATAGCGCAAGTCGAATATGATGATGATGATATGCGCCTGTATAGTAAATCCGAATCTGCTGATACACGTTCCGTGGCATTATTATAGCGCCAGTCGAATATGATGATGATGATATGCGCCTGTATAGTAAATCCGAATCTGCTGATACACGTTCCGTGGCATTATTATAGCGCAAGTCGAATATGATGATTATTAAATGCGCCTGTATAGTAAATCCGAATCTGCTGATATACGTTCCGTGGCATTATTATAGCGCCAGTCGAATATGATGATTATTATGTGCGCCTGTATAGTAAATCCGAATCTGCTGATACACGTTCCGTGGCATTATTATAGCGCCAGTCGAATATGATGATGATGATATGCGCCTGTATAGTAAATCCGAATCTGCTGATACACGTTCCGTGGCATTATTATAGCGCCAGTCGAATATGATGATGATGATATGCGCCTGTATAGTAAATCCGAATCTGCTGATACACGTTCCGTGGCATTATTATAGCGCCAGTCGAATATGATGATGATGATATGCGCCTGTATAGTAAATCCGAATCTGCTGATACACGTTCCGTGGCATTATTATAGCGCAAGTCGAATATGATGATTATTAAATGCGCCTGTATAGTAAATCCGAATCTGCTGATATACGTTCCGTGGCATTATTATAGCGCCAGTCGAATATGATGATTATTATGTGCGCCTGTATAGTAAATCCGAATCTGCTGATACACGTTCCGTGGCATTATTATAGCGCCAGTCGAATATGATGATGATGATATGCGCCTGTATAGTAAATCCGAATCTGCTGATACACGTTCCGTGGCATTATTATAGCGCCAGTCGAATATGATGATGATGATATGCGCCTGTATAGTAAATCCGAATCTGCTGATATACGTTCCGTGGCATTATTATAGCGCCAGTCGAATATGATTATTATTATGTGCGCCTGTATAGTAAATCCGAATCTGCTGATACACGTTCCGTGGCATTATTATAGCGCAAGTCGAATATGATGATTATTAAATGCGCCTGTATAGTAAATCCGAATCTGCTGATATACGTTCCGTGGCATTATTATAGCGCCAGTCGAATATGATGATTATTATGTGCGCCTGTATAGTAAATCCGAATCTGCTGATACACGTTCCGTGGCATTATTATAGCGCCAGTCGAATATGATGATGATGATATGCGCCTGTATAGTAAATCCGAATCTGCTGATACACGTTCCGTGGCATTATTATAGCGCCAGTCGAATATGATGATGATGATATGCGCCTGTATAGTAAATCCGAATCTGCTGATCCACGTTCCGTGGCATTATTATAGCGCAAGTCGAATATGATGATTATTATATGCGCCTGTATAGTAAATCCGAATCTGCTGATATACGTTCCGTGGCATTATTATAGCGCCAGTCGAATATGATGATTATTATGTGCGCCTGTATAGCAGATTCGGTATAAGCAGAACATAATGAATATGAATATGAATTTGAATTTGAATTTGAATATGCCGTAGGGTTTCTGCGCGTCCCAACCACGGCAATATAAATTAGATCTCAGCAACTTGTAAAAATATTGGTTGATCGCAACATGGTCTTAAGGGAATATTTTTCGTAATAAACTGTGCATTATCGTGGGTCAAGATTATATAGACCTTTTACCTGTTGTTTATGTTATGTAATGCTTGCATTATAAATGTAAGAGACAAGGTCAGATTGCACAGGCATGACTTGGTATACAATAGGTTTCTCATTAATGGCAAATTGAACCTTGACTCTGTAACAAACTGCCTCATGAGTTTCCACAGATTATCTTTTTTTATCCATCCTATTGTTTAACCCACCAGCATCTGTCTCAAGTGACTGAATCGAGATTATCGACAGGCTTTCATCTAACACTAAACTAAAACCTTTCAAAGCGGTCTTGTATTGCTCTTCTACCCTAAAATGAAATTATATGTTAAGCGAAACCCAATATCCATGGCAGCTTCATTGTCTTCTCTCTCTCTGTTCTTCATAGCCGCTAAATGCATTCACATCTCTTTTGACAATACAGCGGTCATAAAAAAACTGGTGTCTGGAACTTAGCTTTTGAGTAGTGTTCTAGAAATGTGTGAGCTAACAATGATTGCATTTATGATTCACTTGCTGCATGAAATTATAATAGACCATGCTGTGTTGCCACTGACAAATGCATTGGCCCGTTAGAATGAGATCTCTTGAAACACGGAGTGTCAGCGGGTGAGTGTCACAGTGTGTCCTGCAAATTCTCTACATCCCATGTGCAGCACTGTGTAGAACAACACTTAGAATGAACTCTGTATGTACATGAACTCTTGTCAGGACTGTTGGCTGATTCTGTATGTGCATGAGAATCCACCAATGAAGTTCGTACCTCTATTTGAGCATAGTGTGCTGGGTGAGCATATTCCTATAAATGAATTGTAACATATTCCCAATGAACTGTAACATGTTCCTAATATACTGACATATTCCGTATGAACTGTAACAAGAGCTTATAAGTCATGACTGCAATGCGTATATGTGCAATGTGTTCCTTCTTTAACAGAGTGAATGGTCATGTAGCATTGTGGTCAGCTGGTAATGTCATCACCATGGATACGGAAGATGAATACACGGAGATTGTTCTGACGTTCAACGCAGATTTCTCTGATCCGGACCTTCATCTTCAGCTGGTCAATCTAAGCGGTCAGTTGCAGCAGCATCTCTCAGGTCAGTGAAATGCTCCCCATCTCCTACGCCTTAATGAAGCTTGAAGTTCTTTTCAGATGGTTCAATTACTTCTTGGTCGGATGTACAGATTGTACATCCTAACTGCTCTAGAGCAGTGGTTCCCAACCCGTGACCCGCGGGCCAAAAGTGACCTGCAAGACCTCAAAAAATGGCCCTTGTCTCTCAAAGAATTAACAAAAATATATGAAAAAATTGACAATTTGGACAGGATAGAACACATAATTATGTTCTATTACGAATTATTTTATTTTGACGTCTATACATGACATTAAAAATTCTATTTTGATTCAATTATTACAATTTTATATGCTTTTAGTTATTTAAATACTAGCTTTGTGCCCCCCTAATGCTCTTCAACTAAGAAACAGTGGCCCTCGTGCCCTCCAACTTAGAAAAAGTGGCCCTGGAGTAAAAAAAGATTGGGACCACTGCTCTAGAGGATGCACTCAGGCCAGCATTAGGGTAGGTGCTGAAAGTACTGCACTAGCCTTCGTGCGACCCTGGATACACAAGAAACATTTTCAGTTAATCTGAAGACTACAACTTTTCGACTGTTAGATAAACATGTTTCTGTGCTTTTGAGAGATACATCAAAGAGCCATTTTTTATATGAATTAATTAATCTAAAAGCTTCTGTAACATTTGGTTTGGTAATCGTGCTAAACTTTGTTGAACATGAAATAATGCAAAACGATGTTGAATTCTGTTAAAGCAAAGAGTGAGTATGGTTGGATGGATCTGAACTTCAGCGTGGCTGATGAGCCTTGGTTCCAAGGAAAGTGTTTAAATTGACACTGCAACAGTTCACCTGAATTGGCATAATAAGCTAATGAAAATAGCGTTTATTTGTTTATCTTGTGACTTACTCTGATTTTCTTTGCACGTTTACTCAGGAAACAAGAATGTGACGGTGACTAACGTCGAGCCATGGAACAGCGTCCGAGTGACGCTGAGCATCTCTAAGGACGCTGCTCTCAACCTTCAGAGGCTCGCCGAGAAGGATGGCCAGCTTCTGCGCGGCCTCGGCATACTCTCTGTTCAACTTCACGGCAATCAGAGCATTTACGTCGGCGAGTCGCGCCACAACGCTGTGGCAAGCGAGACTCTTGCAAATCAGCTCACAGAAACCTCAGGTAATGAGATGAGAGTGTCCTACTCTTCAGAACAACTTGATGCAGTTCACGGCCAAAGACTATTTGCCGGTAATTCAAGTCGGCCGAGCTTTACCGGACATCAGGAAAGGAACAACGTGCTGATGCCGCACGATTGTTTCCAGGACGGTACACGGCCGTTGGAGCATTTTGTCTACCCTCCACGAATCCAGCCTGTGCCGGGGTACGCTTATTTTGGGTCTCCACGATCGCAGTCCGCGGCGTGGTATCCGGAAAATCCAGACGCAAGTTTTAATTTCCCTAGCGACCGACTTGCTTTCCATCAGGTTCCGCGCAGTGCTTTTGACGACGTAACTGGAACTGGATCGGTCGCGCGGTTCCGTTCATCCGACTCGAAGCAATTCAACGAGAGGGGCTTTCTTCGCGGGCGGCAGAACGTGCAGTCGACCGGTGTTGCCTTGCGTTCCGATCGACCAATGGCCGTCGATCATTTGAGGCATCATCACCGTTTCCCTGCTCCACATCCAGATTGTACGATACTGCAGAACTATGGAAGGACCGACGTAGGAACTGGAATGAGTAACTACGAGACTTCGTTTCATCATCGGCAGTGGCGTAGTCCCAGAGCCAGATCCTCGGCAGTTCAGCTTCGGCCGTTCGGAGAAGAGACAATGCAGAGACTCGCAGACAATGACTCGGTGATGCGGAGGCGCACGGGAAGTGATCTGTGGCTTAGAGGTCTCAGTGAGGAGTCGAAAGAAATCGAGCGTGGTTTCAGTCCGGCGCGATCTTACAGTCGTCGTCATCAGTCCTTGAGCTCTGAGTCGTGTATTTCGGACCCGGTGATCAACAATCCCATCTTTGCACAGCAGAACAGTTTTCGAAATACGCGGCACTCAGGGCCAACAGATCGTAATTTCCTTAATAATCAGATTGATTCTGTACCGTTGAACCATTTAGCAAAGTCTCAGGCCAGCAATTCATGCCAAACGCCGTTTCACTTAAGACCCAACCCAAACCACGATCCTGGCAAGCGTAGGGTTAGCAGTGACAACCAGAATTCTGTGACAGTTCAGTCGGGCAGTTGTGGCATGGCTTTCCCCGATGTGCACAGTCCTGGTATGTCGGCCTTTTCTCCGGCATCGCCAGACAACTTGTGTCACTCTGACGACGTCATGTACTGTCATTCAGCTACAGTTCTGGCAGCTGAATCTTCAAAGCTTGCCGTTGAGAGGGCTCTGAGTCTACTTTCAGATACGACAGATGATGTATCCAGCTTGCCTTTGGAAAAAGAACGCTACCGCTCCAGTGACTTCGACGTAAATTTGTCCCCACCTACCGGTTCATCTCGCCAGGGAATTTCAGGAAAATTCCAGGCGTACAGTAAGGATTCGAACTGTTTTACGGCAAGGCCGCAACCAATCACTTCAATCGCTGCAAATCAAAGCCAAAGTTTTAATCGTTTTGTTGAATTTCATCCAAAGTCCCCGTCTGCTTTGAAAAAAGTTTCTCGTTCTGCAGAGTCTCCTAGGAGAAGCGTGTCGTGCGCGAACGATGCAAGTGACGATTCGAATTATCTCCTCGGACCCGAATCAAAAACGTACAATCGTGCCAACGGCTACAGCTGCAAAAGCGCAGCGTCAACATTTTCTAACGTTGCTTCTTTAGAGGCCGCAAGACAGAACAGCGTGCGTTCCAGAAGTGGGAGTAATTATCCGAAAGGAAATGGAGAATCCAATGTTGCTTTTCATCCCAACGGTAAAAACATTTCTGTCGGATCCTCCTCCTCCTTCACTTATTCAGCAATGTCAAGTCCGATCCAGCAGGACATGTTAAAAGTTTCACGCAACCCACTGATGTTACCAAATGACCGCTTTCCTCCATCTTCTTCAAAATCCTCTCGATTCAATTTCACGCAGTCATCGCTGTCGATGGGATCGTGCTTAAGTCCTTCATCGTCCGTATATCCTCCCACGTTACGTGACTCGCTTGTTAGGTTTTCCTGCAGAGTACAAAGTCAGGACAAACTCCAGACTACTCCGGACGGTGCGAGTGGCTCCTCACCACGCGATGGATGCTCCTGGATGGAATCGGATCTGTGCGGCTCGATTCCAGACAGCGGAATAGCGTCGAACACGTCCAGCGGTGGTTCGTCCGACCTCTCGGAACTGGAACGGACGCTTGGCGGATCGCTGGAGAATTTCAGCAGGTATCAGGAAGCGGCCGATGCGAAAGACGGATGCATGCCTGATGGGGCTTTGGAGGAAGGAACTGATGGGGCATGGCACACACATTCGACTATTTCCCATGTGCAGAATACAAATGGTGCAAGTACTGCGAACTATGAATTCCCACCGTCTCTGTCGGCGTCTAGACGTGCTTCGAGTCCAGGGCGAGCGGTCGGTTTTGGCGGCGCAGAGTCTTACGCAGGCATTCGTAGTGAAAGTACGACTACAGTTGTTCAGCAGAAGCGCGACAAAGGAGTGTCGTATGACCAATGCAACGAGACCTTGAAGAACAGAGCTCCTGCTTGTTCGTTGGAGGGGAACCCTAAGAACGACAGTTTGGTTCTTCTGCACGCCACTTCCAAAGTTTCATCAGCGAGGACAGACTCCGACGTGGTCGATGCATGTCAGAGTTCCAGGGTTAAGCTAAGACTTTCTCGGAGTAGTACTGGCACCAACGGTGAGCCGTCATCATCCTCGAGAAGTTGCTTTGAGCCGCTGATAACCTGTCCGAGTTTGCCGCACCGTCTCAGCGAGAGCGTCAAGTTGGCGATGCAGGGCGTTTCCCCGGTTGTGAGGACAGCATCCTCTGATACATTTGCCACCGCTACACACGGGATGTCGGCAGCAGCGTCAGTGGCGCCACCAGAGGTTATGCAAGCAAGCACAATCATAAGAATCACCAAAACAAAGTCGGGAGATGCTCACTCGAAGCAGAAGGACACGTGGTGCATTCAGCCGGTCGTTCGCCACCGACCGGAGAAGCAGAACGACGAAAAGACGACGACAGCAACCTCGGGGAATTGCGAAGCACCGCCAGCACCTTCCGCAGCGGAAAGCGTGAACAGTTCGCTGCAGTCGAACAATTTCAAACGGTCTAGTCAGAACGTTACTTCGAACAGAATCAAGCTGTGCGCTGTGAGGTTAAAGCCAGGCAGGAGTTCGACTTTCGCCAACTCTCTGCGGACTAAGAAGCTTGAAACGAGTCGGCCGCTTGGCGCCGACAGACACAAGCCTTGGTTGAAAGGTCAGAGTGGGGAGTTCAAACAGTTTGCGTTGTCTGGGTCGCGACTGCTGGCCGAGAGAACTGCGCTGAACTGTAGCCGCACGAAAGCGAAACGCTTGAACTGTGTTCAGATGCGGAGTTTGGACGGTTGAGAAGCTGTTGGAGCGTGGAAGCTGGTAATAATACGTCGTGAGACTGTGTTCAATTGTTACATGAAAGCGAAATACAATCAGCGGCCATGGTCTCAAGACCGTCTCGGTGTCTTAGTGGCTGGCGATTAACTGCGAAAATATTGCATTTTGCATGAACAGACTTTTGCTAGTCGGCTTATTTTGTGTTCATTTTCTTGCTGCATAATGTGTATAATTAAGTATACAATGTCATTGTGTTCGGATGAAAGTACTGCATGCCAAATGTGCATCACCGAATCTTTAGAAGCAGCTCCATCGGGAGCAATGTCTCATTTACCTAGTAAGATTGACAGAGCTAGGTTTCTCGCTGGTTATGGGATTGTTGACGCTCATTCTACTTCGGGCGGTCTTGCACACTTTCATGTTGGCTAGCATTTTCTGATAGGTTGTAGTAGGCTGGCTGGTCCAATTTTGTGGTTGCCTGGCTTATAACTGGCGGCTGACTGGAGCTAAATGTGACTGGCTCATTGGCAACTGTCTTTTCAGGCAGCTGGTGCTAAGACAGTTTGACCATAGAGATGTGATGTAGTTCTCAACAAAGAGCTTGGTGTCTGACGCTTTAGAGATTGCCAGAGTACTCAAATGCAGGTCTAAATCTAATGCTGTTAATTTTTATTTATTTTATATTCATCGCATTTGCCATGTAGCGTCCCTTCTAAGCTCGCTACTCAGTGGCGCTCCCGACCACAGCGCGGACACTGCATCAGAATTTTATGCCGAAATGCATGAGCAATTGCAAGTGAAGGACTTGCTCGAGGTTCCTATGCGGCAGCTTGAGTTGGATTTGGACATGGAAGCCTCCAGTTCCAAGCCACCTAGCCCATCACTACAACACCGTGCCCTGTGGTTAAAGTGTTGTTTGTGATGAAACAACTGTCAACTCATGAGATATCTTAGTTTTCTTATACCTTCCCACCCAACATCTCTTGTTTCTTAGCTGATGGTGTTAGAAGAGCGGGGTTGAACAATCTCTAACCCGATGACTAAAACACTGGACTTATGCTGTTACTGGCCACTAGTGTGAATGGAGATAGAGATAGGGGGAGTTGATGTTGGTTAAGTTGTTAAACTCTAGGTGTTTTTAAACTTTTGGCAGCATGTATATTCTTGTTAAGGCATTAATCAGCTAAGCAGACTGAATCTGCCTTTTTAGCATTATTAGATGAATATTGATGTCTACAGGCTGGTTGGAAATGTGTATATTGGTCGCTCTACACAGAAATGATGTTGTTGATAGAACTTAGTATGTCATCCCCATATTATAAGCCGATTCTAACTTTACAATTTGCTTGAATTTTGACCGACATAGTCCCATAGACTTTTATGACTGGTCCATTTGATCAGAAAGCCTATCACAACCAGTGAACAGGTACGGTATCTAGAAGTTTAATCACCGTTTTAAGGGAACTTGATTTGTTAGTGCAACTGTGACTACCTATGGTATTGTTAGAACGATGTTGTAGTGTGTTAGGCATGGATGGCTGATCAAAACCTCTTGTCCTGCAGTGTGGAAATATTTCAGACCTTTGTTTTCCATCTATCTCTCTGTCTAAGTCTTACAAGTGCTGGTCACAATAATCTGATCATGAATTTGATATAATATATTGTTTGGTTTTTTGTAGATTACAGTTTATTTATTGACAGCTCTGTGTTTTTGTTCTACCTTTAATTCTTTGTTACATTAAAACTATTGATGAAGTCATAGTAAAAGTTTTATGACTAACAGCGTTTCAGATTGTTGGATAGATTGTGTGCTGTGTCATGTTTGTAGTAGTGTTGATAATAATGTTATAAACATTGATAATACACACATTTATTAGGCCTAATAAACTTATATGGAGCACCTACATATCGCATGCCATACAGTGCAGATTGGTTAAGACGAAAGACAGAGTAGAAATTTTGTGACGACCGAAATTTTTTGAATATTCATGACATTGAAAGTTAACTGAATTTTCCAGGTGTTAAACTATTTCTTTATCCTGGTCTATTAGTTGATAATTATATATCTTTCTGCATGCCATGCTGTAATCTCTGGGGAGGGGAGGAGTTGTTGCCCTGTAACCTGTTGAGAGAAAGAGATACAGAAAGAGCGAGAGAGAGAGAGAGAGAGGAAGAAAAGCGGAGGAGGAAGAGGATGATTAGGAATGGGAACGGAAGGTGTGGGGAATAGGAAAAGTAGCAGGTGGACAGAAGTATGTGTGTGTGTGTGAGAGAGAGAGAGAGAGAGAGAGAGAGAGAGAGAGAGAGAGAGAGAGAGAGAGAGAGAATTAGGGCTGATTTGGGGGAGGAAAGAAGATGGAGAAATAGGAGAGAAATTAGGAAGAGGAAAGATGGAGAAGGCTCACGAGAAATAGGATGTGGAAGGGGAATGTGAGATTGAAATAGCAAGTAGGGAAGGAAGAGGGAAAGACCAAGGAGTGCAGCAGCCTGAGTGAATAGGAAGAGGGTGGAATAGGAGTGGAAGAAGGAGAAGGAAGAGGCATATTGGGATGGGGGACGAGAAATAGGGGTGAGGAGTAGAGCAGATGAATGAGAAGGATGGGGAGTATAGGAACAGGGAGATGGACGGGACAAGAAAACTGACTTAATCTATAAAATTGAATTCAGTGGCGTAGACAAGGTGGGTGTTTGGGGGTTAAAACTCCCCATTGGCCTAGGAAACAAGTTTTTTTAAAGGTTATTTATCCACTTAAATAAGAAAAACAAAACAATTGTTTTCCTTACTTTATTCCCTTTGTTACTTTATTCCCTTGTTATTTACTGTAATACTGTTGGGTTAGTGTCAGAAAGGGCATCCGGCCAGACCAAAAAATCCAAACCCCCTCATCATAAATTCCTGGCTACGCCACTGATTGAGTTAGATGTACTTACACGGTCCAAGCGCATAATATGCAGCATCAGTGATGCTCTCCACGCGAATATCTAACCCGCAGAGCAACGAGGTGGCGCTTTTTGACCTAATTACCCAAAAGGGGCGCATAATTGTGTCAATTAAATTATATGCAGCTCACTTTGTAGCCCTAGCAAGTAGGAAATAACCATAATCACAACATTCACAAGGGCAAATCAAGGTCAGCTGACTACATTTGCTCGAAGTAATCCATCCTGAAAAAAAATATGAAGGATGATACGTTTATATTATGTCTGTCTGTGTGTGTGTCTGTGTCTGTTTGTCTGTCTGTCTGTCGTTTGTATGTCTGTCTGTCTGTCTCGGTCTTTCTAATTGTAGCGGTTGAATGCTTCTTGTCAAACAAAACCTATTAAACAATGCTATGTATAATGATTAATGTAGGTAAGAATTAAGTTAGATAATTGGTGGCGTATTTAGAAATATATTTAATCATAATTTGTGGCTTAATATAACAATTATTAATAATAATGAAATCAACATGCGCTACAACAATTGACTCAACATTACGGAGCGGCGGAAAGCAGCGTTAACGAAAGCAGACGGTAAACATTTTGCCAAACGATACCCAGTCATCGATGGAGCTGAGCAAGGCGATGGTCGAAAAGATATTTCGAACGATGGCGTCTGTCGGCAAATACGGAGCCAATCGTTGGTAATTCGAATATCTGGAACTTGATTTATGGGTGTGGAAAGCGACACGTTGTCGACTTGTCCCACTGTCGAACTTTGAGACGTTTGAAGCGAAGTTCCGAGGCGAAGCGAGTGAACTGTGCGAAGCAGTGTGACTCTAACTGGCGACGATTTGCGAATCGGTCGAACGTTGAAGTTGGGATCGAACTCTGAAGCGATCCGTGGTGAAACATTTGCAGCAAGACGAGGAGGAAGAATCGGTTGAGCGACGGCTGAATTCCTATGCTCGACGAAATCCGAAGAAGAAGGAGAAACACGCTGGGTTACTGTTTCAAGCTACAGTACCCATCGACAAGCAACTACCGAGAAATCTGGACTGACGGCAAGTGAGAAGATCGCGACCTTCTTCAACTTTCCCTTCAATCCATTCCCTGCGGAAGTTGAAAAGTATTTCTACATCCACCAGAAAGGACGATGTGGAAAGATAAGAAATACACATAATATTATTATAATTAATACGCCACAAATAGGTAGATAAGATTCTTTTCTTTGAATTGCATTTATTGACTGAAATGTTATTTTAAATTATATCTTTATATTAATCACAGTCTCATTTGTTCTAGGTCGTAGGTTGCTATTATACCATTATTCACCCAACAGCCTCTGAGCATAAAGTTCACCTTCAATATTCTAGACTTAATAAATCCTGAATATAGGGGGTAGTGACAATAGAGTGGGTGCCCACGCCGGGATATTTTAGACAGTTAAAAATGTCATTTGAGTATTGTTATAGTGGCAAACTTTGAACAATTGTTGCTAGTGATTATTAGAGAGACAATTTGAACTGATTAGCATCTGAGTTGAAGTAGTAGATTGCTTATTGAAAAGTGCACAATAGGTTGTGTAAACTTTTAGATATTAGCTTTTGTGGAACTGAATTTCTCTTTGTAGAATTGAACAATTTCTATCTGTTAGAAATTTATATAGTGCACGTTGTAGCTTATATTTGTAACAAGTGGAAAAATCATAAGTAAGACAGTAAGCATGTCTGTTACTGATTTCGAAGCCTGGTTGGAAATTGCCAAACAGATGAACATGGAGGGAGATGAGATGAGAGCCTTCATAAAAGAGAGACAGGCGGAACTAAGGCAAGAGAGAGTAATTGAGAGGGAGATTGCTAAAGAGGCGAAGCTAGCTGAAGCTGAATTAAAGAAAATTGAGATAGAAGCAGCAGCAGAAACGAGAAAAGCTGAAGCAGCAGCAGAAGTCAAGAGACTTGAGATAGAAGCAGCAACGAGAAAAGCTGAAACAGAAGCTGCAACAAGAAAAGCAGAGATGGAAGCTGAAGCAGCAGCAGAAACGAGAAAAGCCGAAGCAGAAGCAGCAACGAGAAAAGCTGAAATAGAAACAAGAAAAGCTGAAACAGAGGCTGCAATGCAAGCAAAGAAGGCTGAAGTGGAATTGGAAACAATCAGGAGTGCTGAAGCAGAAGCCAGATTGAATCGTGAAGCAGCTGAGACAGAAGCGAGAGAAAATCGCTTGGCAACAGAAGCCAGAGAACAGCGCGAACACCAGTTAGAAATAAAGAGACTTGAAGCACAAGTGAGAATGCGTGAAATTGATTCAAGAGGGGAGCAGAACCGAGAGCACGATAATGACTACATGAGGATCGGTGATGGTCAACAACAGGGAGACCACCGAGAAAGCAACAAAGGAATTAGAAATATCAAATTTCCTATTTTCAACGAATCAAAGGATTGTTTAGATGCCTACTTGTTGAGATTCGAGCGAACATGTGTGGCTTATGAAATCAGAAAGGAAGTTTGGTCATTAACGTTAGCGAGACATTTGGAAGGCAGAGCACTGGAAGTATACCAAAGGTTGTCTGCAGATGAGGTGCAAGATTACGAGTGTTTGAAGACTCAGCTGTTGAAGAGATTTCAACTGACTGAAGGTGGTTATCGAAACAAGTTCAAAACCAGTAAAATGGAATCAGGAGAGACACCTTCTAGTTTTGTGCATAGATTGAGAAGGTATATGCAACAGTGGTTAGCACAAGCGGGATTTGAGAGAACTTATGAAGGAGTGGAAGATCTCTTGTTGAAAGACCAGTTTTACCTGACATGCAGTACTGAACTTCGTATGTTTATAAAGGAGAAAGGCAAGATGAGTTTGAAGGACATGTTAGTTTGTGCGGAATCACACATTGAAGCACACGGTTACAAATACAGCGAGCAGTCTGCAAAATCAGACGTGAAATTCCATGGTGACAGGTTGAACGGTAGACCGTTTGAACACAGACCCAAGGAACAGTCTGGGTACAACCTGAACAGGAGTAGAAGCGATGTGAAGATTAATCAGGGTACACATCAAAACCGAGGGTTCAGCAGGGAAAGAGAAGGTGCAACCGGACATAAGATTACTTGCTTTTTCTGTGGAGAACAAAACCATAAGGCATATCAATGCCCAAAGAAGAACAGGGGTACATTTAAACACACTGCAGCAGCAGTACAAATATTTGAAAGTCGAACACACTTGGTTAAGCCAGAAAGTGAAATACAGAGAGTGGTTGGAGTTACAAGAGGAGAACAACAGATGAAACAAGGTGAACATAGTAAAATACCACCAATGTACATGGCAGCCAGTGCAATGGTGATAAAAGACAATGATGGATGTATTAGTCTTGAAGACAAGAGTGAATACCAAGTAACAGTTAATGGAAACTTAGTGGGATGCTTATACGACACAGGCGCAAGTTGCTGTATCGTAAAACGTTCTTTGATAAATGAAGAAGCATTGACTGGTGAAGAAACGCATTGTGTTTTAGTTGACGGAAGTTTAAGATGTTTCCCGTTGGCTAAAGTGTACATAGAGAGTGAACACTTTAATGGTGAAGTACAAGCGATGGTGATGGAACAGCCGATAAAACCAGTAATAATTGGGAAAATCAAAGGATTGAAGTACATGGTTAAAGATGAGAGAACTGAGAATGTGACAAATCCTGAGCCAAAAGAAATAAATGAGAATAGTACTGAAGTGGAAAACAAAGGAATATTGATTAGAAAAACAGGACATGAAGAAAGACCTGTTGGTGCAAAGAAAACAGTGAGATTTTATGACAATGCGATAAGGAATCAAGATGAAAAATTAATGACAGTAGCAGTTGTGGAAACAAGAGCAGAAGCTAAAAAGGTAGCAAAATATAGACCATTAAAAGTTGAGGAGATGCCGAACTTGAATGTGTCAGTAAAAGAGATACAGGAGTTGCAGAGTCAAGATGAAACTATGACGAAACAAATGGAAAGAGCAATTGAATGGGATGATAACAAAGACAACATAGAAGATAATCCATATGTGATAAAGAAGGGATTGTTGTATAAAAGATACAAAGAAGCACAGAAAGATGAGGTGAAATGGCAACTAATGGTACCTAAACCATTGAGGGATAAAGTGTTAACCGTAGCACACAATTCATTGTTATCAGCTCATCTAGGAATGAGGAAAACACATGATAAGATCCTAAATGAATTCTATTGGCCTGGAATAGGACAAGATATACGGAGATATGTGTTGAGTTGTGACATTTGTCAAAAGTCAGTGGACAAGAAGGTGAACCACAAGGCGCCTATGGGTCATCTACCTGTATTAGATGTACCATTCAAACACATATGCATAGACATAATCGGAGAAGTTAACCCTATGTCTGCAAGGGGTTACCGATATATATTGACCATCATAGATTTGAGTACTAGGTATCCGGAAGCTATTCCATTGAAAGGAATTAGTACTGAGGAAGTTGCAGAAGCTTTGTTCGGATTTTATTGTCGTATGGGAGTGCCTCAGAAGATCCATACTGATCGTGGAAGCCAGTTCACTTCTGAACTCATGGCTGAAGTGAATAAGATGCTATTGATAAAACACACCATGACTAGTCCATACCATGCAATGGGCAATGGATGTGTAGAAAGACTTAATGGAACCATCAAAGCGACGTTGAGGAAGTTGATTGGTGAACAAGCGAAAGAATGGGATCGTTATATAGCTCCATTACTGTTTGCGTTGAGAGACACAGTACATGAGAGTCACGGTTTCACTCCATTCGAACTAATATTCGGTAGATCGTGCAGAGGACCAGTGCAAATATTAAAAGAGTTATGGACCAATGAGACAGTGGAAGAAGAAGTGAAAGACGTGTATACGTATATGCAGGATTTGCGAGAAAGGATTGAAGAGACTTGTGATATGGCACAGAAGGCGATACACAAGGCGAATGCTAAAAACAAGAAATATTATGACAGGAAAGCAAGATACCGGAAGTTGGAAATAGGCGATAAGGTGTTGTTACTATTGCCTAGTTGTAAGAACAAGATGTTAGTGAAGTGGCAAGGGCCATATGTTGTAAGAGAGAAGATTGGAGACTATGACTACAGAGTTGAAATCGAGAAAGGAAAGATAAAGACATATCACATTAATATATTGAAGAAATATCACGAAAGAGAAGATGCCGAAACGGTAGCATACATATCAGCAGTGGTATATGATGGAAAAGTGGGAGAAGATGAAGAAGAAGAGATATTGGATTTGTATGTGAGTGAACAAACAGAGACCTATGAAGATGTAGATATAAATCCTAATTTGGACGAAGAACAAAAAGGAGAATTGAGGAAATTACTGAAGAAATACGAAGACATTTTCACGGACAAGCCTGGGAGAACAGACTTGGTGAAGCATGAAATACATTTGACGAGTGAAGAGCCAGTAAGACAAAGAGCGTATCCAACACCATACCATTTGCAAAAAGAAATAGATAAGGAGATTCAGACGATGTTGGACAATAAGGTGATAGAAAGATCAGAGGCAGCTTATGCAGCACCGCTGGTGGTTGTCAAGAAATCAGACGGAAGTAATAGACTGTGTTGCAATTACAAACAGCTAAACAAATTGACAATATTTGATCCTGAGCCTATGATGACAAACGAAGATATTTTTAATAAGTTGAGTGGGAGTAGAATCTACAGCAAGTTCGATTTCTGCAAGGGTTATTGGCAGATCCCTATGAGTCCAGAATCGAAAGACTACACTACATTTGTATGTGCCAATGGAATATACAAATTCAATGTGATGCCCTTTGGATTGATTAACAGTGCGTCAAGTTATAACCGATTAATTAGGAAGATTCTTCACGGAACAGAAAATCTTGAAAGTTATGTCGACGATATACTAGCGCATAATAAAGGATGGAGAGAACACTTGAAGACATTGGAGATATTTTTCGAAAGAGTGAGACAAGCGAATTTGACATTGAAGCCAAAGAAATGTTCAATAGGGTATGAAAAGATTGACTTTTTGGGACATACGTTGAACAAGGATGACATAAGTCCAAAGGAGAAATCAGTGGATAAAATAGTAGACATGCCCCGTCCAAAGACGAAAAAACAAGTCAGGAGTTTTCTTGGAGCGATAAATTATTATCGGAAATTCATACCACACTGTGCGGAAATCATGGCACCGTTGAGCGATTTGACGAAGAAGATGGCACCTGGAGTAGTTGAATGGAATGAAGAACTGGAAGCTAGTTTTACGATGTTGAAGAACGAATTGGCAAAGGAACCAATTCTGAAATTACCAAACCTGGAGAAAGAGTTTATTCTTCAGACGGATGCAAGTGGAAGCGGAGTAGGTTGTGTAATAATGCAGCAGTACGAGGGGATAAACCATCCCATAGCGTATGCCAGCAGGAAACTAGTGGAACGTGAGAGAAGGTACTCAGTAGAGGAAAGGGAATGCTTATCGATCATGTGGGGAGTTAGTAGGTTCGATCGATACCTTTGTGGAAAGAAATTCATAATCGAGACAGATCATTGCGGATTGCAATACATGAGAGAGAATAGGATGAAAAATGCAAGAGTGATGAGATGGAGTTTGGCCCTCCAAAATTATTCTTTTAGCATAAGATACATCAAGGGGTCCAACAATGTTATGTCCGACTACCTCAGTAGAGGATTAGAGTAGAGTAGGATGTAATAAGGTAGATGTATAGTTGTAAATAAGTAAGTGAAGTATAGTAGTTATGCATGATATCTAAAGTAAGTTAAAGAAGTTTATTAGGTTAGTTTGTCAAGTAGGTGAGTTTGATAAAGCCTGTAAACAGACTTTTGAAGGAGGGGCATTTGTAGCGGTTGAATGCTTCTTGTCAAACAAAACCTATTAAACAATGCTATGTATAATGATTAATGTAGGTAAGAATTAAGTTAGATAATTGGTGGCGTATTTAGAAATATATTTAATCATAATTTGTGGCTTAATATAACAATTATTAATAATAATGAAATCAACATGCGCTACAACAATTGACTCAACATTACGGAGCGGCGGAAAGCAGCGTTAACGAAAGCAGACGGTAAACATTTTGCCAAACGATACCCAGTCATCGATGGAGCTGAGCAAGGCGATGGTCGAAAAGATATTTCGAACGATGGCGTCTGTCGGCAAATACGGAGCCAATCGTTGGTAATTCGAATATCTGGAACTTGATTTATGGGTGTGGAAAGCGACACGTTGTCGACTTGTCCCACTGTCGAACTTTGAGACGTTTGAAGCGAAGTTCCGAGGCGAAGCGAGTGAACTGTGCGAAGCAGTGTGACTCTAACTGGCGACGATTTGCGAATCGGTCGAACGTTGAAGTTGGGATCGAACTCTGAAGCGATCCGTGGTGAAACATTTGCAGCAAGACGAGGAGGAAGAATCGGTTGAGCGACGGCTGAATTCCTATGCTCGACGAAATCCGAAGAAGAAGGAGAAACACGCTGGGTTACTGTTTCAAGCTACAGTACCCATCGACAAGCAACTACCGAGAAATCTGGACTGACGGCAAGTCGCGACCTGAGAATTACAAGGCCGTATGTCCAAAAATACTATATTTTGATCTTAGTAATCGCCTCTAAAGAATTAATAATAAGCCGTATGTCCTGTAAATATAGATAATGCACATACAATAGATTCACAGCTAGAGTTAAAATTACATAGCCGTATGTCCTATATTCAAGCTCTACCGAGTATTACACAGCTGTATGTCCGATATCCAATCAAGCAGCAGCACTGGAGCACGTGATATGTACATACGGCCTTGTAATTCTCAAAACTGTTTTAACAATGGCGGATCGACCAAAACGTGCTTGTCGGCGTATTTTAAGTGAAAGGGAAATGAAATTACTTCTGGAAGGCGAAGAAAGGTTCGTTAAAAGGAAATTGAATGTCTACCATCTCACTGGGCATTGCTCTCTCACGAAGCAGTCCTATGGAGTTTTGTGTCCTGAAACCTTGAGTGGCCGGTCAGGCAACGATATAGCTAGCGGTCTGGTTGTTATTCTTGAAAAAGTGCTTGCCGACCATCCAGCAGTAACAGATTTAATACTCTGGAGTGATTCATGTGTTCCACAGAATCGTAACAAAATAATGACAACTGCAATAAAGTTATTTATGCATGACCATCCATCAGTTAAAACTATTATACAGAAATTTTGCGAACCAGGACATAGTGAAGTACAGGAAGTAGACAATCTTCACAGTCAGATTGAGACGGCATTGGGCAATGCAGAAATTTACAGTCCACTGGGTTTGGTGCGAATATTAAAAAGGTGTCCAAGAAACAAACCATTGAAACTACAACAGCTACGAAAAGAAGACATGAAAGATTTTCAGTCAATAGCCGACAAGTTCAAGTTTGATGTTATTCCATACACCAAAGTGAAGACATTACAGTATTCAGCCTTTGAACCTATGAACATCAAATACAAGACAAGCGCTTCAGTTCTAATGATTGGTCAGAAGAGACTTTACAACAGAAGCTAAACAAAACTGAAAAACTTCGTAATAAACAGAAGAACCATCTTGATCAGCAGAACAATATCTTTAGTGTGCCTTGTACTATAGCGAAAGTACAAAACTTGAGTGTCGAAAAAATGAAAGACCTGTCATCAATGTTGGCATTTATGCCACCGCAAGACAAAGCATACATGGAGTTACTTTGTAAAAAAAAGTGCATCGAAAGTCATGTCAAAGAAATCAAGACGTAGTGTGGACCATATAAATCAAGAAGTTGGAGAAACATCAACAGAAACTATTGAACTTGCAAATGAGAATACCAAACTTGCTAGAAATCGTCGAGCTAAAATAAAAAAAAGTAACAAACTTAAGTACATTGAGAACAGTACGAACAACAACATTGAAAACGTGTGCTCTAACTATGTGCTGTAGTCCTAGTCGTAATACCAGCATTATTGGGTTTTCTCAAAGTCGAAAATATATCTAGGTATAGTAACAAACACTGTGCTAGACATATTTTTTGTGTTCTTTTTAGTTTCTAGACAGTATTGGTTTAATACTTTATACATTATCAATATCCTCAAAAATTGTTCAGTTTTATTGCTTTTCTTTAGGGCCTACTTTTAACATGCATGCACTTCAAAAATCAATTTACATCTGTTATAATACAGAAATTGAGCAAATTGAAATTAAATACTCAAAATTCTACCATGAGAATACTCTATTGTTACTACATAAATTAATAAAATTTGAGAATGACAAAGCTGTATGTCCAAAAATTGTCTTGGTCATCCTATAAAATGCTGAATTCTTCAACATTCAATAAACACAACAACATTATAAAGATAATTAATGAAGCCAGACTTCTATTTTAATTGAAGGAATTCATTACCACAACAATAAATTATTTTGTTTGGCAAGGGACATCGTGCAAACTTGTTTTTCAGTTTAACTCAAAATGACTAAGAATGGACATACAGCCTTGTAATTCTCAGGTCGCGAAGTGAGAAGATCGCGACCTTCTTCAACTTTCCCTTCAATCCATTCCCTGCGGAAGTTGAAAAGCATTTCTACATCCACCAGAAAGGACGATGTGGAAAGATAAGAAATACACATAATATTATTATAATTAATACGCCACAAATAGGTAGATAAGATTCTTTTCTTTGAATTGCATTTATTGACTGAAATGTTATTTTAAATTATATCTTTATATTAATCACAGTCTCATTTGTTCTAGGTCGTAGGTTGCTATTATACCATTATTCACCCAACAGCCTCTGAGCATAAAGTTCACCTTCAATATTCTAGACTTAATAAATCCTGAATATAGGGGGTAGTGACAATAATCCTGTTTGTCTGTCATAAGTTACAACTAGGTTCTAAATACCCTGAAATAATCCATATCCAGTGTTCCTTCCTAATTTACATGAAAATTTACAAGAGTTCAGATTTTAGTTCGAATCCTTTAACAAACCACCGAAATAACTAGATCTAGAACGCTTACATGTATATGCATGCGCGAATGTAGTCCTATATGTATGCGCGTAGGCTATTATGTTTATGAATGTAGGGTTTGTATAGGCATATATATATATATATAGACCTATATATGTATGTATATGTGCCCTTATTCATGTATAGGCCCTATGTATGTAGGCACGAGTGTATTATGCATGTATGTATGTATGTATAATTTTATATTCATTCATTGAATGCATGCATTCATGCATGTATGTATGCATGCATACATGTATGTATGTATGCATGTATGTATGCATGTATGTGTGTATAGGTGTGTGTATACGTGTATGTAAGTGTGTATGTTGTATGTATCTAAATACCTTGTATGCTTGTATTTACGCTTGCATGACATGTGTGGACTCTGTATGTAATGCGTTATTTTATATGTGTAGCATTGATTGCCTACATTGTATGTTTATGCTGCGCAATGAATTCGGATGTCGTCTTAGATCCAATTGAGTCTCTGAATTTGTCTCTTTTGTCGGATTAGAACTAGAAAACATTCGCATATATATATATATATATATATATATATATACATAAGGATATATAGCTATAGATAGATATATATAAACTTATATATATATATCGCTGTGACGACCGTTCTAAGCAATTCTTCTCACAGGTTCAACAATATAATTAGACCTGCTTCACGAACGAGGTATCTTTATACTATTTTGCCTACTCAAGTGTATTCGCAAGTACCTCATATATATATATATATATATATATGACTTTATATATAGGCCTATATACACAATTATATACATATATATATATGTGTGTGTATATAATTATCATTAGTGGCGGCGTTGTTGCTGCTGCTGTTGCCATGGAAACACGAGCATCAGCATCATTGTCTACGTTTCTTTCTTGACGGTGGATGGCATCGTGTAGACGATCCAGTAGATGATATTGAAGAGGAGGAAGGCCAGAGGAAAGAACTTTCTCGACAGTTTATCGATACGTCTAGCCTGGTAGCGACCGTCCGTCGTGTCGAGGGGCGGCGAAGGGGTCGGGGCCCCCTGCGGCGGCGGCGGAGGGGGACCCTGCAGCGGTGGTGGTGGAAGCGCACCCTGGACAGACAGTCCGCCTCCGTGGTTCATCGGAAGAGGAGGAGGTGGCCCCACTCGTATTGCTTCCCTCGCTGCTGTCACCGCCATCGTTCCTGGTAGCGGTCCGTTCCTGTGCTCCGGGTTCATCTGTGGATTCAAACAACACAAGATTATCAGTTGACGGCTGTCCTTTTATTGTCCTCTGTGCCATCTTTGATTATTATCATCATCGTTGTTGCTGTAGTCTTCATCATCGTCGTCGTCATCGTCATCACCATCATCATCATCATCATCATCATCATCATCATCATCAACGGGAACAATCTCTGCCGGACCGCTCTTACCGGAAAGGGTCATCCTCCCTCTGCCGATGTAACACATTTTGGCACATTACTGTTGCTCCTGTTTTTCACCGGGCTCAACTTGCGCCAACCCTGTATAGGGATAGAACCTTGCCCTCATACCCAAGGCAGTAATATGTAGCGAGAATTTTGTTTCAGGGTGTTAACTCGATCGTGAGCAAACCGACAATCAGTGAATCAACCAAACTTAAAAGCAGCTTCCACATCATCAACATCGTGATTAGATCATCGGCGTGATCTTATTCTTATCTATTGTAGAATTTCTCATAGAAATAAGAGCTTTAAAAATAAATCCACGTTGGTTTTTACAACGTGTGTTAGTAAATGTGTTGCTTCATTTTTACGTTAAATGTAAAAATGAAATAATGCAAAAAAATTCGAAAATGCATGAAATAAATTTTGTTTCATCTCGGGGGGGGCTTCAAACACCCAAATCACCCCCACCCTAAATGCGTCCTTTCCAACAACAACAACCCCATCCCTTATGCAGTGACCGAGTCTCCCACCTGCTGAACTGGAATCGGTCTAGTCGCACAAGAGGCGTTGTTTTCGCTAAGGCCCAGCAGCGTGGGCGGCGGTTTCCGTCTAGCGTGTTGCGACGGCGGCGTCGGTTTAGCGGTTTTTCTCGAGAGGACGTTGACGACGGCGTACTCGATGAGTGACGTAAAGACGAAGAGCAGGCAGATGATCATCCACACATCGATGGCCTTGATGTAGGAGACCCTGGGCAGGGTGGACCGGGCACCGGCGCTCATCGTCGTGGTCGTAAGGACCGTGAGGAGACCGATGGAGACGCGGGCAGGGGAGGCGTCGACGTTGATCCAGAAGGAGACCCAGGAGAGGATGACGATGAGGACGCTGGGAACGTAGACCTGGATGAGGAAGAAGCCGATGTCACGACGGAGAACGAACTGCAGCTCAAGGCACGGAAAGGCTCCTAAGGTCACCACACAGACAGACGAACACACAGATATAGCCTACATACTAGTACATAGTATCATCGGAGGGCGTTTAAGGGAATTTTTAAAACTGCACTTTAAGCATTTCTTTCTCTTTCTTTTCAAATCCTCCATGGTAGATTATTAGGCGTACTCCCAATCCAAAGACAGTGACCTTCTCTACTAGTGTGGTGGTGGGGATGATGATGGTGGTTGTGTTGTTGTTGTTGTTGTTGTTGTTGTTGTTGTTGTTGGGGGTGGTGGTGGTGGTGGTGGTGGTGGTGGTGGTGGTGGTGGTGGTGGTGGTGGTGGTGGTGGCGGTGGTGGTGGTGATGGTGGTGGTGGTGGTGGTGGTGGTGTGGTGGTGGTGGTGGTGGTGGTGGTGGTGGTGGTGGTGGTGGTGGTGGTGGTGATGATGTGAGGAAGTAGGGTTCCATTTATACAGCGCCATGTGACATCGATTATAAGTTAACTGCGTGTATTGCCATGAATGACTATGTATGTATGAGGTGAGTAATATGTGTGAGAACTGCGCCCTGCTTAAGTAGGCCCAGCTGCAAGTGGAGGACTTGGACCTGATTTAATGGACCGCTGACGATGGTAGGCCTATAGGACTTAGACCTGATTTCATGGGCTGATGACGAAGAGAGAACTTGGACCCGCATTGGAGGCCTCGACGTCTTTACACGTCGATGGCGTGGCATACGCACAGAGACATGCGCACAGAGTTTAATAGGACGCAGGCAGACAGCGAGAGATACACCATGAAATAGACAGAGCTGAGGGCAAAGTGTATAAAAGGGAGTGAAGACGAACAAACGAGGCCTTTCACGTTGTGTTCGATCAGGAGAGTCGACGGAGCCTTTTACGTTGTGCTCGTTCGATTTCCACGGAGATGTTGTGATGTTCGGCCCGCCGCGCCCTGGCGATCGATGGTCCAGGACGGCGTTAAAGATTATTGGAACTGGAGTTTCGTGGAGGCGTTAAAGATTCGACGAGGAGTTCAAGAAGAAGTGAGATTCGTGAAGTTATGCGACGAGTAATTCCGCAGAGTGAAAACGATGTTTTAACGATTCGCAGAGACGTAGAGGATTTCCGGAGGAGCAGAGGATTTCGCGGATTTCGTGAGAGGAAGTTGCCGCGAAGTTAAAGAAGCAGTGACGACGTCGACCTTGGATCAAAACGGATCAGGATCGGAAGCGTTACTGGTAACGGAGGATTTGTGTAGTTGAGTATTTGAGGATTTAGAGGATTTCCGTGAGGTGAATGCCACGAGGATTGAGATTTGAGTATTTGAGGATTTAGAGGATTTCCGTGAGGTGAATGCCACGAGGATTGAGATTTGAGTATTTGAGGATTTAGAGGATTTCGTGGAAAGACAGTCCACGAGTGAAGTGAAGCAGATTATTTTGGGATCAAACGGATCGGATTCGTCTGCGATGATTATGGAGCAGAGTTACGGGAAGACTGTGCTCTTTAGCTACGGAGAGGGAATCTAATGCGACGGGACGAAGAAACGAAACGGACGAACTGTGAAGGAATCGGAAACGTAACGAAACGGAACTGCGACGCAACAAGAAGCGGAGGAACAACGAGAGGAAACTTAGCGAGTCAACTGGAGAACGAGGACGTTGAACTGCGAGAAACGTGGAAGACAGTGGAACGGCGAATGCAGCAGGGTATGCCTATGTGTCTATTAGCAACGCCGGCCTTATAGAGTGGATTATATATTGGGGAAAACCCGTACCTGAAATTTCCCACTTATCAGTGCTGTCTTAGTTAAGCTGGATGAATGAATGAGCGAGTGTGTGTTTTAATCTTTGCTATTGTTCTAGCGCTGTATTATTATTTGTGTATTATTGTCTATTCGTGTTGAAAGATACATAGCGAAAGCTATTCAAATACTGCGTCTGTATAATTCTGTATTTAGTGACTGAGTTAGTTTAATGACGGGGATGACTTTAGACGACTGGAGAGACGGAAGAGACCAATGTGTGACTGTACTAAACTAGGCGACTATAGGCCTATACGCATATATATATCTCGATACTATAATATAGAGACTATATACGGGCTGAGATGCGAGTGACGGTAGAGGAAGTTAGGGGAAGTTGGCAAGAAGGAGGAGGAGGTTAAACGAACCCAAGTTGTGAAAGAAAACAATCGTAGGGCCAACGCCCTTCCGCGCCAAAGCTCGGCTGGACCTTGTCAAGAGAAGTGGAGAGAGGGCCTCGATGGTAAGAACCGAGGGGGTATCCCAAACAACCGGGGGTAGCGCCCCAGTTGGCCCTCTCGGGGACTACAACAACAATTCGACTGGGGCCAACCCCTTTTTCGGGTCGGGCGATGGAATGGCAGACTGGGGAGGGATAGAAGACAGAAGCATGGAGATCCCTCGCAGTGGTGCCAGGCCAGGCGCGCGCGCGGAGGAGGGGTAGAATTGTACAATGGCGACGAGGATGGGATAATCATGATTAAGGAAGATTAGGGATGATTAAGAATGATTAAGAATGATTAACGATGATTAAGGAAGATTAAGAACCGATAGATGATTTTTACGAAGGGACAGAACGAATGAGGAAGGATATACGACTATCAGACTAGAAGACAGGAAATGATTAAGATTTGATTAACGGATGTGTTATGATTATGATGTTGATGTTGTCTTTGATGATGTTGAGCATAACGTTAACTACGGCAACTAAAACAAAATTTTTGGGAATATTGTGGGTTTCCACTAAGCGATGATGCGAATGTTTCCAAGGCATTCACAAGAGGGCATCTTGAGTACATGCGACAGTCACAAACACGTCGTGTTTATTCTGGATATACAACAAGCGAAATCAACAATGGAACTACTACAGAAATTGTTACGAAATCTATCGTCGAAACTACGAACGCTAACTACGAGTAAAAACATTCATATAAAACTGGGTATTACAACGAAAATAGATGGAGAAATGATGGACGAACGAATCAAGGAAGGAGTGACGTCAGAGCGATGCGGCCTCCAAATAATAATAACGATATGTACTCTGCGCTACGCGATAATCATAATAATAATCAACATGGAAACGGACAACAAAGCTGCGAGCAGGAGCAATCGATGTACAATGTGAGAGGTGTACAGAGTTGGGCGAGCGCGTGAGAAGCAGACAGATGCTTCACTGTTCGACGGAGGAGGAAGAGGAACGGGATGGAGAGATGTCGTCAAACGAAGTCTGACGCCGGACGAACTGCGAGGAATCGAGATCCTCGACAGTCATGGATTTCTAGGGAGACTGCGCGGATGAACGGATGGAGAAACGAGGATGCACGTGGACGACGACGCGGAGGAGAAGGAGAGACGTCGTCAACCGGAAGTCTGACGAACGGACGACGCTGCGAGGAAACGAGGTCCTCGGCAGCCAGGAATTTCCTGGGACTTCTATGGGTGGACGGATGGAGAAACGTGGACGACGACGACGGAGGGGAAGGAGGAAAACGTTCTGGAGAAGGAGAGACGACAGAAGAGAGCTATAGAAGCGCTCAAACGTTGTCTGTTCTTGTTATATGCTTTATGAATTGTATCTGATTTATTTTTGTGCGTGATTAGTATGTATAACGTGGTGAAGGACATTGATTAGTCATGAAGAGGATGCTATTGATGTTCATTATCTGATAATTAACTCTTATTGAATTACTAAGGACATTACAAGGCGATTAGTGACTGCATACTAGCAGAAGATATTGACATGTTATATTGCTATGTACTAGATTTAGATTGTCGTGATTGCATTTTACTGCATAAGGTATGACTGTTTTGATGAATGGTTAGACTAGGCCTAACTATTGTGTACACGCAGTCAATATAATCGCACCTCATACTTCGGAATTAGAGGGGCGGGGGTATTGTGAGGAAGTAGGGTTCCATTTATACAGCGCCATGTGACATCGATTATAAGTTAACTGCGTGTATTGCCATGAATGACTATGTATGTATGAGGTGAGTAATATGTGTGAGAACTGCGCCCTGCTTAAGTAGGCCCAGCTGCAAGTGGAGGACTTGGACCTGATTTAATGGACCGCTGACGATGGTAGGCCTATAGGACTTAGACCTGATTTCATGGGCTGATGACGAAGAGAGAACTTGGACCCGCATTGGAGGCCTCGACGTCTTTACACGTCGATGGCGTGGCATACGCACAGAGACATGCGCACAGAGTTTAATAGGACGCAGGCAGACAGCGAGAGATACACCATGAAATAGACAGAGCTGAGGGCAAAGTGTATAAAAGGGAGTGAAGACGAACAAACGAGGCCTTTCACGTTGTGTTCGATCAGGAGAGTCGACGGAGCCTTTTACGTTGTGCTCGTTCGATTTCCACGGAGATGTTGTGATGTTCGGCCCGCCGCGCCCTGGCGATCGATGGTCCAGGACGGCGTTAAAGATTATTGGAACTGGAGTTTCGTGGAGGCGTTAAAGATTCGACGAGGAGTTCAAGAAGAAGTGAGATTCGTGAAGTTATGCGACGAGTAATTCCGCAGAGTGAAAACGATGTTTTAACGATTCGCAGAGACGTAGAGGATTTCCGGAGGAGCAGAGGATTTCGCGGATTTCGTGAGAGGAAGTTGCCGCGAAGTTAAAGAAGCAGTGACGACGTCGACCTTGGATCAAAACGGATCAGGATCGGAAGCGTTACTGGTAACGGAGGATTTGTGTAGTTGAGTATTTGAGGATTTAGAGGATTTCCGTGAGGTGAATGCCACGAGGATTGAGATTTGAGTATTTGAGGATTTAGAGGATTTCCGTGAGGTGAATGCCACGAGGATTGAGATTTGAGTATTTGAGGATTTAGAGGATTTCGTGGAAAGACAGTCCACGAGTGAAGTGAAGCAGATTATTTTGGGATCAAACGGATCGGATTCGTCTGCGATGATTATGGAGCAGAGTTACGGGAAGACTGTGCTCTTTAGCTACGGAGAGGGAATCTAATGCGACGGGACGAAGAAACGAAACGGACGAACTGTGAAGGAATCGGAAACGTAACGAAACGGAACTGCGACGCAACAAGAAGCGGAGGAACAACGAGAGGAAACTTAGCGAGTCAACTGGAGAACGAGGACGTTGAACTGCGAGAAACGTGGAAGACAGTGGAACGGCGAATGCAGCAGGGTATGCCTATGTGTCTATTAGCAACGCCGGCCTTATAGAGTGGATTATATATTGGGGAAAACCCGTACCTGAAATTTCCCACTTATCAGTGCTGTCTTAGTTAAGCTGGATGAATGAATGAGCGAGTGTGTGTTTTAATCTTTGCTATTGTTCTAGCGCTGTATTATTATTTGTGTATTATTGTCTATTCGTGTTGAAAGATACATAGCGAAAGCTATTCAAATACTGCGTCTGTATAATTCTGTATTTAGTGACTGA
The DNA here is from genome assembly GCA_949752735.1 of Lumbricus terrestris. Classification (NCBI taxonomy): domain Eukaryota; kingdom Metazoa; phylum Annelida; class Clitellata; order Crassiclitellata; family Lumbricidae; genus Lumbricus; species Lumbricus terrestris. The sequence goes on from OX457039.1 coordinate 10,961,805, forward strand.
GTTAGTTTAATGACGGGGATGACTTTAGACGACTGGAGAGACGGAAGAGACCAATGTGTGACTGTACTAAACTAGGCGACTATAGGCCTATACGCATATATATATCTCGATACTATAATATAGAGACTATATACGGGCTGAGATGCGAGTGACGGTAGAGGAAGTTAGGGGAAGTTGGCAAGAAGGAGGAGGAGGTTAAACGAACCCAAGTTGTGAAAGAAAACAATCGTAGGGCCAACGCCCTTCCGCGCCAAAGCTCGGCTGGACCTTGTCAAGAGAAGTGGAGAGAGGGCCTCGATGGTAAGAACCGAGGGGGTATCCCAAACAACCGGGGGTAGCGCCCCAGTTGGCCCTCTCGGGGACTACAACAACAATTCGACTGGGGCCAACCCCTTTTTCGGGTCGGGCGATGGAATGGCAGACTGGGGAGGGATAGAAGACAGAAGCATGGAGATCCCTCGCAGTGGTGCCAGGCCAGGCGCGCGCGCGGAGGAGGGGTAGAATTGTACAATGATGACGAAGTTGATAATGACGACGACGATGATGATGACGATGATGATGATGATGACGACGACGATGACGATGATGATGATGATGATGACGACGATGACGATGATGATGATGATGATGACGACGATGATGATGATGTACCTGCTGTGTAATTCTGAGAGCAGTCGTAGCGAATCGTTTCCTCGAGAGTGAACTGCGGAAGTTGAAGACCTTCTTCAATGTCGACCGGATTGTCCAGCCACGTGAAAAACATCGTATCCATCGTATATCCAACTACATCACATTATACTACATAAGATATGTGCAGATTATTAAAAATATCATTACACTAGCTGGGGTACCCGGCGTTGCCCGGTAATTTAGGATTCCGGCCGTTCCCCGCCAATCCCTCCCTCCGTCCCTCCCTCCATCCCACCATCCCTCCCACCTCCCTCCATCCCTCCCACTCTCCCACACTCCCACCCTCCCTCACTCCATCCCACCTTCCCACCATCCCACATCCAATTCATCCTCCCTCCCTCCCACCCTCCATCCCTTCATCCCACCCTCCCGCCCGCAGGTGAAAGAAACTGGGCCGAGAAAGATCAGAGATATGTGTAGAGAAGGAAAGAGTGTTGTCTAGACTCTAGAGTAACACCCAGGTTACGAACATTTGTGAGGAAAGTAAATTGAGGAAATCGCTTGGCAAGTAAAGCACAACCAAGTTTAACGACGATTGCCCAGCAGCCAGATCAACTGAGTCTTGGAAGAGTTGAGCCAACGAAAGACCATCCAACAATAATTGAGATCAGCATAACGACATTCATTAAGTATAGACATAGACATAGTCTGGCAAAGAGGAAGTTAAAATTGTTTGCATCTCGAGCCATGAACGAAGTTTTGGAGATCAGCAGCATATATTATATGTGACCATAGGCTGAGATATTAGCAAATAGGAGGAGAGGGATATAAGTTGCAGAAAACATTTATAAAGAAATGAACCCATCATGGAACCTATTTATTATTCTTTAAATGAATAATTAATGATCATGCTGACTAATCAATTCGATTTCGATTGCAATTACTTACAACTTTCGAACATCATTGGACACGACTGAGTGTCGAGAGGATACTTCTGTAGGTTCATGGGGCAGGACAGCGTCGCCGATATTCTGAAAACGTAAACAACATCATCATCATCATCGTCATCATCATCATCATCGTCGTCGTCATATTTCCCTGACATCAATTATTTGACGTTGATTGGTACAAAAACAAACGACATCCATTGCGGTCAGTCATTTGACAAACAGTTCAAAACTCTTCTTAACTTTAGTTCAAGTCTTTTTGTTTGTGTCCTCGTTTATTATTGTCTGTCCAAGTTGAAGTTCTCGTCTCTTTATTCACCACCTCAAAAAGGGCGACAACATCGATCCACGTTCCCTTTCTCGAACAGAATGTCACGTGACCAGGGTGAGAATTGTGGGCGGGGTGGAGGTTACAACCCCAGTCTCTCTACTCTCTAAGGATCTCATATTTTATAAGTGATCTTTGCACACACAAACACCAGGTCAATCATGGTCTGACCTCGCAGCTATTTTTCTATAATTCTCCTACTTAACCTGACTCACTTATGGCGTACCACAGAGGTTCCCCCTCGCGAGAACACAATGTCACGTGACTTACTTTGTGACGTACCAGAGGTTCCCGTCGCTGCTGAGCCGTAGCATGCGGTTGTTGACTGTCACCTCGTGGAAGTTGGCTCCCTTCTCGTTGCGGAAGAACGTGTCCGGCACCCAGATCTCCGCCCAGCTGTTGTCGCCCATCCGGATCTGCTTCAGCTTGCTGTTGTACTTCTCGAAGGCCAACCGCTTGTCGTTCCACGATTGACGGAGGTACATGCTGACCGAATAGTCCTGAAAGTAACCGAATATACGTCCGTGTTCAGCGTTCAGATGGAATAAACAAAGGATTCGTACAAAACGTGTGGAGATGAATCGAATCGGTATTCATCGGATAATGTCACTATATTGGTCGGAGATGAT
>OX457039.1:10964538-10977038 GCA_949752735.1 Lumbricus terrestris
AGAGAGAGAGAGAGAGAGAGAGAGAGAGAGAGAGAGAGAGAGAGAGAGAGAGAGAGAGAGAGAGAGAGAGAGAGAGAGAGAGAGAGAGAGAGAGAGAGACATCGATCCATGTGGCGATAGATGAGAGAGAACTTCACGCGCCTTCTCCAAACACAAGATCGAGAAGTCGCATTCCAAAGAGAAAAACGAATTGAGGGAAATGATCGAGACTGAGCCATCGCAGTTCTAGAGCGAATTATAGGCTAACCAAGAGGTCAAGACTGTTGAGCGATATCAGGGCTTATCATGCAGAGGTCACAGTTCGACTCTCCCCACCTCTGTCCATTCGTCTGACACAGTCACTGCAGTGCAGAGATCCTCAGATGAAAGCATTCTTCTCTCACGATCGTTCAGTGCACTTATTGTTGTTCTGTCTTGCAGAGGTGTGTGTCTGAAGTTCTGAACTTCGCAATGATTTCAATACCTGGTGCAATGATTGTGTTCTATAGGTTGCACTTCAGTGCAGAGATTCACCAACTCACCCCTACCAATTGTATTCCAGACAACGGGGGGTACGGTGGTTATGTCATTGCCTTGCAGCCGAAGGTTGCAGGTTCGAATCCACTTCAAACAGCCGTGCAGGGACCATTGGCAAGTCCTTCACTCGCAATTGCTCAGCGCGTCGGCGTGAACTCAGATTCAGTGTCCGCGCTGTGGTAGTAGTTGGGAGCGCTTCTGAGTAGAATCTTGAAGGGGCGCTATAACAAGTGCACATGCAAGCCAAACGGAGCCCACCACGGAAAAGGCTCGATCTCTGTATATATTCGCAGTTCGTGCAAATGGAACCAGAAGCACCACCTCCGTGCAGAGCGGGTGGGGGCGCTGGCCTTGGATGATAGACTATAATAATGACGACACAGAGGAATGGAAGTATGTGCGTCTGAACGACTAAGTCGTATGTCTCTCTCTCTCTCTCTCTCTCTCTCTCTGTCTGTCTGTGTCTGTCTGTCTGTCTGTCTGTCTCTCTCTCTGTCTCTCTCTTCTCCCTCTCTCTCTCTCTCCCTCTCTCTTGCTTCAGATGATGATAGAGCTGTTGTTGTCATCCGCTGCACTCTATGGCTTCTCATCTATCTGAACAATTCTATGGTATACCACACGGATGTCGCTGTCGCCGATGATATGCTGTGCAGTCATTTATTAATGACTTCTTTTTTATAGTCGCTGCTGTCGTCGTTGGTCTGCATGAGGCTGTTTAATGACTCGGTCGTTTGTGTAATAGTCGCGCTTTGACACAGCTGCCCAAACCCTTTGGTTGAGAAGGGGGACAGACAGACAGACAGACAGACAGACAGACAGACAGACAAGCAAACAAACAGACAACCAGACAAAGAGTGCGAGAGAAAGTGAGAGCACAGACAACCAGACAGAGAGTGCGAGAGAAAGTGAGAGAGTTGTGAGAGTGAGAGAGAGAGAGAGAGAGAGAGAGAGAGAGAGAGACGAGAGAGAGAGAGAGAGAGCGAGAGAGAGAGAGAGAGAGAGAGAGAGAGAGAGAGAGATAGAGAGAGAGAGAGAGAGAGAGAGAGAGAGAGAGAGAGAGAGAGAGAGAGAGAGAGAGAGAGAGAGAGAGAGAGAGAGAGAGAGAGAGAGAGTATATAGGAGAGAGAAAGAGACAGAGAGAAACAGAGAAAGAGAGAGAAACACAGAGAGACAGAGACAAAGACACATGGCCGGAGTTTATCAGGGGATAGGGGGACTAAGCCCCCAAGAAGGCCCAGAAAAGATTTGTGGGCGAAAATTTTCTATTTTCATGAGATTTCTATCCGAATGACTAAAAAAAGATCATCAGCTTTTCTGACCGAGAAAAATGGCGCAAAAAAGTTCATCAGAATTTGGTCGATGAAAATATTGTCGGCGCCGCTGGTTTTGGATTTCCACCAAGTCTCCGCCCCGAAGCTATTTCTTTTAGCCCCCCCCCCGAACTGAAACCAAACTCTGCCCATGCAAAGACAGAGAGGACAGACAAACATACAGACGGCTGGATATACAGGGAGACAAAGACAGACAGAGACAAAGAGACGGAGAAAGAGAGAATGAGAGACAGAGAAAGAGACAGACAGACTGTGATGAGATATGATGAGCGAGAAAGCGAGAACGAAAACGAGAGTGAGCGAATGAGAGAGCGAGAAACGGCGAATAAGAAAAGTTAGAAAACGTAAAGGAATACATATATTATACACAACATGATACACGCAGAGGAAAAGAGGGATAGAGAGAGAGAGGCAGACAGACGGACACACAGAGACAGATAGAGACAGACAGAGACAGACAGAGAGAGAGAAAGATTGAGACAGAAACAGAGACAGAGAGACAGAGAGAGACAGGTTGAGACAGACAGGGACAGAGAGAGAGGCATAGGCCTACCTACGTGGCGATAGATGGGAGAGAACCTCACGGGACATCGAAGAGACGAAAACGATGTAAAGGACGAAAAGAAAAAAGAGAGACAACGCGGTCAACTAAAAAAACGGAGGCGGAGGGATCGAAGAAATCAGGAAGAGTTGGACAGATGAGGGAAGGACGGAAAGACGGGAAGAATGGAAGAAGGAGGCAGATGCAGATGGGTAAAATGGGGAACACTGCAGAGAGCCGTACGTCTGACCTTTTCCGATGACTTGTGCGAGAGCTGCATGAGCTGCCATCGACTGGCTGCTGATGGGTCTAGGACTCTACATCGTCTGACATCCATGGTCTTCGTTAATGACTAATTGGTATTCGAACATCAACGTCAGACCAATACATCACGACGCTGGTTCCCTGCTCTAGTACGCGGACGCCGGAATCCGAGTATCAGCGGAAAGAGCAGAGCAGGGCACCAGCTGCTGCCGGTGCTGCTGTATCGTAGTATACTCGAAAGTGTGACGACCGATGATCGCCTGTCGGGGTGACTGACGTCCCACTTCCGCTTCCGGTCTGGCTAATGTACGACGGCGCCACCTGGTGAGACTTCTCCTCACTAGGAAGTAATCCGCCCGACGGACGGACGGACGGAAGGACGGAAGGACGGGAGGGGTCCGTTTGGTTAGGGGAGGGGTGGAGAGAGTGGACGCAGTCAAATAATGGGACGAAATGCATTGCTCTGCTAATTAATTAAGATCGAGGTGAAGGTCGTTGAAAGGAAAGAATGGCAAAATAAGTCGGTCGGTCGGTTAGTTAGTCAGTCAGTCAGTCAGTCAGTCAGTCAGTCAGTCGGTCAGTCAGTCAGTCAGGCAATCAATCAGTCAGTCAGCCAGTCAGTCAGTCAGTCAGTCAGGCAATCAGCTAGTGACACTGAGACGAGCATTTTCTCTATAGCCTCCTCAAATCTCGGGCTCTATTTAATTCTAGTCTAATCTATCCTATATAACCCACTCTATATATTCTACTTGGCACTTCAATTTCAAATCTATTGTTCAAATCCACTATATAGGACCTACTTTATTCTACTCTGTTGTCTACTCTAGTACTGTAATCCAGTATATAATGTTATACTCTAATCTATCATTCTATTTCCTTGAGGTCTGTAAGCATGAATTCCCAAGGCCACCTGATTAATTGGTTATTGGGTGTCGCTAGTTAGCGGAATTATTTTAACCCTTTAGCCTTTAGGGCCTTCTTTTTGTGACCAATTTGCAAGATATATGTAAACCTGTCATGTGTAATTTGGTTGCAAAATAAACTATTTCATTGATCGATTTATCGATCGATCGATCGATCGATTGATTGATTGAACATAGCTTTAGATGGATTTAGGCACATGTAGAAGTTTTATATCATATACGGGACTGTGGAGACAGAGTGAGTAAACACAATTATGGACGAGATGTTCTATGGATTGGGAGAGGATGCTTAGCGATAATGATATGAATAACTTAGTGTCGTCAGCATATATATATATATATATATATATATGTTAATTTATATATATACATATATATATATGTGTGTGTTATAGTGTTACTACTTGCATGCTCTATTACTCGCACTCATCACAATGTCATTTTCGACGTATGGAGATTGGTCAGTTTCGGATATGAGATATTTAGTCGGGTAGCCTAAATATGCTACACGACCCAAAAATTGCAAGAAAGCGTTTGAAACTTAGGATTATTTTTGGCGCCTTAATTAGGTCTGGTGATTCAGTGGTGAAGAACATAATAAAAGTTGTCCGAAATCTGACTTAACGCCTCTAAGCACGGTTTGCATTCATATAACCTTACATCATGCTCTAGAACAACATGCATACCATAATAATCACATGTACATGTATAGTTGCATACGACAATTTACTGTTATCACACTCGGTGCGACTTAGCTGGTGTCTCTGTGATATTGGCCGCACTGCAGATGCAAATAGGAATCAAGAAGGATGGGAATAATTCGGCGCCAAATTGCAATCTTCGAAAGGCGCTATAAAAGAAACCGGAAGAAGTAGGAATTCCATGACTATAAATGATCAGAGTCGACTGTGTCGATCTGCTGAGGTTAACGTCTTGTAACTTAATCACAGATTAGATTAATTGCAGTGCGTTGTAAAAGCTAAGAAGCACAACTGCAGCGACAGAGGTTAATTAGTGCAACAAGCAATTTCATGTGCACTAGTTGTCGACCATAGACTATTATCGCAAAATTCACGAGTCTTCCCCTTCCTTCTTCTCTTCCTTCTTCTTCTTCTTCTTCTTCTTCTTTCTTCTTCTTCTTCTTCTTCTTCTTCTTCTTCTTCTTCTTCTTCTTCTTCTTCTTCTTCTTCCTCCTCTTCTTCTTCTTCCAGTAGCGGCGCTAAGGGGGCGGCTAGGGGGCCTAAGCCCACCCTAAAAAAGGCCATCCATTTTTTTCACATGTAAAAATAAAATATTTGCACGATTAACCCACTTTAGCCCCTCCACAAATATCCGTAAAGGTACGCACGAGTATCGACAAACAGTTGGGCGGATTATGAAAAAGGACCAAACAACTAAAAAAGGTCGTCAGAAATTTTGGCGACTGAAAACGGAAAATGTTTCCCGAAAATCCAGCCCCACAAAAGGAAAATCCTGGCGCCGCCACTGTCTTCTTCTTCTTCTTCTTCTTCTTCACCAACTTTTTCTTCTTCTTCTTCTTCTTCATCTTTTTTTATTCTTCTTCTTCTTCTTCGTCTTCTTCTTCTTCTTCTTCTTCTTCTTCTTCTTCTTCTTCACCAACTTTTTCTTCTTCTTCTTCTTCTTCATCTTTTTTTATTCTTCTTCTTCTTCTTCTTCTTCTTCTTCGTCTTCTTCTTCTTCTTCTTCTTCACCAACTTTTTCTTCTTCTTCTTCTTCTTCTTCATCTTTTTTTATTCTTCTTCTTCTTCTTCGTCGTCTTCTTCTTCTTCTTCTTCTTCTTCGTCTTTTTTTTATTCTTCTTCTTCTTCTTCTTCTTCTTCACCAACTTTTTCTTCTTCTTCTTCTTCTTCATCTTTTTTTTTCTTCTTCTTCTTCTTCTTCTTCTTCTTCGCAATTTCCATTGCATTCTCAACCGCATTCTTCTTCGCATTCTTCTTTGACGCATTTTTATCGCATCCTTCTTAGCATTCTCCATAGCTTTCTTCTTTTTATTCTCCATCGCATTCCCTTCGTATTCTTCTCATTAGCGTTCTTCTTCTTCTTCTTCTTCGTATTCTTCTTCAAGGCTTTGTCGTCAGGTGACGCCAACAAGCATTCTGTGATGGTGACAGGATATGACGGTGATGATGACGGTGATGATGACGGTGATGATGACGGTGGTGGTGGTGATGATGACGGTGGTGGTGGTTGTGGTGGTGGTGGCGGTGGCGGTGGTGGTGGCGGTGGTGGTGGACTTGTAGTAGTGGCGGTGGTGGTTGTGGTGGTGGTAGTAGTGGTGGTTGTGGTGGTGGTGGTGCAGTGTTTAATCTAGTCCCCGTCCTCTGGGGGGAATTGATGTTTCTGGGGGGGAGAGACAATTGAGCGTCCGAAGGACGCTCGTGATACGCGTAGCACCGAGAGTGGGAGGGATTTGGGGAGGGGATGCGCCCCTCCCCATCAGAAACTTTTTGAATTTCCACATTGCAATGGCAGCATGTTAAGGTGTCGTCTCAACAAAATAGCTGTACTTTTTCAGTGACCCATCAGAAATTTTTTGAATTTCCACATTGCAATGGTAGCATTTTAATGTGTCGTCTTAACAAAATAGCTGTACTATTTCAGTGACCCATTAGAAACTTTTTGAATTTCCACATTGCAATGGCAGCATTTTAAGGGGTCATCTTAGCAAAATTGACCCATTAGAAACTTTTTGAATTTCCACATTGTAATGGCAGCATTTTAAGGGGTCATCTTAACAAAATAGCTGTACTTTTTCAGTGATCCATTAGAAACTTTTTGAATTTCCACATTGCAATGGCAGCATTTTAAGGGGTCATCTTAACAAAATAGCTGTACTTTTTCAGTGACCCATTAGAAACTTTTTGAATTTCCACATTGCAATGGCAGCATTTTAAGTTGTCGTCTAAACAAAATAGCTGTGCTTTTCCAGTGACCCATTAGAAACTTTTTGAATTTCCACATTGCAATGGTAGCATTTTAATGTGTCGTCTTAACAAAATAACTGTACTATTTCAGTGACCCATTAGAAACTTTTTGAATTTCCACATTGCAATGGCAGCATTTCAAGGGGTCATCTTTGCAAAATTGACCCATTATAAACTTTTTGAATTTCCACATCTTTTTTCAACTTTACAAAATAGCTGTACTTTTTCAGTGACCCATTAGAAACTTTCTGAATGTTCACATTGCAATAGCAGCATTTTAAGGGGTCATCTTTACAAAATAGCTGTACTTTTTCAGTGACCCATTAGAAACTTTCTGAATGTTCACATTGCAATAGCAGCATTTTAAGGTGTCATCTTGAGAAATTATCCGTACTTTTTCAGTGACCCATTAGAAAATTTTTGAATTTCCACATTGCAATGGCAGCATTTTAAGTTGTCGTCTAAACAAAATAGCTGTGCTTTTTCAGTGGCCCATTAGAAACTTTTTGAATTTCCACATTGCAATGGTAGCATTTTAATGTGTCGTCTTAACAAAATAGCTGTACTATTTCAGTGACCCATTAGAAACTTTTTGAATTTCCACATTGCAATGGCAGCATTTTAAGGGGTCATCTTAGCAAAAATTGACCCATTAGAAACTTTTTGAATTTCCACATTGCAATGGTAGCATTTTAAGGGGTCATTTTAACAAAATAGCTGTACTTTTTCAGTGACCCATTAGAAACTTTTTGAATTTCCACATTGCAATAGCAGCATTTTAAGGTGTCATCTTAACAAATTATCCGTACTTTTTCAGTGACCCATTAGAAAATTTTTGAATTTCCACATTGCAATGGCAGCATTTTAAAGGGTCATCTTAACAAATAAGCTGCACTTTTTCAGTGGCCCATTAGAAACTTTTTGAATTTCCACATTGCAATGGCAGCATTTCAAGGTGTCGTCTTAACAAAATAGCTGTATTTTTTCAGTGGCCCATTAGAAACTTTTTGAATTTCCACATTGCAGTGGCAGCATTTTAAGGTGTCATCTTTACAAAACAGCTGTACTTTTCAGTCGCCCATTAGAAACTTTCTGAATGTTCACATTGCAATGGCAGCATTTTAAGGTGTCATCTTAACAAATTAGCTGTACTTTTTCAGTGACCCATTAGAAACCTTTTGAATTTCCACATTGCAGTGGCTGCATTTTCAGGTGTCATTTTAACATGATAGTATCATATATTATAGTAGTAAATAATGGCATTATAATCATATAATAATAAATTATATCACGGTATATTATAACACTTCATGCAAAACAATGATGAAAACAGTAACTAAAAACCAATATCATTTCGTCAAATTTTTCTGGGGGGGAAATGTCAATCCTGGGAGGGGGACTTTCCCCCCCAGAGACGTCTAGATTAAACACTGGTGGTGGTGGTAGTAGTGGTGGTGGTGGTGGTGGTTGTGGTGGTGGTGGTGGTGGTGCTAGTGCTGGTAATGGTGGTACACGACTAGTGTTCATACGTATAGGCTATACCACCAACAGATATGCATCCATTCTTACATAACAAATGAACACTAAAGCAGCTGGTAGACGAGGCAACGTGGAACTCGGTCGACGGCCGACGACGAGAGAGATTTTACGGCGTCTGAAGGACCAGTGACGACTTCTAAGACGGACCTTAATTAAGAACAGAGAACTCTAAATGCCAGCGACCATTTCTCCTCCTCGGGGGCTCAAAGGGTTAATGCGTGCCTGACGTACGGAAAGGTCCAAAGAGTCGACCACATTCCTTTTTGCAGCAGAAGCAGCAGCAGCAGCAGCAGTAGCAGCAGCATTTCTATATTGGGAATCAAAGTGTGCATTGATTTTCTAAAGGAGTATTTATATAGCGCCAAGAGTCCACTCGATACCGACGAATTAGGGACGGCCGACCGCATCCGTCCGCAAATCATCCGGAATATTTCGTATCGAAGCACTGTATGCAACGCAATAGACTTCCATACATTATTAGGGTACATGTATTTTTAGATGCACACGAGTGCCACTTGCGGTTCTGAATAATAAGGTGGTTCCATGCGCTTGGCTTTCGAGTGGCGCTTTAGAAGCTGAGAGTTAACCATTACGATCGCTATATCCTGATGTTTTGCTGTCATCATTTCGCCATTTATCGAGCGCTAACGACGAGGATTCTAGCATTGGGATTCTGTGCTCACGCATGTTGAAGCAACTTATTGATTGTACAGTGTACATAGAATATCATTGCTGGCAATTAATTCGTTGAAGGATAATCTATTAAAGGATAATCTTACTTATTTACTTATTTATTTACTTACATACTTACTTACTTACTTTCGCTTACTTATATGTACGTCGTGTGTTACTGTGCAAAAACTGTAAAGACAGAGATATAGACACAAGAAGGGGAGCTATATAATTTATGGTTGACTGATTGATTGATTGAAGAAAACTCCTGGAGCTTGCTTCGGATTGGGGCCTGTATACATAGGCCACAGCAAGACTTAAAGAAGTTTTTAGAACTGCACAATCCCTTCTTTCTCTTTTGGCGGGTGGCCAGTTACCCCTCTTTTTCTGATAACTTCCTTTTAGTCTTGGAGTAAAAATCCCGGTAGCCAGCAGAAAACTCACAATTTTATTTAATTTTAGGTTTCTGATAATCTGATGACCTTTCCTTTAGTGGGCTATATATCACCTCAATTTATCCTCTCTTTCTCCATTTCTCTCTGGAGGGAAACTGCCCCCCCTGAGATGCCTATATTAGCCAAGCCCATCCTCCTTGGTAAATTACTCCCAGTTGGAAGAGACAATTAGGACTTTTAAACTAATTTTCACTGCACATAATTGCTTCTATAACTGAACAAAACTGCACCTTTTGTGTACAACTGCACGTTAAACGAACTCTCAGCCAAAGCAGTTGGTGCGCATTACTATTAGCCTACTATTACGAACTCAGGGCTTTTTTAACGTGCAGTTGTACACAAAATGTGCAGTTATAAATGGATTTGTGCAGTTGTATAGGCACTTCTGTACAGTTAAAACTAGCAAAAAGGTCGTTATCCTCCGATTGGAAGTAATTTACAATGGAGGCTGGGAAAGGAAAGAAGGGGTTGTGCAGTTCTAAAAATTCCTTAAAAACAGCCCTGTACGAACTACTATTACTGTTGCTATTTCTATTACCATTGCTATTAGGCCTACCATTACTAATATTATTACTAGTATAGTATCACTATTACTATTACTATTTATATTACTATTAGTAGGCCTATAAGTTTCACTATCAAATTACCGTTAGTGTTGGTATTAGTCTAGGCTACTGTTACTATTACTATTATAACAAACATTTCTAACGCGCGCACTCGCGTAGAAATGCGAATTGGTGGCGCGATTCGTCATTCGCCATCAGAGGAAGAGCAACAGATAGATCATAATGTCCAGATGTTTGAAGGCCAATAAGAAGTATTTTGCAATCACAGTGGGACGCTTCAGGCGTTTCTTGAAAGAAGATATTAACTGGGTTGATCAACGGAAATGTATTGCTGCTAGTCGATTCCATTTTGCCTGGGGCAACAACACAGAATGAAGGGGAGCAATGACAGCGCTGAATCGAGGTTCGGTGAGACAACCTATAACATAAGATCTCAGACTTATGGGATGCAGGGAGATACAAGAGGTTGAAGGTATAGGTAGATTGGAGTGTAAATTGTGATGACTTTATACGCCAGCCAGGTCTGTTTAAATATCTAATTCTGAATTAAACAGGAAGCCAAAGCAGCCGACCAATCAGAGTTAAGCACAGGACACACACACACACACGCACAAAGGTTTAAAATGTCTGGTATGATACGGTTATCGTTTTGATATGCTCTAAAGTGTCTATAAGGCGTATCCTGGCCACATTACACGCTCAATGGTGTTTTGCAAAACTGATCGACAAAAAGGAAGATGTCTGCAAAAATACCATGCCCTAAAGCATCACAGAACGTACGAAATACGTCCATCAAATCAACTCGGAACTGGAAATGCCTCCAGAAGTATTGGATTGCGCCAAGGACATACTCGACGGCCGCTTCAGCACCAGCGTAGAGAAATCAGCAGAACGAGAACAGAAGATGCGTTGCCAGTAGCAACGGCATCAGCAGCCGCTTGTATCCCAGGTTAGGCGTTCGACGACAACTGAAAATTGCTTCGAGATCCATTTGGCAAATATTGAACATTCGCCCGTTACGCTTCACTGGACGTCACTCAGCTGGAGGCCCTGCTATCAAGGCCGTAGCGAGGGGGGCGTTTTGGGTGTTTGAACACCCCTCGAAATGGAAAATGTGAAAAATAAGAGTACATTTACAAGAATGCATTTACTAGCACATGATGCAAAAGCCACGAAATAAAACCATGAAAACACCCGCCGCAATGAAAAATGTATAAAAATAGAATGGATTGGTTACATTTTCTGAAGATTCCGGCCGTATGACAAAAAAGTCATGAGCTTTTTCGGACGGGAAACTGAAGAAATACCCCCCCGCCCCCCAAATCAAATCCTGGCTACGGCCTTGCCTGCTATGTTAGGATGGGCGGCGGTATAAACGCATATAACCGCTCTCTGACCATTAACATTGGTGTTTGATAAGAATGACTCCTCCAACGACTGAGCACTCCCAGAGAGGAGAAGGGTTTGGCTAAAAGTGGCGTGCATGCAGTTAGCGAGTATACAGCTGAAGACATTTTTTTAAAGAGAGAGAAATAGATGTGGTAACAAACCATCGTTTGTTCGTTTATCGAGTAGAAGCTGTTGACGTATATCCCGAGTTTCACTTCAGTGGGATGATCTGAAAGACAGGGAAAATGCATTAGATCAACACTTACAGCACTGTTATAGAGGCTGCAGGTCCTGTGTGTAGGACGCAAAAACCTTATGAAGAACCAATGTGAAGAACCCATACGAAGAATCCATATCAAGAACCCGCACGAAGCACTCATGTGATGAACCCCATAATCAAGGGCTCATAATACAGAACTCATATGAAGAACACATAAGAAGTACTCAGATGAAGAACTAATATATGCATATTTGCAAAACCAAACAGAAGAACCCGTGTGAAGAACCCATATCTAGGACCCATATAACGAGCACATAATGAAGAAACAATAAATGAAGGAGTCGAAAGAAACAAGAAACAAATGAGAATCACTACACTAAGCTCAAAAGACAATTTTTGACCGAAAAGTCCACGAAACCTGGTTTGTACAATAAAACACTGGTGCAATATAAACAGAAAACATAAATTGCACTGCATGGAGACTATTGTGCTGCTGATAGTAAATTTAATTGCAGGCCTATAGCTAACTTCATTGCTAAAACGTTTCTCAGTCTGAATGACGAATGAATGAATGAATTAATGAATGAATTAATGATGAATGAATTAATGATGAATGAATTAATTAATGATGAATTAATTAATTAATTAATGATGAATGAATGAATGAATGAAAAGTTTGACGAAATAATGAATAAAGTAATGAAGAAATGAATAAATGAATGAATCAATGAATAAGTGACTGAATGAAAGAATGGAGGATGGCTTATGGATGGATGGATGGATGGATGGATGGATTGTGGATGGATGGACGGATGGATTATGGATGGATGGATCGATGGATTAATGGATGGATGGATGGATGGATGGATGGATGGATGGATGGACGAATGAACAAATAGATAGAAAAATGAATTAACAACTGAATGAATCCAGAATGCATCCAACGAACCAACCTTTGGATGGTGGCTCCTGTTTGTTGTAGAAGTGTTTTAGTTTCTTTAGGATATCGGTGATGCTGCAAATTAAAATATATTGATAGACAGTGAACCACGCAGAGTTGTTTTCCAGCCTTGCCATTCCACCATCTATCAATCCTCCATCCATTACTTCACCCATCCATCCATTCGTCCCTCCCTCCA
>OX457039.1:10979538-10984538 GCA_949752735.1 Lumbricus terrestris
TGAGCTTTGATGATAAAATTTTAATTAAAAATCTGCGGGAATGCAAAAATTATTCTTCTAGACGATTAATTAAGGAGTTTCCGAACAAGAATTGGAAAAGAAAAACATTAGATGACTTTATGCGAAAGTTGAGAACTACCGGTTCAGTTGAACGCGCTGCGGGAAGTGGTCGGCCAAAATCGTCGCGAACTGAAGATAATATCGCCGCTGTCAATGAATTGGTTCAGAGCCAGGAAGACAAGCCTAAAACACATCTTTCAACCAGACAAATCGCGAGAGAGCTGAATCTTACACAAACGACGGTCAGACGCATTATTCATAACGATTTGGAACGGAAATGCTTATGGAACAGCGCGTGTACCAAAAGCGCATTCAGAACACTGATGAACTTCGGCAGTGTCTCGTATCCGTCTGGAACAGGGCTGTACTCAAAAGTATACGCGGGTATACGGCGTATACTCACCTCCGAGAAAAATTGACAGCGTATACTCACCTCAAAAAACGAGTATACACGCGGTATATACAACGTATACCCATCTCAGTAAGACCAAGTGATTTTTTAGGCGGCAGCGTGTACTCACCTCAAAAGTTCTGAGTACAGCCCTGGTCTGGAACGATCTGGAACAACATCTTATTGACACTGCAATTGATCAGTGGCGACGTCGCTTGGCAAAATGTGTACGTGAAAAAGGAAGTCCTTTTGAACACAAACTTTAAACAAATAAAGGCACTGAAAAATTGTTTGCATTTAAGTAGTAAAAATGCAGCATTGATCGATTCTCACGTGTTTTTTTAGTGTCTTCAGTTTCGCAAGACAAGTTTAACATGCATGTAGGATGAAATCAATAATGTTTATTTCTGCTCTTTAGAGTATTGATTCCTGTTTAAAATAATGCAAAAAGTGTAAAAATCGATAAAGAAATGACAGAGATATAGCTAAACATAAAGTGGCACGGTTTTTTATGGCTCACAGTGTAAATATTTTTATCATTATCAATGATATTATTATTATATTTATTATGATTATTTTGTAGGCTCATAGTTTGAGAACATATTGTGAGACAAGTGTGTACGTTTGATCTGTGGAGAGACGACAGTTATATCCGAAACAGTTGTAACTTTATTCCATCATCACAGTGTGTAGGCGCGCATTAAATTTTCATGTGTCGTAGAACGTAGGATTGTGGGACAGATTGGGGCGCATTAGGGCGCATTAGGGTGCATCAGGGCGCATTATGGTGCATTAGGGTGGATGGGAGATGTTTGGGCGTCAATGCCACGAGATAAGATGAGATAAGCCGGGATCGACCAGCGGCAAAGAATGAGAATGTCAGGCGGAATCCACGAGACTGCCTTCCGGGAATAAGAAGGACTCGGTCGTCTTGTGTGCTTGGGGAAAGGGAAGAGAGAACGGAAGCTATGTGGGAGTGGGGAAGAGGAATGCTGGATGAGGACTAGTAAGAGGAAATGAAGAGGAGGAGGAGGACGAAGAGTGTGGAGAAGGACGAGGAGGAGGACAAGGAGAAGGAGGAGGAGAAGATCGATGTATACAGGAAGGTCGCAGGAGTGGAGAAAGAAAAGGTTATTGGAAGTGAAGGAGGAAGAGTGGAGGAAGGAAAGACAAGATGAACAGACGAAATGGAAAGATGGGAGACGGGTGAGAAGTCACGTGAGT
This sequence comes from Lumbricus terrestris, assembly GCA_949752735.1. NCBI lineage: Eukaryota > Metazoa > Annelida > Clitellata > Crassiclitellata > Lumbricidae > Lumbricus > Lumbricus terrestris. The sequence continues at coordinate 10,981,214 of OX457039.1, forward strand.
ACAGATGGAACAGAGACAGAGATACAGAGACAGACAGACAGAGACAGACAGACAGAGACAGACAGATAGAGATAGAGACAGTGAGAGACAGACAGACAGAGACAGAGAGGTATAGAGAGACAGACAGACAGACAGAGCAGAGACAGAGAGGTATAGAGAGACAGACAGACAGAGCAGAGACAGAGACAGATACAGTGAGAGACAGAGAAAGCCAGAGGCAGACAGACAGAGACAGAGACAGACAGACAGAGACGGACAAACAGAGACAGAGAGAGACAGGCAGTCAGAGACAGAGACAGTGAGAGACAGAGAGACAGAGAGAGACAGAGAGGCATAGAGAGACAGACAGACAGACAGAGACAGAGACAGAGGGAAGAATTGAGGCATTTCATTGATTCCTAACAGACTGAGAACCCGATCCCTCAAGGCTACATAGGACCTCCTTCAGTAGAACACGGCTGTTGACAAATCAACTTTACCCACTCCTCCTCCTCCTCCTCCTCCTCCTCCTCCTCCTCCTCCTCCTCCTCATCTCGTCCTCCATACAGCCTTCTGTTCTTCTGTTCTTCTATTCTTCAGTTCTTCTGTTCTATTGTTATAGGCAACTGTTCTTCAAGGTCAGATGGACATTCTGAGCATCCGACTGCAGCAGATTATTTTAGCAAACAGACGTTGCAATATCGACACTTTTATCGATGGCTAGCAGCTCCAGTTTTCTGACCTATTCCTGTCTTTCTTCGACTCTCCTTAAATTTCCGCCGACAATGTGCGGTCAGTATCGTCAGTGTACTCATTTTACGACTGGGTTTAAACGTCTAATAGGGGGGCGAAAGAGTAGCAGAGATCTAACAATAACAACTGTCTGCCAAACGGTTTTCAGCGATCTCTATGACAGTTCAAGTCAAGTCAAGTTTATTGATCCCATCATCAACTTAAAACGTTCAAGAAATTTTGATCACATAGCAAGTAAAATAACATACATGGCCTACACAGTGGTGCGGTGAGAAAATTAGCTAGGAAATTAAATTAAGTGAGCAGATCAAACAAATAGCAATCATGACAAAGGATTGGGGAACAACAAGCCCACCAAAGGGACAAAGTCCAGCTAAGAGGGGGCCTATTTAGCTAGGTAGCATTAAAAAATTAAAGATAACAGTTGTTAATTGTTAACAAATAGATCGAATATTTGAGGGTTACAGAAAATTTGCGCTTACCTCAGGTCGATGCTGCAATATTACAAACAAAAAGAAACGATAAAATTATGAATTAATCAATTTTCATTTTAGACTAAATGAAGGCAAAAATGGCAACGGTTAACGTTGACGAAGAAGAAACAACCGACGAGATTTAACAGCCTTCAACTTATATGAAAATAATATAATTAATAATAATGAACCTACTGACATAAAACAACGACTTGTTGAATCGCTATGGTTAATCATAGGAACTCAGTCATTAAGCTGGTTAGTGTCGCGATCACACGATCTGTTTTCCACAGAAAGAACAATGATCTTAGTAATGATGATGAGATTGTTTCTTCGACCTCGGTTGATTCTTCTATGGGAAATGGCAACGTGACCCTTTATGCCAGAAGGACGGGACTGGCTGGACACCTCTTGTCTACATATGGGAAGTTTTTAATTTTATCATCTCTGTGGGTATACCAACTATACCCACACCCTGCTTTTGGAGAACTGAATTTCTATTGTAGCCGCACTTTCTGCACAATCATATGTTACATGAAGTTACTGTTTCAGAGCATGACTAAAGCGCCCATTCATCCTTTGGAAATAACAACTAACTATTCGATTTGAATTGTTTATACACGCCATGGTTAAGTCAAGATTGGATGGATGACATTGAAGAGTATTGTGGAGCAAACTCACAGAAACTGGGGCATGCGACTGGAGTCTGGAGAACAGACTCGTGTATCGAGATATTGGGAAGAAGGCATCGGAAACATACGGGCCTTGTTGATGTTGATGATGATGATGATGATGATGATGATGATGATGACGACGACGACGACGATGACGACGACGACGACGACGACGACGACGACGACGACGATGACGATGACGATGACGATGACGATGACGATGATGATGATGATGATGATGATGATGATGATGATGATGATGATGATGATGATGATGATTAATTAATATGCATTCGTTAAAACCCACATGTTAATAGCCATAACAATTATCTCTGTTAGTCTCGCTGTATACTGTTGCAACCTGCATCACGTTTGCGATTGCGAATGAGGACCCGAAGAATTAACTTTCAAAAGCTATTGCATAATTATGTAAGCGCTGGACTATTTAAGCATGTACAAACAATATATATATAACATAAATATTATATATAACATAAATATTATATGTATATATACAATTATACATGAGAATGGATTAATATAGTTGTGTAGCTTTTTCGACTAGCACAGTCATGTGACTCACTGAGAATCTATAATTAATTATTGCCATTTGATTACGTGAGGGCATGCATGAACTGCAGTGGTGGTGCCAGGATTTAAGTTTTGGGGGGATGAATTTCCGCGAAAGAAATTTTCCATTTTCAGCCGCCAAAATTTCTGACGACATTTTTTTTAGTCTTTCACGCATATGGTTTAAGTTTTTAGGGGGGGGAAGGCTGATCATAGAAATGTTTCATTTTTACATGCAAGAAAGGATGGTTTGGGGGACTTAGCCCCCTCTAGACCCCTAGCGACGCTACTGATGAACTGCATGAATTGCATGAATTGCATGAACTGAATGTCGTGGTTTGTTAGACGCAGAGAATGATTAGATTGTGAAGTCTTTGACGCGAGTGACGTCGACCGATGTTGGGAGATGGACGAAGGGTCAAACAAGAGGAGAGATAGAGAGAGGGAGAGGGAGAGGCAAAGAGAAGAGGAGGAAGAGGGAGGAGAAGAACGAGAAAAAGGAAAACGAGTAGAGAAGAGAAGAGGAGAAGGAGGAAGAGGAGAAGAGGAAGGAGGAGGAGAGGAGGAGGAGGAGAGGGAAGAGGAGGAGGAGAATATGGATAAAAGAAGAGGAGAGGAGAAAGGAGAGCAGCCTTTGAAGTGGAGTGCTGCCGAGGAGAATGAGATGAAGATTGAAAGGAAGGAGAAATAGATGAAGAAATATGGAATAGGGAATTAACGAAGAAAGAGAAGGTACACATGTTGTATAAGGAGGGGAAGTTGTTGGTGGGGGGGGGAAAGGAATAAGAAAAGAGAAATCGAGGGAACAGGAACAGATGTGTAGACTGAAGAAAGGAGATGAAGGAGAAGAATACTAGGACAGGTAAAAGAAGGAAG
>OX457039.1:10989538-10992038 GCA_949752735.1 Lumbricus terrestris
AGTGGCCTCTTCCTGAACGCAACAATATTTTATTATTGTTCGTGGACCTGCAGGTGTACACTGCGACTGTCATATAGCTCTTGGCGTTACCCTCCTCCTCCATTCAGGCTTAGGACTGGCACTAAACGCCATTGGTGTGGTTTATATTCATGTGCATTTTATTTTTATTTTGAAGCGCCCAGGGACGGATTAACCCTCATCCGAACAGAGGGATCTGCATGCGACGGCAAAATACTGAGCGACAAGAAAATGTGTCATATATTATATATACATATATATAGGCTGATTATTTTTCTATATATGTACATGTAGGATATATATGATGCTTTATTATTATATGAGGCAATTTCAGAACTCTATACCTTTGGCATAAACTTACAATCTTGCAAAACACACACACGCACACACACACACTCAAACACACACACACACTCAAACACACATACATATATGTCTATATAAAATAAACAGGCCTATATAATAGTCCTAATGATTGCCTATAACCATGTGTATCGAACCAGCAGGTGATTTAGTTACGCAGAGTTAGTTGCGCTGCTTTACGCGTATAATAGAATAGCCTATATATAGGCTATATATATTTAATTATAGTATATGATATAATATTATATAATATTAATATATTAATAAAGCATGTATAAGCAGCAAATGCATTAGTTGCGCAGAGTAAGTTGTGTGTTCATAAAAAGTGGTGAAACTCGACAGCATATTCACATTCTGGATCTTTTCGTTCCGTCGCCGACGTTCACCGTCCGTACTATGTCCAGCTTCTTATAAAACTTTGATGCCGCTGCTGCACTCGTTGTCAATTACGTGCACGACGCAATCAACAAAAGAATCGTTGAATATTTCACGAAGATGTCTCTTCGCGGCTATTATGTACTGCGACAGTTTGCGACTCTCCGGAGAGGGAGAGAGAGGCAGCATAAGGATTTACTGAATGAAGTAATGGACGAAGAAAAGAGTCAATGAATGGATGAATGAATGAATGGATGGATGGATGAATGAACGGATGAATGAACAGATAGATGGATGTCTGGATAGATTGTTTAATGGATGGATGGATGGATGGATGTATGGATGGATGGATGTATGGATAGATTGTTTAATGGATGAATGGATGGATGGAAAGATGGATGGATGTATGGATAGATGGATGTATGGATAGATTGTTTAATGGATGGATAAACGGATTGATGGATGGATGGGTGGATGTATTGATTGATTGATTGATTGATTGATTGATTGATTGATTGATTGATTGATTGATTGATTGATTGATTGATTGATTGATTGATTGATTGATTGATTGATTGATTGATTGATTGATTGATTGATTGATTGATTGATTGATTGATTGATTGATACATGGATTGATGGATGGATGACTGAATGGATGGATAAATGAATAGATGGATGGATGGACGAACGGACGAACGGATGTATGGATAGATGGATGGATGGATGGATAGATGGACGAACGGACGAACGGACGGATGGATGGATGGACGAACGGACGAACGGACGAATGGATGGATGGATGGATGGATGGATGGATGGATGGATGGATGGATGGATGGATGGATGGATGGATGGATGGATGGATGGATGGATGGATGGATGGATGGATGGATGGATGGATGGATGGATGGATGGATGGATCGATCGATCGATGAAATTGATATTAAAACGATCGAGTGAAATTGAATGAAAGAAAAAACAGACGAAAGAAGATACTATCAAAACCAGTGCATCATCACAAACCGTCGTCGTTCATAGGGTGCACCATAACTGGCCTATACATGTATGTGCTAGTACATCATGTAGCAAAACAATGCACAGAAAACTATATAGGGAAGGAGTCGCCGACGGAGGGCACACGCACACACGTAGAGCACTATAGCCAACCAACGTATTCCAGTCGACAATTCACATGCAGATGCATGCTATATCGGGGGGGGATGTGCTGGAGTTTCAACCGACTATACTGCAGCGCAGAGATTCCCGCAATTAAATCAGTGAGTAGAGTTATATAGACTGGTAGCCTACTCATGAAGACCAAGAAGTGGATTCTATACTCGAGACAATTATTGGCGCTGGTACCATGCACCAGTGGCACCAGTGGAAAGAGTGGCACCAGTCAAGTGACGGACGCGGCGGGAGGATAAGTGCCATGAGAAAAGCGCTGGATAGCTCGAACTGTACATACAGTAACATACAGCAACGACGACGACGACGTCTGTGGCATATAATATCGAGACGTCCTTGTTCTTCCACTTCACGAAATAATTTCCCACTGGATTTTTCATAATAAAGTCCTCGTTTCCCATGCTTGGACGAAATATAAGGAAACATTTCGCCATATACTGCAGCAGGCCTAATTTCGCCCCTCTTCAGGTTTCACTGATATGCAAAACCTTGTAGGCCTAACAGTCTTCCCGTATAATATACGGGAAGTGTTACAAGTTTTTGCATGCTAACC